>JAOCZM010000244.1:0-1200000 GCA_026122235.1 Vinca minor | reverse complement strand
GAAGGATATGAGACTGTAAGAGGCAGAGACCGAATAAGACTTTGACGAAAGTGTTAAAAGGGTATGAATTTGCTATATTTAGATGAGAGTTTTTCTTTGGATCGAAAGAAATGGAGAGAATGAATTCATATGGATGACCATACGTAATTTTTTTTTTTTTTCATGTAGCCGATTAGCCGATCCCAAAAGATTGGGACGAAGAGTTTTTTTTAAATAAAAAATACTACTAGATGTAGTAAAATTTATATGCAAGTAGGAATATTTGATCAAATTTGCCCCAACTTTTTGTGCGGGATACTATTGCAGTTTTTCGCCCAACTTAAAAGTCATGCTTCGTCCCTGGACTAAAGTTTGGTTGTTGTTGTTGTTGTTTCCCCTGTTTTTCCAGACAAATTCTGGAGAAAAAGACAGAGGAATTATAAATTATTCTCATTTATATGTACTTTCTTGGACAATCTTTTTGACATGTCTTTGTGTGTTCCCTTCTGAAATTCCCCAATTTCCAGTCATGGTTAATAAGAGGATTTAGAGAAAAATTCCTGCTTTTTTATCGTATCCTTTTGTTTTTATATGGGGAAGGGGTACAAGTGTCTAACCCGGCAGCTATGATCCGGCTTTGAAAATGCTACACAAACTGCACTAGCCTCTATTGACATATGTGCTTTCATTGAATTTCAGAAGATTCTTCTGGTGTTCAATTCCCTTAGATCTAGTTCAAATAACTTTTGTCATGGACAATTATTTGAACTGGAAGAGATTAATTTAGATTCTTGTCGGGGAAGCTATCGCAGTTGGTACAGGCGAAGACCATAAGTAGTCTCTTCTTTGACACTTGTACTTCACCGTGTCATTCTTTTATTTATTTATTTATAAAACGTCTGATAAATATTTTACGATCTAGAATCCAATGGAGATTATGTTCAATGTACTGATCTATTTTTTCCATTGTTTTCTGCTAATTCAGGTTAAGACACTGATGCTGGAAACATGGGAAAGAAAGGAAGTTGGTTTTCAGCCATCAAGAAGGTCTTTTCCTCAAGCTCCAAGGAAAAGCCTCCCAGTGTAAGTATAGGTCTTTCCTATTATATTTCCTCTCGAATATCATAGTATCGTGTTGACATGTGAAATTTCTCAAGTTACTCTTTTTGTCTTGCAATAAGGAATCTTATATGAAACTGAGAGAAATAATTCATTGCTTATGGAGCAAACGGATAGAAGTATCGTTGTTGAAGAGTTCTGAGAAATTTTGAGGGAATTTAGTATGATGTCCTTTTCTTTTTCGTTTCTTTTTTTTTCCTGCACAAGTCCACTGTCATAAAGTTGCTTAGAAGCGCCTGTCCTAGTTCTCTTGTTGTGTTCAAAATCTCGTACAATTATGGATTCTGATTCCAAAATTACATGGAAATCTTTCGTAGTTACTAGGTACTTGCACGATTTGAGATTCATCAAGTAAAGGATACACATAAATTTTAGTGGTAGGTAAGAACTACCTAAATTAGTGATCATACTTTTTTAACTAAGGATGTCATATTGTATATGCAAACTGTTTACTGTTGCGAATGCCCTGAATAAACGAATTCATAACGTTCTTTAACTGGTACGCCCTTGCAGGGTTCGAAGAAGAAAAGTACCAAGGAAAAGAAGAAGGGTAGAGGAATACTAAAGCATGGAGAGAACAAATCATTTCTTCCCGTTTTCAGGGAACCTAGCAGTATTGAGAAAATATTGGGGGAAGTTGATCAACAGAAACTATTTACTAGGCCTCCGGCATCGTCTGAATTATCAATAACACCAGCAGCAGTATTACCGTCGGGTCCAACCTCTCCACGAGTGTCTTCACCTAGAGTGCATTCTCCAAGGGCAGCATCCCCTAGGGCTGCGTCTCCAAAGGTTGCTTCCCCAAGGGCTTCTTCTCAAAGGGTTGCTTCCCCGAAGGGTCCTGCTCCTCGAGCTGCTTCACCGAAGACTTCCTCTCCTGCACTTGCAAAAAATCGTAGGGAAGTTAACTCTGTCTTCAAGCCTGAACCTACACTGAGAAACCAACATCTTTCAGCCACCAAGATCCAGACGGCATATAGGGGTTATATGGTAAGCAGTCAACTTTATCCGATTGGAGAATCGTATTTTTTGGTTTTTGATTAAATCAAAGGGTTTATATTGTTGAAATTGTCCTTCGAGCATTGTTGTACTAATACAAGCTCTAACGGGATTGAGATTGCGTGATATTTCTCTTATGTAGGCAAGGAGAAGTTTTAGGGCTTTGAGGGGATTAGTAAGACTTCAAGGAGTCGTGAGAGGACAAAATGTGAAACGACAGACTGTAAATGCCATGAAACAAATGCAGCTTCTGGTTCGGGTTCAAGCTCAAATTCAGTCACGAAGAATTCAAATGTTGGAAAATCAAGCACTTCAGCGCCAAGCTCATAGGAACGACAAAGACTTGGAGAGTACAATGAGCAGATGGACGTTGAACCAGATGGTGAGTTTCGTGCATCTTGTTTCGAGTTTCAATTTTCCTAGCTTTTATGGATCTCTATTATTCAATCACAATTCCCGTGTTTATAAACATTGGGAATCTCCCCTCTGTTCTGTTTGACCTGCTATCTAGAAAGGAAATGTTCTCGTCGATTCCATGTTTTACAATAGTCTTTGTCCCGTATCCAGTAAATTGACCAAAAAACATTTAATCTGATTGATATAAACTACCATAGTTGAATCATGGGATTGAATCAGATATGGTGTTTCATTTCTTTGTGGGTCAGATAAAGTTACTTGCGCAATTAATTCTTCATCTGTCGGAAATTTTAGCTTTATTTGTTGTTAAACGGAATATACTTGGTACAGTCCGAGGCAGGCAGTGAAGATTGGGATGACAGCTTACTAACTAAAGAGGAAGTTGAAGCAAGACTTAGGAAAAAAGTCGAAGCGGTCGTTAAGCGAGAACGAGCCATGGCCTATGCATACTCTCACCAGGTATTGTAGGATTCTCTCGTTTATTCTTATCGATCCAAAAAAAAGAGTAGGGGGGGGTGGTGGTGGTGGTGGTTATTGTAGGTATCCTTTCTCCTATGGCTTGTTATGAGAATGAGTTTCCTGTTAAAAGATCATAATTCTTAAAGAAACTACTGCATTTTTCTTCTGAATCCATTTTCCTTGCTTTTGAACATAGTTATGGAAGGGAAATTCAAAATCAGCTCTTGACTTCCCCGCCAATGGATTCCCGTGGTGGTGGAACTGGTTAGAACGTCAGCTGCCTCCAGCAAATCCTCCGGAAAGCCAAGCTGCTGCTAAAAGTGTTCAATTGACACCACCAAGGGCAGTTTCCGAGCACAAGCCAAGTCCTCGACCTCAAGCAACGCCAAGTCCACGACCTCAAGCAAGCAACTATCGGCACCAAAATTTCACTTTTGATAATCACGAATCAGTGACACCGAGGTCATCAAAGTCCATGGTACCAGCACGAGCCAAACAGTTTCACACCCCACTCAGAACTCCAAGTAGAACACCGCCTCCAAACAGTTCAGGGCTAACAAAATATACAAGACCTCGAGCCAGTGCAGCCGATTCTACTTTTGACGTTCCAACGAATGATACAGATAGTCTCACTAGCTGTCCGCCTTTCTCAGCTCCAAATTACATGGTACCTACTGTTTCAGCAAAGGCTAAAGCGCGAGCAAACAGCAATCCGAAGGAAAGAGAACTTCCGGGGACCCCAGGGAATGATTCGAAAAGGAGGATTTCGTTTCCTTTGACTCCTAACATGGGTTCTTTTAAGTGGAGCAAAGGATCTAACAAGGATACTACTTCTACTACTACTACTACTTCTCATAAGGTATTGGAAAAACACGAGTCTATGAGATCGATCGGGGAAGTCAGCGTGAATTCAACAGTTTCTATGCCAGCCACTGTTGGGAGGAAACCATTTAACAGATTTGTGTGATTGATTTTCATATTAACTTCTCCCTTTTTTTTACCACTTTTTTCCTATTATTTTGAGGCTGTTTGTTTTTTTTGTTTTTGTTTTTATACTGAGTGTCTGGGGTGGTAATATCTTGATTACAGAATACTAATGTAAAAGAATAAGTAAAACTATAGGGGAATGATGGTCTGATTTGTAGATTGGTTTTATTTGTGAAATTTGTGTAATTCTTTTATTTGCCCTTCTTTTCTAACTGCTGCAATCCCCTTTAGTTTCTTCGTTGTTATATTTGGACCATTAGAGCATGATGCATTTGCACTTAGATGACCATTTATTAGGCTCATTGCTATAATGCAGAACACTTTTTTCTTCCAGTACATATGGTATACTTTTTGGATTTGTGTTACATACTCTTAGACAAGGACCTTGCTAGACTACTAGAATTATTGGCTAAAGATCGACTAAAATAGTGTCTTTGGACCTTTTTGCCCTTATAGTTAGGTGAATCCCTTATACCAGCAGGGGATAAGATAGTCATTTAACACCCTCAATTTGGGGGTTTAGGGTTTCTATCCCCAAAATTCTAGTAGTAAATCATTTTCCCTTAGACAATTGTTAAATCCCATGCAGTGTTATATCGTTACATACACCTGTTATAAGGCTGCAACATATATTCGGTCGATTTAAAAAAAAATGTACTTAGCCATATAATACTTGTCTTACGTAATAAGTGTTTAAAAATCGCAACATGTATCCCAAAAAAAATCTTGAGCCAAAACGACCGAAATTGTTCCTTATATACCTGAATAAAAACGTATTACTGCACCATAGCCGGACTCTTTTTATTAGTAAATGGTAGAACTTGTGATTTTAGCTGTTCCTTTGGAATATAACGTTTCCGACGGCAGCCTTAGAAACCAGAAGTTCGATGCTTCTTTTTTATTATTATATATATTTTTAAATTCTTATATAATATCCATTAGTTTCATAATTTTTTGAAAAATAACTCTATTTAGGCACATAATTGTTGTTACCTAGAGCAGTATTTACACACTTGAAATGGTCAATATCTGAATCAAAGTACTAAGTGACTATAAATTCCTCAAATTAAAATACAAATCTTCCTGTAAATACTTAGTATTAAACCAGCTTCCATTTAAAAGCCTTAAAGACAACAACATTAAAATTCATTAAAATCCCAAAAAGGAATTGTAAAATTTCATTTTAAAAGCCTTAAAAGAACAGTTCATTAAAATTCATTAAAAATCCCAAAAAGCAGTTTCAGAAGAATTTACTTTCTGTTGCCATATAAATATATCTACATTGTTCCAAGTAATCCTCAAATTGCAGCAAACCTCATTACCTTAAAACAGATCTTAGCTCGAAAACATGAGAAACGTAGCAGCAGCAGTTACACTCATAGTGGGGTGTCTGTCACTTTTGGCGGCACCATGCTTCGGAACTATAGATTTGCTTTCTCTTGGTTTTGGTCTGCCACTGGATAACGCATGTCTAGCGTCGTTCGCAACTACACAAGGTTGTGTCAATGAACTCATAGCCTCATTCTTGAGTCTTCAAGTTCATTTACTCGGCCCTCAATGCTGTCACGCTGCCTTGACCATTGACGACAATTGTTGGCCGAAAATCTTTCCCTTGAATCCGCTCTTCCCACCGGAAATCAAGGACTATTGCATCAAGACCATTCCATTGCCATTGCCTCATCCTCCAGTTCTTCCCCTTCCCCATCCATAGTGAAATCAAGAAATACGGTAGCAAATGGAAGCGATGACCTTAGTTCGGCAATGTATAAGGTTTTTAGTATGAGATCAGCCAACATCCTAGGTGGCTGCACTAATCCTAGGTTTCTACTCAAATAAGAGAATATCAATCGAGTTTTTTTTTTTTAATTTTGTATGTTTAGTTGGAAGATCAATGAAGAAATTACTTTACATAACAGCAAAACTATAAGGTCAATCCTGCATTTTCCTCTGTTCCAAGAAACGGTTAAACAGATGATCTAACAGGATTGCAATAAGCTCTCGGGCAAACATATGACAAATATGAGACAGATAAAGAACATGAAATTCTTGATCTCGCGATTAAATTATTGAAAATGAAAAGATTTCAATTGGAAAAATAATTACTTGTATTGATAATTCTCATATGTACATTGCTAACATATTTATACAAACCAAGTTGTACTTGGGAGAGAAGATGTGAAAGAAGAGCAGTGGTGAGTTTCTTATTTCACTGATGACCAGCTTGCTTAAGATCATATAGAGATTTTGGAGCTTGCAGACATAACCTGGAGGGACAGAAAAATCAGGAATGGGTAGCATGTAGACATCCTCAAAAGGTCCCTATATAAATATGCATTATTAATGTCAAGTTACTATAGGAACCAACCACGTGTAGCAACAATGAAAAGAAGGATACGAACGGTTATCATTTTAGCCACCGGGGAAAAAGTTTCAAGATAATCAATACCGACTTGCTGAATGAAACATTTTGCAACCAAACGGGCTTTAAGCCGCTTAATGATACCACTAGCAAGATACTTGATCCAAGATGCCCATTTGCAACCAATAGGTTTGACATTTTTAGGAAGAGGAACAAGTTTTCAAGTATGGTTTGCTTTCAAGGCATAAATTTCTAATTGCATTGCGTGTCTCCATTCTGCATGCTTAACAACTTCGCTGTAAAGTTGAGGCTCAAAGTGAGAAGTTACAGACAATGCAAAAGATGTATGACCCGAGAATAATGAGTGATGATTATGAACTTTATCTAAAGAATGAGTAGTTATAAGACTTTTATTTGGGGAAGGGAGGTTTGAGCTATGGAACAATGAAAATTTTCAAGTAAGATGGACGATAAGAGACTCTCATAGAGCGGCGAAGTGGTGGTGGGTTGAGGGAGGGAATAGGAGATGGTGGAGGAGAATGAGGTGTTTGTTGAGGAGATTGTTGTGGATGTGAGGGAGGTTCGGAATGGGATGAGAGAAAAGATATCTCTTGGAAAGAGAGGACGGGTAAAGGTATTCTATCTTGAGGTTCTGGAGAAAGAGGTGGGTGAGGAAAAATATGTTAAAAAAATGTGACATGGCGGGATGTAAAAATGGAGTGCGTGTGAAGATCTAACAATATGTATCATTTGGTGTGACTAGGATAACCTAAAAAGATGGAAGGACGACTTCTAGAATCAAATTTTGTGCGGCAAGCGAATAAAGTGGAAGCATAGACAAGACACCCAAAAACTCGAACAATTATTTTTTTTGTCTAGCAAACTGTCATTCTCATTTCCTTATTCAAACTTTTCAAAGCATTAACATCCAAACAATTATCTCTTTCCAAATCAAAATTACTCTCACGTTTTTTTGGTGTTCCTTAGGGGTGGTGATATTGCCAGAGCGATTCCCCTCCTGCAACAGCGATTTTTACTCGAAGGACTAAACTGTCCTCTCAGTGAACTTAATCAAAATCTTTATCTTTAATTTTCTCGCTCCTATTCTTTTGACTCTCTCACCAATCTTCTCTCCTCCTCCTCACACTTCTCTCTTTAGCCTAACTTCCTTTCCTACATCTCCTTCTTTCTTTTATTCTTGCATATGAAAAAAATGAGTTTTGCAAATTGAAAAGAAAACCAGTCGAGTCGATTCGCCAGCAATTTTCATGGGTGGACAGAACTTTTTAAAAATAAAGAAAGACCAACTCACAATTACGATTATAAATTTTCTAGTATATAAACGAATTACCAATATTTTTTTTTTGTCAAAAAAAAGTTTGGACGAGTTCGGCTCCGATCACTACCACGGGTCAGGGCAGGCCAAGGGATAATAGGTCGCTTACAAGAGTACTTATATATCACCAACCAACACATTCCTCACGCCAACAGCGAGAATTAAACACTTGACATTTGTAAAAATATGTCAAATATTTACCAACTGATCCAACTTGTGTTGGTGAATTACCAATATTAGGCATAGAGGAAACAATGTGAAAGTTAAATTTACCTGTGACATTCTTAAAGATATGAAGTACATAAAATTAGACAATTAAAATATCTATCAAGTCTTCACACATTGTAAAAGAAGACATTGCAGATTGAGAGGATAGTAGAAGGTAAGGTGAGTTTTCTCTTTAAAGTCTGAAACTGAAAATGACATCTTCTCTCGAATTCGGTATACCGCTTTTTCAGACATGATAGTAGAAGATGTAAAATTCTTGTTCTTTTGATTTCTCTCTCGTACCAATTGCAAAATGTATTTTGCACAAGAGCAAGGAGTCTGAAAGGAAATTATGCTAGGGGAGAGAAAGGAGAAGAGTTTGTAGACATGAAGGAAACATTTGTGCGGGGTGGGGAAGAGGATAGACTGATAGAGATTAGAGATGATTAGGGAGATGATAGAGCTATTAGGAGAGAAAGATTTGATTTGATTTGATTTGATTTGATTGACAAAAAGGGCAATTTAGTCTTTTGAACAAAAATTGCTCTTGCAGGAGGGATATTGCTCTTGTAATATCACTAGCCATTCCTTAGACTAGAGATTTTTACAGTGAATTAATCATTTGTTGTCAGTGACGGATTCAGAAATATAATTCACTGGAGTAATTTGATATACACAACAATTCACTGGAGTCATTTATACATTTATTATCTAAATGGAGTAAAATATATCATATATAATTAAAAAAAAATTCCACTTGATTTTTTTTCCCACTGGGGTCAAATCTATTGGATCTATCACTGTTTGTTGTATTCTATCATAATACACTCTCACCACCACCCTTCTCAAATTCTACACAATACGTCTTTTATTGATAGGAAAAATCATGTCTGCACATTTTGTAAAAAACAGGGACATACCCATGATACGTGCTATTAGAAGCACGGTCTCCCGCCATTCTATCGCAACAAAGGGCGTTCTTCTCAGACATGGCGTATCAAGTTTCTATCTTGGAAAACGTTGTTGCTCAGGGTCCAAAAGTTACTATCCAGACAAATGATTCATATGCTTCCACTCCTGTGGCGCTGCATGCTGTTTTTCAACCGGCTTCTTCAAATTTTGGTTTAACCTCAGGTAATAAGTTACATACTATACATACTAATTTAGTACAATACAATACAATACAAACAACTAACTCGCATGGCTAGGAGGTGAATTAGTATCTGAGGTGGATGATATATTTGTAACAATTATCACTAACTCCAGCCTAAGAGTGTATTTCTTGATTATCAAAATGAACTAACTACGAAACAGAAGCAAAGTTACAAACTGACCTTTGAAAGTAAGAGAATTCGAAAATCCACATTCATTCAAATATTTAACAAGCTGAATTTTGAAATTAGCCAAATTGGCCCAATATCAATGATAATCTCATTCCCAGAACAAGATGGGGAACAAAATAAGTACTAGATGAACGAAACACAAAACAATAAGATCATTCCAATAGGTAACAAGCTGAATTTTGAAAGTAGACAATTCAAAATCCTTCACCAAAAGTAAATATGATTTAGACCATTCAACAATTATGGTAAAATTCAAGTACTTAAAAGGACTAAGTAGCTGATTTATCACCAACTCTAATCTCAATCACAGAACAATGTGGAAATATATCTCTGAACAAAACAATTACTAGAAGCATATGTTTTATTAGCCTATTTACAAGATTCCATAAACATAAATGTTACTCCCTCCATTACTTAATTTAGGACATTTAATTCAATCCAAATAACAAGGTGGTCGCAAAATGGTGGCAATTTGCTACCACTTAGCAACCGCCGTCTATATTAAAAATATCTCAAATTAAAAAAAAAATATGGTCGCAGAGTGGTGGAAATTTGCGATCACTGTGCACAATATCAAATTAAAATTATAAAAGTGGACTCAAAGTTGTTGCAAACTTCCACAACTTTGCGAAAAAAAATATGGTCACAGAGTGTTGGAAATTTGCGATCACTGTGCACAATATCAAATTAAAATTATAAAAGTGGACTCAAAGTTGTTGCAAACTTCCACAACTTTGCGACCACATAATTTATTTATAAAATCCCTAAATTTTAATATATACATGGTCGCAAAGTGGTATCAATTTGTGACCACTGTACATATTAAAAAAATCTCAAACTAAAAATATAAAGCGGTCGCATTTTGCCACAACTTTGTGACAACCAAGTTATTTACAAAACGCCGTCGTATTGTGCTTTCAGCAACCCTTAATTGTCGAAATTTGAAACGCCGTCGTTGTTGGTTTTTATTTTTTTTTAATTTTTTACAGATGTTAAATTAAAGACTAAATCGTAAAAATTACAAAACTATAAAATAACAAATAAAAATCATAAACTGAAATAATTTAACAATAAAACTAGTACATATGTTTGATTTCTTTTTACATATTTTAAAATAAGCCATCAAACTAGAAAAAACCACCGAAATAAAAAAAAAACTAAAAAATAACATCTACAAAGGTGGGGGTCTAAATATCCAATCCCCGTTCATCCAAACATAATCTAGATGCTGCCTTGATTGTACCATATCATAGTCAACATCTTGATTTGGATAGTCGGGGAAGGTAATTCTGTACATTCTTCCACCGGCCACTCATTACCTATGAACTGCCACCAACCATCCCTAGTATAAGCATCCACATATGCACATATTTAGAATGTGAGGACGTGAGATAGGAGGCAGTGGGCAAAGAAACTTTCATTCAATAATCTTCAGAAGAGCCCCGCTCTCGTCGTTTTCTAATAGTGTACCATAATACACTAACGTTCAAAGACCGGGTTGTTCTGACATAATTGTGGCTTGATAGTAGGACCCGTATAAGCCAAGCTCTCTATTACATATGACTTCTACTTTATTAAAATTTTTATATTGGGAATACGAATTACTTTTGAAAATTTTCAGTTGGGGGGCTTTGATGAAGAATATGAAAGTATAATAAATGAAAAGGGAGAAAATATGAGAAGAAAAAAAGACAATTATATATAGGGTAAAATCGGTTGCTAATCAGTCGCTATTTACAGCCGCCAAAAAGACGCTTTGATATACCCGCTCAATCAAAGTGACGCCTCGTAAATGATGTTGTTTTTCATTTTTTTTAAAAAACCTTTGCGACCACTGTGCAAATTTAAAAATTTAAAATATGTATATATATATATGGTCCCAAAGTAATAGCACTTTGGGACCACTTCTGCTGTTGCCCCTGCCCCTACCCTCCCCGTTCCAATCCCTTAGAGAAGTGGTCATTTTCGTTTAAGGGCACAAGTTAGAAGATGTTTTGGGATTAGAGGGCGGCAATTACCAGTTACTGACGTCGCTCTCCCTCGCCCGACCGGAGATATTGGATTGGTGAATATTTGAAATTTTAAACTGTTAATTAATTTTCATGTGTTCTACTCTTCTCCTCCCCTTTTGAAATTCCTCAGAGTTTCTTCTAGGTCTCATGTTCGGTTCGATTCGATAACTTTGTTGGGTTATTGGCAAGCACACTACAAACTTGCTTCGCCGAAAGAAATGTCCATTTCGATGCCGGTTCTCTTGCATGAGAAATAGCTGTTAGTGATGACTCAGACGGGGATGGTGAGTAGGGTACTATTATTGTTAGAGATTTTATAGGTCAAATACTCCGTTCGATTTTTTGTTATTAATTTGTTAAAATATTTTAGTTCAATTTGTAGGGTTTATTTTTTTTTTTTTTTTGGTTACTAAAATACTCTGTTCCTATCATATGTTTTAGAAATTCTATTCTTGATTCTCCTCCTTTTACTTAAAAAGATAAATCTGGAAATTAAGCTGAAATTTGAATTTAAGCTGGAAATTAAGACCAAACATATATAAATGTTGGTTCTATTCCATTCTGAATACATCAAGCATGCAGATTTTCAAATGGAATGACTGCAAGAAAAATATAAGAATTGGCTTATATCGAAGAATCTATATTATACAAGAATTGGATTTTCTTGGAATCAAATTGATGATCACACTACAAGAAAACAGTTAAATAGCGACCAAAATATTAGGTCACAATAATAACGACCGAATGGAAACTGAAGATATAACGGTCGTAATTCCGTCGCCGTTCAATCGACAACTTTGGTCCCGTTGACTAAATTCAAACGACGTCGTTTTCTTCACCCGTAACGACCGAATACCAACGGGAGTTAACGACCGTTTACCGACGGAAAATATAACGACCGAATACCGACTGACTTTAACGATCCTTTACTGGGGGAATATAACGATGTATATTTATAAAGTAATAACTGAAGGACACAAACCGCCGTCGTTTTGTGTACACTAATGACCGAATATCGACGGACATTAACGACCATTGACCGACGGAAAATATAACGACCGTTTACCGACGGAAAATATAATTATGACCGAAGTCATGACGGAAGACGTAAAGGCGTACCAAAACGACGTCGTTTTATTTCCTGATTTGTCAATATATATATATATATATATATATATATATATAATGAAGAAGAAATTCCAGAAATCCCCAAGTCTTCTTCAACACACTTCTTCAACAATCCTCTTCAGCCCCCGCCACTTCTTCGACATTCCTTCCCCCATCTCCTTTCTTACAAACTCAAACCCACCATCTCCTTCCTTCCCCCTCCACTCCCTTTCCGACGAACCACCATTTCCGA
The DNA here is from genome assembly GCA_026122235.1 of Vinca minor. NCBI lineage: Eukaryota > Viridiplantae > Streptophyta > Magnoliopsida > Gentianales > Apocynaceae > Vinca > Vinca minor. Next base: position 1,187,423 of record JAOCZM010000244.1, on the reverse strand, counting down.
AGCCGCTCTGAGACAACAGAGACCCAATTGGAGCGGCTCAATAAAGTCTCCGTCACTGGTTTAAAGGCTATTTTAGGTATGAACATTCTCTTTCCCCTTTGTAGTAATTCCTTTGTCAATTTTTTTTTATAGAAGTACTACTTTAATTTCTAAATTATTTGTCAATTTTTAGAAGTATTTATTGATTTTCTTGCTTGATTTTTTGTTGTCCTAAAGAGACCCAATTGGAGCTGCTTTGTTGCTTCTTCCTCATAGAGTTCTTCATCAAAAGGTAATTATCTTCTTTTTCAATTTTAATTTTTTTTCTGAGATTTTATTGTATTCTAAGGAGTATGCAAAAAAGTCTTTATGTTCCTGTGGCTTTGCTCTTAAATGGATAGGCAGATGTTTGATGGTGTTGCTTATTTCTTTATACTATACATTTTTCTTTGATGTTTGTTGCTGAATGCCATCTTGATACAATGATGCAAATAATTTCTAAATCAGCCTAACAAGTTTACAAGTCGTGCATGAATTAGTTCATACTAAAAGTTACATAGACTCGTTTTTATTCACAAAAACAAATCAATAATTTGACAAAGAAATGTAAAGATCATTATCTTAATATATTAGGTTGTTTCTTGTTGTGTTTGCACTTTGATACGTTGTTTTATGACTAATTCCCTCTTGAATTATTAGTAATAAAGATACAAAATTCAAAAAGTGAAAACTTTAAATCCCGAATAAATATGGGTGGTACCAACCTGGCCGTGAACAATGGCAACAATGGTTATGTACCAAGTCGTATAAGTGGTCATCCCGAGGCCAAGAAAAGACCAAATCTGGTAGTTTTGAAAAGAGGGAATGAAAACAGTGGTTGCACAACAAGCTCCAAATATGTATGTCCATGTACTCTTGTCCAAATGATCATTTATGTAGTGTATATTACTGCACTTAATAATATTTCACACCAAGAATGTAAAAAAAAAAAAAAAAAATCACATTTTGGTGGTCTGGTTTTTAATTTGGGATTGAAACAATTGGTGTACAATTTCTACTCGAAATTATAAGTTTTAGATTCAAAATTTTGTTTCCTTCCCTGATAATAAAAAACTTTCAAAAGAAAAAAATGATTTCTTGCTTGTCAAAACCCCATTTCAGGTCTATATATTACCTGCATTTCTTGATTTCCACAATTAAATTATAGACTCACCTCACTAATGACATAAAAAAGTTTATCTATTTCATTTAGGATGTTTTCTAATGCGTGCACCAGAGAACATGTTAATATGAATTAAATTAATGTAATAATTAGATTAAGTTTTTATTCCCCCTACAGTTCTCTCATTTCTAATAGGATTTTAGATTTTGATTTACTTAAATTATCATATATCTGAATTAACACGTGCCTTTGAAGATACATGTTGAAAGACTCTTTCATTTAATAAACAATCAAAGGTAAAATTGTATTACAATGGGCACCACATTGTAATTTGAGAGTTTTCTACATCTAACAATAATAATGTTATTAAAAATAATTGAAGAGACATTTTTTTTAGTTCTATTGGAGCAGGAAACGCCATTAGCTCACAATAATAATTAAAATAATAGGAGTTACATAAATTTTATTTCTATAAAAGAAAGAAAACGCTCAGTTGATGAAGTAGAGTACGATAGAGATGTACATTATCTTTCACACCATGGATTGGTGAGTTGTATAGAAACTATAAAACAATATTTAAAAAATAAATGATTGTTATTATAGAGTGAATATGATGCTATTGAAAGTTACACAGTGGAATATTAAGAAATTAAATGAATGCAACATTGAAAGAAATAATTAATTTTTGGGAGTTATATTTTCCAATGAATACATATGTAACATAATGTGATTAGCCAAAATGGTAGGGTTATTCAAAGCCACTTTATAAGGGCCTAGGAAAAAGAGCATTCGGTAAATGATATATAGATTTTGATCTGCTTTCCCAAGGTTAGTAGACTTTCTTTGTAGAGAAACGTGCTTAAATGGTATATATTTATTTGTGTTATCCTTCTACTAATTTTATTAAAAATTTAAATCTTGTGTTTTTAGTATTTTTAAATATTTCATGAATAAATGGATAACTTTATAACATGACGTGAAATTGAAATTTTATCACTTGATCTAGTTCAGACAAGTACTAGAGACCTCCAATAAAAAAAAATGAGGATTTTGAAAGTGAGAACATATAAAATGCCATGACTTCTACTAGTGGAATGATGCCCCAAACGAAAAAATAGTGTGCTCACTTACAACAGAAACAAGAAGATACCTTAAACAATCTTTTTTTCAATTACACCAGTAACTCACGAACCTTCAAAAAACAAAGAGTATTAGAAGAATTCATAAAAAAAAAATCAGAAAACAAGAGGGAAAAAAAGGCATTAGAAGAAATTTTTAAAAAGATTATTTTTTTCTAGAGGTTCTTATCTTCATTTCTTGCGGTTTTACCTTGAGAAGAAATTTCAATGTACATACACAACTATGACACATAAAGTGTAATACATACATAGTAATTTTTACCTTCTCATGGATTATATTTTCTATGTAAGATCTGATTTATTTGAGTAGTTAGATTGGAATGAAGTTGATTGTCCGGTAGATGAATTAAGAAAAAAAATATAAGATTCAAAGATGTAGAAATGGAAGAAAGACCGAAAAACTGTTGAATGAAAGAGAATGAAGTACCTTAAGCAAAAGCTCGAATGTTCTAAGTAAGGTAAATCACTAAGAAATTTAGTTTAAATAACAAAAAAAACAAAAAAACAAAAAAACAAAAAAAAAGAAAAAAGAAAAGAATAAGCAATTACCCGGAGTACACACCTGTAACTTTTTGAAATAGTTATAAAGGCAACAAAGAAAATTTGTCATCTAACTCAACCAAATATGACTTGGGCAGAGGTAACAATGTATCAAAAACTTATTGTGATGTCTAACTTACACAACAACAAAAACAGTCTTATGCGATATTTTTGTACCAACGTTTTTTTTCTTTCAAACATCGTTTAAAACAAAATGGAGTAAGTCAAAGCAATCATTGTTGCAAACGTCGCTATGTTGAGATTTTATACGACGTTTCATAGTAACAGATTATAGTAATTATTATTCATACCGAATTTTTGACGTTGGTTACCGACATTTACATTAAATGTTGTTTTAAATTGTTACTTTTTTACTCATATAGAGATATTTATATACTATGTCGTTAGATCTTGTGTCTTTTCAGTCAAACATCAATATATTTGAATTTTATACAACATTTCATAGCGATGGTTATAATAATTGTTGTTAAAATCGACATTTTGATGTTAGTTAGCAACGTGTACATTAAATGTTGTTATAAATTGTTACTTTTTGCGACCCATATAGAAACATTTATATACAACGTCGTTAGATAATGTGACATTTCATACAAACGTCGCTATGTTTGGATTTTAATTATACGATAGTGATGGTTATAGTAACTTTTGTTCTTTCTGACAATTTGATTTTAGTTAGTGACATTTACAATGCATGTTATAAAATGTTACTTTATGCGACTCATAAGTAGACATTTTTGCAAATAGACTAATTCAGCTTTAAGATTGTTGGAACTAGTCCTTGATAAATAGTGTATTAATGCAAAAGATAGACAATAGATAAATAATTATTTTATTATCGATGAATATACAAGTACATTCATATACCTTGTACTCTTAAACATAAATCAGAATACAATTACAGATTACCAAAGATTATCGAGTGAGTTATGTCGTAGCAAATCTCCTTAAAGCTGAATTCGTCCCTGCTATGGTGTCAACAGTTGATAGACGATTGCTTCCCAAGATACAACACTCGTAGTGTAAGAAATGACACTATTATCTCACACTCTCAATCGAACCGAATCAGAATTGCACTCTAAGAATTTATGGAATTATCAAGAGAGACACGAAACTTTACTAGAAGAATTTTTCTTGTTACTTGTATATAACTTGATGATAGGAAGTGAATGAAGAAGTCCTATTTATAGAGTCTTGGAATGACCCACATCAAAAGACACTAGGAACATTCATGAATAAGAATTGAATGAATGAATCTACATTTAAACCTCTATACATGAACCATACAATACATTCATCTTATCTCATTAGATTACTTGAACCAAATGTTCATCTCATGAATGTATTTAATATGTGATTCATGACTCAAAGAGATTAACACACATACATGCACCTCAAGAATCTATCTCCAAGATTCATACATGTATTTAGATCTTGTTGTTGATACTCTGTCTTTCTTTCTACTTTGAATAATATTACTTCCTCTTTCTCAAAACGTAAATCCGATTTAAATAAAGTTTAAATGAATGTCAATTATTTTTCAATAGATTTATTTAATCTTAACTAACCTTCCATACACAAGCTTCACTAATCATAGTTAAATTATTATTTTTATTTCCTATATATAAAATGTAAACATTCAATTTAAAATTCAAAGATTACTTAATGTCTTTAGGATTAAAGGTTTACGTTCATTTTGTACCGGGAATATCTTAAAATATGCAGCTTCACGGGCATCCCCTACCACTAATTAATTAACAAAAGGGGAAAAAACTGGAAAATAGATAAATCATAAGCCGACTGAGTTCCTCCAATCTTCATTATTTTAATAAGTTTTTTTTGGTAAATTTTTTAAAGCCCAAATAATATATTTAATTTTTGTTTGTGTTTGTAATGGTAAGCCCAATTTCAGCCGAATTATGTTTTATATTTTTTTAAGGAATGGTTTCAACGTTACATATTTTGTAAAAAATTAAATTTATTTGATCTTTTTCTTTTTTTTTACAAAACCGTTGATTCATAAATAATTCCTCAATATTTCAATAATTAATTTTCTTTTCTTTTTGTGTGGGCAATTTCAATTTTCATTCTTGATTGGAACAATTCTTGAATTGAAATTTCAATGAATACTAGAGACTAGTAATCAAATTGAACTCATAGTCAAATGAAATACAATCAATTAAGGGTGTTCAGAAAAAATTCAAAATTGACCAATTTAAATTGATGAAAATTAATTCAAATAAAGTTTTCGGTTTAAACAGTGTATTTGACTGATTTTAATTTAAACTAACTTAAAATCAAAATTTTAGTTTAGTTTAAAAAATTATAAATAAAACCGAACACACACACACACACACACACACACACACACACACACATATATATATATATATATATAATAATAATTTTTTTTGTAATAAAACATATTTAACTTCTGATTTATATATCTGACAAACAAATTATTGACACAAGAAATTGAAGAGTTTATGTGATTTTAGCCTTAAGATTTTTTATTTTAAACTAATAATGGTGTAATTTTTAATTTGTTTTTGACTTTGTTTTTTTCTTGAAGGATGATTTTGCAGTGATACGTTTGAAGTTCAAGAATATACATCAAAATTTATGTTTCATTATATTTTATTTTTTCATTGTGTTTAACTTGTGAAAAACATAAACATACATTTCTTTATATTTTTAATATCTAAGTAATTATATAAATAATTTTTAATTTTAATTGAATTTTATAAAAGCTATAAATCCTATTTACAAAAGGATTCGATTTAATCAGCATAGAAAATCCGCCACTGGTTTCCAAGATTTTTGGAACTGAACTAATCTTTAATTATTTTTTTTTGAATATCACGAAAGCTACTCTTCTTGTTCCACTAAGAGAAAACAATGGGCTAGCAATATTGAGTTTTAAAACCTAATGCGCCAAAGCAGGGACGAAGACAGGGGGCGGGAGGGGGCCGGCGTCCCCCCAAATTTTTTTAAAATACTACTATTTATCGAAATTTTATATGTATTTTGAAAATTTTTGAATTTTTTTTTATCAATTTCGCCCCCCAAGAATGTTTTTTTGTCTTTTTTATCGCCCCCAAAAGAATTTTGGAATTTTTTTTCCAATTTCGCCCCCTAACACCAAATTCCTACCTTCGTCCTTGCGCCAAAGTGTAACCGCAGAGAGATTAATGTAAAGTTTCGGAAGACCTTCACAAACTTCACAACTTGATTTTATGATAAAAACCACAAATAAAAAAAATATGTGTACAACATAAATATGGTGTACTTTAAATGATTCTTTTTTGAACTTGAAATTTAAATTGGGATATAAACTCTCTTTAAATTGCGTCTGAAAATGAAATCACACTATTAAATTATGAAGAATTTGAAATTATTTTGAAACTAAAACTATAAATTTTAAATTGAGACCCAATCCAAACATACACATAGTTTGTTGCTCATGATTGAATCAAGGCAAATTGGTGAATTTTGTCCCTAAACAATTTTGAAATTAATATAAGGCCCCTAAACATTATTTTTTAATTATTTTATCATGAAACAATTTACATTTTATAAATGAGGTCCTTCCGTCCAAAATATTGTTAGTCAACCGTGAATTGCAAATTTAGATCGGGTCAAACCAAAAAAATTAAAGAACATTTTTGGTAGACTATTAATATAATACCTTCTTCCTAATATGTTATTCAGTGGTATCAAAGCCTTTCTCATACTATCCGAATTCGATATTGTTAATCACAACATAACATGTATCAATTTCGATTTGGAATGTGTGCATGTGAAAAACAGAAAAGATTGTATCTTTGATTCAATATATGTGATATATGCATAAACTGATTTCGGTTAATCATGTTTATATGTTTCTGTAAATCTGTTATGTTATTAATTAGATTAATATTGCATGAACTGCCTTAGAATGATTCGGTCTGTAATTTAATTCGATTAACTTGTATAAATTGATATCACATGTTTCTGTGTATTGATACTGCATAAACTGTTTCTGTGAATCTGTAATTAATTCGATTAATTCGGTTAAAATCGGGGCAAAAAACTCATTTGATGAGCTGATGAAGAATATGTAATTAATTAGCGGGACCGCCGTTAGCTGACGCTTGTCATTCCGCTGACCTAAGACTTTGTATATGTATTATTATGCTTTATGTGAGTTTAGCATGGTGAAAAGCATGGCCTACTATAACCCCTCTTGTTTTACACTTATTGTGTTGTAATCTTACAATACGGCCTGCGAGTCATTTTTAATGTTGTAAAATTGTAATTGCTTTCTTTGATTAGTTTTATTGCTTACATTGAAGGCTGAGTATGCCCATGCAATTATGTAACAAGACTGGAGGACGCTAGATCGAAGACTTTACCCATGAGATGGATATTGACTTAGGTTGGCTTAGATACCTTATAACAATCTTGGCATGATTTGATCACTGAATTTAATTGCAAAAAATAATATTCAGATACCTTATAACACTCTCGAAATTGTTTAGGGACAAAATTCACTAATTTGCAATTAAATTCTTTATTATTAGTTAAATAATAAAAGCATTACACTTAATACGACCACATTAACTTTTTTTTTTAAAAAATAAGAGACGGTTACTAATGAAGTAAACAAAGTCATGCCAAAATCTAAAAACAAAGTGTAATTTTATAGTTAAGTTGCCAATAAATTTCATAAATTCCATAAACACCTGACCAGTATAAAGAATAATTTACGAGTTAACAGATAGCATAATTGGTCGTAATAAAAAGTACAAGACTGAAAAAATTGTGCATGCCTTCATATCTATGTTCAATTAGATATAATTAAAACTCTGAATTTTTACTTTGAAAACGGTAACTGTTTTTTTTTTAAAAAAAAAACAACTTCTTAAACAAAAAAATCATTTCAAGAAAAGACAAATATTACAAAACACAAAATATCTTAACCTTACTGAAGCAAACATTACAAAACCCAAAACATTACAAAACCCCTTAACAAACACCATATTTGCAAGCAAAAAAAAAAAAGGTAATTGGCTCAACAATTATTTGAATCAGTGGTAAAATTGTAAAAAATTATTTCCAAGCTAATTTACACATTTATCCTCAATTTTCCAAGCTATTGATTATTGGCTTAAGATCGAACCAGTTAGTTTAATCTTTTTTCTTTTTTTTTTTATTCATAAAAAAAAAGATTAAACTAACTGGTTCGATCTTAAGTCAATAATCAATACCCTTAAAATCTAAATCAAATTAATTCAAAGAAAATCCAAATTTCTTACAAAATCGAGGCCATAATCAAAGGGGAAAAGAGAAGGGAAAAAGCTTGGGAGAGACGTAGCGATTTGTTCGAGACCTAAATCAAAATCGAAGAAAATTTGAAAGGCACGGAGAATCGATGTATGTTATTGCCAACCTTCAATGCAAGGGTTTCGTCATCCTAAAATTGACACCCTTGCTCTGCAAATTGGCTTTATTTTCCAATCGAAAACTTAAATTGAAAGCAAAACTAAGATCACAACCGATCAAAAAGGTACAAAATGATCGCAGAGCGAAAAAAGTTGATCGTATTTGTTGATTTCATAAGAAGAGTAGAAAAATACTGTGGATGAAGTTATTCGCAGGGGTTTATTTATAAGCAGGTATGCTGGGGAGGGGAAGGGGAAAATCCTAGCCCAAATTAGTTTAATGGGTTTTGGGTAAAATTTTAAAAGCCCAAATAAAATTATTTAAATTTTCTGTGGATTTGTAATGGTAAGCCCAATATCAGTTTATGGTTCAACTGAGAGAATTGAAGAGGTTGTCAAATACGTTTTGGGGTACAATCCAACTTACATGGGCTTGTGTCAAGTTCGGGGTAAACAAATTAAGAAATTGGCCGAAATTTTATACGAGTGCTACAACCTATTATCGGTAAATTGTTTATGACTACACATAATTGAATATAATTTATTTGGTCAAAACCCAAAATACGTAAATAGTTTATCATTTAGTGCAAATTACTCAATTGACCGGAATATTTCGGTCGCAAATCTGATCGTTAGACCCTAAACTTTGCAACCCTAAGCCCATAAAAAACCTTTAAAATACAAAAATTATACAACATTGAAATTCACCCGAAATAAACTTTTTAATAATTACGAATCGACCAAAAAATTTGTAATTGAGGTTTTAAAAATTATAAACGACCACAAAAATTTAAAACATTGATAATTTTTTATATGGAGACCGTTTAAAACAATTGCAAACTCATTTCAATACATTTCTAAGTATCAGCTCCTTAATCCGTCATTTTCGCACCTTGTAACGCCAATATATAGGCATATATTGATATAAGTATATATACTTATATCAATATTTGTACATCTTACAATTATTTACAAAATGTACGTTGAAGTATCACATTCATTAGGATCATGAAACGTTTTTTTTTTTATTATTACTTGCTATATTATTTTTTTCGGAAACATTATTGTATGGATATGTTAAAGACTAAAAACTCATCCTGGAAATTAAAATAAAAAATTTAGTGATAAAATCGTCGAAAATATGTATTATGTAGTGTTTGAAAACAGGTCGACAAATAAATTGCAAAACCTTTCGATGGGCGACGAAAATTGCGACTGATTTCAACCGAAAGAAATGACCAAAACTGGTCGACTATGATAGAGACCAACCCTACAATATTTTAAAAATTCCTCATTTCAGTGGGAGACTTAATAAATTGAAGATTGCTAAATGCTACACTCGATTTTCATGTTTATAAACAACTTAATCAGAATAATTCCTGCAACACTTTTACTATATTTTGCAATAATTACAAGTTATCTACCACTAATTATGTGAGATGTTAAAAACATTATTCACCAATTAGAATCTGGAATGCCATAATAATCACGAGAATATTTGCAACACGAGGTTGTGTATGACTCAACATAATTGACCGAAAACTTGACCTATCGACAACTCTACCCTAGCGCCCGCTAATCGGGCCTAACTGATATATCTTTTTGTGATTTTCCATATAAATAAGAATAATATATTTTTTTAAGTATTGATCCAACACTCAAAAAAACTAAGTCTATATTACATTATTGAGCTAACTAATATAAATGAATTAAAAAAATTAAACTAAAAATAAAACGTATTAAACGAATATTCAATCAAAGTAAAACAATTTATCTCATCTAATTAACATTAGTCAATTAATTAACATAACAATGTAATAAAAGATAAACAAAAATAAGACTCTACATAATAATCACTAATATACAATGTAAAACCATAAATAGAAAAAATAGATTTTTTTGAAACAGTAAATAGAAAAAATATATCAGAAACATATAACACAATAAAAATTGTACCAACTTTTAATATTAGCGACCAACTTTTGGTGATTGCAAAAACTGTTTACTTATTTTATTTTGGTTGTCTTTGTTTTAGATTCATGTCAAAGCAACGCAGTACCGGATGATATTCAGAATCTGTGCAGAATTCTGAATCACAATAAAAAATCTGAAAAGCCTCGAGACCGTGGTCCACTAGCACGACAGATGCTGATTGATCACGTTCCTTATTTTTGCTACACCAAATGAGAGGGATAGATTGAAACAACATGAATATGGATGTTATCATTTCGATACATAAAATCTCTATAGGTTTATCAAAGAAAATGGTATTGTGCAGGAAAGATTTTACAAGTTCACACGCAAAAAAAATTGGCCTCCAAAGTTCAAAACTATGCAAGTGGTATGAATCTTTAATCTTATATATACATTACTCTTTTTTGCTTATTATATCATGTTTGTTTTTTTATTATTTGTATTGTTTATTCATCCTACAGAGTCCCTTGTTGACCATAGATAGTTATATAATTCATGATGATCCAATAACGGAATGATAATCAACACCGACACAAATTTTGGAGGCCCATAAACCCATCATAACAGCACTACATTGTCAACCTGTGTCGGCGGCTATTCCACTATTTGGTGGGTAATTTGGCTATAATCACAAGAATGAGATTTCAAACAACTTACATAAACCTTACGATATTAAGGTGTGAATCTTTTTTTCTTCCAAATTAAAATCGGCATCAATCTCATTTTTTTGAGCTCTAACTCTTGTTATTTTGTTAGGAAATTTATGATTTAAATCCAGAAAATATAAGGAATCATCCTCACCGAGAAATGAAAACACATAAAGAATATTTCGGACATCCCGAAGTCGTAGTTGGTTATGGAGAATAACCGTTCCCATTCTACATTTGTAAAAATAGTTTGGGAAACAAAACTGGATGAGATGGATTAATCTTGGTACGCATGGAGTTGTGTACCAATTTCGAGAATGCTACAGGGCCAAAATGGAATGAAGTACTATAATGGACGCCTGAACAGTGGATTGTAAAAAAGTATAGATGATGTGCAGATTGTTTGAAGCATCTGTATTAAGTTGACCGGAATATTTTGGTCGCAAAGTTGATCGTTAGACCCTAAACTTTGCAACCCTAAGTTCTTAAAAAACTTTTAAAATCCAAAATTTATACAACTTTGAAATTCACCCGAAATAAACTTTTTAGTAATTATAAACGACCACAACAATTTAGAACATTGATAATTTTTTATATGGAGACCATTTAAAACAATTGCAAACTCATTTCTATACATTTCTAAGTATCGACTCCTTATTCTATTATTTTCTCACCTTATAACGCCTATATATAGGCGTATACCGATATAAGTGTGTGTATATATATATATATATATATATATATATATATATATATATATATATATATATATATCAATATTTGTGGATCTTACAATTATTTACAAAACGTACGTAGAAGTATCACATTCATTAGGATCATGAAACGTTTTTGTATTACTTGCTATATATTTTTTTTCGGAAACATTATTGTATGGATATGTTAAAGACTAAAAACTTATCCCGCAAGTTAAAATAAAACATTTGGTGATCAAATCATCGAAAAATATATATTATGTAGTTTTGAAAACAGGTCGACCAATCGGTAGCAAAACCTTTCGATGGGAGACGAAAATTGCGACTAGTTTCAACCGAAAGAAATGGCCAAAACTGGTCGACTAGGATAGAGACCGACCTTACAATATTTTAAAAATTCCTCATTTCAATGGGAAAGTTAATAAATTGAATATTGCAAAATGCTGCACTCGATGTTCAAGTTTATAAACAACTTAATAAGAATAATTCAAGAAATTCATCCAGGCAGCCCATTTCGTATCTTGAAAATCACCAATTCATCGTCAATGATGAAAGGTTTGTTTAACCATCAAATAGACAAAGATGCCAAGTCCAGCTACTACTACAAGCATTACCAACCCGATAAAAGAGAGGATCGGAAAATGACAACCGGCATCGAAAACAAAATCCGAACTGAGATTGTACTGCCCCTATAAGTTTACACTATTGCCATAAAATATTCATATCAGGAAAATTTGGCTCATTTGGAGGCAATATAGACTTCTTGATAGAATAGTATCTAAACATGTTGTAAACCATTCCAATAGAAGTAATAAAAAGCAGCAGATGTAGTAAAGATTATCAAGAAACCAACCATCTCCCCGTTAAACAGTAAGAGCAGGAAAGAATTCCAATTAATCTAGGGATTATAATAGAGGCTATAACCGTTATGACTGTCATTAACCTGCTAAGTTCATTTTCAAGATCCTTGTTCTTGATAGATAGACCTTCTTTGAAATTGGAGAGAATGAGTATATTTTTTACAAGATCGAATGGAGTTGACTCCGAAGAATGATTAGGAGTAGTTTCCTGAGGTGATGAATTCCCAGATCTAAATGATTCATCATCTTGATCACTCATTTCTCTTTGTTTTTAGGGTTTCTAGAGAAATTTGAAAGAAAAGAAAACAGAGAAAATTTCTGAAAAATTTTCAGAATTCTTCTATTTATACCTTTCATATTGATGTTTGCCGCCAACTGCAGAAATGTCTTCCACGGTGGAAAACACTACGGCTCCAATGCGGAATGGGTATTTGTTCTGCATGTGCGGAACGGATTCTCAGCCGTTGGATTAAATTTTTTACGGCTAAGATTGATTTTTAAAAAAAAAACACTTGTTCTAATTTTGAGAACTTGCGAACACCTGCTTTTTAGCAAAAAAAATGCCTGTTTTTTCACGTAAAAAATTGTTCTGTATGTACGGGAAAAAACATGTTCCGCATAGGACCCGGATTGGGTGGAAACGAGCCTGCTCCAGTGCAGAAAATCAACTGTTCTGCACCTGAACAATTATAGAATGTCAAATCGACCATTTGACGGTTGAGATTATTTGAGTCTTAATCAGAATTATGAAGAATGTGAATCAAATGACCTCTGCCGTAAAAAAGTTGAAAATTACTAAATGCTACACTCGATTTTCAAGTTTACAAACAACTTAATAAGAATAATAATTCCTAAAATACTCTTAATATATTTGCAATAATTCCAAGTTATCTACCAATAATTATGTAAGATGTTAAAAAAAAATTAGTCACCAATCAGAATATTTGTATTACACATAATGTATTGCACTTAAAAATAAGCGTTTGTATTTAGAAAAATAAATATTTTATCAGAAAAAAATTATTTACATTAGTTGTAGTAAGAGTGAAAACAAACCACCCTCACTGTTTTGGGAATTGCACTCTAGGTGGGGTAATCTCATCCTCATCCTCATTATCACCATCAACATCATCAGTGTTCTATTCTCAGGTAGTCTCCTTGATATCATCCCCTCAACATCATTCGCAAACCTATCTACTGCCTCATGTAGTAAATACGAGTGATCCTCTACGAAATAGCAAGGTGGTTGTGAGCTAACACTGTCCACCCATCCTGGGCTGGGGAGAGAAAGAATTCAGTTAAGGTGGGTGGTTGAACAAGGGACATACCGACCTAGGCAGCGTAAGTGGAACACTCTTAATTGGTGGGGGACTCCCATAAGTGGGAGCAATAGTAGGAGCAGGGTTGTCCAATGCAGAATCTAGGGGTCATAATAATCCCGAAAATATTTGCAACACGACATTGTGTATGACTCAACATAACTGACCGAGTAATCGACCTATCGACAACTCTACTCTAACTGATATGTCTTTATGCGATTTTCCAACTAAATAAGAATAATTATTTTTTAAGTATTGATCCAACACTCAAAAGAACTAAGTCTATATTGCATTATTAAGCTAACTAATATAAATGAATTAAAAAAATTAAACTAAAAAGAAAACGTATTAAACGAATAATCAATCAAAGTAAAACAATGTATCTCTCATCTAATTAACATTAGTAAATTAATTAAAATAGCAATGTAATACAAGATAAAAAATAACACTCTACATAATAATCACTAACATACAATGTAAAACCCTAAATAGAAAAAATAGATTTTTTGAAACAATAAATAGAAAAAATATATTAGATACATATAACACAATAAAAATTGTATCAACTTTTTATATTAGCGACTAAGTATTGGTGATTGCAAAAATTGTTTACTAATTTTATTTTTGTTTTCTTTGTTTTAAATTCATATCAAAGCAACGCAATAGCGGATGGTATTCAGAATCTGTGCAGAATTCTAGATCACAATAAACCATCCGAGAAGCCTCGAGATCGTGGTCCACTAGCACGACAGATGCTAATTGATCACGTTCCTTATTTTTGCTACACCAGAGGAGAGGGATAGATTGAAACAAGATTAGAATGTATGTTATCCTTTTTATACACGAATTTTCTATTGGTTTATCAAAGAAATTGGTATTGTGCAAGAAATATTTTACATGTTCGCACGCAAAAGAAATTGACATCCAGAGTTCAAACCTATGCAAGTTGTATAAATCTTTAATCTTATATACACATTACTCTTGCTTGCTTATTATATATTGTTTGTTTTTTTTTATTTTTTATTTGTACTGTTCATTTATCCTATAGAGACCCTTGTTGACAATAGTTAGTTATGTAATTCATGATGATTCCATAATGGAATGGGAATCAACACCTGCACAGATTTTGGAGGCCCATAAACCCATCATAACAGAACTACCTCGTCAACCTGTGACGACGGCTATTCCATTATTTGGTGGGTTATTTGGCTATAATCACAAGAACGTGAATTTAAACAACTTGCATAAACCTTACAATATTAAGGTGTGGATTTTTTTTTTCCAATTTAAAATCAGCCTCAATCTCATTTCTTTTAGCTCTAACTCTTGTTATTTTGTTAGGAAATATGTGATTTAATTAAAAAAATATATAAGGAATCGTCCTCACCGAAAAATGAGAACGCATAAAGAATATTTCGAAAATGCCATAGTCGTAGTTGGTTATTGTTAATAACCGTTCCCATTCTACATTTGTAAAAATAGTTTGGGAAATTTTTTTGGATTAGATGAATTCATCTTGGTACGCATGGACTTGTGTACTAATTTGGAGAATGCAACAGGCCAAAATGGAATGAAGTACTACCGTGGACACCTGAGCAGTAGAGTGCATACAAGTATAGATGATGTGCAGATTGTTTGAAGCATCCGCATTAAGTTGACCTAAATATTTTGGTCGCAAAACTGATCGTTAGACCCTAAACTTTGCAACCCTAACTCCTTAAAATACCTTTAAAATCCAAAATTTATACAACTTAGAAATTCACCCGAAATAAACTTTTTAATAATTATGAATCGACAAAAAAATTTCTAATTGAGCTTTTGAAAAATATAAACGACCACAAAAATTTAGAACATTGATAATTTTTTATATGGAGACCGTTTAAAACAATTGCAAACTCATTTCTATACATTTCTAAGTATCAACTCCTTATTCCGTCATTTTCGCACCTTGTAACGGCAATATATAGGCATATATTGATATAAGTATATATATATACTTATATCAATATTTGTAAATCTTACAATTATTTACAAAATGTCATTAGGATCACGAAACTTTGTTGTATTACTTGCTATATATTGTTTTACGAAAATATTATTGTATGGATATGTTAAGACTAAAAACTCATCCCGGAACTTAAAATAAAAAATTTAGTGATAAAATCGTCGAATATATATTATGTAATGTTTGAAAAAAGGCCGACAAATCGGTAGCAAAACCTTTCGATGGGCGATGAAAATTGCAACTAGTTTCAACCGAAAGAAACAACCAAAACTGGCCGCCTAGGATAGAGGCAGGTCCTACTATATTTTAAAAATTCCTCATTTCAGTGGGAAACTTAAGAAATTGAAGATTTATAAAAGCTACACTCGATTTTCAAGTTTAAAAACAACTTAATAAGAATAATTCTTGAAATACACGTACTATATTTTGCAATAATTCCAAGTTATCTACCAATAATTATGTGAGATGTTGAAAAACATACACCAATTAGAAGATTTGTATTACAAATAGAAATAAGCGTTTGTATTTAGAAAAATAAATATTTAATAAGAAAAAATTATGTACATTAGTTCTAGTAAGAGTGAAAACAAACCACCCCGTTTTTGGGATTGTACTCTAGGTGGGGTAATCTCATCCTCATCATCACCATCAACATTATCAATGTTTTATTTTAAAGTAGTCTCCTTGATATATCCCCTCAACATAATCCTCAGACCTATCTACTGTCTCATGTAGTTAAGACGAGTGATTCTCTACGGAATAGCAAGGTGGATGTGAGCTAACACTGTCCACCCATCCTGGTGGGGAGAGAAAGAAGTCGGATAAGGTACAGGGGTGGTTGAACAAGGGACATATCGACCTGGGCGGCGTAAGGGGAACACTCTTAATTGGTGGGGGTACTCCCATAAGTGGGAGTAATAGTAGGAGCAGGGGTGTCCAATGTAGAATCTGGTAGGTATGACTCAACATAATAATCCCCGAGAATATTTACAACACGACGTTGTGTATGACTCAACATAACTGAACGAGTAATTGACCTATTGACAATTCTACCCTAGCGCCCGCTAATCGGGCCTAAGTGATATGTCTTTCTGAGATTTTCCAACTGAATAAGAATAATTTTTTTTTTAAGTATTGATCCAACACTCAAAAGAACTAAGTTTATATTACATTATTAAGCTAACTAGTATAAATGAATATTCAATCAAAGTAAAACAATGTATCTCATCTAATTAACATTAGTAAATTAATTAACATAACAATATTATAAAAGATAAAAAAAAAAAATAACACTCTACAAAATAATCGCTAAATACAATGTAAAACCGTAAATAGAAAAAATAGATTTTTTGAAAAAATAAATAGAAAAAATATATTAGACACATAACACAATAAAAATTGTACCAACTTTTAATATTAGCGACCAACTTTTGGTAATTGCAAAAATTGTTTACTTATTTTATTTTATTTGTATTTGTTTTAGATTCATGTCAAAACAACGTAGTAGCGGATGGTATTCAGAATCTGTGCAAAATTCTGGATCACAATAAACCATCCGAGAAGCCTCGAGACCGTGGTCCACTAGCACGACATATGCTAATTGGTCACGTTCCTTATTTTGCTACACCTGATGAGAGGGATAGATTGAAACATCATCAGTATAGATGTTATCCTTTCTATACATAAATTCTCTATAGGTTTATCAAAGAAAATGGTATTGTGTAAGAAAGATTTTACAAGTTCACACGCAAAAAAAAACTGGACTCTAGAGTTCAAATCTATGCAAGTGGTATTAATCTTTAATCTTATATATACATTACTCTTGCTAGCTTATTATATAATATTTTCTTTTTATTATTTGTGCTACTCATTCATCCTACATAGACCCTTGTTGACCATAGATAGTTATGTAATTCATGATGATCCAATAACGGAATGGGAATCAACACCTGCACAAATTTTGGAGGCCCATAAACCCATCATAACAGCACTACGTCGTCCACATGTGACGGCGGCTATTCCATTATTTGGTGGATTATTTGGCTATAATCACAAGAACGAGATTTCAAACAACTTTCATAAACCTTACGATATTAAGGTGTGGATCTTTTTTTTTTCTTCCAGTTTAAAATCAGCCTCAAACTCTTTTCTTTAGCTCTAACTCTTGTTATTCTTGTTAGTAAATTTATGATTTAATCCAGAAAATATAAGGAATCGTCCTCACTGAGAAATGAGGACGCATAAAGAATATTTCGGACATGTCGTAGTCGTAGCTAGTTATAGAGAAGAACCGTTCCCATTCTACATTTGTAAAAATAGTTTGGGAAAAAAATTTGGATTAGATGGATTCATCTTGGTACGCATGGATTTGTGTACCAATTTTGAGAATGCTACAGTGGAGTGCATACAAGTATAGATGATGTGTAGATTGTTTGAATTATCCGTATTAAGTTGACCGGAATATTTTGGTCGCAAAGATGACTGTTAGACCCTAAACTTTGCAACTCTAAGTCCTTAAAAAATCTTTAAAATCCAAAATTTATACAACTTTGAAATTCACCCGAAATAAACTTTTTAATAATTACGAATCGACCAAAAAATTTGTAATTGAGGTTTTGAAAATTATAAACGACCACAAAAATTAAGAACATTGATAATTTTTTATATGGAGACCATTTAAAATAATTGTAAACTCATTTCTATACATTTCTAAGTTTCGACTCCTTATTCAGTTATTTTCGCACCTTGTAACGCCTCTATATAGGCATAAATATCGACAACTCTACCCTAGCGCCCGCTAATCAGGCCTAACTGATATGTCTTTCTGCGATTTTCCGTCTAAATAAGAATAATTTTTTTTTAAAAGTATTGATCCAACACACAAAAGAACTAAGTCTATATTACATTATTAAGATAACTAATATAAATGAATTAAAAAAATTAAACTAAAAAGAAAATGTATTAAACGAATATTCAATCAAAGTAAAACAACGTATCTCATTTAATTAACATTAGTAAATTAATTAACATAACAATGTAATCAAAGATAAAAAAAATAACACTCTACATAATAATCACTAACATACAATATAAAACCCTAAATAGAAAAAATAGATTTTTTGAAAAAATAAATAGAAAAAATATATTAGACACATATAACACAATAAAAATTGTACCAACTTTTTATATTAGCGACCAACTTTTGGTGATTGCAAAATTCGGTCCCTATTGCCTATTTTTCTGTAGTGTTAAAAGAAGAATTTAAAAAATGGTCTGACCAAGTCACATGTGAACTAGTGCAGGGTCGATCGGTACACCACGTGACCAATCATTCGCGATAGAGAAGACGACCGCATACCTAGCCACACACAGTGAACTGGTGCAACGTGTGCCCAACCACACGCAGTGGTCTACGTAGCGACTAACACTGTCAAGTGGGCCACTGGTCCGTGGGCCGGCCCGTGATCCGCAAAATATGGACGGATTTGGACCATGTATAAGTTCGGGTCCCTTATAAATGCGGGCTGAAAATAGCTCGCTTCCGTTTGGGACCGCTGGACTAATGCGGACCGGACCGATTTGGGACGCTGGGCCAAGACGGACTAACACCCGCTAACCTGACACTATATATATATATATATATATATATATATATATATATATATATATATATATATATATATATATATATATATATCTTAAAAAATTTAACCTAACAAAAAAACCCTAAACTATACTACACTTCTCAACAGCCGCAGGAGCTGCCTTGGCAGCCTTGCCTCTCCCGCCACCACCACCCGCAGACCCCTCTCGTCATTTCTCTCTCTTTAATTTCAACCCGAAACTCTTTGTCTTTTCCGATCTGATCTCAGTTTGATTTTCTTAAGGTAATTTTTTTTTGATTTTGGTTTTATTTTATGATTTTGGTTTTATTTTTCTGATTTTACTTATATTTTCTGACAATGGTTATTTTCTGATTTTGCTTGTATTTTCTAATTTTGCTTGTATTTTTCTGATTTCGGTTGTATTTTTCTGATTTTGTTTTCTAATTTTGATTTTATTTATTGATTGTGCTTTTATTTTTCTGATTTTGCTTTTATTTTTCTTCTAATTTTACTTTCTTTTCTGATTTTACTTTTATTTTCTGACAATGGTTATTTTCTTATTTTGCTTGTATTTTTTAATTTTGCTTGTATTTTTCTGATTTTGGTTTTATTTACTGATTTTGGCCTTTTTTTTCCTCATGATTTTGCAGGCAGGATGGCAAGTCAAAATGTTGTTGATCTTGATGGAGATGAAAAATTTCCATTAAAAAAAAACTGTGAAAAATGTTCTGGTCCGTGGGTCTGCCCGTTGGCCCGCGGACTTTAACCGGACGGGCTTGGACCATCATTTCGTTGATCCACAAAAATTGGTCCATATCCGGTCCGGTCCGTTTTAGGGTAATCCTTGATGGACTGGACCGGACTGACCCGTTTGACAGTGCTAGCAGCGACACGCGGTGGACGGCTGGTCATGTCATTTTTTGTCCAGATTTGGCCAATGTTTTTTTAAATTTTTTTTTCGAAATAATGACATAGGAGATAGATCACTCATATTTTTCAAATTTACCTTCAGATCGGTCGGATTTTTTGGGTTCGACAAAATATCTCAATAATCGGTCAAAACAAATGAGAGCAAAAACATTTTATAACATCAAGGTGACCCTTACAAAAAGCAATTCATACACATATGGAAATGTAAGAATAACTATTGCTATACTAAGGGTACATATGGGATAACAAGAAGGGAAAATCATGAAATAAGAACAAAAGCTTTTAAAGAGATTGAGTTTAAGGAATTCTCATTGATTTTGTGGTGTCTTCTTACACTTGGAGTCCACAATGAGAAGCTTGATCTTCAATCTTCTTGATCATTTGTGTTTGAAGCTTCATCTTTGTCTTCAACCCCTTTGTCTTATTCTATTTCATCTTCATCATCCCCAATATCAATAACATTATCTTCATCAACTCTTTTCTCAACATAATCTTCCTCATCATGTTCATTGTCAACTATAACTTTGGGCTCGTCCTCTTTTTCTTCTCCCTCATTAACATATTTTTTCACTTTCATAATCTTCATCGCCATTTGATTTGTTGTCCTCTTCCTCCTCTTCATTCTTACTTTCTTCTTCCTCTTTTTCTTGTGCCAAGGTTGAATTTTTAGTTCTAGTGTAACTAATTACATTGTCAACCTTGTACTCAATTTCCTCCAATCTAGTTTCCACACCCTCTATCTTTCATTTCAAGTTTCCCATCTTAGAGTTGAAGTCTTCTTGAAAGGATTCCAATTTTGTTTCAACTCCACCAATCCTATTCTCCAAATATGATATTTTATCATTGAGGTTTGCTTGAAAGGTGTTGATATTACCTTGAAGGACCTTAGACTTGACATGATTTGAGAGTGTATGTAATTGCTAGCCTCATGTCTCGGTGGATGAATGTCTCTTTGAATATTTGCACTTGGAATGTTTTCACTAGCCCCAACATTTTCTTGAGCATCAAAGTCATCACCGATGTAGACATCCTCAAACCCTTGAGCTTCTTTCACATTTTAATTCCCTTGCCCTTATTCCCCTTCACCTTCTCTTCCTTGAAGTATATTTTGCCTTTCAACCCCCTTGCTTCAATAAACTTCGTAATAGTTTCACATACTTTTGGGCTCTTCTTGTGTGCAATTAGCGCCGCCAAAAGTTCCTCATTTGTGCACCTTGATGGAATTTCCATTTTTCATTTACCAAGATCATGTTCATTTTGTAAAATAGGCCTTCATTGTATATATTGTGTAAGCTTGAGCTTATATTTCTTGAAGTATTTGAGAGCCAAATATCCAAAACTTGCTTTCTTTATATCCACAAGCCATTGCATCAACATCATTTGAAGGCGAGCATACTTTCATAGAGGAGGAACTTATTTGGTGAGCTTATTATTCTCTAAATGACAAATGTAGGTAGAGCATTCGAGCTATAGTTTGTTTTTATGCTCCGTTTGGTCATTCCTTTGTGGAAGAAAGATTTTGTTTTTTGCGTGACTTTAGTTGGATGTAGATAGCGTTGTTTTTTTTCTGTTTCGGTATTAGGAGCAATTGTAGTTTTGATTTTACCGCGTTCTTGAATTGTCTATCGTATGTTTTTAGCATAGTGTTTTTTGTGACTTTAAGTGTAATATCTATCTCAATCCATGGCAATTTTGATGGTTTTGTTGTAAACTCTTTTATGGTATACATCAGCAGCATGGAAGAGAGTGGTGAATAATCTGTTCATTCATTCCAGGCAGTTCTTCAGTTTCGATTATTTAAGTCACTAATTTTCCTTTCTCCTAGGTTTTTATTTTCATTTATATCTTTACGTGACTCAAAATATTTTCACCTAATAAGAGAAAAAAAGGGTCATATTAGTATTTGTACTTAAAAACTACCTTAATTTTTTTTTTTTTGTCCAACTCCATGAAATGTTCTAAATAACATATATTATAAAATTTAGGGAGTACTATTTAAGGTTTTGATTTTTTAAGGTTTTTAGGTTTTTTTTTCTTGGTGCTTAGCTATGTCTTGGATGCTCAAATTTCTTCTTACTCATATGAAGGATCAAGAGACCAAGTCAAAGTTCGAGTCGTAATAAAAGTATTAGTTAACTAATAAAAGTATTACACTTAATACTGCCACATTAAAGTTTTTTTTTTTTAAATAAGAGACAGTTACTAATGAAGGAATCAAATTCATGCCAAAACTAAAAACTTGGCGACAACTTCTTAAGAAAAGAAAATAAAGTGTAAGTTCTTTATGACTGCAGCAAAATCATCCGGTTGGTATCTTTCTCATTTTTCTTTTTCACCAAGAAAACCATTATTTCATTTGTTCAAACTTTTAGAAAGATCATTATATTTTGTTCACAAAGAATTATGTAAAACTTATCGCACTATTCGCTCTTATATTTCTATAAAGCATAGTTAAGGTGCACATGAGATAGTTCAACCGTCAAATCGACTACTGAAATTAAAATAGTTATTTTCAATTTAAAGGTGTTACTATAAACTGAAAATAGCTATTTGAATGGTTATTGTCGCAGACATTCAATCTGACGTCTCAAAAAGAGTTCCATATGTATGGAAGATTTGAAGCCTCCAATCCATAACTCACACAGACCCTCTACATGCAGTTTGTTATGGTGCAGAATTGCCAAATTCAGAACATACTAAACAATTTTGATCGTTCTGAGCCGCTGAATTAAAAAATTCAACAATGCAAATTTTTTTACAGGGATAAGATTTTCAGATACATGTTACGTAATACAAGTGTTACATTTCAAAAGACGTGTTCCCCAGGATAAAACTGTTGGGTAGCGGAACACTCCAAACAAAAAATATAAAAGAAACTAAAAGAACCCAGAAAAACAACACAAGAATTTACGTGGTTCGGTCTCAACGCAGACCTACATCCACGACCGCGGAAGGTACAAACTTTCACTATGTAATTTTTGAACGGAATAAAAATTACAAACCCTCTTCTAAAACTCCAAGTCTAAACACTCACAAGACTCAAGGAGTTGGTACAAATAAACTCAACACTAGGTGGGTATATTTATTAGGCCTCTTGCCTTGACACTTTTCTTTTCTAACCAATGTGGGATTTGAGAACATTACCCAACATATCCTCCATTTTTTCAAATTCCCAAGTTACAACGGAATCAGAAAACCTAACTTTCTTCTCGATATTTGCGGTCTCCTTCTATGTTCTTTCTTCAGTTTTACTTCCTTGCTTTTTCAAGGAATGACCATCAAGGTGGTATAAATTCTTCCCTTTCTTTCTGCCTCGCATAACCAGACGGTTGCCTCTATACACTTTGCAGAAATTCCCAATTCCAACATACTTGTAACCATTTGATGCCAATTCATCTAACGAAATTATGTTGGCACCTGAGCCAGGTACAAATCTAACATCAGGAATTACTTTTACCTCATCATTGTGGAGTTTCAAGCGGACTCGTCCAACACCCTTAATCTTCACCTTCGAGTTGTTGCCCACTTTGATGTAGCCAAAGTCTCCCATCTGCCAAGTATTAAACACGTCTCGCTCCTTGCAGATATGCACGTCAGCAGCATTATCCATAATCCAGTTCGAATGCTTCTCAACAGTGTCATCCAAGCATCTCGTCAAATATAAATCATCATAATCGTTGACCACATTTGTAGAGGAATCACATACTTTTGTCCTGCCTTTCATCCGTTCACGGAGATTTTTCAAATCCTCCATCATCTTTGGACAACGGCTTTGGAAATGACCAAGTTCCCCACAATAGAAACACTCGATCTCGCTACAATCACCTCTCTGCCGAGAGTTCCCTCTTCCTTGGTCACCCCTATTCCTGATTCGATTCCTCTCTCTTTGAGAACTCTCTATAGCTAGTATTCGATCCTCCTCGAGGTAATCCTCATTCATCATCTGTTGGTTCTCCTTCAAGGCTTTTGAAACCTCATTCAATTGCAGTGTGTTCTTTACTGCCAACAGTGGCTGCACCAACGATTTATAGAATTTTGGTAATGAAGCCAATAACAGTAACGCCTATTCTTCATCCTTAACCTGTTCCTCTCCATTCTCAAGTCGATATACTAACTCATAAACTTATTAGTGTGATCAATAAGATTGCCTCTTTCCTTCATTTTGAGTGAGTACAGATCAATCTTCATCTTCAATTGGTTAGTCAACGTCTTCGAGCAATAATTATTCTCCAGAGTCTCCCACAACTTCTTTGGTGACGTCTCTCTCAACACCGTCATCTTGAATTGTGGAGCCAAAGCCAATCGAATTGTACTAACCGCTCTCTTCTTAATTGTAGCTTACTCAGAATCTTTCATACCTTCTAGCGGCTTGTCTTCATCTAGAGCAGAATCAAGACTTTGGTTGAATTAAATAGTCTTGAATCGTGCATTGCCATAAGGTAAAATCAATCTTTCCATCAAAGAGTGGAGATGGAACATCACTCTTCATCGACACAAGGGTGTTTAAAGACTCCATAATTTAAACACTCTAACATTAATTAAAATAACACCAAAATATTAATTAAAGCAGCACCGGAAACTTACCCGCAAAATAAATCTGCAACTTCTTTCGTCTCTTCCCAAGTCTGAACCTTTTGCTCTGATACCATTTGCTTGGTAGCGGAACACTTCAAACAACAAATTATAAAAGAAACGAAAAGAAAGTAGAAAAATAACAAAAGAATTTAACGTGGTGCGATCTCAACGCAGATATACATCCACGACCCCGGAGGGTACAAACTTTCACTATGTAATTTTTTAACGGAATAAAAATTATTAACCCTCTTCTAAAACTCCAAGTCTGGACACTCACAAGACTCAAGGAGTTGGTACAAATAAACTCAAGACTAGGTGGGTCTATTTATAATGCCTCTTGCCTTGACACTTTTCTTTTTAACCAATGTGGGATTTGAGAAACATTATCCAACAAAAACATATGTTGCAACATTAGGAAAGATGTTCATAAAGAAAGAATACGTGTTCTATGAAAATTAACACTTGTCCAAAAAAATATAACATATATTCAAAATACAGGTTATATATATAATGAATTTAAGTTGTTTAACACTATGCACGTGCGCATTAAGTAACTCTTCATGGGCAACATGAACTTCAAAAAAAAAAAAAATAATAATAATTAAATAACGAAAAGAAAAGAAATTATATCATAGGCGGACTTCAAGTTAACTGGAGTTACCTAGCAAATGGAGTGTCGTCACTTGATTGGGTGAAGTAACTGCTGTGAAGATTTAGGATGCCTCTTTTCGTGTGTGTTTGAAGATTAATAAATTATTGGAATTATAGATAAATAAAATTCTCCAACATGTCTGTCGATCTTGTTGTTGATACTCTATCTCTCTATTTTTTCTTTCAACTTTGAATAATATTACTTCCTCTTTCTCAAAACGAAAATCCCATTTAAATAAAGTTTAAATGAATGTCAATTATTTTTCAATAGATATATTTAATCTCTAAACTAACCTTCCATCACAAGCTTCACTAATCATAGTTAAATTATTTTTCTTATTTCCTATATAAAATCGAAAGATTACTTAATGTCTTTAGGATTAAACGTTTACGTTCATTTTGTACCAGGAATATGTAGTACTATAGATGGATATAGCTTGCTCCAATTTTCAGACTTCGGGCCGATATGCCACACCTATTTGCCTAGAAATAATTTATCTTTTTATTATTTATAGAAATAGTCCACTAGGTCATTTGTTATAACAATTAACAGTTATAGTCCACTAGGCCTTTTTTTTTTTTTTTTGGTAATAAAAAAATTTGGGTGGGTTCAGCTCCGGTCACCACCACGGGTCAGAGCAGACCCTATGGACCATATGTCGCTTAAAAGGAGTACTTACAGATCACCCACCAACACAGCACTCACGTCGACAGCGAGAATTAAACACTTGACCTTTTATAAGAACGTGCCAAATCTTTTACCAACTGAGCCAACATGTGTTGTCTACTAGGCCATTGGTTATAACAATTAGCTATTTCTTTTTGGTACTAAACAGTCAAAATCTATATTAAGCCAAAAAGGGGTCAGTTTCAGTGTATGGATTAATACATACTCTCTACATCTCAAATTATCTGTCTACATTTCTTTTTTTATTTGTCACAAATTATCTGCCCACATACTCTCTCCGGCCAATTGGTATATTTAGTCCTGAAACAATTTTGGCTTGACAGACAAAATCCGTAATGATTGTTTGCAAGTTTTTAGATCCTCAATCAATTTACGGATGACAAACAAGATTCATAATGATCGTTTGTACCTTTGTAGGTCTTCTTGTATTTGTTAGTCAAGTATACATAGGCATAATAAGGCTTCACATATTTTTTAAATAATTAATACAATTTGTACTCAATTATAAATATATACTTAAATATAAATACCTAATTATAAAACTAAAAAATAAAATCCATCTCATTCGCATCTTCTTCTTCCCCCACGTCGGCCCAACCTCTTCACCCTCCTTCTCCGGCCCAACCTGAATCATCCTTTTTATCCATACAAAATTCAAGCTTTTGGATTTAATGGGTTAAATCAGAGCATTTTTAACAATCAATCAAGCTACCTCATTTTGGAATTTCGTCTAGGGTGAAGAGGATGAAGATGCCAATGAGGAGCTTTATTTTTTGGTGACAGTAACAGAGGTTCCAGAAGGATTGAAGGGATTGGGTTCCAAAGCCATTGAGTATGACAGTGAATGATTCACAAGATGTTCCAATTTTGGCTGTATGATTTAGATCATTTCTAAACTCCAGTATGGTTTTGACTCCCATATTGATATAAATTACGTGATTAATCAAAACTAGAATCAAGTAATAAATTACTATGCCATTGGTTATAACAATTAGCTATTTCTTTTTGGTACTAAACAGTCAAAATATATATTAAGCCAAAAAGGGGGTCAGTTTCAGTGTATGGATTGATACATACTCCTTCCGTCCCAAATTATCTATCCACATTTTTTTAATCTGTTCCAAACTATCTGTCCACATTCTAAATAAATGACTCATTAATAATTGTTTTTCCAATCCTATCTCTTACATTAAATATTAGAGAGAAAAAAATATAGAGAAAAGAAGGTAGAATTAAATTGGGAGTAATATTAAATAGGGTTATGTTTGACATTTTATCATATTATACTTATAGAATTTGTTGAAACCTTTAATTATCGTGAAAATATAAAGTGAACAAATAATTTGAATAAAATGAAGTAATATCTAGAAAAAGCAACCCCACGGACGTCTATAATTCTAAGAGAAAGCTGCTAATAGCTGCTTTGTTCCAGGCTAATAGAGACGTTGTTAACCCTTTGACACTAATTGTCTAACAAATGGGAATAAACTGGAAAATAGATAAATCATAAGCAGACTGAGTTCCTCCTATCTTCATGAGCGCATCTGCACATGCATTAGTCTCTATAGGCATGTATCAGTCTCTTTTCTAGAATGCTTTCCAATAAGATCCTGCAATCATGGTTAAAAGTAGAAAGATGATGAATATCAATATCGACATGCATAAGAAGATGTATAATTACTTAGCATCAAGCTCAATCAACAATTCTTGAATGTCAAGTTTTTTTTACCACTTTTAAACCATCTCTAAGAAATGGTAGCTCTGCAACATTATTTGAGAAAACACCCAAACTCCTACAGAATCTGCTAATCCAACCTCTATTTTTATTTCTAATAAGACCACCAGCACCTCAAGGTTCTGAATTATCAAAAGATGATCCATCAATATTCAGTTTCATCCAATTTTCAAACGGGCTTTTGCAATGAGACAATGACTGTTATTTCTCGAACTCCTATTGCTAGTCCCAAATGCATAATACTCTATAGCCATTTTGCAATGAGACCCGGCAATTTATCAAATGAGAATATAACACCTTATAACTTTGACCCGAGTGGATGAGATTTTTTTATTTTTATTTTTTTGGGGAGGGGCAAAGGGATACAGGAATCGAACTCTAGGACTCTGGCCAGAGTGGATGAGATTTGATTAATAGACAATTTTACAAATTTTGCAATTCAATCATAAAAGATTACCATTATGTTACAGAATTTAAAGTTGAGTTCCCAAACATTATATCAATTCTATAAGCACCTTACAAATATAAAGCAACGTTTAGTGAATCTGCCAGAATTAACCATTATTTTTTTTAAAAACTCAAAAATAACTATTATAAGAATTCACGAGTTAACAGACGAGCATAATTCGTCGTAATAAAGAACAAGACTGCCAAATTCGGATTTTTTTCATGTCTATATTCAAGTAGATCATTAAAAATCTGAAAATTTACTATAAAAAAGGTAACAGGTCAATTTTTTTTTTTAAAACGATTTGTTCATAACGTTAGCCTTCCTGAAAAAAAAAGAAATTCATCTAAAGAGAAGACAGCACTAGGAAATTAACCTCACTGAATCAAACATTCCAAAACAAAAAAATCTGAAAATTAATGCCCCTAAACAAACAGCCTATTTGTAAGGCACAAAAAACGTAATTGAATGAGGGGTAAAATCGTCAAAAATCATTTCCAAGCTAATTTACACTTTCATCCTCATTTCCATAAGCTTGATATAATTGTGATCAAATTAATTCAAAAAAAATGCAAATTTCAAACAAATTCAGTCAGACAGCAAAGGAGAAAAAGGAAGGGAAAAAGCGTGGGAGAGATGTAGCGATTTGTTCGAGGCCGTAATCAAAATCTAAGAAAATATGAAAGGCACGGAGAATCGCTGTATGTTATTGCCAACCTTCAATGCAAGGGTTTCGTCATCGTTAAATTGACGCCCTTGCTCTGCAAATTGGCTTTTTTTTTCTTCCAATCGAAAACATACAATAAACGCAAACAAAGACCAGAATCGATATAAACAAATATAGCAGGAAAAAGATGATCAAATTTGTTGATTTCCGAAGATGAGGAGAAACTAATGTTGGTAAAATTATTCGCAGGGGCTTATATATAAGCAGAGACGGAGGGAGGGGAAAACCTAGCCCCAAATTAGTTTAATGGTTTTTTAGATGGGTTTGGGTAAAGCTCGGGTCAGCCGAATTATTTTTTATATTTTTTTTTTTTTGTGATGGTTTCAACGTTACATATTTTGTAAAAAAGGAATTCCATTTTTCTATAATTTTTTTTAGGAGGACCGGTAGTGGTTTCCCACTTTTCTTTCAACATAATTCGAATTCCCAATTTATCGATTGAAGTGAAGCGTCTTACCACCTGAGATGCGCTTGTTGTCTAAAAATGTTCTGTTACCGGTATAATTTGTTCTTTTTCTTCTTCTTTGTTTTTTTACAAAACCATTGATTCATTAATAATTCCTCTATATTTCAATAATGTGTTGTTTAGGTAATTTCAATTTTCATTCTTCATCGAAATTTCAGTGAATTCTAAAGATCCCCAAATCTACCTTGCAGAGACTCATAATCAGATGGAACTCATAGTCAAATGAAATACAATTCAGGGTGTTAAGAAAAAAATCGAAATCGACCAATTCAAATTAATTTTTTGGTTTGATTAGTGTATTGGACTGATTTCGGTTCAATTCAAAAAATTATAATGCAAATTGAATATTATATATACATATTTAATTTATATAAATTTGACAAACAAGTTCTTTAAGTGCTAAAATAAGAAATTTGAGAGTCATCAGTTGCGATGTAATTTTAGATTCACCTTAAAGTTTTTTTTTTAGTATTTTAAATTAATAATGGAATAATTTTTATTTTTATTTTGTTTTTTGTTTTTCTTCTTGTAGTATGATTTTGCAGTGATATGTTTGAAGTCCAAGATTATATCAAGAATTTATTTTTCATTATTTTTTTTTTTTTTATTTTAGAAAAACAATAAATATATATATTTTTAGTAACTAAGTAGTTATATAAATATTTTTTCAATTGAACTTTATAAAAGATATAAATCATATTTACAAAAGGATCCGATTTTTTTTTTTTTTTTTTAACGGAAAAACTGGATATTATTTAATATCAGCAAAAATTTGTGGTAGGAGAAAGTCCGGGGGACCTCCAAACCATTGAGACGAGGTTTGTGACCTCATAGCGTATTTAGCCAATACATCAGCAGACGAATTACATAATCTATGAATATGTGATATATCGGCTATCCTAATCCCCTGGGCTTCTTTAATGAGACTAACGAATAGACCAATGGATGACAAGTCTTCTTCTTCGCTGTGTACGCGGGTGACCAGTGCTTGGCAATCGCTTTCTACATAACTTATTTGATAACCGTTGGTAACAGCAAATTTAATTCCCTCGAGGAGTGCCAAGGCTTCAGCATGCTCAGGACTGGGTGAAAGACTGAGATAAGTGGCAAATCCTGCTATGAAGGCTCCTTCATGGTTCCGAATAATTGCACCTATACCACCCTTTCCGTCCAGCCATGATCCATCGACATTTATCTTAAACAGACCATAGTCCGGGGGTCTCCATACTTTGGGAACATGCGGCCGTTTAGCCAAACTCCTTTGTACCAGACTGGGGTCGTCAAATGAAAATAATTTTGCCTTCCCTTTAAGCATGTACCGGATCTGATCATGGGTAGGTAGTATCTCCAGGCTATGACCTTTGCTTTGGCCGATAGAAGAGGCATAGATACTGCTAAACTCTGATGCGCAAATCAGCGCAATGTTAGCAATTTCTTCAGGTGGCTTCATCTTACCTTCAAAGATAAATTTATTTCTATTGCACCAGATGTTCCATGCGATATAAACAAAAGGGGTTACAACTTCCTCCTTTCCCCATAAAATAGGGTTAAGACAGAAGGGAAATGTGTCCCTTGATACGATAGTAGCTATGTCGAAAATAGTTTGGTCCCAAACGTTCATGGCCACCGGACAGGTGAATAGCGCGTGCAAGATAGTTTCAGAATCACCCTTATATAACTGGCACTGAGACCCAAAAGAGCTAATTCTTCGGGACAATGCCAAGCTAGTGGGGAGAATGCGCTAGAAAATCTTCCAGAGAAAAACCTGTAACTTAGGCGCAACAGGTAGTTTCCAAATCTTGTCCCAAGTCCTCAACGGGCTTCCACTCGAGTTTGAAGGTAGATACCTTTTTCCTTGATCTAATTCCATTTTTAGATGATACCCAGATTTTACAGTATAATGCCCATTGTTCCCGTAGGCCCAGATAAGCCGATCCATTGGCCAGGCACTACTTAAAGGAACCTTCAAAACCTCGTCTACCTCATACGCAGATAGGTAGTACCGAAGCAACTGTTCATTCCAACTATTTGTTGGCAAATCTATAAAATAGGATACTGGCATTATTCCTGCTGAGAACGACATATTGGCCGGAGCTTGAAGCTTGAAACTATGCGGAGAAAATAGCCACTTGTCGTACCAAAAGCTGACCCGAGTGCCATCCCCAATCCTCCATTTCAAACCTTCCTTAAGCAGCTCTCGACCTTTCAAGATACCTTGCCAGACAAGAGAAGTTCTACCTTGCAGGGGAACATCTAGGAACTTTCCTAAAGAGAAATATTTTGCCCGTAGTACCCTGGCACAAAGGGAAAGAGGTTGGCGTAGAATCCGCCAGCCTTGTTTAGCCACTAGTGCTCTATTAAAAGCCGCTAGATCTCTAAGCCCAAGGCCCCCTTGAGATTTAGGCTTGCACAGATCATGCCAGGCCCTCCAGCATATGGTTTTACGTTTCTCATCGCCTCCCCACAAAAAATTACGTGTCATACTTGTGATGGTATCTATGTAATACTGTGGGAGGACGAAACATGTCATAACGTAAGTGGGAATCGCCTGAATCACTAATTTTATGAGTACTACCCGAGCTGCAAAAGATAAATTTTTTTCTTTCCAACAACTGAGCTTTTTCCAAATTTTATCTACCACAAATTGAAACACATCTTTTTTGGACCGCCCTGTTATATAAGGAAGTCCAAGATATTTCCCCTTCCCGTCCCCCTCAGGAATGTTGAGGATGGAAAAGGCGAGAGCTTTTATTTCCGTGGGAGTATCTTTACTATAGAATAAGTTGGACTATTCATAATTAATCATTTGTCCAGAACAAGCCTCATAGATTTTGAGGACCTCTTTTAATCTTTTTAAGCAAGTTTCACTAGCTTGTGAGAAAAAAAGGGAGTCGTCGGCAAACAATAAGTGTGTAATGGAGACACTCATTGCTCGAAATGAAAACCAGTTAGAGAGCCCCGCTCTTCAGATGCACGAATTAAAGAGGATAACCCCGCCGTACAAATGAGAAATAGAAATGGAGAAAGAGGGTCCCCTTGTCGGATACCTCGAGTCGGTGTAAAAGACTTGGTCGGAATTCCGTTTAGTAGTATAGAGTAGCGCACTGTTCTAACGCAATTCATCACAAGAGAAAGAAACTTTGGCGGAAAGTTCATGCAAGTCATGACAGATTCTAAGTAATTCCATTCGACTCTATCAAAAGCTTTACTCATATCTAACTTGAGAGCTAGATGATGGGCCCCGTTGGGCCGGACAGTTTGTAAGCTATGAAAAGCTTCAAAACCAATTATCGCGTTATCAGTAATTAGCCTATTTTTCAAAAAAGCACTTTGTGCTTCATCAATAATAGAGTTCATTACTAATTTAAGACGATTAGTGATACGAGATCATACCAAGGGCAGCCCTACTCCAAAGATCCCTTAGAGAACCTTCAAGGACCACTTACAAGAGCAAGGGCAAAGATGACAATTGACAAAGTATCATCATTGATCCGAAGTATCAAAACTAAAGAGGAAACTAATCTTCAACTAGAAGAAGACATTCAATTCACCCTCTTAAGTTTTACAAATGTTCAACACGGCTCAACCAAGCAAAGTGGCTAAAAGGGCATTTTAGTCTTTTTACATATTAAAGTCTATTCTAGCCTATTCTAGACTATTCTAGACTTTAACTATTTTTAGTATTGTTATTTCATAATTCCAGCCGTGTTTAATTAAATAAAGGACATGTTGTCCATGTGTTAGTTAGTTTGTTAATAAAGAGTCCTAATGCAACTAGGACTCTTCATAGATTTGGTAGTTAGAATTGATTCTAGCCGCCACCTATTTTGGTAGTTAGTTACTTGTTAGCAAGTTGTTATTCAAGAGTCCTACTTCTTCAAGGACTCTTATTTGTTTTCAAAGAGTCTTAATCCTTTAAGGACTCTTATTTCTTTTATAGTGTTGTAACCGAAATCTCATCTTTATTTAAGGGAGATTTCGCCATTGTAATAACTACGTTAGATATATTGATATTTTGGTAAGGTTATTCCTTAGCTTCTCGTGTTTGAACTTCTGGATAGAAATTCATTCATTCTTGAGTTACTGTATCAACTAGCTTGTTTCTCTAGTTGTGGTGTTTCAGCCTCCATTGTCAATTAACCTCCCTTAGTGTTGCGTTGATTGAATTCCCATAGAAACTAGTTCGAGAATTGAAGAAAGATCGGGCTCAAACTTAAGTCGAACCTTGCGGTTCTTCATCAATTAGTAAGGACTTTTGAGATAAGCTTATATAAGACAGTGCAAAGGCTTATTGGCCGAAAATGGACCATAGAAATGGGTTTCTTTATTTTTGGAATTAGGGCTATATGAGTTGAATTGACCATGGAAACATCAGCTTCATTGTTTAAGACTTGCAAAACAACTTGTGAGACTGAGTCGCCCAGAATATGCCAAAGTTTTTGGAGAAACAGCACATGCATTCCATCCGGCCCGGGGGCTTTGTGAGGATGCATTTGCTTGAGCGCTTTAACTACATCTGCTTGTGTGAAAGGCCCTTCTAGTATCACTATATCCTGACTACCTAACTGGCTAGTAAGAAGGTCAGGGGTGAGACACGCCCCGTCTTCCTTAGCTGAGAATAAGGGCTGGAAATAATCCACCGCTACCTCCTCAATGTCGTCTTCATCAACTTTAAGACTACCATCAGGGGCAACTATTTCCTCTATAGAATTTCGCTCCTTGCGTTGTGAGGCTTTATTATGAAAATATGAAGTATTTCAATCCCCTTCTGATAGCCAAGTTGCTCTACTACGTGCCTTCCAATAGCATTCTCTAAGATCCTGGATTTTTTCCAAGTCCTTAGATATTACTAATTCCTCCGAGAGGGAATAATTAGGAAGACCCCTTCGTTTCTGAATAGCGGCCAAATCCTTTTGCTTATCTTTTAGTTTTTTCTCTAGATCACCAACTACTTTAGAGCTCCATTCTAATAAATCTGAACGAAAATTACCTAGAGCTTGACTCATATGTGGGATAGAGAGTATATTTGGAGGCGACCAAGAGTGACTAGTAAAATCAAGAAAAGCTGGCTCTTTGAACCACAGAGGTTCAAATCGCGGAGGACGAGGTTTAAAATTGCTTCTTTTTCTCCTTTTGCGTCGTGGGGAACTCCAAGAAGTATTGGGAGATGGTCACTATCTTTAGTAGAAAGATGCTGAATGGTTAAATTAGGGAATCGGGTCCGCCAAGATGGGGTGGCAAAACCCCTATCAAGGCGAACAAAGACTTCACCGGAGCCTTCCTTAAAGTTGCACCAAGTATAAGGGCTACCAGAATAACCCAAGTCACATAGGTTGCATTCATTTATGACATCTTTAAACAGTTTCATTTGTTTTTGACTTCGAGGGTAAAACCCCGTTTTTTTCCTCTTGACTAATAATCTCATTGAAATCGCCCATACAGAGCCATGGAAGCGTATTAATAGAGCTTAGCCGCCTTAGCAATTGCCAGGATTGTGGCCTTAATTCAGTTTCAGGATTTCCATAGAAGCCAGTAAAACGCCACTTTAAGTTACTCTCACTAGAAAAAATGCAAGTATCAATATGGCCAATAGAGTAAGACAAAATATCCAGCTTTATTGACTCATTCCAGAAAATACAAAGCCTGCCACTAAGGCCTTGGCGATTGACAGGAAAAAAAAAGGGAAATCCTAACTTACATCGAACAAACTCTAAAGAACTAGACAAAGATTTTGTCTCAGAAAGAAAAACAAGGGCTGGATTATGCGCTTTACATAGGCGCATTAATTCACTAACTATACGAGAATTTTTAAGTCCCCGACAGTTCCAAGATAAAAAAATTCATGGACCCTGGCGGGCCCCTTTTGGGGGCTACGCCTTACCCTGTTTAACGGCAGGAGCCCCCGTTTTAGTAAGATCATTTTCTGGGCATGAAGTAGATGTCCCGGACTTGTGCTTCCAGTTCGGGGAGTCCAAATCTTCAAAAAAACACTCATCCCCAGCAGTCCAGAGCATATCAGCTTGGTCCAAAATATCAGAAAAAAAGGGCCAGGTGTTGCCGGCCCATCAATAGGTAGATCTGCCAAGGGTGGCAGTGGATCAGAAACACTCAGCCCATGTACATTAGTTATCGGCGGGCCTGAGTCACACTGTCCAGTCTCTAGAAGCCCAGCATAAAGGTCCTCAATACTATAGGCTTCAAAGCCTGGGGCCTGATCTGGTGGGCCAACTTCATTCGGCCCATGCTTATGTGATCCAAAAATTGGCGGTCCAGGCTTAGGCGGCCCAAACTTCAGCAGTCCAGTTGCGGCTAACTCTCCCTTTGGCGGTCCAGCCGAAGCCGACCCAGCCGCTGGTGGTCCAGCCGAAGTTGACCCATCCATACCCGGTTCAGCAGCATCTGACCCGCCCTGAACCAGCCCATTCTCCTCTGGCCCAGCAAAGAACTTACCTGTTACAATCAGAGGGGCACTACTCGATCCAACCCCCTGGGATCGTCGGCCCCAAGCCGGCCCGCGTCCGTCCTCCATTTTCATCCTCTTCTCCGGCGATAGTCCAGCAGCCTTCGCTGCAGCCCGTCTTTTTTTGTTCTTCCGGTTGATTCTAGAGATCCCAGCACCATTGTGCCCCTGTGTTGCAGCCTTAGATCTGGAAATATCCTTGAGAGAATGCGGTAACGATCCACCGTCCGGCAACCGGCCTGAGGCTATGGCTGATGCCATTAATTTTCGCCGCCTCCGTACCCAAGCCGCCGTTTAGCCGGCTTTCTTATGGGCTCCACAGCATGAGCCTTTCCCTTTCCTTTGTCAGCAGCCTTAGGAACTTCCCCACTATTGAGAGGGACAGCATTGTCAGTAGGCTCGACCGGTGCTTCCAATAGGGAAACAGCCGCTGTCGCCACCTCATCACCATTATATAGGACCATGGCCTGATTTTCAAAGCCAGCAACCGCTCCGTCATCACCCAAAAACAGTGTTTCTATTGGCTCTGAGCGAATTGTCCTAGAAGCGTTGAGCATAAAACCAAACTCAAAATTCTCTCGGTCAGTTGGTCGAACCCCATTGGGCAGGTCCGGACAGCTAACCGGAACATGATCGAGCATACCACAATTGTGGCAGAAATTCGTCAACCTCTCATACCTGAAGCGACCTTCAAATGAACCCATATTAGGTGCCTGTGCATGAAGGACACGGGCAAGTGGAACCCTGACCTCCAGTTCAGCCCTAAACCTATAGTAGCGGATTCCATCTGCAGTCTCGCGTATTTGTAGAGTAACACAATTATGAAGAATACGCGAGATCTTTTTCCCCATATCCATTGTGAGGAAGACATGTGGGTCAAAGTGCAACTGAGTCCAGTATGAATAGAATGCAAAAATATCGTCAGAAACTGCCACATTTGGCTCTACATGTTTAACGACCAGTAACACACCCTCGAAACACCATGGGCCGGTGTTAAGGATGCGGGTAACGTCCTCAGCAGAAGGAACAACAAAACGGTGCGTATTTAGACCAATTCTCTGGAACGTGACATCCCCGCACCCCCAAGCACGACTAAGGATGATACGGAAATACCGTGGAAGAAAATCAGTCGAGCTAATGAAGCGACCTACAAGCGTAGCCCGTTCACCATCGGACCCACCTTGCACGTCAGAGTCATCAAATTTCATGGTAACTTTCTCAATGCCATGTAGCGTCACTTTTTCATTTTGAAAATAAGATTATTAACCATAATAGCGTATGAAACAAAAACCAAAAACAAACAAAAAACAAAAAACAACCAAAATAGATCCGAAAGCAATTTGAAGATGTGGTAGAGCAGTAGGAGACAAAGGCAGTGTATGGTTATGATTTTATAGAGGAAAGGAATAAAAAAACCGTAAAATGATAAGTGAAACTAAAGAGAGTTGGTATATGAAGCAAATAGCAATACTTCAGTTACTTCGTCGATAATGCACGATGCATTCATGGATAAGAACCTAAGGATATAGTTATCCTCAGGAGTAATCTTCACTAGGAAGAGGCCATCTCAGAGAAGAGTCCTCTCTTGGAGAGTTCTCTCTCTCTCGAGAGAGAATTTAGTAAGTAATCTTTAATTTATGTTTTTTAAGTTTACGGAAACTACTCTTCATGTTCCACCTAGGGAAAACAATGGGATGATATTTTTGACCACCCGCCCTGTTCCGTCCTGACTTGACTGTGTAGAACGGAAAAAAATCTAACCCGCCACATGATTCAGGCAAATAGGGTTGGATTTCATGTAAAATCCGACTGGTCCCGCCCGCACACCCCCGTTCCTATTATAATATTATTATTTGTGTTTATATGAATGTTGTTAATGCAAAATTCTCCTATTTAAGTTATGATTTCCTTATTGTTTTTTGCCAAGAAGAATGATATTGATAGATTGAGTTTTTAAAAAAAATGATATAGGTATGTTTTATCTCAATTTTTGTATGCTATTTATGTTTTTTTAAGTGAGGCGGGGCGGGGAACACCCGACCTGCATGGGGCAAATATTATTGACTTGCAGCAAATCACGGGGGCAGGACTGGGTATTGAGATCCTGTCCCAATCTGCCTCATTGTTATCCCTAAAAAACTCTAACATCAATGTCATTTTGGACCGTCGGAAAACTCAATTGCATTTCGATCGTTATTTTAACTGAAGACGGTTTGTCGACCAAAAAGACGGTCACCGAGGAGGTTCAGTCAGAGGGTGGTCGCCAATCGGTCGCGTAGACGAACCGCCAAAACTTTTGCGGCAATTTGCCACCAATTTGCGACCGAAAGTTGACCGAAGTATTTCGGTCACAAAGTTGATCGTTAGACCCCTAAAACTAAACTTTTCAATCCTAAGTCCCTAAAAATGAAAATTTTAAAATCCAAAAGTTATACAACTTTGAATTTCACCCGAAATAAACTTTTTAATAATTACGAATCGACCAAAAAAATTGTAATTAATTGAGGTTTTAAAAATTATACACGACCACAAAAGGTTTAGACCATTGATAATTGTTTTCTATGGAGACCGTTTAAAACATTTGAAAACTCATATCTATACATTTCTATGTATTGATTCCTTATTCTCAGCTGTTACATCTTGGATTATCTGAGCCTATAAAAGTCAGCTCTGCCTGCCAGTGTAAGCATCCCGAAAATTCCCCTTGCGACTTTCATTGTGCATTTTCTTTTCCTGCACTTCATATCTGAGAGTTCTGCTGTTAGTGAATCGGTTCAAGGTTCTGTAAATTCCCCTCTCCCTCTTGCATTCTGCGTTTTCTTTTAATGCACTTCATATCTAAGAGTTCTGTTGTTAGTGAATCGGTTCGAAGGTTCTGTTCTTTTGCTTCAGAGAGACAGAAAGTGTTTGGGCGTTGTACCTTGGGAGTTCAGTGTTCAATAGAGCCAGAAGCTGATAAAAGGTCGTGAATCGGTTCGAAGGTTCTGTTCTTTTTCTTCGGAGAGGCAAAAAGTGTTTAGGCGTTGTACCTTGGGAGTTCAGTGTTCAATAGAGCCAGAAGCTGATAAAAGGCTGGACATATTGAACTTAAGGGGAAGCGGAAATACTGTTGTCTTGATGAGGGACCAACCTCAAGGCTTCCCAACTCAAAAGATTGCTTACACGAACCAATGATGCGGCCTCGAACAAGGGATGTGATTCAACTAACCACATCATTGATTCGTATATTAAAGTACAAAGAGGATGCTAAGTTACACATAGAATATAAAAGGAAGCCTCTCAAGTTCACAAGTGTACAATTAGGCCCTATCAAGCAAAGAGGCTAAGAAGGGTATTTTAGTAATCATACAAGATGATGAGGGATTGGACAGCTTTACAACAGTTTGGTAGAATGGTCATAACTTTCGATCCCGTTATCCAATGGAGCTGATTCCAGTTGCATATTTAAGATAAGAGGCAGATCTACAACTTTCATGAAGATCACAAGATCAGATTCTGTATTCTTAATATCCAAAATCATCGTACAAGTTGGCCCAACAAGCTGTCCAGAATTGGGACGAAATTAAAGGGCATTTTAGTATTTGTACAATTAAAGTATATGCTAGACTTTAATTATTTTCCAGCTTTGTTATTTACTTTATTTAGAGTATTTAAGTAGTTGCTATAATAAAGGAGATGTTATCCATAGTTGGTTATCTAGTTGTTAAGAGTCCTACATCTACTAGGACTGTTCTTGTTTAAGTGTTTTACTTGATAGCAAGTTGTTTTTTTCAAGAGTTCTAATTTTTCAAAGACTCTTACTTATTGTTGCTTGTAACCGAATTGTTACTCTATTTAATAGAGGGTTCCAACATAATATTTACGTTAGATATATTGATGTTTTGGTAAGGTTATTCCTTAGCTTCTCGTGTCTGAACTTCTACGTAGAACTTCATTCATTTTTTGAGTTACTGTATCAACAAGTTTAGTTTATCTTATTGTGGTGTTTCAGCCTCCATTGTTAATTAGCCATCCTTAGTGTTGCGTTGATTAAATTCCCTTAGAAACTAGTTCGAGAATTGAAGAAAGATCGGGCTCAACTTAAAGTCGAACTTCACGGTTCTTCATCACGTGGTATTAGAGAAAAAGGTTCTTCTCCAATTCCCGGTGTACCCTACGCACAATTTTTTTTCTTGTTTGCAGAAATTGATAAAAAAAAAAAGAGAAAAAAAAGCCGCTGCATTTATTTAACAATTGGGCAGCCTATTACAAAAGAAAAAGCCTCTCGGTGTAAAGAAATTGGCAGCCGAGTTAGTAGAAATTGAATAGCGAACTATAAAGCCATAAGCAAACTTCTTGGATTGATAGCGTTGGCGCCTCGTCCAAGAATTGGCAAACATTCCTCCTTTATTTTGAGCCATGTTTAAAGATCCATATACATCAAGAATTGATAGCGTTGGCGTCTCATTCATTGATACCTCTCGGCCAAAGGTAAGGAAAAATTCAAGCAATCAAGAAAACCAGAAATTACTGTTCACAGTTTACTATTCACGGTTACTGTTCTAGGTTTACTATTCATGTTTACTTTTCACATATTACTATTCACAGAATACTATTAACAGATTACTGTTCATCCGAATCAAGAACATCAAGAAAAATCAAGAAGATCAAGAACGACAAGAACCGGTTTCCATTCTCGATTAGGATTTCGTTTCTTCATATTTTTCTTTCTAAAGCTTTTCGTGTAGGTCAAAGATAGGATTTCTTTCCTTATTTTTTCAACTTTGTGTCAACGCAACAAATTAGGAACCCATTCTTTAATCTAGAGTTTGAAGTTCTATACGAGCGGTGTTGGAATAAAGAGTGAATTTTTCTTTGCTATCTAACGTTTTTGAGTGTTTTTCTTGTATTATAAATACGTCTTTTCAGGGATATGGGTGAGTGATGATGAAACTGAGGCAGCGGATTATGAGGAAGATACCAAGACAATTAAGGTCAATTCGTCTTTTGATAATCAACTTTTGGTTACGATGAAGCAACTTCATTATCAACCTTTGGATGATCTTCATCAACATAGGAGTAATCTTTTCCAAATCAAGTGCGACGTTAAAGGCAAGTCTGTTTTAGTAATTATTGATAATGGAAGTTGTACTAACGTTTGCTCATATGATATGGTTTCCGCACTTGATTTACCATGTAAGACACATCCTATGCTTTATAAATTATCGTGGTTGAATGATAATGGTGAAATCAAAGTGGATAAGCAAGTTGAGATAGAGTTCGAGATTGGGAGATATAAGGATTCGATTTTGTGTGATGTGGTCCCGATGACTGCAGGTCACATGATTTTGGGAAGGCCATGGCAATATGATCGAAGTGCCAATCATATGGGACGAGAAAATACACATCGGCTTCAAAAAGATAATTTAAAGTTTCTACTAATTCCTTTATCTTTAAATGCAGCATGTGAGGTACATAAACAAATGACCATAAATAGAGAGAAGAGGGAAAGAGAGAAAAAAGAGCGAGAGAGAAAAGAAACGAGTGATCCGACCCATGAGGTAAAATCTGAGGTAAGAATCCAAGAAAAAGCCGAGCCAAAAGTGAGAAAAAAGGCAATCGCTCTAAGTGTGAGAAAAGAATGTTTATACATTAATCCCGGAAAGGTAGATAGGGCGATTCAAGCAAAACAACTTGTTGTTTTGTTGGATTTAAAAGGAACCGCAAGGAGCCTTTTTACTAACGCTTTTTCTTTTACTCTTACATCTTTTTCTACATCTAGTCTTGCTATTTTTCAGAAATTTCATGAAGTCTTCCCTAAGGAGTTGCCGAGAAGGTTGCTTATTAGCCTTCAAAATCGTGAAAGGTATAAACCATCTTCGGGTACAAATCAGCAAATTCAAAACCAAGGTGAGTTAATTTGTGCAAAGGAGGTAAGTAAGTCTTTAAGTCCTTATTTTAATTCGATATGTATTGAACCTAAGCATGAAAGGACTTTTAGAACATATACGGACAGTCCACATGTTAATCACATAACTTTTAAGTATAGACATCCGATTTATTGCTTTGATAATATGTTTATTTATAGTGAAAACCGAGAGCGTTTTAGTAAACATCTTAGGGCTTTTTTTTTCTATTATAAATACACACACCTTAGATGCTAAGATGGAAAAGTATGTTTATTACACTCATTCTATTAACCTTCTTAGTTGCATCATGAGTTTTCAAAGTATTAAAGTTGAACCGGCAGAAGTTACAACA
The DNA here is from genome assembly GCA_026122235.1 of Vinca minor. NCBI lineage: Eukaryota > Viridiplantae > Streptophyta > Magnoliopsida > Gentianales > Apocynaceae > Vinca > Vinca minor. The sequence goes on along the minus strand of JAOCZM010000244.1, from coordinate 1,145,119 downwards.
ATTGAGGAATGGCCAAACACAACTAGTTCAAATAGCATTCGTTCATCATTTGAGTTGACAAGCTTTTGTAAGAGTTTTGTTCATGATCTTAGCAAGCTTGCTGCCACAATGGGGAAAAGAGAGATACAATTCTTTTGGGACAGCCGCAAAAGAATTTCTTTAAAAGGTACATACGGTGAACATTCTACTTTCTATATTTCTAACTTGCTCCCTTTTACAAATTTTTCAGATTATGTGACTGATCGTGATGATGATTCGAGGAAGAATCAGACTTTTCAAGGGGGAGGGGATGATGAGGGACCAACCTCAGGGCTGCCCAACTCAAAAGATTGCTTACGCGAACCAATGATGCGGCCTCGAACAAGGGACGTGATTCAACTAACAATATCATTGATTCGTATATTAAAGTACAAAGAGGATGCTAAGTTACACATAGAATATAAAAGGAAGCCTCTCAAGTTCACAAGTGTACAATTAGGCCCTATCAAGCAAAGAGGCTAAGAAGGGTATTTTAGTAATCATACAAGATGATGAGGGATTGGACAGCTTTACAACAGTTTGGTAGAATGGTCATAACTTTCGATCCAGTTATCCAATGGAGCTGATTCCAGTTGCATATTAAAGATAAGAGGCAGATCTACAACTTTCATGAAGATCACAAGATCAGATTCTGCCTTATTAATATCCGAAATCGTCGTACAAGTTGGCCCAACAAGCTGTCCAGAATTGGGACGAAATTAAAGGGCATTTTAGTATTTGTACAATTAAAGTATATGTTAGACTTTAATTATTTTCCACCTTTGTTATTTACTTTATTTAGAGTATTTAAGTAGTTGCTATAATAAAGGACATGTTGTCTATAGTTGGTTATCTAGTTGTTAAGAGTCCCACATCTACTAGGGCTCTACTTGTTTAAGTGTTTTACTTGATAGCAAGTTGTTTTTTTCAAGAGTTCTAATTCTTCAAAGACTCTTACTTATTGTTGCTTGTAACCGAATTGTTACTCTATTTAATAGAGGGTTCGGCCAACATAATATTTACGTTAGATATATTGATATTTTGATAAGGTTATTCCTTAGCTTCTCGTGTCTGAACTTCTATGTAGAACTTCATTCATTCTTTGAGTTACTGTATCAACAAGTTTAGTTTCTCTTGTTGTGGTGTTTCAGCCTCCATTGTTAATTAGCCATCCTTAGTGTTGCGTTGATTAAATTCCCTTAGAAACTAGTTCGAGAATTGAAGAAAGATCGGGCTCAACTTAAAGTCGAACCTCACGGTTCTTCATCATGTCTCGTCCAGGATTCTAATCCAAACTGATTAAAGTTTCAGTATTTAGACTGAAACTGCTAAAGGGTTTATGGCTTTATTTATTCTCAACTGTTACAGCTTGGGATTATCTGAGCTTATAAAAGGCAGACCTGCCTGCTAGGATGATTGCACTTCATATCCGAGGGTTATGTTGTTAGTGAATCGGTTCGAAGGTTCTGTTCTTTTGCTTCTGAGAGACAGAAAGTGTTTGGGCGTTGTACCTTGGGAGTTCAGTGTTCAATAGAGCAGAAGCTGATAAAAGGCCGGACATATTGAACATAAAGGGAAGCGGAAATACTGTTGTCTCGTCCAGGATTCTAATCCTAACTGGTTAAAGTTTTAGTATTGTTTTTACAGTTTTTTTTTATTTACTTATTGTCAAATATACAACAGTAACATTATTCCAGTCCAATATATATTTTCATATATTGCAGTGTACTATTTTTCCAGTCTTCAGTTTCAGTTCAGATTTTTTATTTTCTATTCAGTAGTTATAAAACACTACAGAAATAATTTTTTTTTCAGGTGTTCCAGAAAAAAAAATTAAAATTCCAACACAAAACGTACGTAGCAGTATCAAATTCATTAGGATCATGAAAGGTTTTGTATTACATGCTATATATTTTTATTGTTTTGGAAACATTATTGTATAGATATGTTATAGACTAAAAACTCACACCGGGACTTAAAAATACAAAATTTGGTGATAAAATCGTCGGAAAATATATATTATGTAGTGTTTGAAAACAGGTCAACAAATCAGTAGCAAAACCTTTCTATGGGCGACAAAAATTGTGATCGATTATCAACCGAAAAGAACGGTCAAAACTTGTTGACTAGGATAGCGACCGACCCTTCAATATTACAAAAGGTCCTCATTTCAGTGGGAAACCTAATAAATTGAAGTTTGCTAAATGCTACACTCGATCCTCTACGGAATTGCGAGGTGGTTGTGAGCTAACATTATCCACCTATCCTGGGTGGGGAGAGAAAAAAGTCGGATAAGGTATAGGGGCGGTTGAACAAGAGACATACCGACCTGGGAGAGTAAGGAGAATACTCTGAATGGGTGGGGGACTCCCGTAAGTAGGAGCAATAGTGTGAGCGGGGGGTGTCTAATGTAGAATCTGGCAGGTCATAATAATCCCGAAAAATATTTGCAGCGTGCGACGTTGTTGATCACTCAACATAACTGACCGAGTAACTGACCTAGCGACAACTCTACCATCGCGCCCACTAATCGGGCATAACTGATATGTCTTTGTGTGCTTTGCCATCTAAATATGAATAATATTTTTTTAAGTATTGATCCAACACTCAAAAGAACTAAGTATTTATTACGTTATTAAACTAACTAAGATAAATGAATTAAAAAATTTAAACTAAAAAGAAAATGTATTAAACTAATATGCAATTAAAATAAAACAATGTATCTCAACTAATTAATATTAGTAAATTATTTAACATAACAATGCAATAAAAGATAAAGCATAACATTCTACATAATCACTAACATATACTATAAAACCCTAAATAGAAAAATTAGTTTTTTTTTTTTGAAAAACTAAAAAGAAAAAATATATTGGACACATATAACACAATAAAAATTGTATCAACTTTTTACATTAGCGACCAACTTTTGGTGGTTGCAAAATTCGGTCTTTGTTGCATGTTTTTCTTGTAGTGTTATATGTATAAAAGAAGAATTTAAAAAAACGGTATGACCAGGCCTCGTGTGAACTAGCCCGCGGTCGATCGATACAACGCGTGTCCAGTCATCTGCGACAGTGAAGATGACCGCGTGCCCAACCACACATGGTGGAAGGGTGCAACGTGTGCCAAACCGCAAGTAGTTGTTTGGGCGACGACACGTGGTGGTCATGTCGTTGTTGGTCCACATCTGGCCGAATTTTTTTGAACTTTTTTAAATTGTTTTCGAAATAGTGATATAGGAGATGGATTACTCACATTTTTCAAATTTTCATTCAGATCCAACTTCAAATCGTCAATAAAATGATGTTTTTAGTGTTGCAAATGGTCGAAAATTGATTTATTATTATTATTTTTTTTAGAGTTGAATTTGGCCTAAATTTTTTGGGTTCGCGGATTAGCTCAATAATTGGTCGGATGTTTTTTTGTTTCGGCCAAATTCTTGTCAGTGGCGGAGGGCCAAGAATCATCTGTCCCAGGTTCATGTCCCTAAGTGTGTCCCCACCTATTAAATTGCGCCACTTGTACTCCACTCAAATTTGTTAACAACCAACATTAACTATTACTTTTTATTAACTTCTACTTAGTTTTTCTCTTTTTCAATTTTAGTGGAACCCACAATATTTCATCTCTCTCTCTCTAGAGTTGCGCCAGAAATCCCTATTTTTTCCCTCTTCATTTTACTTTATTAATCAACCTGAAACTTTTCCATTCTTTCTCTTTCCTTTTTTAATAATAAAGTAAGAATTGAAAAATAAATAGTTTATTCTCTGCCTCCTTTTTTTTTCACTTCTCTCGATTATATCTTCACTGTCAGTCACTTTTTTTCATCTTCATTTTTGCCAGAGTGCTACTTGTCTATTTTACATAAATTGCGTGTACTACTGCAGTGTAATTTATAATATTTCTCCAACTCTCAAGGTAAATTGCACTATTATTGGTTTTAATATATTTTGGTTAAATATTAATTTCTCTACAGATTAATATTAGTTTTCCATTCTTTCTCCTTTTTTTTTAATAATAAAGTAAGAATAAATTCTTTAGAACTCTTACAACTATTTACTAATTCTTTTTTATTCATCAAAATAAATTCTTTTTTTAGTGAGGCACATATAAGAATGCACACTTGCATAAAATATTACCAAAATATCATTACATTTATCCTTGGTATTTTAAGGCTTGGAAACGTAAATGTAAATTTGAATAAAATATAAACTTTTATTTACATTAGAAACTATATTGTTCACTTTGGGGCATCATCTTAAATTTCATAGTTTAGACCTTTTTTTTTAATAGGACTCAAAGGTTAGACTTGATTACATATTTCTTTTCACAAATTTTCAATTTTTACAAAAAATAATATGAAAGCTTAAACCAAAAATATTATGTAAAACAAGTCTAACCTTCATATTCTTAGAAAATTGAACGACAATAATTAACAATAATAATAACAAGTATGATTCACGTTCAACCTAATGATTCAAAATTTTGTACAAATATGATTATTGAATAAATAAATCAAAACAGTTTAATTAATTTAGTCTTAAATTCCTATTTATTTTCCCTAAACAATCACACTAATATCCTTTATTATTACATCATTTGTGCGGTGCATCAATTTTTGCATCCTTCAATTTCATTGTCTGCACTTCATCCATAGGGGGTTGCATGTATTAATAATGAATAAATAAACAATAATTAATAATAATGTAAGTTACCTTTAATAACTCCATCATACTCGGGCTATTAATAATTGGTCCAAAATTGTAATGGTTTCTTCTATCCTGTTAATATATATTACAAAAAAATATTATTTCAAATGTATACTTTTAATGGTCTTTATATATTATAAATTTTTTAATTGGTAAAGAACTAGTATTAAAAATGAAGGCTCTGATGTTTTGATGCTATTTTGTAAACTCTTCTCTGTTGTTGTGATATCCATGTTTGAGTTGTGCACACTATTAAAAACTTCCTAATCCTTTCAACATAATATTAATGAAAATAAAATAACTTAAATAGTTAATCATACATATAGACAATTAAATCAAATATTATAAAAGCTAACAACTATTTCAAACTTACATGTGTGTCTATTCCAACCAAATTTGGATTCTCGTCTAGTGATGATTTTTCCTTCGGTCTTCTTTTTTTGGTGGCCTTTTCTAAAGCACTCTGAAACCTTTTGTTGGATTTTCTTGTAATTGTTTCTTTGCTTTTAATTCCTCTCACCTCTTGACCGTAATGACTAGAATTAACTGGAACACCTACTTCAATTTTATCGATGTTATTAGTCTTACTCTTCAAACCACCGTTGACTACTTCTAATATCTTCAAGATACCTTATTTTGCCATTTCATATGTCTCTTTAGATTCAACAGCTCTTGTAACCAATTTGATATATAACTGACATAACTCTTTATATCGTATTCCGATCATCACTTTCTCCTCACTATCCTTTGGAATTTCGGAAAATATTACTTTGCATTCTTCTTTTGACCTCTTTGTCCACCGCTGCAATATATATTTATTTGGAATCTTCACAATATCCTTTAGTGACAATACTCTTAGTGTATGAGAACATAAGATGCAAACAAATTCAAACTTTTTACAACTACATGAAACAATACACTTCTCAGGTTCATACTTAACAATATGTTGATACTTGTTTCTCGGATTTGTGGTTAGGTACTCAGTAATAATTCCATTTTCTTTTGAAACATCTACATTAGTATCATAGGTTTTAGAAACCTCATCTTGAAAAGATTTAAATACCTCGTGTGTAGATTTCTGCAGCATGTTACAAAATTTTCACTGGCACTGAGAGAAACGGTGAGCTCTGTCTTGCTCTAAAATCAGCTATTGATTCCTTATAACGTCGATCAGTAACCAAATTATCAAAACGTTTAAAAAAATTCAATCAATTTATTTTTGTAATTGACATATTTTTTTCAAAACACTATTTCTCACTCTGTTGTGTTGTAGTCATGTCTGCACAAAAAGTCTCTCTTCCATATACTAATGCTCATTTTTCCTTCACAACATACATTTTTTTCAACTAATCATTTTCTTCAAGGTTATATTTATTTAACATTGAGTTTCAAGCATCTTTGAAATCATCTTCTTCCTCATAGTCATATATGCAACTGCTAAAATCTTTGCAAAAACCATCAAATTTTGCAAATACTCCACTAAGATGAACAGCAGCATTCTGGTATATATGCCAAATACATAAGCGGTGACGCATTTCTGGCCATTGGGATGTCAATGTTAGTGCCATTGCTTGACACTGATCAGTAAGTATAGTTTTTGGCTTACCTCCTAACATAACTCTTGAAAAAGTATCAAATAGCCATTCAAAAGTCGAAATTGTTTCATCATACAATAAAGCAGCACCAAGAATAATTGTTTGCTTATGACGACTGACACCAACGAATAAAGCAAAATGTCTGCCATCGTTATTGGATATGTAAGTGGTATCAAAGAAAACATCACCAAAACATGAATTCACCATCATTTTTGCATCAACCCAAAAAATATTAGTAATCAGGTCGTCTTCATCCACTTGTATTGCATAAAATAAATTTGGATCCTTTATTTGCATTTTTTGCTAATATTCAAGAACACCCCCAGTATCACCAACTTTCATCTCTCGTGTACGCTTGGTACGTACATAATTTCTATAATCTAGAGGAATAAATCCGAGTTTGTCAGGACCTCCTACTTGTTTACTCATGAAATCGATTGTTGCTTTTGAATTTATCCCACAACTTAGTGCCATATCTACTTCGACAGCTTGAGCAATAGTCAATTTTCGATGAGATCTAAACATATGAGTTTTAATTGGAGTGCACAAATCATGAGTGTGTTCGAGAATAAATTTAATTATAGAAAACATCCCTGTTTGAGATGAATTAATTATCTGTATCATTGCCTTAAAATTGAATCGCGTTTCTAGCTTGTGAACCTACCATCCCTATGAAACTTACTCCATCGAATTCCAAAACCAGTTTTCTTTACATAATTTTTATAGAACTCATAAACATCTTGCCCTGTACGAAATTTCATACCTATTTTAGGGATCACGTCACTGGAAATTTGTGAAAGAAACTGATTTTTTGCATTAGGGCCCTCCATAAATGTTGAATTTTCATTATATTTGTCATCACAAATATTATTCTCCTCTTCATCTTGAAAGTCAAGTCTACGACGTGGTGAAAAATTAATGTTTGAATCTTTTTGTCTCCATTATCTGAAAAAATAAACTAAAATATAAATTCAAGACTCATAAAAATATTAAGAAATATTCTGTCAGTTCAAAGATTAATACATTGTGGATCTTTAATTTAATGGAAACCACAATCTTGAGAAACTAAAAAGAAAATATTGTTTATATTTTACATTTATTTAGTTTGCAATAAATATTAGTCTATAATTAATTTACAATTACAATAACCATTCATTAACTCCGGACTATAACAATTAATCTGTAGAGAAATTAATATTTAACCAAAATATGTTAAAACTAATAATAGTACAATTTACCTTGAGAGTTGGAGAAATATTATAAATTACACTGCAACAGTACACGCAATTCTTGTAAAATAGACAAGTAGCACTCTGGCAAAAATGAAGATGAAAAAAGTGACTGACAGTAAAGACAATAGAGAGGAGTGAAAAAAAAGGAGGCAGAGAATAAACTATTTATTATTCAATTCTTACTTTATTTTAAAAAAAAAAAAAAAAGAGAAAGAATGTAAAAGTTTTAGGTTGAATAATAAAGTAAAATGAAGAGGAAAAAAATGGGAATTTCTGGCGCAACTGTAGAGAGAAAGATGAGATATTGTGGGTCCAACTAAAATTCAAAAGAGAAAAACTAGGTGGAAGTTAACATAAAGTAATAGTTAACATTGGCAGTTAACAAATTTGAGTGGAGTACATGTGGCGCAATTTAATAGGTGGGGACACACATAGGGACATGAAGTTGGGACAGATGATTCTTGGCCGTGGCGGAGGCTTAGGCAGTAAGGGAGAGGATAACCTATTTTGGGGAGAGAATATTTTGGAGGAAATAGAAAGTACAATGGAAAATGAGAGATGGGGTGTTAAAAAAAATTGGGTTGGATATATAGATGACATGTTTTTTTTTCAAGCGAAGGAAACCCAATGAGAATCCAGCCGAAATGAAACCTTATTTTTGGTTTATAATATAAGTGTGATTTTGACTTTTTTAACATTTATGCATTGACTTTCTTTTATGAATCTTACGGTCGAAGCATTAGTCAGGGGCTTCGTGTGCATGGTTCTTCCACACAACTACTGAGGCTTATGACTATCTTATGGACCAAGTGTGCTGACGATGCCTTATTCACAGAGATGTTGGGAGGTCAAGGACATGTTGCAGACAAATAGCCTGGCGGTTCATCATCTGATGGACCATCCGGGGGGTTTGTCCAATCAAGTTCTTGTGATGTTTTCAAGTCCATTTTGAAAGTTGTATATGTTCTTAAAGTTACCTTAGTTTAATTACAAATTCATTAATGATATTTTATGTTTAAAATCAAGTCCAAGCATATTTGAAATGTTTTGGGAATCGGGAGATATTTGAGTATAACAGTGCTTCATTCCGAGGGTATTTGAACCTTAATAGGATAGTGTTGCACATTCTCTAACTAATGTTGCAGATGCTTATTAGGATGATGTGAAGGGGACAGCTGGGACTGAGGATGATGAGTATTGATAACCTGTTATGTAATAGGTAGCTGGAACATGTAGTTTAAATATTAATACTTATAAGCTTGAGTAATTTGTAAGTTATGACACATATTTATTTATATATGGAAGTACACATTTACTAAATTATCTTTGGGTTCGGTATCTCATTGGAAAATGAGGACTTTCCAGGTTACGGGGCATGACAGAAGGTTTCATAATTTTCAATTCATAACATTATGTTTCAGCATTTGTAATACAGAATGAATAAATTTCAATTTCGACAAACATTTTTCGTATCTGCGAAGAAAAAAACTCGAACATGCTTGTGAATTACATACGAAATTCACGAACATCTGGATAAATCTTTTGGCCATCAAGATTGGCTAATATTAGAATAGAATTCTCTTTGCCAGCAACCGCAATCAAAGTGCCTTCTTTGTTAGACCAAATTCTTGGGTTAGCCTAGATGAAGGTTTAATAAATAAATAAAAAAATTCAAGTCAAGTATTTTTCTTGTCATATCAAGAAGAAAGTTTGTTAATAATATAATAGAAGATGTTTAAAAAAATGACTTACATCGAGTGTTCCTTCAAACTTCACACTTTCAAACTGTGCAAATATCTTATTTTGGTGGTTTATAACGTAGAATTTGACGGAATAGTCATCACCAACAGCCAAAAGTTTGTCTCCTACTATTTGGAAAGGAATGTTTTCTCTTGAGTCCTTGATGCCTATCAATGATGCCTTTATGCTATCAAAATTTTGGGTCATTTCTAGGATGTCTGAGCAGCCATTGGTAGGATTATTCAGCCAACATGCAAAGTACCTATATTTTCCACATAAAAGCAATTGTCATTTTTCAGGTAGGATGTCTTGGCTTATAAGATATCTGCCTACTCATTAATAATACATATGACTACTAAGTTATTACGTACTTAAATAATAAAAAATTCAATATTGTCAATCTCAACCATTGATCATTTGTTCGACAATTGAGATAATTGGGTAGGAATCTCAGACGTTGATTAAACGATTCGATGACATAGATTAATTCATGACATAACTGACATAATAGTTTTTAGAACTGAAATAAAAATGAAAGTAAATAAATTTGTAACCTTATATTATCTAGAATACAAGCAATTGCCGTGCATAAACGATTAGGGAGCTTCAAAACATTAAGGTATTCTGGGTCCTTATTAATGCTGGGACGTTCACATATGCTCACTCCGCCATCACTTGTCACCAAAACAAGATTCTTGAATGAAAAATATGAGAATGAAATTAGTTACATTTAATATGCAAATGCAGTATGATAAAATGACCTGATGACTAAGATTTATCAACACGGTCTTATAAAAATGAGTTCTATATGGGTTGGCGAATGATCAAATAGTACACACCTTTGGAGTTTCACATATGGATGTAACTGGAGCTTTACTACCATAATAAGTATGGATCAACACCGTAGCTCCAGTTTTTGCTGCCCAAACCTGGGGAAAAACTCAAGATGAAACAAAGATATATCTAGGATTTTCTCGCATTTAGTAAACTAGTTAGAAATAACGTGCATTGCACATTGATATATTTTACGTACGAAAGATATGGTATCGTTTTGTTTAATAATTAAATGTTATTGGCATGAGATAAACACAACAAATTAGTTTATTATTGTAATATGTAATGACTTATCTATAACAACTTTCTTTGGAAATCTATTTATTAATTAATTACAATTTTTGTTTTAATATATGATGGCTTATTTGTCAACTTTGTTTATAAATTTATTTATTATATTTGACTGTCTTTGCATTTTATAATGTAACCATGTCTTAATTCTAATACGAAAATTTTAACAACTTATAGTTAATATACCTTATTTAGTTTTATTTTATATAAAAAAAATAATGTTTCTATTATAAGATGACACAACCATATGTATGTTCTAACACAATCTTATTCTTTTTATAACTTGCCTAATTAGTTAAACTTTAATTACATTTTTAATCATTTAGAATTAAAATTATATAATTACTTTTAAATATCTAAGGGTATTATTGAAAAGAGTAAACTAAAACATCAAAAACACATTGGCACTTTAATATGTGTATGATCTTGAAATCAGCAAAACAAGAAGCTGTACCAACCTTTACTAATTTATCTTCACTGCAAGTTACGAGGCAAGGCAAACTATTGATTTGCACAAAGCATATGTCATTGACTCTACCACAATGAGCTTCCACCTTTCAAAATATCAAAAGTGGACTTTTATCAAACACCATAGTGGTGAAAATTTTGAATCCTCAATTAATCTCATATTTCAAAAAAAAAAATTACAAAAATAAACGTTCACTTTTTTTTGCTATATAATAAGTTAAGTTTCATTCAAATCATCCGATTCAATAGAAGGAATTAAAAATTTTTGGTTCAAAAGGGACTTTCATCAAACACTATAAGGTGAAATTTATGCATACTCAATTTTGAATATTGTTAGACATTACCTCCATCAGCTGATCTACTTGAGATCCACCATCATAAGAATATATCCGCACCCAACCCTTAGCAGAAGCCACTCCTATACAAAATTCAAGATGTGTTTTGATAATGTTATATTTTCCGATCCAAGAGCAAGATTTTTTTTTTTTGGGATTCACAATTAAACTTTTACAAAATTTTAATAGAGAATTTACCAAACATGCTTCCATCATGGTTCCATATTATTTGGGTAACAGGCGAAAATGAATCTCTTAACCAAGTACCCTGAATATATATTACAGGAAAAGAAGTTAACAACTCCGACTCAAAACATTGAGTTTTGGATGCTTGACCCTACTTATTGATCTTGTCCCACATCCTTCTTATATTTTTTTGGGACTCCTACTAAGTAGGGTTAATGACTAAAAATTCTTTCGCAGTTGTGACTTGTGAGCGAGTATAGGCTTAAGACTAATGGGCCAACTCCTATTTCCGACATGATCCCCCCAATGAAGAAAGATTGATCATCGAGGATGAACACATGCTACGTACATGATCTAGTTATCTTTCAATGGTAAAAGAATATTCATGATGAGACTTTAAAGAAATGTTAATGTGGGATGTTAATGCTAAAATAGGTACATACCAAAACTTCTTCATTAGAATCTGAATTCTCAACCACAAAGTTTTTCTTAAACAATAATTCTCCGCTATTAACATCCCCCAATAGTATTTTTCCCCTGCTTGTACCAACTGAAACATCAAGTTTTATATATAGTTAATTCCTCTAACAAAATATGATAACTTGTTTCATGAATCAAGATTATATAGTTACAGATCCATAAATGCTACGTGGGGGGGGAGGAGATACATTTTATAAAAAAAAATCTATAGAAAATTTGATGTTTTAGTTAGATCCACCACTGATGAAATCATATTTATTTTAATGTGGGGAGGGTGAGTGCGAAACTCAAGATAATCAATAGTCAAAATTGTTATGCCAAATGCATTATCCTTCTTTGACATAAATCATGATCACATACTAATACTAACCAAGAAGTAATGATTGTTGAAGTGGGTGGAAATCCATGCTTGAGGGGGTGAGTCGAACCAACTTCAATGTTCGGACCAGAGTTTTGGGTAAAATAGTTGATAGGTTGGTGTGATAGCGCATAAATCCCGGAGGAGGAGGAAGTTCGCTTATATTTATCTGTGTAGAGAAAGTTAAGAAACATAAATGATATATAATAAGTATAAATGAAATTTTATGGATTATTTGGAGAGATTATGCAGAATATCTTACAGAATCAGATAGAGTATGTGTCCTTACACGTTTGGAATGGGAAGAAATGTCCATTATTGAGCTGGTTTCACGTGCTAGCTGTTCATAATCATTAAAGTCAGAGCAAACACGGTATTTGACATTTGATGATCAGAATGTAATACTCTATCCGTCTCAAACTGAATGTTTACCTTTATATTCATTTTACTTTGGAAATTGGATATTCATTTTAAGACGGGAGGAGTATATAGTATATTGTAATTAATCAAATATTAGTTTCACTCTTCTAAGTCAATTTATATTTAGGAAATTTTAGGAAATCTTCACTATATTTTTTTGTCACCATAATGTTACTTGCATACTAATGCAATTCTCTGCTATCTATCAATAGGGCAATGTTGATTTACAGTTCTTTACGTTTCTTCTTTTTTACTTAATATATTTGAACAAACATTGGAAAGATTCAATTATAGACTCACCTCACTAATGACATAAAAAAGTTTATCTATTTCATTTAGGATTTTTTTAATGCGCGCATCAGAGAACGTGTTAATATGGATTAAGTTAATGTAATAATTAGCTTAAGTTTTCTATTCTCATATGGTTCTCCCCATTTATCTGAATTAACACGTTCCTTTGAAGATACATGTTGAAATACCCTTTCATTTAATAAACCATCAAAGGTAAAATTGTATTAAAATAGGCACCACATTGTTATTTCAGAGTTTTCTACATTTAACAATAATAATGTTATTAAAAATAATTGAAGAGACATTGTTTAGTGCTATTAGAGAAGGAAATGCCATTACCTCACAATAATAATTGTAATAATAGGAGTTACATATATTTACATAAAGTTTATTTCTATAAAAGAAAGAAAACGTTCAATTGATAAAGTAGAGTACGATAGACATGTAGATTATCTTTCACACAATGGATTAGTGAATTGTATAGAAACTATAAAAAATAAAAATATGCATGTTATAGTCTTTAAAAATAAATTATTATTATTATTATTAGAGTGAATATGAGGCTATTGAAAGTTATATTGAGGAATAATAAGAAATTACATGAATTCAATACTGAGAGAAACAATTAATTTTTGGAATTATTTTTTCCATTGAGTACATACGCAACATAATGTGCTGAGACAAAATGGTAGGGCTATTCAAAGCCACTTTATAAGGGCCTAAGGAGAAGAGCATTCGGTAAATGGTATATAGATTTTGATCTTCTTTTCCAAGGTCACTATATATTTATTTTGTGTTATTCTTCTCCTAATTGCATTAAAATTACACGTCTTGTGTTTCTAGTATTTCTAAGTATTTCATGAATAAATGGGTAACTTTACTACATGATGTGAAACTGAAATTTTATCACTTGATCTAGCTCAGACAAGTACTAGAGACCTCCGATAAAAAACAAAATGATGATTTTAAAAGTGATAACATATAAAATATCATGACTTCTGCTAGTGGAATAATGCCCCAAACGAAATAAAATAGTGTTCTCACTTAGAACAGAAACAAAAAGATACCTTAAACAATCTATCTTTCAATTACACCAGTAACTCCTGAACCTTCAATAAACAAAGAGTATTAGAAGAATTCATTAAAATAAAATAAAATCAAAAAACAAGAGAAAAAAAAAAAAGCATTAGAAGAAAATTTTGATTTTTTTTCTTCTAGAGGTTCTTATCTTCATTTCTTGCGGCTTTACTTTGAGAAGAAATTTCAATTTACGTACACAAATGTGACGCATAAAGTGTAATTACATACATAGTAATATTTAAGATCTGATTTATTTGAGTGTTTATCTTTTCTATGTAAGATCTGATTTATTTGAGTGCTTAGATTGGAATGAAGTTGATTGTCCGGTAGATAAATCAAGAAAGAATCATAAGATTCAAGGATGTAGAAATGAAAGAAAGACCGAAAAAATGTTGAATGAAAGAGAATGAAGTACTTTAAACAAAAGCTCGAATGTTCTAAGTAAGGTAAATGACTTAGAACTTTGCTTTAAATAGACCCAAAAAAAAAAAAAAAAGAACAAACAATTACCCAGAGTACACACCTGTATCTTTTAATTTTTTTTGAAATAGTTATAAAGACAACAAAGAAAATTTGTCATCTAACTCAACAAACTTTGACTTGGGCGAAGTTAACAATGTATTAAAAACTTATTGTGATGTCTAACTTACACTACAACAAAAACAGTCTTATACGACGTTTTTGTACCAGCGTTTTTTCAAACGTCGTTTAAAACCAAAAAGAGTAAGTTAAAGCAATACCTTTTGCAAACGTTGCTATGTTGTGATTTTATACGACGTTTCATAGTAACAGTTATAGTAATTGTTGCTTATACCGACATTTTGACGTTGGTTACTGACATTTATATTAAATGTTGTTATAAATGTTTACTTTTTTTTGCTTATATAGCAACATTTATATACTATGTCATTAGATCTTGTGTCTTTTAAGACAAACATCGCTATATTTGAATTTTATACAAAGTTTCATAGCGATGGTTACAATAAATGTTGCTATAATCGACATTTTGATGTTAGTTAGCAACGTGGACATTAGATGTTATAAATTGTTAATTTTTGCGACTCATATAAGAACATTTATATACTACGTCGTTAAATCATGTGACATTTTATACAAACGTCGCTATGTTTGGATTTTATATGATGTTTCATAGCGACAATTATAGTAACTTTTGTTCTTGCCAACAATCTGATTTTAGTTAGTGACATTTAGATTACATGTTATAAATTGTTACTTTTTGTGTCTCAAATAACAACATTTATATACTATGTCGTTAGATCTTGTGACATTTTTAGACAATCACGAATACATAAATTATGTTTCTAAAATATATTTTTGAAATAAAAATTAAAGATATTTAATTATTCAAAATTTAGTGAGAGTGTATTAATTTATTTTGATTCATGAAAAAATGAAATCAATACATAAAGAGAAATTAAAATGAGTAAATGTACAAAATCCAAAACTTCATTTTAATAAATATAATAGGAAGAGAAACAAATAACAAATGATCAGTTAGCCTAGCGGGCCATCACCAGTGACGGATGCAGGAATTTAATTCACTGGGGTCACACAACAATTCATTAATATTTTTTACCATAAGAAAAAACATATATATTATTTTAATTCAAAAATAAACTTATATTTTATAAAATGTAGGCAAAAAAACTTACATTCTATAGTTGACCTCTACGTGGTCTCATATTCTGAAATCGCTTAATGATAAGTTCGTTGTCAACATCTTTAAATACATCTTTTTCAATATAAGTAATAAGACAATCATTCATCCAATCATCTCCCATTCGATTGCGAAGTCTGTTCTTCACAATCTTCATTGCTGAAAATGCTCTTTCCACAGTTGCGGTAGCTACAGGTAAAACTAATGCCAGCTTAACTAATAAAAATACCAATGGATATACAATATGCTTCCCTGTTTCAACTAGTTTCTCAGCTAAGGTACCAATGCTCTTCAGAGTGCAAAATTCATCACAACTTTTGACATCAAGAATATAAGTCTCCAATTGATTATCAAGAATAACCAAATCGGTGGGGGAAAATCTTGAGGGTAGAACTTAGCAAATTGAATCACTCTTTTCTTATCAAATGCAGAAAATTCATTTTCTGCAACCAAACATGCCAAGCAAATAAGCAACTTAGTATTTGTCTCACCGAAACGGTCATCCATCTCTTGAAGTAACGTATCAACAACAGTATAAAGCAAACCAATACGATAATGATGCAAATTAGTAATATCTTGAAATCTTCGTCGGGATCTTCCCTTTGAAAACAAATCTTCCATAACCGGGACATCTATGTCATGAGCTATGCAAAACAAATTAATTTCATTGAACAAAGATTCCCATCCATTGTCTCTTAAAGCTTGTAGTCTTTGCTTTGATATTGTTACTAACTTCATAGCATTAACGATATCTTGATCTTTCCTTTGCAAGGCTTGTGATAATTCATTGGTGATTCCCAACACATTTTTCATCATATGCAAAGTAAAGGCAAAATCAAATGTTTCTAACATATTTAACATGCCATTAGCTTCACCTCTTTGCTCTCTAAGTAATCCATCTTTCTTGATTATCTCAACTACTTCAATCACTGAAGAATACATAAGAACTAAATTTACCAAAGTAGCATAATGTGAACCCCAACGCGTGTCAGAACTTCGTTTGAGACCAATTTCCTGATTCATACCCTTCCCACTAGGAATCTCTCCATTATCTACTGCTTTTATTATTTTAGCAACTTGTTTCTCACGTAGCATATCATGTCGCTTACATGAACCTCCAACAACATTTAAAAGTGCAGAAACTAAGTTGAAAAAGTAAGCAACCTCAACATGATCCTTAGCAACGGCAACAAGTGTCAACTGTAACTGATGAGCAAAGCAATGGACATAAAAAGCAGAAGGATTATCTCTCAAAATTAAACTTTTCAAGCCATTAAATTCACCTTGCATATTACTAGCACCATCATAACCTTGCCCACGAACTCTTGATATACTCAATCTAAATTTGCACATCAATGACTCAAGTGCTCTCTTCAATGATAAAGAAGTAGTATCACTAACATGTACTAAACCAAGAAAATGTTCAACAATTCTTCCTTTCATATTCACGTAACGCAAAGCCACAGCCATTTGTTCTTTATTTGATATGTCACGTGACTCATCAACAATAACAGCAAAATGTTCATCACCAAGATCATTTATAATAGCATTAATAGTTTCTACTGCAGCAGCATTACAAATATCTTTTTGAATCGCAAGAGCAATCAACCGATTATTTTCAGGGAGCATTTTTTTAGAACAACACTTTTTATATCTTCACTGTGATTAGCTAAAAACTGAAGGAGCTCGAGAAAGTTACCTTGATTAGAAGAATTTTCTGATTCATCATTACCACGAAAAGATAATCCTTGTCTAAGAAGAAATAGAACGCAATCAACTGATGCTGTTAATCTCCTTCGATACATACTACGAACATGATGTGCTTGCTTCGATAAAGCATGTTCAATATGTTGATTTTGATTCATAAGATCTTGACACTTATTCACTGCAATGTTATGCGAACTTTTTGGACCTCCAACATGAGAGTAAAATCTTTCTTTCTTATTCCAATCATCAAAACCCTTTGTAACAAAAGAAGATCCACCAGATTGTTTTCCGATGTCAGGCTTGAAAAGATAGCAACACAAACAATATGCAGGATCATCTTTTTCACTATACTCCAACCAATATGGAAATTCATCATACCAAGCAATATTAAACCTCCGAAGCAGATTTCCAAATGGCTTTTGAGGGAAATCACAAGTTCGGGGTTGACAAGAACGTCTAAGCAAATATGCTCTTCTTATGTTTTCTCTATCATTAGGGTGATAACTTGACATTTTAGGGCGAGCTCCAGGATCTGTTGGGAGATTTTCAAAATTTATCTCAACTCGACTATTTGACTGAGCATTGGATGTATCCGTATCAAAAACTGTTTTTCTTTTTAAAAAATTTTCCATATCCTGTCATAAATTCATAAAATAATAAGCTAAAATAAAACTATACAAAAATGAGCTTCTCAAACATCAAATATAAACTAATAAGATAAAATAATATATATCAAATATAAACTAATAAGATAAAATAACATATATGAATTGAATGAATTAAAAAAAAATTTACCAAAGGAAGGCAGGGAAGCCGAAGGAAGGTAATGTCAGTGAACAAATGAAAGCTTCGTCGAGAAGGAAGGGTGAGACAGAGAGAGACAAGACAAAAAAAAATTGTTTTTATTGGGAGCTATCCCCATCAGCCATCAAAATATCTTCTAAGTACATATTTTTTATTTTTTAATCTTTATAATATTTAAAGAGGTGGATAGAAAATTGTTAATACCACGGTTCCAATGCGAAAAGGTAAATGTTCCGTACTTGCGGAAAGGTTTCTCATTTGTTGAATTAAAATTTTGAGAATATTTATTTTATTAGTGGGGTCATTAAATTTTTTGTGTGGGGTCATTTATACATTTATTTTTTAAATGGAGTAAAATATATCCTATATAATATTAAATTTTTTTTTTTTTTCACTGGGGT
The DNA here is from genome assembly GCA_026122235.1 of Vinca minor. Classification (NCBI taxonomy): domain Eukaryota; kingdom Viridiplantae; phylum Streptophyta; class Magnoliopsida; order Gentianales; family Apocynaceae; genus Vinca; species Vinca minor. The sequence continues at coordinate 1,126,489 of JAOCZM010000244.1, read as the reverse complement.
CATTTGACCCCAGTGAAGACAACGTGCATTCGTCGCTGGCTATCACACGACTCACCTTGTCTAGGCTCCAACCGTTGCTTGGCTTAGTCAGCTGGCTTCAAAATTTACGAATGAGGGAGTAAATATCTTGCTACAAATATTTAAAAATGCCAGAAACAAATATTTTGTTACATTTTAAACTGACATAACAAATTTCTAAATAACAATATTTACAAACGTCGGAATCAGCGACTTATTGCGATTACTTACGAATGTCGATACACTTTAAAATGATGCAACAAATGTCGTAATAGATAGGATCCAACGCTTGTAACAAATATGGCCAAAGTTCCTGAACGAACGGGGCCCGTGTTTAAGGATTCATTCAGTATATGTCATCGCCAATCTTAGAGAACTCCAAAACAACCGTTAGTAGTCCATAATTATCGTCCAATTAGGAGAAAGCCCAAACTTTACTTTTCATCTCATCGGGTTCAGCGGTGCGCGCGCACACACACACACACACACACACACACACACACACATATATACATAATGGAATGAATCCGTCTCTAAAGATGTACCTAGACAAGAGCTTAAGACTGGGGAGACGACACTACGTACCAATGTATAACAATTAAACAACCACAAACATCATCATCATCAACAACAACAATTAAACATATAGACTCGACGATCAACCATACAAGAATGCAACAATTCAACACTTCATTCAATTTTTCAATACAATAAAACATACATACGTATCTAATTCATTTCATCATAATTCAATATCCTTAAAAATGCAATTCATGTTTTTAGGACAAAAAAATAAAGGTGTAAGATCATTACATCAAATGCTTAAATCAAATACTTCAAATAATTTAAAGTTCCCGAAAATCCCATAATTTCAGTCTATCATCCAAATGCAATTCCTCTCAATTCAACTGTTGGAAACATATCTCCACCATCCACATTCAAGCCTTATGAGTCTTATAACTTATGCAACAAAAATCACGTCGATCGGGATTCGTTTGATACTTCAATTTAACACTCAAAATTTCTGATCTATTTTCCCCAGATTTTTCCTTTCTTTTTCTTTTCTCTCATTTTCTTTTCTCTCTTTATTTCTAACAGCCCTTTCCCTTAATTTCCAGCAATTAACACCTACAACTATTCAAATTCCTTACAAAATGACCCCCACAAGTTTTTAACATCAATACTTGAGTTTCACTACTACCAAACCATATCAAACGCCCCATAACAATTAAAAACTAACATATAACACATAAAAATATTTAAACACACTTTTAAATTAGCACATGCAAAACACATAACAAAAAAATCTCAATAATACCTAAAGAATGTTGAGATTAATATTACACAAAGATATATTGAATCTCAACTTTTTCTTAAAATCTCAACAACTTTTTATATATGAGTTTTTTATTTTTTAAGTTTTTAGTATTTGATCCACAAAACTATTACCCTTTGAGGTTTACTATGCTTCTTGAGATGGTTTTCTAGATTAAAATGAATTTAGCAAACTATTTATAATTTTATAAGAAGTACACTGTGTCAGTGTGTGTGAATTAAAAAGGTGTAACAAAAACATCAAGTATTATTTGCTAAATGCTTGTCTATATATCATTTATTTTTATACTTTTCAGTGATTTTTCTCTTTTGATGGATATGACTTTTACTGTTCTCGTTTTCAATATTAACACATAAGAGTAAATAATGGACCTAGAGTATACGAGATTGGGTGTTGAAAATTGAAAATTATCTAATTTTATCTTCCAAAAGTAACTAGAAAAGATAGGATTGTCCAAAGTCTTATAAGTTTTAAATATACTCACATATTAAAAGCGGGTTCGAATTAATTCTCAGAAACGTTTCAAGTAATGCACCACGTAACACTCCTTGTAATAATCTAATTTGAAAGTTTTGTTAATATACTCTAAATTAAACAAGATAAATCCTAGGTATAATTATTACATTACGATTAAGAATATTACAAGAAGTGTTGCAGGGAGTTTCATATAAAATCCGATATATGCTTACCAACTAACATTGGGAGACTAGTTACTCCTTTTGTTTTACAATGGAAAACTAGTTACTCCCTACAAATATGCTGCAAGATAAATAGTTTATTCATTTGAAATTGAATATGTTAATGCAGAACTAAGTTCCATTTTTAATTTCTCTTCACTACTAGAAAAACCGTTAACCGTGACCGCCATAATAATCGCAAATTGATCGCTAATCAGAGTTTTGCGAATACATGTGGTACCTAAATTTGCATAGTGGTTGCTAAATTGTCAAAAATTGTCACCATTTAGCGACCACTTTGTTATTTGGATTGAGTTAGTAAGTGCCACTAAATGTAACGATCACTGTGCGAAGAATTTGGAATCACTAGCAAAGTGATCGCTAATGTGCTTATATTAGCGACCAACTATTTGCGATCGCTGTTGACAATGTTTTTAGTAGTATATAAAATGTTTCAAATCCTCATATATTACAAACGATAGAATGCAGTATATTTAGAAGCCATAGAAGATAATCGACCCTTGCATGCATGGTGTCCCATTTCATTCTTGCCACTCCTTGGAACTTGTAAAGGGATGATGACATTTCATTTCAATTAAGGGACGGATCCGGAAACTTGATATTGGAGTGAGCTTGTACATAAAAGTATAAGGTTATATAAAAAAAATTCTAATATTCTTTGCGGTACGAGACTTAAAACTTCAAAGGATTTCTACTTAAAAAAACTTATTTTCTAAAGGCCCTTATAATTGCTTATGTTTGACAAGTAAGGACCTTCACTTTTGAATTTCAGTCCTTAAATCAGTATGAAATGTCATTTTTACACAATTTTCTGAATTGTTATGATTTGGTTTTCATTCAAATTGGATGAGGTGTTGATGTTATGTGTAATTGCATGTGGGTGTAATATTCTGAATTGTTGCGTTTGGTAATTGCTACTTGGTTGATTATTATTTTGGAGTTTATGTGTATGATTCCCAATTAGAGTTCTTTTCTGTCGATGATCCTAGTCCAGGAACTCGTCAAACTTATTTCGTTAAGTACTCGGGAGCACTATCAGTAAGTTTAGTTGACCAGACTCGGTTTCTAAACGAGGAAAAAAAGTTGGGCTGTTAGCAGTTGTTGTGGAGCTCAAAAGTTGGGGGACTATGTCAAAGACCTCCAGATAGGTGGAAACAAATCCACTTCTACACATAAGACAGCTATGCAGAAAATGCAACCTTGGCCATTTATAATATGACCAAGGATGATACAAAATTATCTGTGCTAGCATGAGAAACAAAAGAGAAAGCAAAGGACATATAAACATGCCTCCAACAAACAAATATGATAAAGAAAAGCCAAAACTATTTATCACCAACAATCCGCAGATAAGGCGTGCGCCGGCGATCTAGTATCAGCAACCTCGGATGTCAATAGGTAAAATGCTAACCTCCCCAAAACTGACGGAGGAACGTGTTAGGCAGGCATGATTAGCCAGCGCATCAACAACTGGATTAACTTCGCGATACACATGTACAACCCTGCAAGCATTGAGTAGAAAAAGAATTTGCTGAAAAAGATAGTCAAGTTTCCAAGATGATACCATCTCTTTTGAAATTGCATTAACCAATGTTGAAAAATCCGTCTGAATCAGATAATTCGTGACTCCCTGTGCAGCCACCATTTGAATGCCTTCCAAGAGTGCCTCCAATTCTGCTTCCACACTTGTACGATTGGTGCCAATAAACTTTAAAAAAACGGAAATAAAATCACCATTTCTTCGCCGCAAAACTCCACCAATTCTACTAATCCCTGGGTTTCCTTTAGAGGCTCCATCAATATTCAGAATGACACTTGCATCACCAATATCCGAACCCCATTTCAGAATTAAAGTCTTCCACAATTGAAAATGTGAAGAAAAGCCGATTCCCTTGGCATGTTTCAAAGTGTTAATATATTCCCTAAATTGTGCCAAGATACTCGTTTGAGATGTCACTTTTGCCTCATACACAAAACGACATATGGATTTCCATATGATCCAACAAGCTGAACAGAGTAAGAGAAAAAGTAACTGTCTGTTGTCAGCTGTGCCAGCAAAACACCACAAAGTGATCATCTCCCGAATTCGTTCAATGCGCCGACTTCCCAATAAAAGTCCCCCTTGTGCCGCCGCTTCAATCCAAATAGTCTTCGCCAAAGGACAATGCAAAAATACATGATCATATGTCTCTACACTTCCCAAACAGACATATCGAGAAGTTAAAGGTACCCCAAAAAGCATCCGGTCCTCATCCAAAGCAAGAAAATGATCAGCAATTTCCACATAAAAATAGAAACAGAAAGAGGAATTACCTTGTTCCAGATGCATTCTCTCGTAAATTGTGAATTACCGTGAACGCGATAAAGAGACATGACTAATTGCATAGTGAAGCTCCCATTATCCGAGGGAAGCCAAATGATTCGATCCGAAATATCCAAACTGGTCAAAGTAGTACTGGGTAAATTTTGAATAAAGGTGCAAGGAACCAAACTTTGTAAGGCTGTTTTATTCCATCCATCTGATCCACAATAATCCTTTACCAACGCCCCAATCAGAGATGTATCAGGATGAGGGAGAGACTTCGAGAGAGCACACAAGAGATTATAATTATCATATAAGAGGCTAGAATTACCCCTCGCACTAAAACACCAATATTAGATTCCACTTTTCCCTTAACTTAAATTAGCCGCCGCCAAGTTGGTGAACAACCCGCAAGAAAATTTGATATACTATCGTGTGCACATTCTTGCAATACCGAGCTCGAATGAAATTTTTCCACAGAGACTTGCAAGTTTTGAATCTCCACCACAATTTCCAAGAGAAAGCCTCATAAAATTTAACAATCAACTGCACCCCCAAACCATTACAATGAACCTCTCTCGTCATCTTTTGCAAGGACATCTAGTGTTTACGCTCCCCTACTTCCGACTGTCCCCATATAAAACGACTGAATGCCTTCTCAATGCGCTGCAAAAGTAATTTTGGTACGATACAAGAAGCAAGAACATGTAACGTCATAGAATTGAGGACATATCTTACCAAAATTAGTCGTGCCCCCATGCTTAAAAAACGCTGATTCCATCATTCAATCCGAGTTGCAATGGACTCCAGAAGAATATTGTAATGCTGAGCTTTTGGTCGTCCCGGAAACAAAGGACAACCAAGATATTTCATAGGAAAAATACCTTCTACAAAGCCGGTAGTCTCTTGAATCACAAATTTTTTAGAGGATGAAGTCTTTGCCGAAGCATAGAAGGAAGATTTTCCAATATTGACTCGTTGACCTGAAATACTCTCATATTTTCGCAAAAATTCAACAAAACTTGTGAGATTTCTCCTATTACCATTAGTGAAAAAGACAATAACATCAACAAAAGCAAGGTGGGAAACAATAAGAGACTGGTGAGGGATATAATAAGGAGTAAGTAGACCATTTATGGAAAGCTTATGCAAACCTCTTGAAATAACTTCAGCAGCAATAACAAAAAGAAGAGGTGAAAGAGGATCACCTTGTTTAACGACCCACTTAGCATTACAATACCCATAAGAGACCCCATTAACCAACACGAAAAACCAATTAGAAGATAGAACATTCTTAATCAAATTAACAAAGTGCATACCAAACCCAAACCTCTGCAAAACCTTAATAAGAAAAGTGTGAGAAACCGATAAAAAGTCTTCATCATATCAAGCTTAATAATCAGATTCCCACCCCCGACACCTTTTGATTAATAGCATGCACAAGCTCCATACCTAATAAGACATTATCAGATATAGACCTGTCCTGAACAAACCCAGTTTGATTCGGGGAGATAATTAAAGGCAAAAGAGTTGCAAGTCGAGTAGCCATTACCTTTGTAATTACCTTATTAGCGAAGTTACACAGAGAGATTGGTCGAAAGTCCTAAGATGAAGGGGTTTTGGACCTTTGGAATTAAGACAATCAAAGTACTTGCCAGTGCTTTCGGTAATGGAAAACCAAACCAAAAGTCACAGTCAGCCTGGAAAAAATCCTTTCCCACAATATCCCAACAATCCTGGAAAAATCCACCCGATTAACCGTCTGGTCCGGAAGCACTATTCTTATCGAGAGAGAAAATCGCTTCTTTTACTTCCATAATAGTTGGGAAAAATGAAAGGAAAATATTATTATCAGCATTAATAAGACAAGGAATATTATCAAGAAGTACCTCATACTGGGGCGAGTACGGCTCGGCATCAAATAAGGATGAATAAAATCGTTCAGCCTCTTTGCCAATCTCCTTCTCATCCATTAACCAAATCCCGGCATCATTTTGCAATTTAAAGATATACATCTTACTTCTCTTATTTTTACATAAGGCATGGAAATATTTTGTGTTAGCCCCGCCATCTTGCAACCATTTTCTTATTCCCTACCCGAGTGCCAACAATCCGAAACAATATCTCGAAAATCTGAATGCTTAGACCATATATTTTGGTAAAGGAAAGAGGAAGAAGATACCTGCCTTTCACTGCCAACGCGGAGCAACAAAGGACAATGATCTGAAACTGTGCGATGAAGGTGTTCAAGAGATGTTCTTGCAAAAAAAATCATTCTATTTAGAATTCACCATAACTCTATCAAGTCTTTGCAAAAGGGGGGGGGGAGGGTGCATCACTCCTACAATAAGTGTACAGACTCCCAACAAATTGTATATCCATCAATCCACTATCGCCAATAGCATCCACAAATTCAGAAATAGGTAAAGACGCCGGAATATAGCCAAAGCTTTCTGAAACATTCATAGCCACATTAAAATCCCCACCCACCAGCCAAGGGACATCATGGCGAGAGTTGAAAGTACGCAACTCATCCCATATCATCCTTCGCTGAGTGTATGCACACTTAGCATAAACAAACGAGTAATAAACAAGATTACCAGCAAAATTATTAACCATAATGGTCACCATTTGATCCGTATCCCCAACATCAGCAATATCCAGACTACCATTCCACATAACCCAAATTTTACCAGCTACATTACCAAAGCCATTATCAAATCCAAGACACCAAACATAAGTAAGTAAGTCATCATTACCTAGCATAGGCTCCATAATAGCACATAGGGAAATCACATAATTCAACATATTCATAATAAAAGGATATGTAAAAGTAACAGTACCTAATTAGAGGGATGTCCCTTGGATTTCTACACCAACCTCGTGGATTTTCGATATACAATCACTGGCTGCTTCTTTATGGTGTGCTTAGCATGAGTGTCCGTAATTGTGCTCGCCAATAATTGGAATATCAATGGAAGTATAGCCTCCCAAAATGGATGACTTTTCTCCCGCGGTGGAGCCACGCCTAGCCAAGCCTTGATCATCCGGTTCAACCAGGCCTTCTAAACCATGGCTCGTACCCCCTTCCTCACCAAGACGAGACATAGGTTCCGTCGGACCAGCCGGGTCTTGATCATTCGGTTCAGACCCCGCTTCATCAACAAAGTCTGTAACCGAGCCTTGCAAGCCCCCTTCATCTATGGGCTCATTTGGCTGGGCTGCAACATCACCCGAGTTCTGACCCGGATCGACCCCCAGTCTAAGCTCCGCTGCACAAGCCCAAAGTTGCTCCAAAATATCCATATTCGAGTTGCTCTTCTCACAGGTACCACCCAAAGATTTGAAAAACATAGGGATAACCGTTTGTGTGTGACACCAGACCCGAATATCGTCCAATGATGATGGAGCTAGGGTGATGGGCGAAACCTCATCGCCCCCAGACATCAGCCGCTATATGAAAAGTGGTGGGCTTGATGTCTGTTCATCGGCTGAGATGGTGGTAGTCCTTTCCAAAATTTCTTGATTGTCCTTTGGGTCAATAATTGTGGGGATTTCCGAAGTCACTGGCAAGATTTCTGGAATCATTGGTGGTAAAGTAGCATCCATCAGGATCTTCGCTGCATTATTATTCGTGTTGTTCACTACCGGAGCAGGTTTGATAGAATCGTTAATCAAGGCAGCGGTACTAGATGAACTCGGGTCCTTTTGGGTCGGATTCCTAGCCTCAACCCAGATTTGGCCATGAGCCGAAGAAACCACCAAACCTGATTTCAAAGTTTTTTTTAACGGGAGGGGGCGGCAGTTGTTTATGTTTTTGCTTTAATTTTTCCGGCGGCTTCACTCCCACTACATTCTTACCACATTGAGTTTGATCGTGACCAATTCTCATACAATGAAGGCAATATTCAGGTAATTCATCATAAACAACAAATTTCCAAAAACCTTTACCAATTTTCGCGTGAGTAATTCGAATTCGCTTTGGTAATTCTGATAAAAGATCAAGCTCCAAACATACCTTCGCGATACTCGGTCTTGTGGCGGCGGCGGTTGGGGCATCAAGAGCAAGAGGTTGTCCCACCGCGCGTGCCAAAGAAAAAAGCTTTGCCTTGTTATACAAATGAATTGGCAATCCTTCAAAACCAATCCAAACAGGCATAATTGTAGGTTCTTCATTAACATTGAAATCATAAGTCCATTTGAAGACCCTCATAGACAAACCATAAAAATTCCAAATACCTTGTCACCATAATCTGCAATAGTCCTCTTCAAGATAAAAACGAATCAAAACATGGCGAGGATCCGTTCTTCCAATCCAAAAATTCCCTTTAAAACCAACCTTGTGAAAGGATTTCTTCAAAGAATCTAAACTCGGGGCATGTTTATGAAACTTTCCTACCAAAGAAAATCTCCAAGGATTAATTAGTGCATAGTGTTCATCTTCCGGGATGATCAGATTTGGTTCTCCCTTATAAACATCAAGCGGAGTGATAGGCAAATTAGCTGCTGCAGAAAAAAAAATTTGTTCTTTCAAGGAGTCGGGGCAGCCGCGTGGACTGCCACAGCCGGTTGGCCGGCGGCTGCCATGTGAGCCGCTCAAAATAGGTGGTGATTGAAGATCGTTATAATTAAGGAAAGAAATATAGATGAACATTGCTAGATTTTGAGCATGTTCAAGGAAATAATATTGTTCATTGGTCTATTAAGAGAACTCATTGTAAACCTCCTGTTGAGAGACTTTCACCGATCCCTTTAGTTATTATATCGCCTCATAGTGTCTCTACGTCCTCCACTAAAGATGGTTCCCAAACTGATATTGACTTGGAAATTACTTGTCAGGATCTTGCTAATAATCTTAAAAATATTATAAATGAGATAGAATTATAACTTTAACCCTAGTTGACCAGCTTTGATTGATAGACAATTTACAAACTTTGAAATTCCATCCTAAAATTTTCCTATATGCCATAGAATTTATAGAATATAAATTAATATCCCCAAACATTTTATCAATTCCACAAATTAACTATTAGAAGAATTCACGAGTTAATAGATGAGCATAATTGGTCGTCAGAATACCAAAATTTTGCATTTTTTTCATGTCTATGTTCAATTAGATTTATTAAAACTCCCCTGAAAATTTACTTACAAAAAGGTAAGTCAATTTTTTTTTTAAAAAAAAAAATATTCTTGAACAAGAAATTCATCTCAAGAAAAGACAATGAAGATCAATGCCACTAATCAAACAGCCTATTTGGTTATCGTCCTAGTCCAGTGGGGCAGGCGTCTGCCCACGACCTTGAGGTAGTGGGTTCGATACCCCCGCCTGCGTGCGGCAAACTTTTATCTCCCTTTCTATGGTTATCTCCTCCTCGTCTGAGGCAATTCTCTCTCCCCTATATAGGGTAACCGTCCAATCGGGCTTAAAAAAAACAGCCTATTTGGTTTTTGCCTCGAGATCGAGGCACTTAATTGAATGAGGGGTAAAATTGTCAACAATTACTTCCAATGTAATTTACACTTTTATCCACATTTTAATCTTCATCTTAAGAAAATAAAAACCAAATCTCTAAAGTTTCCTTAAATTTAGTATTGTATAAACGTAAATCAAATTAATTTTATTTTTTTGGCTAAATCAAATTAATTCAAAAAAATCCAAATTTCTTACAAATTCAGTCAGACAACAAAGGAGAAAGAGAGAAAAGCGTGGGTGAGATGTAGCGATTTGTTCAAGGCCGTAATCAAAATCGAAGAAAATTTAAAAGGCACGGAGAATCGCTGTATTTTATTGCCAACCTTCAATGCAAGGGTTTCGTCATCGTAAAATTGACGCCCTTGCTCAGCAAAACCATTGATTCATAAATAATTCTTCTATATTTCAATAATTATCTTTTTTTGTGTGTGGCTAATTTCAATTTTCTTTCTTCATGGAGCAATTATGGAATTGAAATTTCAGTGAATTCTAGAGATCCCCAAACCTACCTTGTAGAAACTTGTAATCAAATGGAACTCAAAGTCAAATGAAATACAATGAATTAAGGGTGTTCAGAAAAAATCAAAATCGACCAATTCAAATTGATGGAAATCAAATTTTCGCTTTAAACAGTGTATTGGACTAATTTCGATTTAAACTAAATTAAAATCGAACTTTCACTTTAGTTTAAAAAAATTATAATCAAAATCGAATATATATATATATATATATATATTCAGCATAGTAAATCCGTCACTGATCTCAGTACATACAAAACACGTCAGAACAGGTAAGTCCAATTTTAGTATAGTCTTGACTTATTCGGGCTTAAAATAATAGCCCCAAATTCGATTCACATGGATTTGGGTAAAGCTCGGGTCAGTCGAATTATGATTGAAAATAAAATCTATAGTAATAAGAATCCTATAGATTGAAAAAGAACATATTAAGAAAACGAATCATGATGTAGTAATAATAATGAAGGCCGAAACACAAAGCTTTTTTTTTTTAATGATAAAAAAAAAAAATTCTAGTAGAGATATTTGATCTATTGCGTATTTCAATTAATTTGAAGCCGCAATATAAAAATGAGTTATACAAACTAACCTCGTACATTGCGTTCAATCCAAATTGGTAGTAGAGTTTCGTGCTGATAACATGTTATAATATAAAGAGGAGGAGAAGAGATTTAGAGAGAATAGACTGATTATGTGTATGTCATGATGTGAATCATGATGTAGTAATAATATTCATGGCTGCTTTAGTTATAATGAAGGCCGAAACACAAAGGTTTTTTTTTTTTTTTTTAATAATAAAACAATTCTAGTAGAGATACTTGATTTATTGCGCATTTCAATTAATTTGAAGCCGCAATATAAAAACGAGTTATACAAATTAACCTCGTACCTTACATTTAATCGCTGATAACGTGTTATAATATAAAAAGAGGAAGAAGAGATTTAGAGAGAATAGACTGATTCAGTGTATGTCATGATGTGAATCAAAACCTCTATTTATAGATGTTAAGCAATAAGGTTTCAATGGCCTCTAAGATTTTTAGTGTTATTAGAAGTGTAATTCAATATATTTACAATAAGAATAATATATATAATTATCTTTGGAATTGTTTGCATTCATTTTTTTCAATGAGGTATTCAATGGTATCCGGAACATGTTTTACAATTTAAGATTGAATTTCCGTTCAAGTTCCTTTAGACACGACTTCAGATCCATCTAAAATTCTTCTTTTTTCCATTTTCTTGAGAAGACAAGTTGCATAGTTTGTATAGGTCTGGTCCCCCTAAACTTTATTGATCAGACATTGCGAAATGTATAATATATTTTTATAGATGAGACAAAGTACAAATAATAAAGTAAAACAAGTAACCTGAAATCTCTTAATTGTATTATAATAGATAATTAAATTCATGTTTATTCTGAAGAAAATATTGGAATTTCTTTTGTACATTTATTTTTCTTCTTTTCGATAAAATACTTATTTTTTTCAAAAATACAACGTTTAACAATTCACTATACTCATTATGTATTGTAACACAACTTAGATTTTAAAATTTTGAATACATCACATATTTTTCTCTAACTTCAATTAAATATCTTCGAATTTTTATTTTAATTAAAAAAAATTACTTCCCGTGTAGCAGGGGTCATTAGGCTAGTTATAAATATAGGGGAACATATTAAATATATAATACAATTGCCTCAGGACATATCCATAAGTTCATCAAATATAGTGTGAAATAAATACTTTTCTTAAGAAAACCTGAAAATCTTAAAAATAGCTTTCTATGAAAACCTCAAACAATCAATAAATAAAAAAAACTCTAAAATATTATAAGCCGTAAATAATTATAAAGAGAACCTCAAGATACTCATTAAATACTTTCGAGGGAAACTCCAAATTAATGTTTAACCATCCATCAAATTTAAAGTGGGACATATAACCTCAAATAAGTTTCTCAAGGAAGACCAAAAATTATAAACCATAACTAGTTTTCATAAAGGGACCTTAAAATAATTAATGGTCCATAAGAGCTTCAAAAGAATTTCATAAAGGGATCTCAGCTTTCATGAATGTCCATGTCAGATTTCTCACCATCAAAGTTAACTCTTCCCAAAATTATTTTAAAAATAATTAGGTTGATTGTCATCTCAATTATGCCCACTCGGGTTAGGGAAAGATAAGATATTTAACAAATTTAGAGTGTGTTGGAGAATTGGATTTAGAGTTAAAATTTAATTAAAGTGTCGGGGTATTTTTTAGCCAATTTTATTGCGTGTTACACTGTTCGATTTTGAATGTTATTGAGATTATCACGAAGTGGTTGCACAAGTTTCGTAATGATATATAATATGTGAGAAAATCAAATCTCGGCAGGGACGAAGACAGGGGGCGGGGGGAGGCATTCGCCCCTCAAGATTTTTAAAAATACTATTAGATATAGTAAATTTTATATGTAGTTTGGAATATTTTTTCAGTTCCCCCCCAACACCAAATTACTAGCTTCGTAAATAATAAATTGGTACAAAGCGTTGTGGTTGAAAGGTGGTAATAATATTTAATGCTACATACAAGTGGTAGTAGTTAAAGGATGAAAATCGTCTGTACCCGTATGTGTATCCATTCTTGTGCCAAACCAATAAGAATTCTCCATGTGATTATTTTTTTTAAATTATATATACACATGGTGAATTGTGATTGGTTGGCACAGGAATGGGTACACAAACGGGTACAGACGATTATTTGGAGTTTTGCATTAAACTAACATGGTTTAGCAGAATGGTCATAACATGCGGTAAATTGCATGTAATTATGACACACTATAATAATTCAATGTTTTCATAACTAACATGTTTGGTTTATATAACTATGCATTAGGCTAAGCGTTACAAAAGGAAAGACGAATGTTTCTTTATCCTTCTCTGTCATATTTTTTGGTATGAAGGAAGAGCATTTGTGGACGAAACCGGTTAGTGTTCAAGATTACCGGAAGAGATAACTGTGGAGGCTGCCATTACAGAATGAGGGAAGTTGCTATCCCAAAACATAAAAAAGTAACTATGTCCAAACTGAGTAAAACAATAAGCTACACAGTTGACCGAACGCTTCACAAACATAAGACGAACAGAATCAAATTAATCAATATAAGTCTTAACAATATCAAAAATATGCATTGAAAAGGAAAAGAACTAAGAGACCACTTTCATTCAATACCTATAGCATGTGCTATGTACCAATCTACCATCCTGCTGCAATTATCCATGGAATTATAAAAATTAGAAGAAGAAAAATTGAATATACTTTTAAAATTATTGTAGCTTTTAAGCCTCCCATTAAAAAAAAATTAACATCTCGTGCAAATTGAATATTTACTGTTTTAATTATAAAAGTGAATAATTCTAAAGTCTATTATATTAAATGACGTAATTAAATGACGTATGAGGCTAGTTTCTAATGGTTCTCGGGCCATTGTATCTAAAGCTAATGTTGAATGCAATGAATTTCGACCTTTGAATGTGTTTGCTCCACCATTGGTCGTTTCTGGACAAACTATGGTGGTTCTACCACACTAAAATAGGAAATCATCTTGGATCGAAAAATGACACGCGCCTCAAAGCTGCTAGGCGTGAGCATCGAATTCGTATCCGCCAATTCGATAATTTGAATTCATTTTTTATTTTTTTTCTTGGCTCCTCATCCCCTGAAGATACCATTGGCTTAACAGAGGCCATGGTTCTTACACCAATCCTCAACGAAACACGCCGGTTTTGGACGAAGCATCGAAACGGAGGCCGCAAAGGAGGTGGAAATTTGTGTTTGCTTCTGGTAAGTATGGGAAAGGGGAATCAGTGGACTCGGGTCCAAAAGGGTTGGAATTTGAACTGGAGTGTGTTATGGTTAACCATGGTCTGGAAGATGCAGAGTATTGGGGTTTGGTGTCGCCGGCAATGGTGTCCAATAGGGGACATGACTGCAGTTTTGGATTGGGGTGAGGGTGGCAGTGGTGAGAAGGGGCCCAATTCGGGTCAATCCTTCTAAAGGCATCCCCGGGTGCAGCCATTTAGGGGATGGTGGTGGTGTTGCTGGAGAAACGGCTAGAAAATGGTTGGGTTTGTCTCCTGCGTTGGAGAAGAAGGTCGGAGGTCGCGAGTTTCCGACAATGAGGCAGCAGATCTATAGCGTGATGGATGAGGCGGGTCAGGTAAAGGTTTCAAATAAGAATCTGGGTGCGAGATATAATGGAATGAATGTTAAGATTAGGAAGAGTATGGTTGAAGGGAGACTGGGCGAGTCGCTGAAGATGAAGAAGAAATTCGGCGATCGATAGGTTCCAATTTGGGGGAGCCGGGTCACAAAAAGGCCGGCTGAAACGGGTCGGGTCGGTTCCCTGCGAAATAACCAAGAAGTTTGCAGGTTGATGGGCCATAGTATGGACCAGGAGGTTGGCGTGTTGAATGGTTTTAGTATGGGCATGTCTTTAATAAGCCAACCCACGATGTGACCTTTATTGCGCAGGCTGAAAATTATGTTTCTGGGTTGCACACTGTTGGGTTTGATGGGTCAGGCTCAACACAGGGGTTGTTGATTAGGCTTGGTCAGGCCATGTTGGCCCTATTTTTGGCGAATTTGAATAAAGTTTTAATGAATATCAATTATTTTTCAATGGATATATTAAATCTTTAAACTAACATTCTATACGTAAGCTTTATTAACATATACGTAAGCTTCACTATTTATGATCAATTTATTTTTCTTAATTTTTGCATATGTAAATATTCAATTTAAAATCGAAAGAGTACTTCATGTCATCATAATTAAACGTTTACGTTAATTTTGTACATGAAATATAATGTACCAAATGGTTATAGCTTGCTCCAATTTTTAGAAATCCCAAGTTTTCAGACTCCAGGCCGATATGCCACACCTATTTGCATAGAAATAATTTGTTTTTTATTATGTATATAAATAATTCACTAGGCCATTGCTTATAACCATTAGCTACACTTGGACATAATGTAATAATGTGACTTCCTATAGTCTATGGGGTAAATTCTATATAGATGTGATTGGATTGGATTTAAATTTAAAATTTTGGATCTCAGACTAACACCCAAAACTAAATTCTAGATAATATAACATTAAAGATTTAATTTGCAGTTCGAGAACTCTCTCTGAGATGGTTTTATAAACTGAGAGGAGTACTACTCTATAAGACTTCTTCATCCCATGATAATCATCATGCATGTGTCATTAGCTTAACTAATTTTTTGCCACGATACTTTCGCATTCTCCTCGGGCGTGCTTGGGGATGTGTGAATGTTACGTTTCAAAAAATTGGCTTTAATACGTATCGCTTTGTCCTCCCCTCTGAGGAGGATATTACTCGCGTCCTCAACACCGGACCATGGTGTTTCAAGGGTGTATTACTGGTTATTAAGAAAGTGGAGGTCGATGTGGCCATCACAAACGCAATTTTCTCAACGTGTATGTATTGGATTCAATTACATTTTGAGCCCCATATCTTCCTCACAATGGAGATGGGTAGGAAAATCTCACGTATCCTAAACAACTGTGTTACATTACAGATACGTGAGACAGCAGAGGGACTCCGCTACTAAAGGTTCCAAGCCGACTTAGAGGTAAGAATCTTGTTAGCACGCGTCTTCCATGCACAGGCTCCAAATCTGGGTTGTTTCGAGGGACAAGTTCGATATGAAAGATTACCAAGTTTCTGCCACAATTGTGGTAAGCTCGATCATGTTCCGGTTAGCTGTCCGGACCTGCCAAATGATGTTCGGGCGGCTGATCGGGACAATTTCAAATTTAATGTCATGTTGAATGCTTCCAGGAACATCCGCTCAGAGCCGGTGGATACACAATTTTTAGGGGATGGTGAAATGGTGGCTGAAAATAATAATCAGGCCCTGGTTCTGTTTGATGAAGCTGCGGCAGTGGTTGCCCCTCTGCTAGAAGTGCTGGTTGATACCTCGGCCGTTGTTGATGATAGCTCTCGGACTACTGTCAATCTTGGTTCACTGGCTGTTGATAAAAGGAAATGCAAGGCTCCGGCAGTTAAGTCCAAAAGAAAGCCAGCCAAGCAGAGACTAGGTTCAGCCATTGCTTTCGGGCAAACGCCAGTCGGAACTCTTTCCCCAAAGACTTTGAGAGACATTGTTAAGCTTCAATCAGGAATTAAGGGAAGTAATGGGGCTGGCCCATCTGGGGTCAACTGTAAGAACAAAAGGAGACGAGCGGTGGCAAAGGCAGCCGGAAAAGCGCTGGAGAAGAAGCAGAAACTCGAAGACCGCCACTGGCCGACCTGGGCCTGTCGATCGCTTCGGGCCGAGCTGGATCAGGTTAGTGTTATGGATCCGATCTCTAATGTGTCTGCCCCGAGAGGGGGCTGGGCCGGAGCAGGCTTGATCGGGTGCTAATGGTCTGGATGCTACTGGACCGATGCTGGCTGGGTCGGCACTTGCTGGACCGCCAGACACTGGGCCGGTTCACTGTGGACCGTCTTTACTTGGGTTGACTGCAAATGGGCCGCATAATTTTGGCCCAACAGACCAGGTTCATGTTGTATGTTGGGCTGCCTATCATTGGGTCGACTGGGTTTGGCTCGCAAATAGCTGAGGATAAGGGGTTGTGCCTGGCTGGTTCAGTTCAAACCTTGGCAGATCTACCTATTACTGAGCCCGCAATGCCAGAGCCTTTTTTTGACAATCTGGATAACGATGACATGCTCTGGGCTAATAGGGATGAAACTTATTTTGAAGATCTTGACTCCCCGAATTGGAAACACAAGTCCCGGATATGCTACTTCCAACTAAAAAAAAATGATGATGACGATGCAACAGGGGCTCCTGCCGTCAATCATGGGTAAGGTGGAGCCCCCCAAAGGGGCCCACCAATATTCATGAATATTTTGTCTTGGAACTATCCGGGACTTCAAAATTCCCGTACAGTTAGTGAACTATTGCGCCTATGTAATGCGCATAATCCAGCTATTATTTTTTTGTCTGAGACAAAATCTTTGCCTCGTTCTTTAGAATTTGTTCGATGTAAGTTAGGATTTCCTTTTTTCTTTCCAGTTAATCGCCAAGCCTTAGTGGTGGGCTTTGTCTTTTTTGGAATAATTCAATAAAGCTGGATATTTTGTCTTACTCTATTGGCCACATTGATGCTTGTATTATTTCTATTGAGAACAATTTAAAATGGCGATTTACTTGCTTCTATGGAAACCCTGAAACTAAACTAAGACCATAATCTTGGCAATTACTCAAGAGGCTAAGTTCTATTAATTCGCTTATTTGGCTCAGTATGGGCGATTTTAATGAAATCATAAATCAAGAGGAAAAAACTAGTTTCTACCCAAGAAGTCAAAGACAAATGAACCTCTTTAATGACGCCATAAATGGTAGTAATTTATGTGGCTTTGGTATTTTTGGTAGCCCCTATACTTGGTGTAATTTTAGGGAGGGAACTAGTGAAGTCTTTGTTCGCCTTGATAGGGGCTTAGCCACCCCAACCTGGCGAACCCTTGTTTCCTAATCTAGCAATTCAACACATCTCCACTAAGGATAGCGACCATCTCCCAATACTTCTTAGAGTTCCTCCACGCCGTAAAAGACGAAAAAGAAATAACTTCAAACCTCGTCCCCCGTGTTTTGAGCCTTTATGGTTCAAAGAACCGGCTTTCCATGACTTTGCTAACCAATCATGGGAACCTCCTAGTATAATTTTTGTCCCTCATATGAGTCAAGCTCTAGGAAATTTTTGTACGATTTGCTAGAGTGGAGCTCTAAAGTTGTTGGTGACTTGGAAAAAAAACTAAAAGATAAGCAAAAAGGAATTGGACACTATTCAAAAACGGCGTGACCTTCCTCATTATTCCCTCTCAGAGGAATTATTAATATCTAAAGAATTGGAAAAAATCCAGGACCATTGAGAATGCTATTGGAAGGCGCGTAGTAGAGCAACTTGGATATCAGAAGAAGATCAAAATACTTCCTATTTCCATAATAAAGCCTCACAACGCAAGGAAAACAATTATGTAGAGGAAATAGTTGCTCTCGATGGTAGTCTAAAAATTGATGAACATGATATTGAAGAAGTAGCGGTGGATTATTTCCAGTCCTTATTCTCAGCTAAGTTAGATGGAGCAAGTCTCGCTCGCCCCTGGACTTCTAACTAGCCAACTAGATAGCCGGGATATCGCAATGCTAGTCTTCATTTCACACAAACAGATGTCGTTAAAGCGCTAAAGTAAATGCATCCACACAAAACCCCCTGGGCATGATGGAATGCATGTGCTATTTCTCCAAAAAATTTGGTATATTCTGGGCGATTCTATTACAAAGGTTGTTTTGTAAGTTTTAAATAATGAAGCTGACGTTTCTGCGGTCAATTCTACTCACATAGCTTTAATTCCGAAAATAAAGAAACTCATTTCTATGGTGCATTTTCGGACAATAAGCCTTTGCAATGATTTATATAAGCTCATCTCAAAAGCCCTTACTAATCGTCTTAAATTAGTAATGAACTTTATAATTGATGAAGCACAAAGTGCTTTTTTGAAAAATAGACTAATTACTGATAATGCGATAATTAGTTTTGAGGTTTTTCATAGCTTACAAATTGTTTGGTCAAATGGGGTCCATCATCTAGCTTTTAAGCTAGATATGAGTAAGGCTTTCGATAGAGTCGAATGGAATTTATCTAAAATTTGTCATGACCAGCATGAACTTTCCACCAAAGTTTATTTCTTTTGTGATGAATTGCGTTAGAACAGTTCGCTACTCAATTTTACTTAACGGAATTCCAACCATGAATTTTACGCCTACTCGAGGTATCCGGCAGGGGATCCTCTTTCTCCTTGTCTATTTCTCATTTGTACGGCGTGATTATCCTCTTTAATTCGTGCATCTAAAGAGTGGTGCTCTCTATCTGGTTTTCACTTTAGCAACTGGGTCTCTGTTACACACTTATTGTTTGCTGATGACTCTCTTTTTTTCTCGCAAGCTAGTGAACCTTGCTTAAAGAGACTAAAAGAGGTTTTTCAGATCTATGAGGCTTGTTCACGACAAATGATCAATTATGAAAAATCCAACTTATTCTATAGTAAAGAGACTCCCACTGAAATAAAAACTCTTGCATTTTCTATCCTCAACATTCCTGAGGGAGATGGGAAGGGGAAATATCTGGGACTTCCTTATATAACAGGATGGTCTAAAAAATAGGTGTTTCAATTTGCTGTAGACAAAATTTGGAAGAAACTCATCTGTTGGAAAGAGAAAATTTTATCCTTTGCAGCTCGAGTGGTACTCATAAAATCAGTGATTCAGGCTATTCCCACCCATGCTATGTCATGTTTTGTCCTCCCCCAATATTACATAGACACCATCACAAGTATTACCCACAACTTTTTGTGGGGGAGTGACGAGAAACATAGGAAGATATGTTGGAGGGCCTGGCATGAACTATGCAAGCTAAAATCTCAACGGGGCCTTTGACTTAGGAATCTAGCGGCTTTTAATCGAGCCCTAGTGGCTAAGAAAGGCTGGCGTATTTTACGCCAATCTCTTTCTCTCGGTGCTAGGGTACTAAGAGCAAAATAATTTCCATTAGAAAAGTTTTTAGATGTTTCGCTGAAAGGTAAAAGTTCTCTTGTTTGGTAAGGTATCTTGAAAGTTCGGGAGCTGCTCAAGGAAGGTTTGAAATGGCGGATTAGTGATGGCACTCGGATCAGCTTGTGGTATGACAAGTGGCTAACTACTCCGCATAGTTTCAAACTTCAAGCTCCGACCAACATGTCATTTACATCGAGAATAATGCCAATATCATACTTTACTGGTTTCCAAAGAAAAAGTTGGAATGAACAACTACTCTGGTGCTACCTTTCTGCGTATGAGGTAGAAGAGGTTTTGAAGGTTCCCTTATGAAGTTTCTGGCCGATGGATCGCGTTGTATGGGTCTACGGGAACAATGAGCACTACACTGTTAAATACGGATATCACCTAAAAATGGAAATAGATAAGGCAATAGAATTTTGCCTTCAACTTCGAGTGGTAGCCCGTTGAGGATTTGGGACAAGATTTGGCAACTACCTGTTGCGCCTAAGCTGCATGTTTTTCTCTGAAAAAAAATTCAACGCATTCTCTCCACTAACTTGGCGTTGTCCCGAAGAATTATCACTTTTTGGTCTTAATGTCAATTATATCAGGGTGAATCTAAAACTAGTTTACACGCGCTATTCACCTATCCGGTGGCCATGGATGTTTGGGATTAGACTATTTTGAATATAGCTACTATCACGTTAAATGATACATTTCCCTCCAGTTTTATCCCTATTTTATGGGAAAAGGAGGAAGTTGCAACCCCCCTTATTCATATTAAATGGAATATCTGGTGCAATAGGAATAAATTTATTTTTGAAGGTAAGATGAAACCGCCTGAATAAATTGCTAACATGGCGATGGTTTGCGCAGTAGAGATTAGCAGGATTCATGCCTCTTCTATCGGCCAAGGCCCAGAAATTCTACCTAGTCAGGACCAGATTCGGTACATGCTTAAAGGAAACCAAAGATTTGGAAACCCCCGAACTACAGTCTGTTTAAACTAAATGTTGATGGCTCATCGCGGGACGGCAATGGTGGTATCAGTGCAATTATTCGGAACCATGAAGAAGCCTTCATAGCCGGGTTTTCCAAATACCTCAACAAATCACCCAATCCCGAGGATGCAGAAGCTTTGGCACTCCTCTTGGGAATTAAACTTGCTGCTTCCAACGGTTGTCAGATTGATCTTGTAGAAATCGACTGCAAAGAACTAGTCACCCACATACAAAGAGAAGAAGAAGATTTGTCGTCCATAGGTCACTTCGTTAGTATCATTCAAGAAATATGGGGGGTTAGGTTAGCCGATATACCATATGTTCATAGATTGTGTAATTCGTCTGATGATGTATTAGCTAAATATGTTATTAGATCAGATACCTCGTCTCAATGGTTCAGAGGTCCACCGAATTTTTCCCCTACCACAAATCTTTGCTGATATTAAACAATATCCAATTTTTCTGTTCAAACAAAAAAAAAAAGACTCAAACCCAAACCAAACAAATCCAATCACACCCATAGTTTATGTGCGATCCTTAGCACTTTCAGTGCAACCCATTAATGTACAGTCACATTTGATTGGAATATCCCCTTAGACTTTCTTCTCAAAATAGTGAATTTTAATATTAAGACTGCATTCATACATTATGTTTTGTTATTGGATGCGTATAATCCAGCCTTTTCCATGATTATAGAGCTAAAAAAATGTTTAAAGAATTAATTGCAAATTCTACAACATTATTGAAAAATTTAGAAAATGAATAGAAAAATGGGAAATGATTGTTAGCTAAGCCCAATCAGCTCAAAATCAGCTAAGTTAGGTCAAATTTGGTCAACGGACAAAAATACCCTTGGAGAGGTTTTTTAATAAATAAAAAAAATGATTTTTAAAAGTAAAAGAATCCCTAAAATGCCTATGCATACTCTAGCCTAGTCTATAAAGCTGACAAATGTAATAAAAAAAAGAGACAAAAGCTGTCATTATTGACTTCTAGGACGAAAATTTTCAGCGACTCCACCTACCTCCATTGTGTAATTTAACAACGCATTTCCCTTATTTTTTTTCCCTTCCACAGTTCAAATTCTTTTTCTTCCCTTTCTTTAATTGTGTACTGCAAATTTTATTCTCCTTTCATTTTTTTTCCTTTGAAACTTCTAATTTATGTTCTGTAAAATTCTTCAAATTTTTTGATAAATATGATTTCTTATACTGGCGAAAGGAGCAACAATTTAGTTGTGTTGAGTGAGGATGAAGCAATTCCTATATCTATGGTTCCTTCTTGTGAAGATATAGTCAGTGTAGAGCTACTGGAATATGAATACCGTGTGGATCCACAACTAGATGATAAGGTAAAAATTGGTTCATTTTTTCCTACCCTTGAAGATTTATTTCAAAATTATCTTGCAGATGCCAAAAAAAAGGGTTTCAGTGTTGTGCACAAATGTGGTTCCAAAGGAAAAAATTATGATCTTAGAAAATATACTACAATATGTTGCGATAGAGGTAGGAACGGACACGATCACAAGTGTACCAAGAGAATTGATTGTCCTGCACAAGTCAGTGCAATATTACGCTTTAATGGAATGTGGGAAGTTTCGAAAATTATTGAGACTCACAATCACGCCCTAAATCCAGCAATGTCGAGATTCATGAGGGACCATCGGAAAATTCTGTCGGAAGTTAAACGGAGATTGCAGTCCAATGACAAGGTAGGAATTAGACCTTGTAAAAGCACGAGAATGTTAGAAGTGGATGCGGGGGGGCCTGAAAATTTAACTTTCCAGAGCAAGGATGTCCGGAACTACATTGAAAAAAATAGGAGAGAAGGCTTGGGTAAGGGAGATGCAGATTGTATTTACTAAATGTTTAGCAGAATGCAAAGGAAAAATCCAATTTTTTTTTTAATTTTGTACGAATTGATGATGATGGTAGACTTGAAAGTGTATTTTGGGTGCACCCACATAGTAGAGCAGCTTATGAGCAATTTTCAGATGTTGTTAGCGTTGATTCCACGTATTTAGTTAACAGATATAAGATGCCTTTTGTTTGTATGGTCGGAATTAATCATCATGGCCAATCCATTTTGTTGGGTTCAGCACTTATATCCAAGGAAGATACGGCTACTTATAGGTGGTTTTTAGGACATGGTTAGATGCTATGGGTGGGCGACCTCCAGTTGTTGTTATGAGTGATCAGTGTGATAGCATTGGGAACGCCCTAACTGCTGAGTTGCCAACAACAATTCGGAGGTTCTGTATTTGGCATATACTATCAAAATTACCTGAAAAGTTTAAGGGCATCGAATATCATGGCCTTGTTAAAAAGGAGTTTAAGACCGTTGTATACGAAAGTATAAGTAAAGCTTTGTTTGTTAGGAACTGGGAATCATTTATTGAAAAATATAACTTGCACGGTAATCAATGGTTGATGAAATTGTTTGCTGAAAGAGAGATGTGGGTTCCAGTGTATCTCAATAACATTTTTTGGGCCGGAATGTATTCAACACAGATGAGCGAGGGTATGCACGCTTTCTTTGATGGTTATGTTCACTCATCAAGCACTCTTAAGCAATTTGTGGAGCAATTTGAAATTGCTATTAAAAATAAAATTGAGAAAGAAGCTGCAGCAGAGTTCAGGTCTAAGAATATCTTGGTTAATTGCATAACAAGTTATAGGTGGGAGAAGCAATTTCAGATTGCATATACCAATGATTTGTTTTCAGAATTTCAAAAGAAGATTAAAAGAATGTTGTATTGTCAGTTGGTTAGTGAAACAAATGAAACACGAGAAGAAGGCGATCAAGATTTTGATTTAAGTGAGGGTGGATATGAGAAATGTTTTATAATTGAGACATCAATGACAAGTTTGCAGTACATTAAAGAATTTGTTTACACAGTTATGTATAGGGAAGATGGCTGTATACTGAAGTGCAACTGCAAAAAGTTTGAGTCAAAAGGTTTGTTGTGTGCACACATTCTCTCAATTTTGCGTTTGAAAAAGATTGACATTGTTCCAGAAAGATATTTTTTGAAGAGGTGGAGAAAAGATATTTTTCAAAGGCACATTTTCATGTATAATGCTGATGGATACCCCCAAGTAACACCAGAATACAAGAGATTCAAAGAATTGGAGTCCTTTTTTAATAAGAATGTTGAATTGGCAATAACATGTGCAACCAGATTTGAAATGATGAAAGATTACTCCCAGTACACTTATGAAGAGCTTAGGAAAAGTAGTCAACATTTTTCACACCCATTTGCCTAAGACATTTCAAATTCTCCTTTAGGTGAGCATGCAGAACAACTTACTGTTCAAAATCCGAGAATGGCTAGGACAAGAGGGCGTCCTCGATCAAACAGAATTAGAGGGCACATAGAAACTTTTAATCAGGGTGGGATTCGTGGTCGCGGAGGCCGAGGTCGTGGGAACCGTGGACGAACAGGGAGGCAAGTTGGATTGGCACAAATGACAGAAGAAATTAATGTAACGTTACCACCAATCATACAGGTATTGCACTTGTTTAAGAAGTAAAAATTTGATTTTTATTTAGACCAACTAACACAGTTTCATATGTTTTTGTAGGAATCCCAAACATAAAGAACACCATTGTGATGATCCACATTTTTCATGCACTATTTTTTCCGTAAAATGATGTACTTTAATTTAGATTTTTTTTTTTGTTTCGGACATTTGTGTTATTTATTGTTGACATTTAATTTCTCAAGGGTTTCGATATGCTAGAAACAATGCTTCCGTAATCTATCAATAGTAGAGGTTTGACTAAAATGGGGTACCTACGGATAGGGCTAAGTTAAGTGGGAATTTGAAGGGTGTTGGGAGTGGGTTAATAGCGTCTACCTAACCCTTTTGAATCCAGATTTTGCAGGGAATATCAAGAGGCAGTTGATTGTCTGTCTTCCCCTTCTCAGGTAAACTCTACATATTTCTCTCCATCTTCACCGACACACTTCTTTTGGTTAAATCAGGGTTATTTCTTTCTCTCTTTTTTTTTCTTTATCTTCTAGTTAAACAAAAAAAATTCCAACTCTTCCTAATTTTTGTTTTTTTGTTTCAGAGATATAAGAATGGCAAATCCCTTGGATGCTTTCGAATTCCCTGTTGTGAAATACACTTTAAATGACAAGGTTGAAATCCTAGGCCATGAAAATGGGCTATACGGTTCCTTTTACAG
Source organism: Vinca minor (assembly GCA_026122235.1). Classification (NCBI taxonomy): domain Eukaryota; kingdom Viridiplantae; phylum Streptophyta; class Magnoliopsida; order Gentianales; family Apocynaceae; genus Vinca; species Vinca minor. Next base: position 1,101,336 of record JAOCZM010000244.1, on the reverse strand, counting down.
AGGAACCGTCATTGCCAATATGCGTCACAACAAATATTGCGTCCGCTATTCTACCCTCACAACCGAGCAAACTGATATGCATCTGACTGAGATTGTAGCCTGGGATTTGATACGTTCCCATCCACCAAAGGTTGACAGAGCAAGTTACAGGCCAAAAGAGGAAGTTGACGCCAAGGCTCTAGACGGTTGGTGGCACGGCGTAATAAAGAAATGCAAAGCTAATGACATGTACCAAGTCTCCTATCCAGGCTATCCAGTCAAGATGCTGACTACCACCTTTACGAACTAAGAGTTCATCACTCTTATGTATGGGTTAATGGTAGTTGGATTTTTGACGCTTTGTGAATTGTATTGCTGTTATTTTATTTTTGAACAATTTATTTCTTCTGTCTTTGTTATGAATTTTATTATATTTTTTTTTAATTTATGGGTGATACTTTTATTTTTGGTCAAGAATGTTATGTTTGTGGTATTGCTGTTGTTCTTTTTGGTTATGAACAAATTTTAGGTCTTTTGTTTGAGATGAATATCACGAATAATTAATTTCTTTTGAATTGGTGATGAATGATTTCTGCAAAAGATTTCATCAAAGTAGCTGATTCATTACATATCAAAATGGGAATTAATTCATGAAAATAGTAGCTGATTCATTACATCAAAAAAGCAGATTAAATAACCCTAATTGACATGTTTACGCATCTCAGACATGGAGAAATCGGTCATTTGGCCAGGATAGTGAGGAAAGCCAACAGTGTAGAGATTCTTCCAATGGTTGAACCCCACAATAAACCCGCTCCACCATCCATGATGCCAATAAACATCAACATAATCACCCATTCGAATCGTATCATCAGCGACTATTGGAGGGGGCCTTAAATACTTCTGCTCAACTACCTCTATGAGTGGATTTTCTTTGGAGTCATTAAGCAATGTTTTATAACGAACAACAAATTTTTTTGCCTTCAAGCGGAGTTAGTATTTCTGCAGCATAAAATGATCCTAAAAAATCTGATTCATACCCGATTACTTCAACATCATCACCAATGTTGAACAACGTTTGCATTCCTTCGTTCTGAGCCATTTTAAAAAATCCCAACGGAAATATAAGATAAGGATGAGGTGTGACTAAAATATGTCTTGCATTCAAGTATATATAGAGGCTAAGAAGGAGGAGCAGTTTGAAAGATGGTGACTGTTGAGATTCGGAAGGTTTCGTGAAAAGATGAGATTAGGGTTTTTTCCTAGGACAATGACCCGTAACCTACCCCAACATAGGTTATCAAAACTTCCAGTCTTTATTACCCTTTATTAATAAGTGTCATGTTTTAGGCTCCCTACGTTTGAAAAAGATTGACATTCTGACAAATAGGAATGATGCGGTTTTTTGGAAATTGGGTCAAATTATTAAATGCATTGAAATTTTGTTTTCCCAATTATCGAAAAAAAACGAAAGCTGAAGAGTAGCTAAAAATCAAATCTACTAAAAAAAGATCTTAAGTAGAACCGTGTAAAAGAATACAAATACACAAGAAGATTACAATAATGATGGAAAAAATAACTCCGTTTGAACGTGTATTCTTTTCTTCAACTTCCTGATGTAGTTTCTTCACTTCCTCCTTCAAAGAAGCAAGTTCAGATTGTAAACAGTTCAGTAGTCCTCCAGGGGCAAGTATGGATCTCTCATATTCCTTCTCAAGCCACCAAAAGAAATTACATCTTGCATTCATGTCCTACCAAGGAAAAAAAAAATTAATATTGACAAAAATTTTATCAAAAAAATCAGATATATTGTAGGGTAGAAATTTAAAACAATTATTCCAAATTTTACCTTGAAAAAGTGACAACCGAAGAAATTTTTTTCCCCAAGTTCCTTTCTGTTTGGGCAGTAATAAGAGCTGCATGATAGTCACAATGACAGAGCAAAACATTTGATTGTCCGCGATTCCTAAATCCACCATTCCGGTGAGATGCGGTTGACATTTTAGGGGAAGAGAAATTGAGTGTAAAGAAGATGTTAGTCCAGAGAAAGAGAAATAGTTGGGCAAGTGAGAGAATAGGAAGAAGGGAAGAAGGTAGTTGAAGGGACTTGGTTTTGTTTTATGTTTTAAACAATTAATTCCTGCCGTTGGATTGTTTTTGGATTATTTTTTCCAACGATCCAGATGACATGACACTTGAGAAAAAGAACAATTTGCAACCCTAAGTCCATCACAATAGGTTAATTGAAACCCTTTTAGTCCTAGAAAGTATTACAAGTCAGTACCAATGTTTTAAATTATTAAAAAATTGTACAAGTCCGCTTACATGCATTGCTATGTATAACGATCGCTTATATTGTACAAGTCCGTTTATGTTCATTGCTCGGAGTATAACGATCGCTTATGTTGTACTAAGTTGGCTATGTATATACATCGTTACGTATATCAATCGCTTATATTGTACAAGTCCGCTTACATGCATTGCTATGTATAACGATCGCTTATATTGTACAAGTCCGTTTATGGTGGTGATAAGGGTATAACGATCGCTTATCACTACAAGAAAACAGGGAAACAATGACGGCCGTTTCCGTCGGTAAGTTTAGCGACCGAATGACGTGGTCGTGTATTTTTCGTCGCTAAGCAAATTACCGACCGAATACCGACGGAATATATAGCGACCGAATATTCGGTCGCTATTTACCGACCGAATACCTACCGAATCTTCATCATTGTTGACTTTTGACTTTGATCGGTTAACTGATCGAATACCGACGGAAATTCTAGCGATCGAATAATCGGTCAGTAAATAACGACCGAATACCGATCGAATGGTCAACATTATTGACTTTTGACTTTGACTATATAACGACCGAATACTCGACGGAAAGTCTAGCTGATCGAATAATCGGCCTCTATTTACCGACTGAATAGCTGACCGAATGGTCAATATTGTTGACTTTTAACTTTGACTGGTTAACGACCGAATACCGACGGGAAATTTAGCGACCGAATATTCGGTCTCTATTCCGTCGCTAAATTGTTTTTTATTTAAAAAAATAAATTTGAAATTAAATTAAATCCCTATTATAAAAAACAGCAATACGCACAGAAATACAAACCATAAACAGTATTAATAAGATCCCAAATAGCAAAAATAATCAATAAACCCAAAAAACACAAGTTTACACTTCTCATTTACAATACAACACTCACAATCAAAGTGTGCACTTCTCATTACATTTCAACACTCACACACTTTGAATTATCAAAACTCACATATTATACAATTAGCATACATTTCAATAATACACCAAGAAAACCAATAATACACCAAGAAAACTACATTGGATGTTAAAAAACTACATTTGAAAAACAAAGAAAATTATGAGAATTGGCAAAAAAATTTGCAAGAAATTATAAGAATTGGCAAAAAAAATTGCAAGACATTATAGAAACCCATATATTAAAATCCCAACAGAAAATCAAAACTACCTCCCTCCATTTTTGTTTTAATCTTCTCAAAATAGATGTATTTATTCCAATTGTTAAGAAAAAAAGCTAGAAAATGCAAGATTCTCACCTAAACCCTAAAAAAACCCAACTGAAATCAGAGGTGGTGGCGATGCCTTGGAGGTGCCGGAGGTGGTGGTGATGTCTTGGAGGTGCCGGAGGTGGTGGCGCTAGAAGGAGGGATGGGATTTGGGGGGAAATCGCTAGAAGATGTGGTGGTGAAGGTGGAGGTCGCGGCTGGGCAGAATGAAGAATGATGGAGAGGCTTCCTGCCTCAGATATATTTATAGAAATAAAACGCACAAAACGACGTCGTTTAGACATTTAATAATAGCGACGGAATTGGCAAATTCGGTCGCTATTCGGTCGCCACTTAGCATGCTTAACACTTGTCCAATTTTTCAAATAAATTAGCCCGCGAAATAGCAAACGATGTCGTTTAGGCATTTAATAATAGCGACCGAATCGCTATTCGGTCGCCACTTAGCATGCTTAACACTTGTCCAATTTTTCAAATAAATGAGCCCGCGAAAAAGCAAACGATGTCGTTTAGGCATTTAATAATAGCGACCGAATAGCGACGGAATTTGCCAATTCGGTCGCTATTCGGTCGCCAATTAGCATGCTTAAACACTTGTCCAGTTTTCAAATAAATGAGCCCGCGAAATGGCAAAAAGACGACGTTTAGGCATTTAATAATAGCGACCCGAATAGCGACGGAATTTGCCAATTCAGTCGCTATTCGATCATCAATTAGCATGCTTAAACACTTGTCCAGTTTTCAAATAAATGAGCCCGCGAAATGGCAAAAAGACGTCGTTTAGGCATTTAATAATAGCGACCGAATAGCGACGGAATTAGGGTTAGGGTTAAGGTAGGGCGACCGAATAGCGACCGACATAGCATATTCGGTCTCTATTATTCTCCCGAATTCCGTTTTTTTGTAAAATAGCGGGGTTTTTAAGTATATATAGAAACATTTTACCTAATAGTAACTAACATAGGAAAAATGTTTCTATATATCCTTAAAAACCCCGCTATTTTATAAAAAAACGGAATCCGGGAAAATGATAGCGACGGCCTTCGCAAATTCCGTTACTATTCGGTCGCCCCTTAGCTTAATAGCGACCAAATAGCGACGGATTTAGTAAAAACTTATAAATCCGAAAACCGACATCGTTCTAAATGTGAGTACGAACTAATATGAATATTTTAGTAATTATTTGTTTATTAATAATCAATTAATAAAATTTTAACTCCATCACTTAATGATTCACATAAATGCACACACAAATGTATTACTTGAATTGTTCTTCTTTGAGTATATATTGGTATTTTATAAATCGGGACTGAAAACTCATTCGATGAGTAGATGAAGAATCGAATTTTTCTTCCAGGGGCGCGGCCCCCGGACCCCGCAAGGGGGCCGCTGCGGGACCGTCGTCTGCGTAGCGCAGATTTGTCGTTCCCCTGACCTAAGACTTTGTATATGTATTTTTCCTATTTTAGTTACTATTAGGTAAAATGTTTCTATATATCCTTAAAAATCCCGCTATTTTATAAAAACGGAAATCGGAAAAATAATAGCGATGTTTAATTGGAAAAATAATAGCGACCTAATTTCGGTCGTTATTACTGCATCGTGTATATTTTTCAAAAGCTCGTAGTCTGAGTCAGTTAACTGAAAATAAAATGACGTCGTTTTGTGTCCTTCATTTATTACTATACAAATAAACACCGTTATGTATTTCAGTCGGTATTCGGTCGTTAACTTCCGTCGGTATTCGGGCCGTTATATATTCCGCCGATAGCGGTCGTTAATATCCGCTCGGTATTCGGTCGTTAAGGGTGAACAAACCGACGACGCTTTCAATTTGGTCAACGAGACCGATGTGGCCGACGGATGAGCGACGGAATAACGAACGATTTGTTTTCGGTTTCTATTCGGTCGGTATTCCATTGTTAAATTTGTGACCAAAAATTCGGTCGATAAAGTCGGTCGCTATTTAACTGTTTTCTTGTAGTGTATGTTGTACTAAGTTGTCTATGTATATACATCGTTACGTATATCAATCGCTTATATTGTACAAGTCCGCTTACATGCATTGCTATGTATAACGATCGCTTATATTGTACAAGTCCGTTTATGGTGGTGATAAGGGTATAACGATCGCTTATGTTGTACTAAGTTGTCTATGTATATACATCGTTACGTATATCAATCGCTTATATTGTACAAGTCCGCTTACATGTATTGCTATGTATAACGATCGCTTATATTGTACAAGTCCGTTTATGTTCATTGCTCGGAGTATAACGATCGCTTATGTTGTACTAAGTTCTCTATGTATATACATCGTTACGTTTATTAAACGCTTATATTGTACAAGTCCGTTTATGTTCATTGCTCGGGGTATAACGATCGCTTATCTTGTACTAAGTTCTCTATGTATATACATCATTACGTTTATTTAACGCTTATATTGTACAAGTCCGTTTATGTTCATTGCTCGGGGTATAACGATCGCTTATGTTGTACCAGTCCATTTATGTTCATTGCTCGGATATAAGCATACACTGTTACTAAGTTGTTTAGATGTATACATTGTTACGCATAACAATCGCTTATATTTTACAAATCCGCTTATATACATTTTCATTTCCAAATTGGCGAGAAAAATACAAATTGAAAATTTTCCCACCAATTTTCTTTCAAACATTTCAATTTAAATGAATATTAGAACGAAAAATTTTGAATTTAAATTTTTCCGCCCAATTTTAAAGGACAAAGTTTGCATTTTTTCACTAAAAGTGAGACCAAGACAAACCCAAACCCAAATCCAAACCCAAACTTAAACCTTATACAAGTAGAACCATTATCTCTTTGCCAGCTCGAACGTACGTCTACACAATACTGCTAGGTGTCTACACAATAAAATAACAATGGAAACCAATCCTCGATGGGAAGGGTTATTTGTGGTTTTGACAAGGAACAATTAATGACCGTCAGATAGCGTCTAAGATTTTCTGAAAATTATAATCAATTGTTCGTAGCTGTCCAACGTAACATCCAACGGTCAATAATATTGTCGTGTTGTAGCATAAGATTTACTTACACACTGAAGCATATCAAATATTGGAGGCACAGCTGACAGTCTTCGGATACCAATGATGCATTGGAAACCTCATAGTGATTAATAACGTTGACTGAGGTGCCGTGTATTGGGATAAGGGAGAGTAAGCGTCACTGACACATCCATGATTTGATAATTGCTCTCACCGAGACACTGGCTCCCGGCTCCTATGCGGAACGTCATTTTGTTCCGCACATGCGGAACACACTCCCCAGCCGTCGGATGAGATTTTTGAACGGTTCAGATCTGGAGAGAGAAAAGTTTTTTTTTTTAATATTTTAAGTCCAGCCGCAACTTTTCTCTCTTCATATCTGGACCGTCCAAAATATCATCTGACGGCTGAAAGTGTTCCGCAGGTGCGGAATTTTGCATGTTCCGCACCTGAGCCGGACTGCAGACACTGATGCTTCCGGCTCCTATGTGGATCGCCATTTTGTTCCGCAAGTGTGGGACACGCTTCCAGCTGTTGGATGAGATTTTGAACGCAAGTTTTCTCTCTCCCGACTTAAAAAATAATAATAATAAAACATTTCTCTCTCTCCAGATCGGGACCGTTCAAAAAAAATATCCTACGGCTGGAATTGTACCGCAAGTGCGAAAAAAGCATGTTGCGCATAGGAGCCGGACTGGACACTGATAGGAATACTACAGTGAAACATGCAAATGAAATCGTGTCCTTTGACATTATTATCCCTTTTTTAAATAGTTTTACAGTTCAGAAACTTAATAAACACACTAAGTTAGCAAAAAAAAAATTATTAGACAATATTTATTTTCTCAAAGTGAAATCATTACAGTGGGTTTCATTGTCAACTTTCATCATCACTATCTACTGAAAAGTAGTTCTTGGCTGCATCATCATTACAAGACTTCGAGTTCCGTATTAAACAGGTAATCATGAATCATGAAAATTTCTTCCACCACAACCTTACAGCTACCCATATAAAACTAAGAGAAGTGTATCTACTCCACCACCTCCGTGTTCCTTTCCGGCAATATCCAATCAATCTTATCTGTATTAATGAAACACCAAGCCATTAATACTTTCATCTGAGGTTGGTTTGAATTGGGTTAAAAATCCTGACTATAAATTGTAATGGCTAAAGCTGTTAATCTTAGTAAAATTATTCTAGCTAAAAAAAAAAATGGCTTCATCTTTATCCAAGCGAGCTAGGGTTTCCCATTCTCCTAACTCTGTCGCAGATGAGAATGCTATTACACCTGATAGAATAGAATTAAAAGTGTCACTTGAAATGTTCGCTGAAGATTTTGGTGCTCGCCGTTGCAGGGCCTGCATTTGAAGAAACCCATCTTAGATCAACGCCAATAGGATTCTTGGAGAAATTGAGAGAGCAGAGGCACTCAACTATTCATGGTATGTACCTGCTCCGCCCAGGAATAGGTTGTGGCCGTCATGTTTATTTTCAAGTCCAAGAACTCCTATTCTGCACGGTACGCCTGCAGGTCTTGGAATGCCACCACCCACCATAAGTGTCCCCCAACCATGTCCTCCGCCTCCACCTCCTTCTCCGACCCAGAATTTTGTTCCCCTTTTTGAAGGGACTCCTGAATTTCCGATCACTATTGATTCTGTGTCAGAGTCTGGGGAGACTACTACACCAAACCTAGAACTCAGCCTCACTTCTGGGTCCTCGGGCTATGAGACCGGGGATGATGGTCATTTTTATGAGGGTTATGAGGGGGGAGCTGTAGTTATTTTTGCAGGTTCAGGTGGTGGCTGTTTGGAGGAGGAGTGTCTAAGACTTCTGATGATGTGTTTGGGGACTTTTTTGCCACTGGAAAATTCGCTTGCCATTTTTTTGGGGCTTCATGCCTAGTTGAAAAGTTGTTAGGCTACATGGTTTTGCCCATCAGCTTATTCTATGTAGGGGTGTCAATCGAGTTATGTGAGCTGAGCTTGGCATAGCTCACGCTCAGCTCACATAAAAATTGAAAAGCTCACGCTCACGCTCAGCCCGAAAAAGCTCATAAACCTTGAGCTCACGCTCAGCTCACATTTTAACACGAGCTCGAGCTTAGCTCACGAGCTTCCCAAGCTCATTTATATCAGCGGAAAAAACGAAAATCCTGTCTCAAGAATAGTATAATACAATGAGTCTTAAAATTAAATTTGGACAAGAATACAAAAAAAGAAGCAAAAGAGACAAAATGGCATAAATATAGAATATGATTTGGATTAATTGTCCATTGATGCAGTAGAATAGTACAATTAGAAAGAAAGAGCCAAATTTTACCTTGTAAACATGTTGAAAACAGAATAAGGATGACTGATGATGGTGATGGAAGATGATGAGTCGGTCTCGGTGAATACTGAAAAGGGTTTTGTGAAAGAGAAAATAATTAAACTGTGGTATTGAGTATTGAGTTTATCAATATATTCTAATAATAATAATATTATTATTATTATTTTATATATTTTATATATATATACATATATATATATATATTTAATATTTTAATTATATTAATCTTATTCGGGTTCGAGCTTTTTTCGGGCTAAGCTGGGTCAAGCTCACGCTCAACTCACATAAGAAGCGAGCTTGAATATTAAGCTCACGTTCAGCTCACGCTCATATCACCTCAGCTCACGCTCACATTTTTTTGAGCTATGTGAGCCGGGTTAGGGCCGACACCCCTAATTCTATGTTATTTTTTTTTCTTAATGAACTAGTCTTTCCCTTTTACTTCTAGTCTAAGCGCTGCTTTGAACATTTGTTAATGGATTTTTGTACCATTAGCAATAGTCATATCCAATGTAATCATATACTTTTTGCTGCTTAATAAAATTAATGCTTTCCAAATACTCTTTCTTAATTTTAATCGTATTTGTTCATGGAAAATCTCATTTGCTCACCTTTTTTATTTAACAACTTGACTTTAATGTCTAAAAAGTCTTGTTTCAGCTACTCTAAATGTTAAACAACTTAAATCTTAAATTTTCCACAATTCATCCCATATTCATCAATGGAGCACCAGTGAAATTTTTGTGAGATTAGACTCTAAATTTCACTGGATGTAAAATCATGAAAATCCATGGATTTTGGATTTAAATCATGTAGTTGATGTTTAACTTGAGGTTGACAAGATGATGTGAGTGATTAATGTAGTTCATCAAAATTTGTAAGGAAAATGGTCAAAGTTTTTGCAGTAGTAGATTTGAGTTTGGAGAGAGATTTTTTTTAATATATTATTAGTATTTAAATTAAATTAATATTATATGTAATATAAGGCTCGAAAAAAAATATAAATTCATAAATATTAGTAAGGGCAACTCACCTTTTTTATTTAACAACTTGACTTTAATGTCTAAAAAGTCTTGTTTCAGCTACTCTAAATGTTAAACAACTTAAATCTTAAATTTTCCACAATTCATCCCATATTCATCAATGGAGCACCAGTGAAATTTTTGTGAGATTAGACTCTAAATTTCACTGGATGTAAAATCATGAAAATCCATTGATTTTGGATTTAAATCATGTAGTTGATGTTTAACTTGAGGTTGACAATATGATGTGAGTGATTAATGTAGTTCATCAAAATTTGTAAGGAAAATGGTCAAAGTTTTTGCAGTAGTAGATTTGAGTTTGGAGAGAGAATTTTTTTAATATATTATTAGTATTTAAATTAAATTAATATTATATGTAATATAAGGCTCGAAAAAAAATATAAATTCATAAATATTAGTAAGGGCAAATTCGGTATTGAAAAATTCAATTTGGGGATTTTTGGGGATTTTTTGGATTTTAACCTATATATTGACTAAGTTTGAGCCATATAGCATCACCCTAGAAAAATTTAAAAAGTTTGTTACTAGTCAAAACTAGTAATTTAGAGTCAAAGTTGGTAATCTGGTCAATCCTGAGAATACTTTATTAATATTGCCAATAATCTAAAAAATATTACAATTGATAAATAAATATAACTTTAACCCGAGTTGACCACCTTTGATTAATAGACAATTTTACAATTCAATCCTAAAGTTTCCTATAAAGTCATTGAATTTATATAGCATATACTTAAAATGCCCATAAATTTTACAAGTTTTTAAAAAACCATACAAATATAAAGAATAATTGGTCATAATAAAGCACGAAACCTTCAAAATTGTGTAATTTTCATGTCTATGTTCAATTAGATATTATTAAAACTCTGAAAATTTATTTTCAAACGGTAGACGGTCAACTTTTTTTCCTTAAAAAAAACAATTTCTTGAACAAAAAATTCATTTCAAGAAAAGACAAATATTTCAAAACCCAAATTTTCTTAACCATACTGAAACAAACATTACAAAACCCAAAATTTGAACACCAATTCCCCCTAAACAAACACCCTATTTGTAACCACAAAAATGGTATTTGGCTCAACAATTATTTAAATCAGGGGTAAAATTGTAAACAACTATTTCCAAGCCAATTTACACATTTATCCTCATTTTGATTAGACTAACTGGTTCAATCTTAAGCCAATAATCAATACCCTTAAAATCTAAATCAAATTAATTCAAAGCAAACCCAAATTTCAAACAAATTCAGCCAGTCAACAAAGGAGAAAAGACAAGGAAAAATCGTGGGAGAGATGTAGCGATTTGTTCGAGGCCGTAATCAAAATCGAAGAAAATTTGAAAGGCACGGAGAATCGCTTTATGTTATTGCCAACCTTCAATGCAAGGGTTTCGTCATCGTTAGATCTACGCCCCTGCTCTGCAAATTGGCTTTTTTTTTCAACCAAAAAACTCAAAACAAATGCCAAAAAATACTAGATTCGAAAAAAATAAGCAAATATTGCAGAAAAGGTTGATTTCAGAAGAGGAGGAGAAAAGACATTGTTCAAGTTATTCACAGGGGCTTAATTATAGGCAGAGACGGTGGGAGGGGAAGGGGAACCCTAGCCCTAAATTAGTTTTTTGGGTTTTTTGGGTAAAATTTTCAAAGCCCAAATAATATATTTAATTTTTCTTTGGGTTTGTAATGGTAAGCCCAATTTCAGTTTATGGTTCAACTGATAGAATTGAAGAGGTTGTCAAATTGATTTTGTGAACCGAATTTAGTATAGTCTTGACTTATTCGGGCTTAAAATAATAGCCCCAAATTCGATTCACATGGATTTGGGTAAAGCTCGGGTCAGCCGAATTATTTTATATATTTTTTTAAGAAATGGTTTCAACATTATATATTTTGTAAAAATTGAAATTTTTTGTTCTATTTTATTTTTATTTTTACAAAACCTTTGATTCATAAATAATATTTATTTTTGTTTTTTTTGTGTGGGTAATTTCAGTTTTCATTCTTCATTGGAACAATTCTGGAATTGAAATTTTAGTGAATTCTAGAGATCCCCAAACCTATCTTACAGAGACTCATAATCAAATGGAACTCATAGTCAAATGAAATATAATCAATTAAGAGTGATCATAAAAAATCAAAATCGACCAATTCAAATCAATTTTTCGAGTTGAGTAGTGTATTTGACTGATTTCGATTTAAACTAAATTAAAATCGAACTTTTGGTATAGTTTAAAAAATTATAATCAAATCCGAATATATATATATATATACCATTGACAAACAAGAGATTTATGAGTCATCAGTTGATAAGTGATTTTAGATTCATCTTAAGAATTTTTTTTTGTTTTAAACTAATAATGGTGTAATTTTTAATTTATTTTTGCTTTTTTAAGTTCAAGAATATAGATCAAATTTTTATGTTTCATTATTTTGTTTTTTTTATTGTGTTTAACTTTTGAAAACAATATATCTATATTTATTTACAGAACTTGTGTTCAAATTTAGCCAATCACGTCTTCTAAATTCTACGTGTAATTCCATGAATTTTGGTTCAATTAATTATTTTATAAAATTTTGTTTGGTTGGTTAAATTTTACTTTTGTCGTAAACTCTTGATTGAATCATAAGAGTACCTCACATTGAAAAGTTAGATTGTTTGTTGAGTTCGACAATACTATAAAAGAGAATACTTTCACATGTTTTGAGTGAGAAATTATCAAATTAGGGAAGCGCACTTATTTTCTTCTTATATTTTTTTTTATATAAATAGTTAAAGTTTAAAAAAAAAATGAGTAATTCAGATGACCGGTTCCTCTGAATTCCGATTGAACTTACAATCAAGTTCGATTTATCTTAGACTTATGCAATGTTAAGTTTTTTTTTTTTATTCTTATGCAGCATTTTTTTTCATATTATTTTTTGAAAAATAAATATATATAGATATTTAAAAATGAATAAAAATTAATTCGCTTCGTTTATACTACAAACAAGTGAATATCTTTCTAAACTCTCTTAAACTAAAGTATTAATTTGTAGTCAAGAAGGTCGTGGCCCAGTGGGCAAGCTTTGACCTGCGACCGGGAGGTCCCAGGTTCGACACCCGCCTCATACGTGAGGCAAATAAAATTCTCAAGGAGAGAATTAAGGTGCTGACCCCCCCCCCCCCAAAAAAAAGTATTAATTTGTAGAAATTTTAATTTTTAATAAAATAAAAATAAGTAAAAAATATTAATCTAAAGTTATGATTTTTAATATATTTATTTTTTTTCTTTTCTTCTATTTTATTTTTCTATATTTTTCTTTTTCCTTTTCAATATTAATCAAAATCCCACATCGAAAGTGTACGAAATTTTTGGAGTTTGACGACATTATAAATAAATGGGTTGAGCATTTTTTTCAATTGAATGAATTGGTGGGTTGATATTTAGCTCATTAAATTCAGTGGCAAACTCAATTTACTTTTCAACTTTTTCATTCCTCAAAAAAAAAAATTAAAACAAAAAATTAGCTCACAGAGTCATTTGATTTTTGGTGGAACCTTCCAGAAAACCTGCTTATTATTTTGTTTTTCATTTAAAGAGTCAAAACTTTTAAAAAAAATAGCTTAAAGAGCCATTGTTTTCATATACTCATAATTATATGGTAAAATGGAATCTCAAGCATAGCACATGTTATTAGACTATCTAATCTAACTATATTTATATTACATAAGTTGTTTTTGTTTTTTAACCAATCACATTCTCTAGAATTCTGCGTGGAATTTTTGTTAGTTCTGTATTTTTTTAATAAAATAAAAGGAGAAGATTAAGAACTCTTATAAAAGGATTAAATGCATCCACACTAAAAAGTTAGATTGTTTGTTGAGTTTGACAACATTATAAAGAGACTACTTTCACATGTAGTTTTGAGTGGGAAATTAGGCTGACATTTCCGCCCATCATATTAGGGAAACACACTTATTTACTTCTTATATTTTTTTATTTATATAAGTATAAATGGTTAAAGTTTTAACAAATAATGGGTAATTCGGATGGGCGGGGTCTTCTGAATTCGGATTGAACTCACAATGAAGTTCGATTTAGCTTAGACTTATGCAATGTTCATTTTTTTTGCTTTTTTTTATTCTTATGCAGCATTTTTATTTTCATAATATCTTTTGAAAAATAAATAAATATGGATATTTAAAAATGAAAAAAAATCAATTCAATTCGTTTATACTGCAAAAATCAAGTGAATATTTTTCGAAACTATCTAAAATTAAAGTATTAATATGTAGCGTCAAGAAGGCCGTAGCCCAGTGGGGCTCCCCTTCGCTCACGACAGAGAGGTCATGAGTTCTACACCGAGCCCAGACTACTATATAAACCCCCCTAACCCCCCAAAAAATAAAGTTTTAAAAAAAGTATTAATTTGTAGAAATTTAATTTTTAATAAAATTTAAAAAATAAAAAATTAATCTAAAGTCACATAAGAGAATTAACAATAATAAAGACTCCCACATAAAAAAATAGTTATTATTTTTCGGGTCCTCAATCTAATTTCCAAAAAAATTTATAATTATTTTAAAAGTAACTTATTCAAATTAAATTGTACATTTTAATATTTTATGGTTTTTCTTTTCTTCTATTCTAATTTTCTAGATTTTTTTTTCTTTTTCAATAGAAAATGTACGAAATTTTTGTAGTTTGACAACATTATAAATAAAGGTGTTGAGAATGCTTTTTAATTGAATGAATTAATGTGTTGGTTTTCAGCCATTAAATTCAGTGGCAAACTCAAATTGCTTTTCAACTTTTTCATTCCAATAGTCAATTTTTTTTAAAAAAAAATTAACTCACAAATCCATTTGATTTTTTCATATACTCTTAATTATATAGTAAAATGGAATCCTGGGCATAATACGGGTTATTAGGCTAGTTTTAGCTATCTCAAGCTCTAGAAAATGCCACGTGTAATTTTCTAGAATATTTTATTTTTTAAATAGTTTAAAATTTATGGTTAGTTACACATATTTGTTTTATCCATTAAATTAATTGTAAATTTAAAAGATTTAGGGGGTGTATTCAATCCGGATTTTAAAAGATTTTAACTGATTTTCAAAAGTCTATAGATTCTTCTGACTTTATGGATTGTTTTAACTCTGTGCAAATTCTATCAGATTCTATTAGATTGATTTATTAGGATTTCTTTTGATTTATAAAGTCTGTAGATTATTTGAATAACACCAAGAAATAAAGAAAATATTGATCTAATGGTGTATTATACAAATCTAGCGGTGTTGCATATCCAAAGTCAGCATGTGTTTATCAATTTTTTTTTAATTAAATCATTTTGTTAAAAATTTAAAAAGTTTGGCGGTTGTCTTTGATTTTTTTTTAAGATCACGTAATTGCGGCTTTTTTTGATTTATTTGTTCAAGGTTTGTATAATTTACTTACTGGTATTTTTTCCCTTTAGTTTAATTAAGATATGTTTTGTGATGGGTTTTGTTTCAACTCTTTTTTCCCTTTGATTTTCTATTTAAGAGGAAATGAAATCCATGTTTGAAAATAGAAATTTGTTGTTAAATAGAGAAGAAATTGTTTGCTTTCTTTAATTTCTATTTGAAGATTATTAAGAAGAAAACTGTTTGGATATTATGAGAATAAATCTTGTTTTTGGGAAATAAACATTTCATATTGAGTTTTCTAACGATATTAAAAAAAAAATCATTTTTTTTAGTTTTGGATATTTCTTTATTTTTCTTATAATTTTAAAGAAGTGAGATCACTAAAAAAAAATTGTAATCAAATTCATTTAATTTTAATATTAATGAGAGAAAATCAAAATCTTAAGGAATTAGAAGAGATTTCACAACACACATTTAAGCCTAAGAAATACATCAAAATCCTACCTTTAATGAAATCTATGAAAATCTATAGAGTTTTGAATACCTCTAGATTTGAATGGACTTTTTAAAATCTAAATTGAATACCTATAGACTTTCAAAATCCTTAAAAAATCCTATAGATTCTACATTGAATACACACCCCTTAGTTAACATTTGAATTGTTAAGATTATATCAATCTTTTTCAATTCTATCAGTAAGTTAAGATTTATTTTTTAAATTTGTAATAACATTAAAATGTCCCAATCAAAATTATACTAAGTAGGATTATACAAAATAATTAATTTTAATAGGTTCTTAATTTTTTAACTCAAACTAATTTTCTTGAATTTCTAATATTTAAATTAGTTTTAAATTTTTTGATTAGTTTAGAGATTTTTATTTTTGTTAAAGTAAATCTAAATTTTTTAGATATTGAATTTGAAATAGAAAACAATATGATAACAACTACTACCTATTAGGATCGATGACGTCTCAATCATTTTGGAGGCCCTGTGCGAAACTATAAAATATCACTTAAAATGAATTTTCACGTAAATATAATTAAATATTAAATATTAAATCCGAAATGCTCAAATACAAAAAGATTATATATTATAGGGGATTAGTTACTATTGCCGAGAGCTCTCGTGATTTGAGAAAATAGTTAATGTTATCGGTGATGAACACATTAATCTCAATCAAATAACTAAGAACTTAGGCTCTGTGCGGTTGGTCGCCCTGATTTGGATCTCTTAAATCATAATCTCATTTTCCGAGTTTTTAACTTTTAAAAATAGTTTCTTTGCATTTCATTGGTGACTGTGTTTTCTAGAACAATAATTACATAACTATTGTAAGCGACTTTTTCATATGTTGACTACTGACTTTTCCATATCATGTTTTTGGCAAAAAAATTCTCAGTCCCTGTTCTCTCCACTCCTGTCCCTCACTTTTGTCTCCAACCAATCACAACACCTGTGTACAATGGCGAAGCTAGAAAATTTTTCTTTGGGGGGAAAATTAATATTGACAAAATAAATTCATAAAAGCATATAAATATTGGCGAAACAAAATTTTTTTTTTATGAGAAGGACTCTCGAGAAGAAAAAATAAATATTTACAATGGAAATTAAAATATATATCATGTTTGATTATTGAATCCAAAAAGAACAAGCTTGAATAAAAAGGCCCCAAAGACCTTTTTTGTATGATTAGACCAAAATAAAAGGCCATTTAGAAATATTATGGGTATTAGAGATGAAGTTGGAGGAAACATGAAAGACTTATTATTAATGTGAGCGAATATTTTTTTATTTTTGATAAAATCTTATATTATAATCTATTAGTAATTATGAATTTTTTGATGAAATTTTATAAATATTATAATCTCTTACACAATTAAGTTTGTTACAATTTTAACGAAAATTGTTAAGATATAAGTGGTGTAATTCCTATAATTCACGAACTAAAAAAATCTAATTTTAAATCGTAAAGTGATTCAAAATGTTCACTGGGATGAGGTGTTATAAAAACAAAACTAAAATTATAATTTTGGGGAAAAAGTTGGGGGCACTTGCCCTCCCCCTAGCTCCGCCAGTGCCTGTATATATATAATTGAAAAAAATATTTATATAGTAAATTTTAATTGGTTAGGACAGGAATGAAGATAGAGATAGGGACAAAGAATTTTTACCTAGGTTTTTTAGTTAAAAAAGCTTGAAATTAGAATGTTTGAGTTCGTTATGTCATATTTATTTATTTTTTCTTTGTACACAAAAAGGCGATACCCACGCCCCTAAGGCCCTCACCACCAGATCCGACAGGCATTGTGGAGGATGTAATTAATGTGACCCAGCAGTTTAATTGGTGGGAGACCTATTTTTTCTTTGAGTTAGTCAATGTTTTACAACCGCCATCATATGTAGATATGATTATGTTGGTCAAGGTCATGTCATGACCGATATGTCTAAAATGGTTTATACTCCCTCCATTACCTATTAATTGTCGTTTAAGATTCTTTTATTAGTTGTCAACAATTTATTTCAATTATACCCTCAACATTTTCCTTTCTTTTCTTTATGATGTATTAGTGAGAGAGAGGGAAGGTGAGGTAATATTGGAAGTTTAGGTGAAAATGACAATTTACTTAATTTTCTCAAATTGTCTAAAGAGTCTTATATTTAGGAATGGAGGGAGTATTAGTTTTTTTTGCTAAGTAAAGGTTTATATTAGTATTGTTTATGCGAATTATGGTCTTTTAGAATTGTAAGAACATATTTCCTTCTTACATATCGCTGAGAGTTCGACCGAATAGTGGATTTAGCTTCAAAGCTTGAAGAGAGGGCTTTACATTTTACAATTAAAACCAACTTCTACTCGCCAAAATATTTACAATGATGTCAATAAAATCTATAATACAAATTATAACTAATTTACCTCCTAAAGTGTTGGAATGTAGTATCTTCTCAAAGTACATTTAACTTAGTTAGGGTACAAAGGTCATACACAATATACAAGCCTCCCGCATCAGCTAGAGTCTGGGGAAAGTTACGATTTACGCAATCTTACCTTTGTTTTTTCGTAAAGAGACTGTTTCCGAAATACACTAAGATAAAAATAGATTATCTTTGTTCAATGATATGGTGAAAGTAGGAACTAAGAATGTGTATTAATAATATGGGATCTTGGAACTGAGCAGAATTTTAAGATCATTCTCACTTAAATTTTTGAAGGTGAGGTAACATTGGTTACTAAAATTGGAGTTAAAAAAAAAATAGAAAATAAACAGTTTGATCTAGAATCCATAATGTCTCTTTGGCCTAATCAACACTATAAAGAGACTACTTTCACATGTTGTTTTGAGTGGGAAATTAGGCTGACATTTCAGTCCATCAAATTAGGGAAACACACTTATTTACTTCTTATATTTTTTTATTTATATAAGTATAAATTGTTAAAGTTTTAACAAATAACGGCTAATTCGGATGAGCGGGTCTTCTGAATTTGATTGAACTCACAATGAAGTTCGATTTAGCTTAGACTTATGCAATGTTCATTTTTTTTTGTCATCCTCTCTAACCTCTCAAACGATAATTCATAAAAATCAGTTCTTCAAAGTTTGAAAGGAGATAATACTTCATCACTTTCAGACCATAAATGTTAGAATTAATTCCACTAAACATATTCATGTCCTGTTTTTTAATCTTTCCCTATTCTTCTTATAGAATATGAATTTGAGTTTGCCAAAAGATAAAATTCAGAGTTTCGAAACTTGAGGTTGGTAACCTTATGTACAATGTTAATTAAAGTGAAAGTTTAAAAGATTTTTTTCTACTAAATGACAAAAACAAAATTATATATTAATATCTGTAGGTATTTTGAAGTCATATTTTTTCTTTTTAGGTCTCTCATCATAGTCACTTATGTTTATTTACTTTCACATTGGATGCCGAATAATATTTATTAATTATATTGTATATTATTTGTGCAAAATTAGAATTTTAACTACTTTGTTTATTCAGTAAAAAAAAGAAAAAAGAAAAAAGAAAAGTAGTTTGGAAGTGTTTTTGCAATTAATTATTCATTGGGATACATATTATTGTAATAAGCTAATAAGTTTCCGTGCATAGCACTGGTATTTTTCTAGTATATATATTACAGAAGCCCTTTTCAATTTTTATTCTTCTAATATGTATCTATAATATATCTATATATATTTAAAGATTATTTTTAGTTAATTAAATTAATTACAAACTTAATATTTTAACCACTCCCCTGGGTCCCTTAAAATTCTAATCGGTTACCACTTCTTACTCCCACTACCCCACTACCATCAATCCTACTACATCACTACTTCTCTATTGCAAACATTATCTTTTTCCCAATTTGAAATACACATGTTCTTCTTCTTTTTTTATTTAAAAAAAACGGAATACTTTAGATTATATTCTAAGCTCTTCTTTTCATTTACATGTAGGTTCTGGTTTAAAAGTTGGTAGAAGTCATTCTCCTTTCCCACCAGAAGCTTTTGAAGGTCATGATAATTTGACCAAGAGGGAAGAGGCATCGAAGCCTAACTCAAGTATCCGGAGATGGTGGTAGAATATTACTTTTACAATCTTTTAAAGTTAATATTATCTCTTCATCATATTTCTTATAATATTTTAGTTCAAGAATTGTAATATTCTTTTTCTTTTCTTTTTTCTCTTAAAATGGTTCTTGGAGTTTTAAAATCAGGTATTGAATTCGCTAGAGAACATTCTACTACACTTTGAAGTGATTTTCAGCATAAATTCAAGCAAACTCCTTAGGTCATTTATTGGGATGTCATGGGTTTAATTAGAGGCCGTAACACAAGTAAAATATGAATATATTTTTTTTTTAAATATCTACTTTAATTTTACTAACATGTTTTTTTGTGGTTCTGCATTTTTTAGTCATATCAGGTATGATGTTTTCACTTCCATCATTAAAGCATTTGTTACAATGTTCTTACATGCATGATTTTATTTTCTATTGAAGTACAATTTGAATCAAGTGTATGAACTTAATGAAAGTAATATGCTCAGCAGTTTTGGTTCAACATAAAAAGGTGAACTTACAAATGAGATTATTTTGACGACAAAAGTATTCAATTTGAATTGTAAAGGTGCCTTCAAGAGTTTTGATACTAAATGTGAAAGTTCTAGGAAATCTTCACACCAAAAGTATATGCAATGCTCCAATGTTGACTTTATATATGGTTTTTTTATTTTTTATTTTGCTCACATCTTTGTGTATTTTTCACCTTGAAAGTATGAAGGTTAAAGGTATAAGATCAAAGATACCACCCTAACAATCTTCAATTATAAATTCTTCTAATTTTTAAGTTTTCACGATGGGAAGTAATGATTATTTCTGTTTTTTTAATGTTGTGCAACTTTTTTTTTTTTGGTTATTGAATGATGATTCGTTTGATAAAGTTCATGCATATGTAAAGATTTATGTCTTTTATTTTCTTTAACTTTTATTCTTTTGAGAGCACATAAAGTTGTATTACATAATAATTTAATAGCTTGGAAGAGAATTCTATTTTGTTAGTTGAACTCTCGTTGTTCATTTATTTGCATACTTTATATCTCATTTTTTATTACCTTCTTGAATAAACTCTTTAACTTCTTTTCACTATCCCATATTAATAAGTTCTACTAGATGCAAAAATACATGCAATAATATAGACTTTTGATTGTTTTCTAAGAATATTGAGTTTCTTATTTCTCCCCAATCTTTACCTTTTCATTTTTTTGGCATTTGTTCATCTTCTAATTTAGATTACAAAGAAAATTAAAAGCAAACAAGTCTGGAGAAGATTTGCTTACTTTTATATTGTGGATATGATATGGCTTCTTGGAATTTGAGAGAACCAAGAGAGAAACATTACCTAGAAGTAGAAGACTAAACTACGAGGCTTATGTGAAGGAAATAGAATTTCTATGGAGAAAACTTGATAAATTAATGGCATAATGTGCACAAGAGGAATTTCCTACATTTGTTGTCTTTCTTGGAGTATTTATGTTACAAAATTTGTTTACAGTTCTCATACCTCAAACTAATTTTCTAGAGTTTTATGTTGTCTAATTAGTTTAGAAAAGTTAAATTGTTTGAAAAGATTTTAAATCATCTAAATTAATTAAAATTAAATCTTTATATTTATATTCATAAGAGTTATCCCAGTGCTCATTTATGTACCCATATTTGTTATTGTTCCAGCCATTTTACATTATTACCTTAATAAATTATTTTCAAAAGTTCATGAGAATATTATCTTATATTTGAAATATCAAGATATTAGGAATTAGATATTGATTCTTATTCTAGTCCTAATTCTTTACATCTCTTCTCCTACTTATCTCCTAATTATATATTGTTTTTCAAAAAATATTGAGTTCCAATAAATTATTCTTCTCCAAAAAGAATCAATTATTTTCTTTTACTTTATGTTTTATGTTTTATGTTTTATGTTTTCTATTTTTTACTTAAGACCTCTTTTGACATTTTCTCTAGCAGTCAAATTATAGCAGAAAACTACGATGAAATAAGAATATGTATCTCATTGAAAATATTAGCCTCTAATTTCCTTTATTCCTTATGGTATTTTTTTTCCTTCAAGAAAAAATCTGTCCATTCTTTTGGAAATAACTCATTTCTCTGACTTTCTTCTTTTTTTATTATTTATATTTTAGGTTCTTTTGTTCTACAAGAATTAAGATATGATGAATTTAAAGTATAAATTTTGATTTAGTAATAGTTTTTAATTTTTTTGTTTGTTTGTTATAGCAGTTTAGTTTTTATTTGTTTTTACTTATAGTTTAATTGTCTCATTCTTTATTATTCTTAGAAAGATCGATGTCTTATGTAGATTACAATTTCATCGTTTGCAAGCTTTCATTTCATTTTATTTCTTTAAATATTTTGGGACTAATTATATTGATATTTCTTTTTATAATAAGGGGAGGTGGTTAGATTATTTGATCTTCCAAAATTACACCTTGACTAACATTTTTTTTAATAGAAAGCCCTAATCTTCTAAGTGTAAAATGTTTCGGCATCCAAAAAGTAAATAAAAAAAAGGACTTAACTTACAAGTCGTAAAATAATTTGGGACTAAATTTACGATTTTGCCTATAAATAAAGGGGTTGAGAATGATTTTTTATTGAATGAATTTGTTGAGTTGGTTTTTAGTCCATCAAATTGAGTGACAAATCCAATTTTTTTTTTTCAATTTTTTCATTCAAATAGTTAAAGTTTTTTTAAAAAGAAATTTATTTCAACGAATCATTTATTTTTTATATTTAACCCGCAGGCGAACATGCTCACTAAACGTTTTTCTTTAAAAGAGTAAAAAACTTTTAAAAATTTAACTTTTGTTGATCGAACCATGTGATTTTTAGACTATCATTAATCTATCTATATTTATATTAAAAAAATGCGTTTTCAGTTTCAACCAATCACGAGCCTTTACAATCTCACGTGTAACTTTCTGGAATTTTTTATTCTTTAATTAGTTTTAAAAATACAATTGGTTGAGATAATTTTTATTTATTAAATTAATGATATATATTGACATCTTTGATTCATTCAAATATAATTGTTAATTTTAATATTTTTAATTATTTTTATTTTTCCTATTCTATTTATTTTTTCTCTTTTCCATACTATTCAAGATCGCACATCGGAATTTTTTGAAGTTTTTGAAATCTGATAACATTATAAATAAGGGGTTGAGAATGGTTTTTTATTGAATGAATTGGTTGAGTTGGTTTTTAGTCCTTCAAATTGAGTGACAAATCCAATTTTCTTTTCAATTTTTTCATTCAAATAGTTAAAGTTTTTTTAAAAGTAAAATTATTTCAACGAATCATTTAGTTTTATATTTAACCCGCAGGAGAACCTGCTCATTAAACGTTTTTCTTTAAAAGAGTAAAAAAACTTTTAAAAAATTAACTTTTGTTGATCGAACCAGTGATTTTTAGACTATCATTAATCTATCTATCTATATTTATACTACAAAATATGTTTTCATTTTCAACCAATCACAAGTCTTTACAATCCCACGTGTAATTTTCTGGAATTTTTTTGTTCTTTAATTAGTTTAAAAAATATAATTGGTTGAGATAATTTTTATTTATTAAATTAATGACATATATTGACATCTTTGACTTATTCAAATAAAATTATTATTTTTAATGTTTTTATTTTTCCTATTTTATTTTATTCTTTCGCTTTTCAAGACTATTCAAGGTTCACATCGGAAGTTTATGAAGGTTTTGAAATTTGACAAAATTATAAAGAAAAGGGATGAGAATGATATTTTATTGAGAAGGATTCTGGTAAGAGAAGAATATGAGAAATAAATATCATTAAGAATATTAAAATATATAATTTAATTTTTAATAAGTCAAATAAAATAGAATAGGATAAACAAAAACCATTAAAAATATTAAAATTAACAATTTTATTTGAATAAGTCAAAGATGTCAAGCTATATCATTAATTTAATAAATAAAAATTATCTCAACCAATTATATTTTTTAAACTAATGAAAGAACAAAAAATTCAAGAAAATAACACATGGGATTGTGAAAGCTTGTGATTGGTTTAAACTGAAAACAAGTAACGTAATATAAATATAGATAGATTAAAGATCCTCTAAAAATCACATGGTTAGATCAACAACAGTTAATTTTTTAAAAGTTTTTACTCTTTTAAAGAAAAACAATTTAGTGAGCATGTTCGGCTGCGGGTTAAATATAAAACTAAATGATTCGGTAAACTAAATTTGCTTTTATAAAAAAACTTTAACTATTTGAATGAAAAAATTTGAAAAGAAAATTGGATTTGCCACTCAATTTGATGAACTAAAAACCAACTCAACTAATTCATTTAATAAAACCATCCTCAACCCTTTCTTTATAATGTTGTCAAATTTAAAAAAACTTCATAAACTTCTGATGTGGGATCTTGAATAGTATTTAAATTTGAAATCATAAAATAAAATAGGAAAAATAAAAACCATTAAAAATATTAAAATCATTACACGTGAGATTGTGAAGGCTTGTGATTGGTTGAAACTGAAAACAGGTTCTATGATATAAATATGGACAGATTACAGAACCTGTTTTCAGTTTCAACCAATCACAAGACTTCACAACCACCACGTGTAAATTTATGGAATTTTTTGTTCTTTAAATAATTTTAAAAATATGATTGGTTGAGATAATTTTTTATTTATTATTAAATTAATGATACAACTTAACATCTTTGACTTATTCAAATGAAATTGATAATTTTAATAATTTTTTATTTTTCATATTAAATTTTAATCTTTCGTTTTTCAATACTATTCAAGATCCACATCGGAAGTTCATGAAGTTTTTGAAATTTGACAATATTATAAATAAATTGAGAATAGTTTTTGATTGAATGAATTGGTTGAGTTTGGTTTTTATCCATCAAATTGAGTGACAAATCCAATTTTCTTTTCAATTTTTTCATTCAAATAGTTGAAGTTTTTTTAAAAAAAGAAAATTAGTTCACCGATCATTTAGTTTTATATTTAACCCGCAGGTGACCTGGTCACTAAATTTTTTTCTTTAAAAGAGTAAAAAAAATTTAAAAAATAACTTTTATCGATCGAACCATGTGATTTTTAGATTATCATTAATCTATATATATATATATATATATATATATTACAGAACCTGTTTTGAATTTGAACCAATAACATGCCTTCAGAATCCCACGTGTAATTTTCTGGAATTTTTTGTTCTTTAATTACTTTTAAAAATATGGTATTATTATTTGTGTTTATATGAATGTTGTTCATACAAAATTCTCCTCTTTAAGTTACGATTTCCTTATTGTTTTTTTGCCCAAAAAGAATGATTATTGCTAGATTGAGTTTTAAAAAAATGTTGTAGGCTCTATCACAATTTTTGTATACTATTTATGTTTTTTTTATAAAAAATGTGAGACTGGGCGGGATGCGGGGAAATGATTATTGACCCAAGGAAGATCACGAGGCAAGGCAGAGAGATGAGTCAGTTTCGCGGGGCGGGACTGGGTATTGAGATACATTACCCTATTTGCCCCATTGCCATCCCTAAAAAATTTCAACAACGATGTAATTTTCGACAGTCGAAAAAATCAGTTGCATTTCGATGGAAATTTTAATGGCCGACAGTTTGGCGAACAAAAAGGAGGACATTGAAGAGGGTCAATCGGAGGGTGGTCACTAATCGATCGCGTAGACGAACCATCAAATGTTTTGCAAATTTGCCACCAATTTGTGACCGAAAGTTGACCTGAATATTTCGGTCAAAAAACTGACCGTTAGACCCTAAACTTTGCAACCATAAGTCCTTAAAAAAAACCTTTAAAATCCAAAAGTTATACAACTTTGAAATTCACCCGAAATAAAAATTTTAATAATTTCGAATCGACCAAAAAAATTGTAATTGAGGTTATAAAAATTATAAACGACCACAAAAAATTTAGAACATTGTTAATTATTTTCTATGGAGACCCTTTAAAACAAATGAAAATTCATTTCTATACATTTCTAAGTATCGACTCTTTATTCAATCATTTTCGCACCTTGTACCTCGTTACGATATATATATATATATATATATATATCTTATAATTATTTACAAAAAGTACATAGCAGTATCAAATTCATTAGGATCATGAAACGTTTTTGTATTACATGCTATATTTTGTTTTTCCGGAAACATTATTGTATGGATATGTTATAGACTAAAAGCTCATATGGGGACTTAATAATACAAAATTTAGTGATAAAATCGTCGAAAAATATATATTATGTAGTATTTGAAAAAAGGTCGACAAATCGGTAGCAAAACCTTTTGATGCACGACGTAAATTGCGACCGGTTATCAACCGAAAAGAACGACCAATAAAATCGGCGATAATTCTAAGTTATCTACCAATAATTAGGTGAGATATTAAAACAATTAGTCCCCAATTAGATGATTTTTATTACAAATAAAGTATTACACTCAGAAATAAGCGTTTGTATATAGAAAAATAACAATTTTATTATTTAAATTAGGTCTAGTAAGAGTTGAACAAACCACCCCGTTTTGAGGATTGCACTCTAGGTGGGATAATCTCATCCTCATCCTCATCCTTATTATCATCATCATCAACATCATCAATGTTCTCCTCTAAAGTAGTCCCCTCGCTATCACCCCCTCAACATAATCCTCAAACCTATCTACCGTCCCATGTAGTTAAGACGAGTGATCACTTATGGAATAACGCGGTGGAGAGAGAAATAAGTCAGATAAAGTATAAGGGGGTTGAACAAGGGACATACCGACATGGGGACGTAAGGGGAACACTCTCAATGGGTGGGGGGGACTCCCATAAGTGGGAGCAATAGTAGGAGTGGGGGTGTCTAGTGTAGAATTTGGCAGGTCATAATAATCCCAGGAATATTTGCAGCACGACGTTGTTGATGACTCAATGTACCTGGCCGAGTTACCGACCTATCGACAACTCTACCCTCACGCTCGCTAATCGGGCCTAACTGATTTGTCTTTCTACGATTTGCCATCTAGATTAGAATAAAAAAAAATTAAGTATTGATCCAACACTCAAAAGAATTAAGTCTATATTACGTTATTAAACTAACTAATATAAATGAATTAAAACTAGTTACTCCTTTTTTTTTTTTACTATGGAAAACTAGTTACTCCCCACAGATATGATGCAAGATAAAGAGTTTATTCATTTGAAATTGAATATTTTAATGCAGAACTAAGTTCCATTTTTAATTTCTCTACCACTACTAGAAAAATCGTTAACCGCGACCGCCATAATGGTTCCAAATTGATCGCTAATCAGACCTTTTGTGAACACTACATGTGGTACCTCAATTTGCATAGTTGTCGCTAAGTGGTCAAAAATTACCACCACTTAGCGACCACTTTGTTATTTTGACCGAGTTAGTAAGTGCTACCAAATGTAATAATTATTGTTTGACGATTTTGAAATCACTAGTGAAATGGTCACTAATGAGCTTATATTAGCGACCAAGCGGTCGCTGTTGACAATGTTTCTAGTAGGATATAAAATGTTTCAAATCCTCGCATATTACAAACGATAGAATGAAGTATATTTAGAAGTCATAGAAGATAATCGACCCTTGCATACCTAAGCTCAAACTCAGACTCAGCCCTACTAGGCTCACAATCTGCTTATTTGAGCTCATCTAAAATCAATTAATCATTCATATATATTTTAGGAATTTTATTTTCTCTAACATTTGGTATTTTCTATTCACTTTTCTTTCGTTTCTCTATTTCTTTTAGATTATAAATTTTTTTTTTTAAAAAAAAAACAAATATACATAGCTTATTGATAATAGGACAAGCTGGAACCGAAATTACAAAGGGCCTAATTCTCAACCCAAGCTCAACTCGGCTCAAACCCGTATTAGGCTCAGCCAAAAATTTGAAGTTCCTGGCGAGCCAAGTTCAGGCCTGGCCGCCCCAATTGACCGTCCTACCAATATCATTCTTTTTTGTTTTATGATAAGTCACTCTCAAAATTTCTTCATTAGTCAGCATGACAAAAAGGGAAGGAAGGCTAAACAAAGCAACAAGTGAGATAAAGCTTTCTCTTTAAAAATAGGGCAAATAACTATTTCTGTCACAAATAATTTTATCTTGGTATTTTATTCTATACACTTGCCTCTAGTCAGGAAATAGCTTATAGCTAAACCATATTTTCCAACCACCACATTTAAATTCATCTACTTTAGACAAAGCATTTTGATTTCGGTAAAAGGTACTCATACCCCTAAACTTTTCTCAATTTTAATTTTTGACCAAGAAGTAAAAAACGCAAAGTCCTTGACCCTGAACTTTTATGGAGTGTTAATGTTTCTCTTTCCATCTAATTCCACAGTTAAATCTAACGGAATAGCAATATGTGACTCTCACATGACTTAACTTATGGGCATTTTAAGAAAAAATAGACTATGACCTAAAAAAAATTCAAAATGGGATAAGAAATGGGCTAAAAGGTAATCAAGTTACTTTACTCTAAAAATCAGTGAACAATCTAAAATACATAGCACTTCGTCCAAACATTTATCTTGACTTTTTCTGCTTAAAGAAAAAATTATTATCCTCTTCTGTCAATATATATATAACATACTACTAGTAATATGTATTTGGTCCATTCTAATGTTATTTGAAAAAAATTGAGAAATTCATAACAAATTAGGTTACCAAAAAAATATGAGGAAAATTTTGACGCATTTTTTTATTATCACATTTTGAATTTTTTTAGGTCAAGACCTATTTTTCTCAAAATGTTAATGAGTTAAGTCATGTGAGAGTCACATGTTGCTATTCCGTTAGATGTAACGGTGAAATTGGATGGAAAGGAAAACATTAACACTCCATAAAAGTTCAGGGTCAAAGACTTTGCGTTTTTTTATTTAGGGTCAAAAATCAAAATTGAGAAAAGTTTAGGGGGCGTGGACACTTTTTACCCTTTTGATTACCATGCTCACAACTATTATGTTAGTACCGTGCTGAACAAATCTGGACGGTAAGATCAAACGACCCGAAAACCAAGATTGATTCAAAGCGGTGCTGACACAAAAGCTTCAACATTAGAACCATACTGTAAACAAATTTAGGAAAACATGTAAAACAAAAGGTGTTAGGATCCTTGTCCTATGCATACTTGACATTTAAAATCTAAAGGCAAAAAAAAAAATTATATAAGAAAAACTAACAAAAACATGAATGAAGAAAGAAAAATAACGATTATACACCATCTCAAAAGAGCCAATGTTTGATTACTCTAGATTCTAGAATTAAGGTCCCCAGATTCTGGCAGAAATGCGTATTCTAGGAAAAATCCAGTAACTCTATTAGGGAGGTAAAGAAATTACTTAATTACTAGGAAGCAAATTAGCAGTCCAAAGGAACGGACAGCAAATTCACTCTTCTTTCAGGTAAATGTAAACAAATCTTCTTTAATGCATTGGAAAAGGCAATGCAAATCTTACAGAGCAATATTTGCCTGTAAACAGAGACACCAAATAACAGAACTCAAGAATTCTAAGGACTAATATCCACTGTTAAGCTTTTAACGCATGAAAACACATGTTAAGATTTTGACTAACAGGTGTTCTCATGCGTCGTTGAACGCCTATTTTGTTTAGCATGTGTTCAGAAGAGTTAATTGAGTAATTTAATCTCAATTGTCAAATTTTACACTCGATAATAAAAAAGATTATTCTGCACGCACGAAACTTAAAATGTTGTGAAACTGAGTTGAACCTATTAAATACAGGGTGGTGAGATTGGCCAAAGAAAGTGGTGTTTTCGGTGCCGGACCAGCGCTGGTGATTTTCAAAGTGTTACACTGTTATCCGCTCTCAAGTTTATTTGTTCCTAATATCCAAACCTTGAAATGCAATACAGACTTCTTAATCCAGGAAAGGACGCCATGAAATAGAAACTAGAGAGGCACTAAGGCTTACCACTTAAATATCGAAATGTTTCTACTTCCATCTTTATCAGTAGAATCAATAATATCTTCCAGAACTAAGATTACGACATTTAGAAGAATTAGCCCTTTTGTTGATCAACTAGGAATGCATAAGAATACTTTATATCTTACATTGGCCCTTAAATCTTGTGAACACGGAAATCGCCACAATGGTCGTAGGAAAAGTAATCAACCGGACAGTTCAAGTATCTTCTTTTTCCCTAAACAATGTTATATTCTAAAGATGAACACAAAAGGTTCCAAACAACTTCTATAATAATGGTAACGAAGAATGTAAAAGATATGGTTCAATACAAAGAGACTAAATATAACAGAAACTTCAGGAGCCATAACACTTAAACAGAGAGACTAACTTTAGCATTTGAAAATAATATCCGAAAAGGCGTATATCAGAATAATCTTACAATTAATACAAAGACGCGGCAGCGAATCGTGTGATTAGTCCTCCACATCTTGAATTAAGCATTCACTTCAATTTCCCTTTGCCTTTGTTCAGGGACTAAGAATCCATGTCCACCTTTTCTGTTAGCATACAAAGAATCCTCATATTTCTTCTTATACAATGGATTTGCTGTCAATATTCTTACATTAGAATCATCAATAATCTCCAAAACCTCAGGCAATCCATTGCCACATCCCTTTGACATTCCAACATCAATCCTAATAGCGCTATTTTCACAAACTCCATTAATCCCATTTTTTTGTATAGTATGTCCCATAATCATCCTCTTAACTCCAGGGATTGTATTAAGAACATGTTCAAGAGTAGAACAATCACAATTCTTGGCCAATTCGTCCGAGAATTTCCTCGTCCAAACAATTGAATCTTTCCCTCTAATCAGCTCCCTCTCTACTTTCACCTTCACACCCCGAATCCAATTGCTAACATCTTCATTCACCCTTTCCAATCCATACTCAACATGCTTAGGCAAAAGCCCTCCATGAACAAAAATTGATTCTCCAACGACAACAACAGTCTGATTTCTTGATAAAAACCTCTCTGAAATTGGTCCATCAGGCCTTAATGCTGCGATCCGAGCTCTAATACCATCTAAAATCTCTGGCTTTACACCTCTAAATTCATTAGGAATCCCATCAAAAGGATCCTTTATATTCCCATTATACCCTTCACATAATCTCTTCATATCATTTCCCACACAATACCAAAACCCCCAATCCTTAAATTCATCTAAACCCTCACGATTCACAAACCTAAAATCTCCATCAATATTCATAATCTCGTGATTCCCATTCATTGTAATTATAGTTCCATTCTCCCTAGCAGCCTCTCTCTTCAATTTCTCAAACAAATACAATATCTTCAACTCATGGCCGCCTCGATCGAGGATATCACCGACTTGGACAACCGTCGTAGATCCGCCAGACCATCTATCGTCGGCATCAACAAGCCCAGCCAAACGTAGAGCTTGTTTAGCTTTGGAGAGGTCGCCATGGATATCACCGATTGCTACAAGGCGGGAATTGGCCGGAAATACGGTTTGTAACGGAGGAGATTGAGAATTAGGGTTTTGAGCGGTGGTTCTTGGTGGCGGCGCGAGGAGGAACAGGCCGCCGCTGACGGAGAAGTCAACAAAGGTGTCAACGAAAGAGGAGAAGAGAGAAGGGAGATTTTGGCACGTGATGCTGTTTGATAATGTTTCCATTTTTTTATGTCTCTATGGTTAATTTGGTCTTATATAAATAATTTATAATTAGTCGGCTTAAATTTAATTTGGATGAGTTTCAACTAAATACCTATTATTACCTTCATTCAATAATATAAGTGGTTTATTGAATGTGGCAACAAAAATAATGTAATTTGTTAAATAAAATATAAATATTACTCTCTTAAATAAAATGTGTATAACATTAATTTTATTTAAAAGACTAATATTTATATTTTGATTAAAAAATACTTTATTTTTATAATTTTTTATTAGTTTTCATCAAATGTTTTAAACGGCTTAATAATGGAGAGAATATTTTAATTGATTCAATTGAATACCTAAATTTTGGTTACATTCAAATCAAACAAACGGTAAAATGCCCCCTAATTTTCTTATGAAATGACATGTTCTTTTAAGAAAAGAAAATTTTTAAAAATTTACACCCATTAATTGTATAGTTATCTTAGATCCAAAATATAATTATGTAAGTAATTTTTTAGGGGAAAATAATTAACTAGTTATTTTATTCAATTAATTAATTACATAACTCTAATTAACTAGTGTTTTGTGATTGTTTTGGTCAATAAAGTGTAGACCTTTCAAATCTTTTGGTACTTGATCTGTTTATTTTGTAAGAAAAATTTAAGTGGGTTCGGCTCCAATTATTACCATGGATTAAGGTGTACCTCAGGGACCATATGTTGCTTACAAAGTATTTACGAATTGCATATCAAATCAATAATCATGTCTGTAGCGAAAATTAAATACTTGACATTTGTAAAGATATGTCAAATCTTTATCAATTGAGTCAACTTGTTGTTTTGGTACTTGAACTTTGCTAGTGAATGGGGGATGTATGTGGCGATGAGGGCCAGCGGATTATGGCGGCTTAGTTGGTTTGAAGAAGGTCATCTTGGTTGATCATGGAGATATTTGGATTGACTTGAGTTTATTTTAGAGTAAATAATGGGTAATAATAAAAATTTGAGTTAAGAAAAAAATCAGAAAATTACTAAAAATAGTTAGCCTTTTTTTTATGAAAAACTCTAATTTGGGTATTCATTGATACAATTATGACAATCAATCTATATTTATATTACGCCACATTGTCAGCTACTCTGGTAGATATTTGACAATTATTTTATTTAATTCTTTCAATGGAATGCTAATTTAAGTAATTTTTCCACGATCTCTGACAAATCTAAACTAACAATATTTTTGGTATGATATAATAATCTACGTTAAATATATTATCTTCCTTAATTTCAAAATTCAAAACTAATCTCATATTCTTAACCTCTTCTCTTATCATTGTATTTTAGAAGTTTACAATTTTTTTATAAAAAATTTCATTGGTTTAAAATATTTTTCCATAATCAATCAATCAGTCTATATTTATATTACAGAGTCTGTTTTCAGATTTTTACTTATATAATGCCACCTGTCATTTTCTAGAATTTTATATTTTTAATTAGTTATAAAACTTTTTATCGGTGCAAAAAAATTGAACTATTTTATTTAAATTGGGGATTCGATTCCACAACACGCATGTTAATGCTATACCACATTGTCAGCTACCCTGACAAGTATTTGACAACTATTTTCTTTAATTCTTTCAATGGAATGCTCATTTAAGTAAACTTTTCCAGGATCCCTAACAAATCTAAACTAACAGTATTTTTTGTATGATTTAATAATCTACATTAAATATATTTATCTTCCTTAATTTCAAAATTCAAAACTCATCTCATACTCTTAACCTCTTATTTTATCTTTATATTTTAGAAGTTTATAAAAAATTTAACACTTTAACTTCTTTTATAAAAAAATTCATTGGTTTTAAATATTTTTCCATAATAAATCAATCTATCTATATTTATATTACATAACCTGTTTTCAGTTTCAACCAATCAAAGACTTAGAAATCAACGTGGAATTTTCTAGAAAATTTTTAGTGTTTGAATTGTTTTACTAATTTTTCTATTTGCTTTTTATTTATTTTTTCATTCCAACAGTCGAAGTTTTTGTAAAAGAAATTTAGTTCACCGAAACATTTAGTTTTCCGTTGAATCTGCAGGCGCCTACTCATTACACTTTTTTTCATTAAAAGAGTCAGAACTTTGAAAAATAAATTTTAGTTATTCGTGTAATTTAATTCTTATCATGTCACTAACTAATTAGGTGAAATTTGCCAATGAATTGAAGCTGCAAATTTTATTTTCTTTTCAGATGGTTCATATTCAAATTAAATTATATATTTTAATGTTTTTAAATGTTTTTATTTTTCCAATTATAATTTTTATTTTTTCAATATTATTCAAGATCCCACATCGAAAGTGTATGATTTTTTTTTTTAAAATTTGACAGCATTATAAATAAAGGGTTTGAGCATGATTTTTAATTGAATTAATTTTTTGTTTTTTAGTCCATAAAATTTGTTGACAAATCTAATTTGCTTTTCAATTTTTTCATTGCAACAGTCAAAGTTTTTTTCAAAGAAATTTTATTCACCTAACCATTTAGTCTTCTTTTGAATCTGCATGCGAACCTTCTCACTAAACTTTTTTCATTAAAAGAGTCAAACCTTTATAAAATAAAATTTAGTTGCTCGAGCCATTTAATTCTTAACGTATCACTAACTGAGTTGGAATTTTCCCAATGAATTGGAGATGCGGATTTTATTTTTTTTTCATATGGTTAATATTAGACTTATTAAAATTAAATTATATTATAGTTTTTTATTTTTCATATTCTAATTTTTTATTTTTCATTTTTCAATATTATTAAAACTCCCACCTGGAAAGTGTATGAAGTTTTTTTAAATTTGACAACATTATAAATAAAGGGTTTGAGCATGGTTTTTAATTGAATTACTTGGTTGAGTTGTTTTTAAGTTAATAAAGTTTGGTGACAAACCTAACTTGCTTTTATATTTTTTCATTCCAATAGTAAAAGTTTTGGTTTTCGAAGAAAATTGATTCACCTAATCATTTAGTTTTCTGTTGAACCCGCAAGTAAGTCTGCTCACTAAACTTTTTCATTAAAATGGTAAAAAAAAATTTCAAAATAAACTTTAGTTAATCGAGCTATTGAATTCTTATCGCATCATTAACTGAATTAGAATTTCCCTAAGGAATTTGAGAGGCGGGTTTTATTTGCTTTTCGGATCGTTCATATTCGACTAATTTAAATTAAATTATATTTTTTACTATTTTTAAAATTTAAATATTTTTCGTATTCTAATATTTTCTTTTACTTTTTTTCAATATTATTCAAGACCGCACATCGAAAGCATACAAAGTCTTTAAAATTTGACAACATTATAATAAAGGTAGTGGGTAGGATTTTTAAATGAATGACTTTGTTGATTTGTTTTTTAATCTATTAAGTTGAGTGAAAATCTAATTTTCTTTTTAACCTTTTTTATTCTAACATTATAAAAAAAATTAGTTTATCAAACCATTTAGTTTTCTGTTGAACCCGCATGCGAACTTTTCACCAAGCATTTTTTTCATTAAAAAGGTAAAAACTTCAAAAACTAAGCTTTAGAAGATCGAGTCATTTAATTTTTATCGTGTCATTAAATTAGTTGGAATTTGCCCCAATAAATTGGAGAGAAGTACTTTATTTGTTTTTGGATGGTTCACCGTTAATTTTTTCAAGAAAACTTATCGCGCCGACCTTGAACAATTATTTAAAGAATATTATTCTTTTACCAAATTATTTTTTAATATTTTGCATATAAATACAAAATTCTTACATTTGATTATTTTTTTCTATATATGTAGGTTTGAAAAATCAAACAAAAATATCATTGTAGAATATCATTTTTCACTTTTATGCACGGGTCATTAGGCTAGTAAATATACAATTGAAACTCACAATCACAGAAGACTTTAGACTTTTTTTTAAATTTAGTTCTAATATAGTCCCCCCAGAATAAAGGTTAGTACTCCTCAATGTTATAAATTGAGAGTACTTTTTGTTCCACAGTTATATTTCGTAAAAAAAAAGTATATCATTATTGAAGTTAATGGATAAAAATGCCCTAGCATCTTCTTTGCATACAAATTCTTTTCCGATAAAAAAAAATAAATGAAAAAAGATACAAAAGAAATAAAATGATAACAAATTGTTTTTGAAGTCTGATATCAGTAATTTATATTTTGAATCCCATAAGTAAAGTATCTCTGTAATTTTAGGGGCTTTACATGGGTCTGGCCCACCTTTTCCATTTCGGTCATGACATGGCATCCAAAAATTGGGGAGAAATATTTTTGTCCAAGACGGAAGTCCCATTTCCGTCCTGGATGACGTGGCAGCCTCCCTCACGCGCCTTGTCACGTCATCCAGGACGGAAGTGACCTGGTAGTTTTTAAAAAAAGAACCCTCTTCTTCCTCCCCACTGCGACCAAAACCCTCCCTTGAGCAAAAAAAAAAAAAAAAACTGCCCCCTCCCGCAACCACCCCTCTCCCACCGCTGCCGCCCTTCCCCGCTGCCGAGATGCCATTTGCGCCACAAAAATTTCTCTCTCCCAAAATTTTCAAATTTGGAGGTATAATTTTATTTTTTTTAAAATATTTTTTTCCCAAATTTTGCACTTCAATTGTCATTTAAAAATGTATGTATTTTGTTGTTTTTTATTTTGCAAATTGTCATTTAAAAATGTATGTACTTTGTTGTTTTTTATTTGGTGAATTGTTATTTTATGCATTTTGAATTGTGCTTATGTATATTTGTGAATTGCGATATGATTATGTGTAGTTTTTGATAAAATCCCATGTTTTTTTATAGATGTCCGTTCCAGCCCACCTTATGCCCGGTCCCTACGATCCCAGTGTGTTAAACAAACACACATCACATAGAGCACTTAGGATTTGGGGCGGGGATATAGGCCTAGATAGGGGTTTGAAGGTCATTAGCTATGACGAGAGTTTTTTTTAGGCCTACCAACGCGAGGGCCACCCCAGAGTGCTAGAGCTCATTGACCGTATAGGTTTTGGGGGTTGTTGTACGATAGGAAAGATAAAGATGGATCACGCACTGGTCACCGCATTAGTAGAGCAGTGGCGCCCCGAGACGCACTCCTTCCATCTGCGATGCGGTGAAGTCACCATCACCCTAGAGGACGTAGGATGCCTCCTAGGACTGCCCACTGAGGATAACGTGGTGACGTGGCACGAGGACTACAACATGACCAAGAATCAGTGGATTGAGCGCGTCTACGTGAGCCTAGGATTCCGCCCCCCCCACCGGGTCAATTAGGGGTAACACCATCGAACTTGCAGAGGTGTATGCCCACATTTCCAAGCCCCTAGGCTAGGATGCCAATAACGACGCGATTGAGCAGCGGGCCCAGGCCCTGATTTTTCTCTGCATCACCACTTTCCTTTTCCCGAATAAATTCGGGTCGCGCGGGAACATGCGCTATCTCCTGCTCATCAGCGACGGAGAACTCGCCCTCGACCATCATTCTTGGGCCAGCGGCGTCCTCTCCTACCTGTACCGCCAGATGTGCATCTCTGCACAGGCCGGCTCTAAGGACATAGCTGGCTGTTGCCTTTTGATCCAGGTTTGTGTAATTTTTAATGCGTTTTTATTGGTTCCCTGCATTTTTTTTTTAATATTTGAAGATTAATCCGTGTTTGTTTGTACCAGTTGTGGGCGTGGGAGCGCATATCTTTTCTCCGACCGGCGAACCGGGGAGTGATTATGCATGATATTCCCGTGGACGGCCGAGCGTACGGGGCGTGGTGGAATACCGCCCGGAGTTTCAAGAACGCGGTGGAATACCGCCAGGACGTCCATACCCGCACGGCGGGAGCGAATATGAACTGGGAGAACGAGCACAAAGCCTACATAGCCATGTGGGATGAGCGAGTGGATGCACTGGCAGACGCTGTCCCGGTCCCCGGTAATGTGATCTTACCAACCCGTGAGTACATGGATTGGTACAATTGCATTACCGTGCACCTCCTTACAAACCCACGCAACAGGGATGTCGGTCCACTCCCGATGGGCATTCAACCCATCGCGCCTTCCGAGGACATTATTGTAAGTTTTTTCTTTTTGTTTGTCTACATTGTTTTTCCTTGTTTATAATATACTGACACGAGAATTGATGTTGCAAGCGGATGCCAACAGACTAATAATCACGGAATTCGATAAGCCGGCCTCCAACTCAATCGGCCACTACAGGTCCCTCGTCACCTGGGCTTCAAAGATAATCAAAGACGCGTTCGTGGCGGCCGGGAAGTTCCTGTCCTGCAGATCGCGAGCTGCGGATGTGACAGAGTCTGCTGTTCTGGAACCGGTGACGCAGCCGAGGGAGCCTGTTTCGGCCCGGTCCCAGGTGGGGAGGCAAGGTACGCGGAGGAACCGGGAGGCCGCGCGGGAGGACTTGGCGGCGAGGTGACTACGACAGCGCGGCGGGCCACCGGCGACAGATCCGGCACAATCTCCGACACAGACCCAGGTTCCCAGTCAGGTCTACTTACCCACCCGTTTTGAATACCATTTTCCATCACCCGGTACGTATTCACCGGGTATTCAGATGGGAGGGGATCCTAGTGCAGGGCCCTCTACATCTGCACAACCGGGCTTCTAGGGAGGGTCGCTTTCGTACAGCCTGCACATCCCTCAAACGCAGCTTCAGACTCTGTTGTCGTAGCCGCTTTACCCCGAGGAGCCGATTTACATCGACCCCGAAGGCGCGGAAGTCATCGCAACCGATATTGGTAGCGCCGTACGTGTGAGAGATGGCTGCATTTACTTCCTGCGACCGGACCCGAGAAGACCCGAGCGATACACACCTTCGGAGCCGTAGATAGATTTTCATTTACGTTGTTTACGTTTCATTCATTGTAGTTACGAACTATGTTACTTTTTTTCGTTATAAAATATTTTTCCGATTATCCCGTTGTTTGTTTATATATTAATATACAATTTATTCATTTTTTTCCTCAAATTTTATTAAGCAATGTGTTTTGGGAATATTGTTTTTGTTGTTGCAATACAAACACCTGATATAAATAACCACTAAAAACTGTAGTCCCCTAAAAAAAACTGAGTGTTTTTTAGCCAACACACTGCCAGGCCAGAACGGAAGTGGGACTTCCATCCTGGGTCCAAGACGGAAGTCCCAATTCCGTCCAGGGTGACGTGGCAAGGCGCGTGAGGGAGACTGCCACATCATCCAGGATGGAAGTGGGACTTCCGTCTTGGCCCCAGGACGGAAGTCCCGTCCTGGACAAAAATGTTTCCCCCAACTTTTGGGTGCCATGTCATGATCGAAATGGAAAAGCTGGGCCAGGCCCATGCAAAGCCTTAATTTTAGTCCTAGCCACCACTGAAGCGGCAGAGATCGGTCAGAACTTCCACGTGTAGCTTACCAACAAAAATCTTGAAGGGAAAAAATGTCCTTTGAAAAGAGGATTCTTCCTAAAACCTTAATGATGCATCCATGAATAGACACAGGGAGAGGGCTCGGCCCTGAGACATGTCTCCGATTCTTAAGTTAGTGAGAGTGAACAGTGGCATTTGTAATGGTGAATTCAAGCACTTACGTTTGAAGTGTCTCTTTTGCCCTTTCCCCTCCGTGTTGGGCTTCAGCCACTTAGAGTCTAGCTGTGTCTTTGAACCGATGGTTCTGGCGAGAAGAGTCGTCTGGCGCAATGCTTTTTCCCCCTCCAAACAGTACATTTTCTATCTCCCTTGAGCTTGGTGTTGCTTCTTCCGTTTCATCTGCTACAATAGATCTCAACTCTATTATGGTGTGGTTGAGCTGTAAAGCTCCTGCACTTCTCAGCTGCTTTGAGCTCCTGCAAGATATGTTCAACACCCCCCTCAAGCTGGAGGTTGTTGAATGGCCGATTGACCCCTAACCCGTGGAGAATAACTTTGCTGCACGAAAGGGTTTAATGAGCAAATTAACAAGTTGTTCATGAGTAGAAATAGGTAAGGTTTTAACCACACCAACTTGAAATTTCTTTCATAAATAGCGGCAATATATGTCTCTGAGTTTCATTTTTTCATGAAACACGGGGTTTTCAACATTATAGATTGCTGATCTGTTGTAAAAAAAACAATGTAAATGTATAGGACCATCTAAGAACTGGCTCAGCTGTTGCACATTAAATGAGATGTCTAGCCTGGTTATGCAAAGATATAGCAGCTCTTCAACCAAACTTTTGTAAGCTGAATTACTGGATACACTACAAGAAAACTGGCCAACCGCGACCGCCCATTCGGTTGCAATTCGGTCATGGTGGACCGTATTTCAAACGGAAGACTTGGTCATCTATTTTTTGTTGCAATCCCAATTTACGAACGAAAAAGTTCTTGGTCACATGTTTCACGTTCGAAACGTCGGCTAAAGTTCTGCGGTCATACGTGTTTGCGACCAATCTTAGCAATCAGCCGCTGAATATTTTGCGACCGAATGTCATAATCAGTCATAAATTTCAGCGACCACTCATGTTATCGGTCGCAAATGTTTGCAATAGATCAGCATCATCAGTCATAATAATCAAACAAAAAACAAGTCCATTTT
Organism: Vinca minor; assembly: GCA_026122235.1. Taxonomy (NCBI): domain Eukaryota; kingdom Viridiplantae; phylum Streptophyta; class Magnoliopsida; order Gentianales; family Apocynaceae; genus Vinca; species Vinca minor. Next base: position 1,061,219 of record JAOCZM010000244.1, on the reverse strand, counting down.
GGTTGTGCAGCTACGAATTGGCTTTGTCCAATTTGCATTTTGCACTCATAGGCACTGCAGAAGGATTACACTCGAAGAAATCAGACTCTTTTTAAAGATCTACTGCATACTTTCTTTGATTGAGAACAATACTAGAATCTGACATGCATACCTCAATGCCGGTGAAAATTTTCAAAGTTCTCATGTCCTTTATACCAAACTGAACATATAGCTGCTGCTTCACTTAATTAATCTCCTGCAAACCAGTTCCAACTAGTACAATATCATCCATATAGACTAACAAAGCCAATAATGAAGTAGACGTAGACTTCGCGAACAAGTTGTAGTCACTTTTTGACTGATACCTAACTTAACGAGGCTGCAGTCAATTTAGCATTCCACTCCCTACTTGCCTGTTTTAACCCATAAAGCAAAACACATATCAGGGTTATCTGTAAGCTTACTTGGGGGAATGAGATTAAATTTGAAAGAACGAACATACAAGTCATCGTGAAGGATAAGGTCATTGGCACCTGAGTCCAATATCAATCTACTTATGAATTTACTATAACTCTTACCTCCATCATTCACAGAATGAGCAAAGCTTGCAGTCAAAAAGTACCTCTTGTTTCCTTGTTGATAGGATCAATATACACGCTCTTGTCTATCTTATCCTCAGCATCCATAATTTGCATAGCCATAACAGAAGATTATAATCTACCCCTGACTAACTCCTCTATGCAATTGCCTCTCATGCTTCTTAGTCATATTAAACACTCGTCTATTTTTAGGCACCAAAATCATTAGCAAAATCTGTGACCTAAAGTTAACATACTCGTCATCCAAACTGTTACGGATACTCATCATGGAGCAAATCAAGAAATCAATCAAGATAATAATCACAGGAGAAAATCACTTGATTAATTGATTGTGATTGATTGTAATTTATTGTAATTGATTAATTGTATATTTCTTTCCTTTATTACATAGATAGAATTAGTATATAGGTGATGTATTGTAGAGTTTAAATCATTCAATACAAAGAAGTTCTTTCTCTCATTTAATCTTTATACTTTTCTGCATGGTATCAGAGCAAACCTTTTGAGGTTTTCCGCACTTTTATTCTTATTCTCTTTTCACTTTGCTGCTTACAAAAACTATTTCTTTTATATATATATATTTTTGAGTCGTGATGTCTTCTGCTATTCCATCACTCGATAGAGGCAATAATGACGGTTCTACAATCCGTTTTGGTGGTCACTGTGTTGTAGAACAATTTGTCTAGTCGCCACGAGTCTCAATAAATGCTGTTTCTCTGCCCTCGTATGTTGCTTCTTTTTCAGGTAATAAGTGTGTGTCACCTATAATGAATTGGATTATTGACTCTGGAGCTAGTCACCATATTTCATGTTCCTTACAGTTATTTACTTCTTATCGTACTTTATCGCATACACCGATTCCCAACTCATATAGGTTCTATCCAATTAAATCCTTGTTTAATTCTTTCTAACGTGTTGTATGCTCCATCCTTCTCATTTAATCTGTTATCTATTGGGCAATTACTTCAGAATCCCAATTTACTTGTCTATTTCAAATCTAACTCTTGTGTTATTCAGGATTTCACTAAGCTAAAAATGATAGGATTAGCCACATTCATTAATGGCTTATATATATTGCAGCCCAAATATTGTTCTCCTATCCCCTTTGTTTCGAACATCCTTACTGACTCAAACTCCTCCTCTCATGTCGCGAAATTCTCTAACACCTCCTTATGGCACTATCGTTTAGGTCATCCTTTCTTTCCCAGATTAAAAATGGCACAACATCTGGATTCCAAAATAAACATTACACACAATGAACATTGCTCTATTTGCCCCATGGCTAAGCAATCCAAAACTCCATTCCCCCTTAGTAAATCTACTTCTCAAGCGTGCTTTGACTTAATACACGTAGATATTTGGGGACCTTATAAAATCCACACCGTTCACGGCCACCTATATTTTCTCACCATCGTAGATGATTATAGCCGTTTCACTTGGATTTATTTGATGAAAACGAAGTCTGAGGCACGACCCCTTACCCAACACTTTTTCCAATATATGCTTACCCAATTCCAAAAGATCATTAAAGTAGTGCGCTCAGATAATGGACCCGAATTTCACATGTCTGAATTTTTTACTTCCAAAGGTATCATTCACCAAACCTCTTGTGTAGAAACTCCTCAACAAAATGGAATCGTCGAACGAAAACATCGTCACATCCTAAATATTGCCCGTTCACTTAAATTCCAATCGCATCTGCCTTCCGCTTATTGGGGGTACTTTGTCACTCACGCGGTCTACCTTATAAACATTACCCCTACACCTTTACTACAAAACCAAACTCCTCATATGCTTTTATATAATAAACCACCATCATACTCTAATCTCCGTGTTTTTGGTTGCTTAGCCTATGTCTCATCCCTTTCTGCTCATCGCAAACAATTTGACTCCCGTAGTCGTCCTTCTATTTTCTTAGGCTATCCCGCACACACAAAAGGATACACTCTCTTCGACCTTCACTCACACTCTATTTTCATCTCTTGAGATGTCATCTTTCACGAAAATATATTTCCCCATCCACAACAATCTCCACTCTATCCTACTTCGACTAATATTCCTTTACCAATTCCTTTCATTAATGATCTTCCTTTCAAACCTCCAACTCCCAATCCCATAATCACTCAAACCCCTCATACGCCACCTTTTAATAATCCTCAAAATCCTCCTCCTAATTCCACTATCTCGCCTCCTCCTCCCCCTCCCCCTACTCGGAAATCTTCTAGGATCTCACATACCCCTTCATACCTGGATGATTATTATTGTTCTCTCATACAAGCTTCATCTACTCCCACCATTTCTAGCACAAAAATATCTACTCCTCACTCTTTAGAAAAGGTTCATGATTATCAGTCACTATCTCCAGATCACAAATCTTTTGCATTATCAGTTTCTACTCACTTTGTACCTAAGAGCTACAGTCAGGCCGTCAAACATGCAGATTGGCGACAGTCCATGCAAGCGGAAATTGATGCATTGGAGGCCAACAACACTTGGACACTTGTTCCCCTTCCCCTGAAGGTTAAGCCCCTCGGGAACAAATGGGTTTACCGGTTAAAATTTAATTCTGATGGTTCTATTGAAATACCTAAGTCTCGTCTTGTTGTCCAAGGTTTCACACAACAACCAGGCATAGATTACATTGAGATCTTCTCCCCAGTAGCAAAAATGACCACTGTTCGAATTCTTCTTGCTATTGCCTCTGCCAAAGGATGGTTTTTGGAGCAACTTGATATCAACAATGCATATCTTCATGGTGATCTTAATGAAGATATTTATATGCGGCTACCTCCTGGATTTTCTTCTCCTCAACCTGGGCTCGTTTGCAAACTCAGAAAATCTTTATATGGTCTTAAGCAGGCTGGCCGGCAATGGAATCACAAATTGACCACAGAGTTAGTGTCACAGGGTTTCTCTCAAGCCGTAAGTGATCCTAGTCTTTTCATTCGCCGCAACGGTTCTCAATTCATTGCTCTTCTCGTTTATGTTGATGATGTTATCCTCACTGGGAACAATTATGATGACATCTACTCGGTCAAGAAATTCTTGCATAATACTTTCAAAATCAAAGACCTTGGTCCTGTCAAGTATTTTCTCGGTATGGAGATTGCTCGATCTAAAGCTGCTCTAAACATTTGTCAACGAAAATATACATTGGACTTGCTTGAGCAACATGGCTTTCTTGGTTGCAAACCTGCCATTACTCCTATGGATTCTTCCTATCACTGTTCCAAAGATGATTCGCCACTCATTCCTGACAACACTCTCTACCGAAGTCTTATTGGCAAGCTTTTATATCTCACTCACACACGGCCGGATATTTCACACGCCGTCCAACAGCTTTCCCAGTTTCTAGATCATCCCACAGAATTGCATCTCAAAGCTGCTCATCGCATTCTACGGTATCTGAAAGGCTCTCCAGCAAAAGGTCTTTTTTTCCCCTCTTAATCAACATTACACCTTAGTGATTTCTCTGATTCTGACTGGGCCGGCTGCTCCGACACGAGACGCTCTACAACGGGTTATTGTCTTTTTCTTGGTTCCTCACTTGTATCTTGGAAGTCTAAAAAACAACTCACTGTTTCTCGAAGCTCTTCCGAGGCGGAATACCGAGCTCTTGCCACCACCACTTGTGAGCTACAATGGCTGAAGTACCTCCTCAATGACTTACTTATACCACATTCCCATGCCATACCATTATTTTGCGACAACCAAAGCGTTTTATACCTCACAACCAATCCTGTCTTTCACGAAAGAACCAAACATATTGAAATTGATTGCCACATAGTCCGTGAAAAAATGCAAACTGACCTTGTTAAACCTTTACCCATTTCGACCCACTCTCAATTGGCTGACATTTTCACCAAAAATCTTGCCTCTCCTAGATTCAACTTTCTCATCCAATCTCTTGGTCTCATTGACATTTTTTCTCCCAAGCCCAGTTTGAGGGGGCGTGTTACGGATACTCATTATGGAGCAAATCAAGAAATCAATCAAGATAATAATCACAGGAGAAAATCACTCGATTAATTGATTGTAATTGATTAATTGTATATTTCTTTCCTTTATTACATAGATAGAATTAGCGTGTGTGTGTGTGTATATATATATATATATATATATATATATATATATATATATATATATATATTGATGTATTGTAGAGTTTAAATCATTCAATACAAAGAAGTTCTTTCTCTCATTTAATCTTTATACTTTTCTGCACAAACCTTTCAGAAATCTAATAACATGTTCTTCATCAAAATAGTTTTGTATTTGCACATAACCACCACAATTACACAAAATAGGGAAAAGAGCATTTATGAACAAGCCTTAATAAAGTCATTTCATCGAAAAACATATTTGTAGATTATGATAACACTTACGAACCAGAATATCATAAAAAAACAGAATATTACTATTTTTAGCTACAAATATCTCGTAACTATCATAATCCAGGGGTATATCTCATGGCACGACTTATATCCTTACTCTCAGCTAAAAGCACAGATTTGTGGTGCGTCAAAACAAAGATGTCCATGTCTTTGAATTCTCTAGATTCCCCAGCCAAATTCCATGAGGTCAGGGATATACCAAGATAACCACAATATTTTCATCAATCCTCTCAATGAAGCATATATCTCCTCTGTTTTCGAATGTCTCTCGTCAAAGGAATAGAACTCGGACACTACATTGTCAACCTCAATAAAGCTGCAGCCTGGGACATTTTTAGTTCCAGTATTCCGCATTGCAACTTTAAGCCGTGTCATATCTTCCCATCTTCTAGAAGCCCCATATATGTTTCCTAGCATCACATAATTTGCAGGGTTTTTTGGTTCAATCTGAATAAGGTTGTGAAGAGCCAACTCGGCAAGTTCAATGTTCTTGTGAGTCCTACAAGCTCCAAGCAAAGACGTCCAAATTACATCATCTGCTTTAATTGGCATCTTTTTCACAAAATTGACTGCACGCTTTAGAAGTCCAGCACGAGCCAGTATATCAACCATGCAACCATAATGCTCGATCCGTGGTGTACCCGAATACTCATCAGTCATGGACTGAAAATACGTAAATGCATCTCCAACCAAGCCCATATGAGAACAAGCGCATAAAACGCCAATATAAATAACTCCATCTGGTCTTTCCCCAGAATCTTTCATCTCAGAGAAGAAATTTAAGGCCTCAGCCCCATGACCATGCACTGCCAAGCCATTAATGATGGTATTCCAAGATATCAAATCTTTTCTGCCCATGTTCTTGAATACATTAATGGCATTTTCTATCATCCCACATTTTGCATACATGTCAATCAAACCATTGCAGACGAAAATGTTGTCCTTATATCCGTTGTTTTCAACATACACATGGACCCATTGCCCTATTTCAAGTGCACCTAACCTCGCACAAGCTGACAACACATTCACAAGTGTGGCATCATTAGGTTGTACATCAGATTCATTTAGCATCCTTTGAAAAGAACTCAGAACTTCAAAGAACCGGCCATTGTAAGCATAACCTCCAATCAGTGCATTCCAAGAAAATATATTTCTTCCTGGCATTTTCTGGAAGAGTTCTGTTAGATATTTGAATTAGTCTTTATGTTAGTCATTAGTGTTGGGCAGCGGAACATTCCAAACAACAAAATATAAGAGAAACAAAAAGAAAGCAGAAAATAACACAATAATTTTAACGTGGTTCGGTTTCAACGCAGATCTACATCCACGACCCCGAAGGGTACAAATTTCACTATGTAATTTTTTAACGGAATAAAAATTACAAACCCTCTTCTAAAACTCCAAGTCTAAACACTCACAAGAATCAAGGAGTTGGTACAAATAAACTAAACACTAGGTGGGTCTATTTATAAGGCCTCTTGCCTTTACGCTTTTCTTTTCTAACCAATGTGAGATTGAGAGAAATATTACCAAACATATCCTCCCTTTTCTCAAATTCCCAAGTTTCAACAGAATCAGAAAACCTAACTTTCTTCTCAGTCTTCACGATCTCCTTCTCTGTTCTTCCTCCAGCTTTACTTCCTTGCTTCTTCAAGGAATGACCATCAAGATGGTATAAATTCTTCCCATTCTTCCTACCTTGCATAACCAGACAGTTGCATCTATACACTTTGCAGAAATTCCCAATTCTAACATACTTGTAACCCTTTGATGCCAATTCACCCAACGAAAGTATGTTGGCACTCGAATCAGGTACAAATCTAACATTAGGAAGTACTTTTACCTCATCATTGGGAAATTTCAGGCGGACTCGTCCAACGACCTCAACCTTCACCTTCGAGTTGTTGCCCACTTTGATGTAGCCAAAGTCTCCCATCTGCAAAGTATCAAACACGCCTCGGTCCTTGCAGATATGCACGTCAGCAGCATTATCCATCATTCAGTTTGAATGATTCTCAACAGTGTCATCCAAACATCTCGTCAAATATAAATCATCATAATCGTTGACCACATTTGTAGAGGAATCACATACCTTTGCCTTGCCTTTCATCAGTTCACAGAGATTTTTCAAATCATCCCTCATCTTCGTACAACGGCTTTGAAAATGACCAAGTTCCCCACAATAGAAGCACTCGACCTCGCTACAATCACCTCTCTGTCGAGATTTCCCTCTTCCTTGGTCACCTGTACTCTTGCTTCGATTCCTCTCTCTTCGAGAACTCTCTACAACTAGTATCCTCATTCATCATCTGTTGGTTCTCCTTCAAGGCTTTTGAAACCTCATTCAATTGCAGTGTGTTCTTTCCTGCCAACAGTGACTGTACCAATGATTTATAGGATTTTGGTAATGAAGCCAATAACAGCAACGCCTATTCTTCATCCTTAATCTCTTCCCCTGCATTCTCAAGTCGAGATACTAACTCATTAAATTTATTAGTGTGATCAATAAGATTACCCTTTTCCTCCATTTTGAGTGAGTACATGATACGGTACCAACCTCGAGGCTGTCCAAGTCAAAGGAGCACATACATCGACTAAGCACGAGACTTAGAACAAGGGGCGTGAAGCAACAATCCACATCATTGACCCGAGTTCTAAAGTATAAAGAGGATGCTAAGTTACATCTAGGAATGTTATACGAGGCAGCCTCTCAAGTTCACAAGTGTACAATTAGGCCCTATCAAGCAAAGAGGCTAAGAAAGGTATTTTAGTAATCATGCAAGATGATGAGGGATTGGACAACTTTACAACAGTTTGGTAGAATGGTCATAAATTTCTATCCAGTTATCCAATTGAGCTGATTCCAGTTGCATATTAAAGATAAGAGGCAGATCTACAACTTTCATGAGAATCCGAGATCAGATTCTGCCTTCTTGACATCCGAAATCGTCGTGCAAGTTGGCCCAACAAGCTGTCTAGAATTGGGACGAATTTAAAGGGCATTTTAGTCTTTTTGTGTACAATTAAAGTCTATACTAGACTTTAATTATTTTCAGCATATTTAATTACTTTAATTTCGTGTATAGAAAGTAGTTGCTATAATAAAGGACATGTTGTCCATAGTTGGGTATCTAGTTGTTAAGAGTCCCACATCTACTAGGACTCTTCTTGTTTAGGTAGTTACTTGATAGCAAGTTATTATTCAAGAGTCCTAATTCTTTAAGGACTCTTATTTGTTTTCAAGAGTCCTAATCTTTTAAGGACTCTTATTTCCCTTTATTTTTGTAACCGAAATCTCAACTTATTTAAGGGAGATTTCGTACACCTTTTTATGTACGTTAGATATATTGATATTTTGGTAAGGTTATTCCTTAGCTTCTCATGTCTGAACTTCTATGTAGAATTTCATTCATTCTTTGAGTTACTGTATCAACAAGTTTAGTTTCTCTTGTTGTGGTGTTTCAGCCTCCATTGTTAATTAGCCATCCTTAGTGTTGCATTGATTAAATTCCCATAGAAACTAGTTCGAGAATTGAAGAAAGATCGGGCTCAAACTTAAGTCGAACCTTGCGGTTCTTCATTAGTACAGATCCATCTTCATCTTCAGACGGTTAGTCAAAGTCTTCGAGGAATAATTATTCTCCAGAGTCTCCCACAACTTCTTTGGTGACGTCTCTCTCAACACCGTCATCTTGATTTGTGGAGCCAAAGCCAATCGAATTGTACTAACCGCCCTCTTCTTAATTGTAGCCCACTCAGAATCTTTCATACCTTCTGACTTTTCATCATCCAGAGCAGAATCAAGACCTTACTACACTAAATAGTCTTGAATCGTGCATTGCCATAAGGTAAAATCAATCTTTCCATCAAAGAGTGGAGATGGAACATCACTCTTCATCGGCACAACGGTGTTTAAAGACTCCATAATTTAAACACTCTAACTTTAATTAAAATAACACCAAATCTTAATTAAAGCAGCACCGAAAACTTACCCGCAAACTAAATCTGCAACTTCTTTCATCTCCTCCCAAGCCTGAACCTACCGCTCTGATACCAATTGTTGGGCAGCGGAACACTCCAAACAACAAAATATAAGAAAAACGAAAAGAAAGCAGAAAAATAACACAATAATTTTAACGTGGTTCGGTCTCAACGCAAACCTACATCCACGACCCCGGAGGGTACAAACTTTCACTATGTAATTTTTGAACGGAATAAAAATTACAAACCCTCTTCTAAAACTCCAAGTCTAAACACTCACAAGACTCGAGGAGTTGGTACAAATAAACTCAACACTAGGTGGGTCTATTTATAAGGCCTCTTGCCTTTACACTTTTCTTTTCTAACCAATGTGGGATTGAGAGAAATATTACCTAACAATTAGTTGGTTAATAAAGTCCTAGTCTCTAGGAGGATCTATTCCTTAAGAAGAATAGAATTTGTTTATTTTCACCACATTCTAATTATTTAAGTGTTGTTTGTTACTTCTTACTTCCTATTTATAGCTCACGTTTCATAGTGAACAAATTATTCCTTTCCAACTATCCCTTATGTTATCAAAGTTTCTGAAAAACTAACAAGTTATTCACATCCTTCAACATCTCTATTATTAGCGTAACCATTCAACAATGTATTCCAAGATATCAAATCCTTATTTGGCATCACATCGAAAAGCTTCCTGGCCTGTATCATGTCGCCATACCCAATATACCCTAATACCATAATACTCCACAACACAATATCCCGCTCAGGTGTCAAATCAAAAAATCTCCTCGCAGAAATAATCCGCCGGTGCCCATCCGCCCCCAACCCAAACAGCCTACCGCCGGAGCCCAAAAACAAGCTTCTCTTTCCCATTCTTCCTCCACGCGTCACAGCCAAATTGAAGATTAGAACTCTCATTTGAATCTCCACCTCCCATGAAACTCTCCATCCACTCATCAGAATCAAACTCGTTGCCACCGATAACAGTGGCGATATCAGCAATTCTGAAACCGGAGACCTGAAAATGAATCTCCTCCTGATATAGTTTCTTCAAAAACCAACCATACGGCGCCGACAATTGATTTACAGAAACTTAGTGAAGACAATCCCTACGAATTCGGTTCCAAAGATTCTTCTAATTCTCTCCCAAATATTAGTAGATTTGTTTTTCCCTAGGGGGGTTGGGTTGGGTTAGGTTAGCCTCTTTCCAATTGTAATAACTAAAAAAAAGGAAAATATGTTTGGATTTCTTGGTACTGTTTTGGGGAGTTCTTGTGAGATCTTGAAGAAGGGAAGAGCAAAGCAAGAACATAGATAAGAGGAGAGAAGGAGACAAGAAACAAGTGGCGATTCTATTTCAATATATGGCTCCTTCGGTGGCAGCGGCACAGTGGGGAATGTTTGGTTTTTGCAGGTTTGTGCCATTCTCGGCTTATTTTTTCTGCAATATACTTAAAAGAAGAATCATCCAATAAAACATCAATAATATGAATAGAAAATAAGGATTCCTCTTTTGATGAATTATCTAGAGATTCAAAGACATTAAAAGGCACATAATCTACTTGAAAATTTAATGAAAAAGGTAGAGATTTAATATCAATATTATTATTATTTTCTTCCTTATCTTCTTTACCTCTTTCACCTTGTGGATTTTGGACTAGGTTAAGAATATTGATTATAAGAATTGTGATCATAAGAATATTGATTATTCTCCACAATGCCCTGTCCAAAACAATTATAATCATTAGTATCATAATAATAATAATTCATCATCATACCTTGTCTACATTGATTAGTGTGATGATTTCCTCCACAAAACTGGTAATGATGACTCATTGTTGCAAGCCTCTCAGACTCAATCTTTTCTTAAGTAGATTTGTAACGGCTGCTATCTTTGAACTTAATTCTGTTATAGAAATTTCAGCATTATTCATTGATGGCATAGATGTTGGATTGAACCATTGCGAATTATTTCAAGCCATATTTTTTCCCCAACTCTTGCCTGAGAGAAAAAAGTAAATAAAAATATAAAAATTAAAAATAAAGAGAGAATAATAATATAAAAATCAAATAAATAATAAAATAAAATAAAGTTTAAACTTAGGTTTAGTAATCTAATTCTACACTAGATAAAAACAATCCCCGGCAACGGCGCCAAAAACTTGATGCGAAATTTGCAAGTGCACAAATATCAACAAGTAATAAAGTAGCAAGTACAAGATCGTTCCCAACGAGGATTGTTTATCTAACTGGAAAATTATCTTACTTATAACCTAACTTAAACCGAAATAATGATGAATGGATTAATTAAAACTAATTATGACAAGCAATTAAAATAAAGTAAACATGCATTTAAAAGAGAATAAAAAAAATGTAACGAATGGACTAAGACACCTCTAATCCAGTCTACTACTTTTGTGTAAAATAAATGATTCCTTAATTTAAGTCTAATCTAGGTTAATGGTAGAAATTCCCAAATATAAGGTAGACCCAATCTCTTGGCGAAAAGCTCCTAGCCTTAGAGAATAAATCGGTCGTATCTCTACGTGATTTTAAGACCTAAAACCGCATAAAACTCCGTGGACTTTCCCTAACTCTTGTTTCCTACTCGCTAGAAACCACACAAGGAAATCAAATCTATCTCTAGTCAATTTTACGTGATGTTGTTATTATCCGTGATCCAATTAAATATAGAACTTCTTAGCCTCTACAATTAATTTAGATTCATGCAATAGTTGATTAGAAAATCGCAAGCATTAAGAACAAATAATAACAATTAACCATAATGTCGAGATAAATAAATTAATAGAAATCAAATATATCCATTAAAGTTTTGACCTTCAAAGAAGGTCTTAGTCTCAAAAAAAAATTTCTAAAACTAAACATAAATAAAAATAATAAAAGACGTAGCCTGATGACGAAACGATCCCGAACTCCCGAGGATGGCCGAGACCTCCAATTGTTGTCTGTATAGGGATTGATTTCTTTCTCTTGGGTGTGACCCTTATATATGCGTCATATGCATAGTCATCATATTAGATTTCTTTTCCTCTGATGTCCAGTTGGAATTAAATATTACTTTCCATTCTCTTCTTATTCTTTCCTTGTTAAATTAGAAATCTTAATTTATTTCTACTTCCATTCTTTATTGGAGTCAAATATGTAAATTTCCTTTCTCTTCTCCTTCATTCTTGGCTTGCTATTGATTGGTCTATCTTTTATGCACGTTTTGTCTATCTCTTTGATAATTACCAATTTCCTGTTCGAATTCAACTTTTGTCAAATAATAAATTTGCACATCTTCAATCTTCTAATCCAAGTTGGATTCGGTGACGTTTTAGCCCATGCTAAATATAATTCTTCTTTTCCTTTAATGTACAAAATGCCTTTAACCTGTATCAAATATTAAAAATTAGTGAATTAAATTCATAAGAATATTTTTAGGCATATTCACTCATAAAGACTAATTTAATAAATTATTTTCTCTCAACTAAGTTCAAAACAAATATGAAAATAATCCAAAATCAAGGTAAAATATAGACTCATCAACTACCCTCCACTTAAGATTTTGATCGTCCTCGAGCAAACAAAACAATTCACAGGTAGAAGAACCACTTAGAAATATTTATCCTTCCATTAATCTCAACGTTCTCGTTATTAGCTTCAAAAATTTGCCACAGATATTAACCAAAAAGTTCCAATCCAAATATAACAAAGCTAATAGACTCTTATTATGAAGACTTGAGACATACTATGACAATACCATGGACTTGAATCAACACTTAAACCGGTATTATACAGTTAAAAAACACTTTCTTGATAATAATAACACAATGCTAGCCTTGTTAAGTTACATACTCTCCACTAATGAAGACAAATCAATCCACTTGAGTATATTAGGACTTTTTGGCTTATAATGTTAGGCTAGGGAATTGGCTATGAAACGAAGGGATAAGATATTCAAAATTGAGAGAGAGAAAGTGAAGAGAAACATGCAAGATTTTACCATGTAGTGTTTTTTCTTCTTCAAAACATACTCAAATTCACACTTTATCTCCATGTATTTTTGGGAATTTAAGAACAAAAACCGTTGAGAATTTTCCCCCCACTTAGCATCCATTCAAAAGAAGACTACATATTAACTCGATATATGAACTCATCATCGTCTTCTTTTTACTTTATTTATTTATTTATTTTCTTTTTCCATCTTTTTATTTCCTTTTTCAAACGAACTCATAACTTCCACAACAAATCTCAATTTCTATTTCAACAAGATCATCTTCTCATAACAACTTTACTCTCAAACATAAGAATTTCTTGTAAAATAAGCATGCACTTTCCTCTCTCATAAGAGAATGAAAAATTGTATTTGTGGGTTCAGGGTGAGTTAATGAGGCTAACGATATGATAATTAATTGAATGACGGTCTCAACCATTCTTATCAACAGAACTGAGAAAGCTTGGGGTACTAGAGATACAATGTAAATAGGAAAAGCTAGAAAGGCTCAAACAGTTCAAAGAGATGCCTAATATCATCCAACAAGTAAATTGAAAAGTCCTAAAATTTTTGCCTCGAGTATGTAATTCAACAAGTTCTAGTTTGTGAAGATATTGACCAAAATGTGCAATTAACCACGTAATAAAAGTCTAAGTATCTTCATCCATTCACAAGGATCATGACAAAGCTAACTCAAGTTTCATATTAAGATTAAATTAGCAAGGAAATATTTAAGATTATATTCATCAATCACATTTCAGTCTATATCAATAGAGAATCATGTCAACTAGATCCAAGAATATCAAGATAATAATTCATGCTCAAAAAATATCTTAATTTTTCAGATATTTTTTTCAAAAAATAAAGGTTTAAAACCATAAAAATCTGAATTTTGAAAAATTTCAGCACTAAACCAAATCTCCACCCCCACTTAAGAATAAACATTGTCCTCAATGTTTTAAAATAAGAAAACACAAAGGAAGGGTTAAGAAACTTAGCCGGATATTTGAAGCAATTTAGAGAGCGAAGCATGAAAACGAGCGCGATCGTAGCATCACCAAGGCTCAATCAACTTCCTACAAAAGATAGAAATAAATAAATAAATAAATAAAAACTAACTAAAATAATTTTTTTGAAGTTTTTTAATTTTTTAATTTTTTTGGTGACAAGAAGAATCAAGAAAAAGCAAAGAAATCTAAAATAAATTTAGATTTCTAAGTCAAAAAAAACTTGACCCTCCGACAATAAAAAGACTAAAAAGAGAAAGTTAGTAATAGTTCTCGCTTATAGTCTCGAGCTTGACTTCCTTTATATGCTCAATCAATCAAGAGGACGACCAAGAAGGCAATTGTTTCCTCCGACATTCACCCCTTTTACACGTTTCTTCACTTTGTGGCATTTGAAAGGAAACCTCTTTTGCTTTACACTATCTTTAAAAACCTTAGATAAATTCCTTTTTCTCTCTTTGAAAGGTTTGTGCCATTCTCCGCTTATTTTTTCTTCAATATACTTAAAAGAAGAATCATCCAATAAAACATCAATAATATGAATAGAAAATAAGGATTCCTTTTTTTGATGAATTATTTAGAGATTCAAAGACATTAAAAGGCACATAATCTACTTGAAAATTTAATGAAAAAGGAAGAGATTTAATATCAATATTATTATTATTTTTCTTCCTTATCTTCTTTACCTCTTTCACCTTGTGAATTTTGGACAAGCTGAAAATGCTCGACTACATCATCTTTCTTAAGCTTAATAGACTCAACATCAACATTTAATAAATTATGCTTAACTTTAGAAAAAGGAAGAGGTTTAATATCAACATTACCATTGTTTTCTTCCTTACCTTCCTTACCTCTTTCACCTTGTGTATTTTGGACAAGTGGTTAATGCTCGATTCCATCATCTTCTTCAAACGTAGTAGGCTCAATCTCTAAATCTTACTCCAATGTACTTTCATCTATTTCTATGATTTCTTCCAACTCATTAGGATGCTATCTGTATCACATGGAAGTTCTTCTTTAATAAAATCAAATATATGTCCCATTTGAGCTCCCATGGTTTTTACTGTTGCCTCAAAATCCTTTTTGGAGATTTGTATGCGTTCGCTCATCTTGTTTGAATCCTCCATAATTTTGGCAGACTCTTTCTGAAGGTTGATACTAATTTCCAACATTTTGTTAGAATGATCAAGTATTTTAGCGAGTTTTTCATTCAAGACATTTAAGTTTCCTTTATTATCTTGAGTTGGAGATTGTGGAGATGTTTCAACAAAATTACAGTTCTGCTCCCATTCATAATTTGGATATCTATTCCATTCAGGATTGTAATCATAAGAATATTGATTATTCTCCACACTGCCCTGTCCAAAACAATTATAATCATTAGTATCATAATAATAATAATTCATCATCATACCTTGTCTACATTGATTAGTGTGATGATTTCCTCCACAAAACTGGTAATGATGACTCATTGTTGCAAGCCTCTCAGACTCAATCTTTTCTTAAGTAGATTTGTAACGGCTACTATCTTTGAACTTAATTCTGTTATAGAAAATTCAGCATTATTCTTTGATGGCATAGATGTTGGATTGAACCATTGCGAATTATTTCAAGCCATATTTTTTTCCCCAACTCTTGCCTGAGAGAAAAAAGTAAATAAAAATATAAAAAATTAAAAATAAAGAGAGAATAATAATATAAAAATCAAATAAATAATAAAATCAAATAAAGTTTAAACTTAGGTTTAGTAATCTAATTCTACACTAGATAAAAACAATCCCCGGCAATGGCGCCAAAAACTTGATGCGAAATTTGCAAGTGCACAAATATCAACAAGTAATAAAGTAGTAAGTACAAGATCGTTCCCAACGAAAATTATTTATCTAACTGGAAAAATTATCTTACTTATAACCTAACTTAAACCGAAATAATGATGAATGGATTAATTAAAACTAATTATGAAAATCAATTAAAATAAAGTAAACATGCATTTAAAAGAGAATAAAAAAAATGTAACGAATGGACTAAGACACCTCTAATCCAGTTTACTCCTTTTGTGTAAAATAAATGATTCCTTAATTTAAGTCTAAACTAGGTTAATGGTAGAAACTCCCGAATATAAGGTAGACCCAATCTCTTGGCGAAAAGCTCCTAGCCTTAGAGAATAAATCGGTCGTATCTCTACGTGATTTTAAGACCTAAAACCGCATAAAACTCCGTGGACTTTCCCTAACTCTTGTTTCCTACTCGCTAGAAACCACACAAGGAAATCAAATCTATCTCTAGTCAATTTTACGTCATGTTGTTATTATCTGTGATCCAATTAACTATAGAACTTCTCAGCCTCTACAATTAATTTAGATTCATGCAATAGTTGATTAGAAAATCGCAAACATTAAGAACAAATAATAACAATTAACCATAATGTCGAGATAAATAAATTAATAGAAATCAAATATATTCATAAAAGTTTCAATCTTCAAAGAAGGTCTTAGTCTCAAGAAAATTAGCTAAAACTAAACATAAATAAAAATAATAAAAGAATTAGCCCGATAACGAAACGATCCCGAACTCCTGCGGATTAGCCGAGGATGGCCGAGCCCTCCAATTGTTCTATATAGGGATTGATTTTCTTTCTCTTGGGTATGACCCTTATATAGGCGTCATATGCATAGTCATCATATTAGATTTCTTTTCCTCTGATGTCCAGTTGGAATTAAATATTACTTTCCATTCTCTTCTTATTCTTTCCTTGTTAAATTAGAACTCTTAATTTATTTCTTCTTCCATTCTTTTTTGGAGTCAAATATGTAAATTTCCTTTCTCTTCTCCTTCATTCTTGGCTTGCTATTGATTGGTCTATCTTTTATGCACGTTTTGTCTATCTCTTTGGTAATTACCAATTTTCTGTTCAAATTCAACTTTTGTCAAGTAACAAATTTGCACATCTTCAATCTTCTAATCCAAGTTGGATTCGGTGACGTTTTAGCCCATGCTAAATATAATTCTTCTTTTCCTTTAATGTACAAAATGCCTTTAACCTGTATCAAATATTAAAAATTAGTGAATTAAATTCATAAGAATATTTTTAGGCATATTCACTCATAAAGACTAATTTAATAAATTATTTTATCTCAACTAAGTTCAAAACAAATATGAAAATAATCCAAAATCAAGATAAAATATTGGCTCATCATTGATCTCAAACTTTTACTTTTTTTTATTTTTCTGATTTTGCATGGCAGCTGGAATCTTTGCGGAGGGGGTGGCGGAGATGGAAGAGGGAGGGTGGAGATAGAGGAAAGGGGTAAAATGGTAATATCACAATAATTTTTAAAAAATAAATCAAAATTCTTTTTTCCCGTGACAGAAATGGATGGAAGGACTACCTCCGTCAAATGCAAAATGTTTGGAGAGTATAATAAAAAATAAAAAATAAAAAAGTACGGGAATCATTTGCGCGAAAAAAATGGAGAATAGGGACTAAATGCACCATTCTGCCAAAAAAAAAAAAAAAAACCTTTGTTTTTTTGGGACTTTATTTGTCTGTGACGCTTCTTGAATATCACCAACATAAAATTTGCATGATGTAGAACGCTTTTTTTTTTTTCTTTTTTGTAAATCTGATGATGGAAGGACCCTGTTATCCTGTAAAAATAACTAGGGACTTATATATCTGTAAACAATCATTATGAATTAACCATGCCATTCGATAATAGTTAAGACAATACTCCATTTGGCCTATAAATTAAAGTAACCTTGATTACATCGAAAGCCTGTAGGTTACAATTGAGAAGGCCAACAAAAAATGTAAAGGGAAACTACCCAAGTTTGGACCGGATTCTGTCTAACAATTGACCGCCAATACTGAGGTGTTTCTAACTAGGGGTAAGTTCTCTCTGGTACCTATCTTGAAGCGAGTAGTAAATTGGCCGACTTCCCAATAGTAAATCATGTTAATAACTCAACAAATTTATAACACATACTCCTCTATGAGTAATAACAACAGGATTAAGATTCTCCTTCTATAAGATGCATTTGTTATATAACAATAGAACATCGATGGATTTGAGCAAAACTCAGTATTCGAATCAACAGTCTTCCTCACTCGATTAGGGCATTGCCTGATGGAACAAAATCATAAAAATTAGGAACTAAGACGGTAGACAGAAAAAGATGTTAAGAGGGTCGTTTCTTGGTCAATCTTCGACTCTAAGAGCATTCTTCAATTTGGCAACAAGAGGCGGCAAAGATTTGATGCTATCTTGGATGGATTGGTCGACACACGACTCTAAATCCTTCATGCCATCACTTCTGTTCTGCTGGTGTTTGGTCGACTCGAGTTTGTCTTGACAGACCATCAAAGCTCTATTCAACCTTTCCTGATTAAATCAATCAAACATTTTATACTACTAAATTTGATACATACAAACCAACAGCAGCAAAGAAACTCAGCTCTATTAAGCAACACTGTTTATTTCAATTTTAACAAAATTATCAAAATTGGCCATATGACATCGTTAGGATTACTTCGCTTTTATTTTGACTAATAGTTTCTACATTGTTGTAGCAGTAGCAGGCTCAGACACTGATTTGTCTTTCGCACCAAATAAAATTACAGGAGCATAAAGGCATAAGGAAGACAACATTAATGAAGAACAAACCACATTGCCATAAGGTTAATAGATTGTACAAAAATAGATGACAATGTCATGAAAAAAGAATATCATTGATATAAAGAAATCGTACCATTGTACATAGGATTTATAAAAATCAGCATGTAGACACCAGCAATGCAATCATTGAGATAAAGAAATGATAGGATTTACACCCCACCCCCCAGCACGCGCACACACACACACACACAAGAAAACCAACAAAAGAAAAAAACAATAATAGCAGTATATAGACAATTATGAAAGTCTAAAGGTAAGGCTGCGTAAATCGGGACCTTCCCCAGACCCTATTGATGCGGGAGTCTTGTGCACTAGGTACGACCGTTTTAGCGGTATATAGACAATTGCAATGTCATGTGAACATAAACTTCTTCTCTTTTCCCCCATGAGGCAAGTCTAATGCTTCCTCCTCCGATAGTAAATGTCCTAAAGTAACTAAGCATGAGTTTTGGTTTCAAGGCACAAAAATTACACATCTTTTTCAAAGCATGCTTCTTTCCTGATTATAATAACCTTTACATACTTCTGGTTATCTTCTCCCTGCACTCAGTATTGCACCAAAGACACAACCTTTTGCCATAAAACTTCTAGTTTGAAGCCTTTAATACACTACTCCCTCAATTTTCAAATGAATAACCTCATTTCTATTTTGAGAAGTTCAAGAATAGTGTCCATTTTTCATCAGATATAATCACTTTTCTATATAAATCTCTAGTAACCCCACTTTAAGAGAGAAGCATTGGGAAGAAAATATTCCATTAGATTGTCATCCATACGCCTAATCATATGTAGACATTCATTGTTGAAATAAAGGGAGTTCAGTTAACAACTTTAAGTCAATCCTCATCACCTATGTTACTCGGAGCCTTTGTTTATGCATGTCGTACCCGTGTCGACGCGACATGACATGGATATTGGTATGGTACACTTACCGGATTTGGTCAACACCGATCAGACACTTTAGATGTTTACGTACAAGCAAGAAATCAGAAATTACTAGCATAAGTTGCCAAAATGTCGATGAAACAGCGAAATAAAACGCAAAAAAAAAAAAAAAAAAAAAAAAGAGAGGAAAATTTAAACAAAATTGACCGCAAAAACCAACCCAAAAAAAAACCTCAGAAATTGAAAAGGGCACCTAACTTTGTAGTCTACAAAACAAATAAATTAAAGTGAATGAGAAAAAAAAACCTGGAATTTAGCCATCTCGGTCTCAACAAGATTCTGAGCCTGAAGAACAGGGACACTACAATGCTCCACACAATTGCTTATTTCGTCATTCTTCTTTCTTCTGTCAAAGCACTCGTATGCACACTTAAAATAAGCTTTCTGCAAAACCCAGTTCATATATCCACCTATCAAGACCGTCTCCAATAATATTCAGGTCATATACTAGTTATCAAAGTTAGACCCCTAAATATTTTTTTAAATGTTTAAATTATAAAAAGTGTCAGAATATAATTATAAACCAAAGTTTCAAGAAATCATAATATTGATATTTTATTTAAAAAAATAGTCATCCCTCTACATTATTTGAAACGTTCTTTGAAGTGAAATTGACAATCGAATATTTGAATCTTCATAATCGACTTTCTCCAAAATATCATTCTCAGTTTCTAATCCATTGAGTCTTTCTTGTGACATTACAGAATAGGACTTCAACAACTTCAATTTAGAAAAACTTATTTGTTGTAGATACAAGAGTCACATAAATAGTCAACAAAATTCTATATGTAATAATTGCACTAGGAAAAAAAATCAAGATCTTCAATTTTTATTACTATATATATTAAGTGATTTAAAAAAATTTGAGCCTGCACGCCACTTTAAAGCATGCTTAAAGCCGGGCCTTCCACTCATGACCAATCTCATTAACAAATTTACAAAAACAATTCACTACTTTATGTAATTTTTTGCTTCGAATCTGTAACAGTAGACTTCGGCCTACCTCCAACCCCAAAGGAGGAAGGTCCAATCCTTATGGAGAAGAAATTTGCTCATAAGTTAGGTAGCCAATGTGTCATTCTCAACACAACCACTCAAAAGGCTAGACATATGGAGCCTGAAAAATCAAATTCTCAACAGAATCTAATAAAAATAAAAGATTCTAATTTTTTCTTCAAGGCTTACAGATTATGTTTAAAATAAGCTTGCTGCAAAAACCCAGTTCATATATCCAATTATATTACCAATTTCATTAACAAATTTACAGAAATCATTAATAAAAAAAAGGAAACCTGAAGGGTGAAATTAACATGGTCTTGAACGGGAGCAAGTTGGGATTGTGCAGCTGTATTTACTTCATTCAATTTCTGCCTCAATCTTTCACTCACAATGCGCTCTTCTGCTGCAGCTATTGCATCCATACTTGGGTTTTTGGCCTCTTTTTTGCGGTTATGATTTGCGAGTTTTGTGCTCTAAATTTGTAGTCTTGGGGGATTTCTTGCCCTGAGGTTTAAGCCCTTTTACCGATTAGGGCTTAAGGAAATATTGGGTTTTTGGAGCTCCGAGAATTGCTTTAACGCAATATGTCAAATGGGTTATAGGTAGAGTGAAGCACCGAATTCGAATTGGCCAATTCGGTAATTTGAATTCGGTTTTTTCATTTTTTCCTACCTCAAAAAACCGACCGAATTCGTATTGACCGAATTCGAATTGGCCGAATTGGTGAATTTGGAATTCGGTTCCGACCGAATTGGCCTAATTGGAGAGTATATTTTTTATTATATAATATATTTAATTATATAATAATAATTAATTATTAAAAATTCAATAATAATATTTAATTATATAATAATAATATTTAATTATTAAAAAATTCGAATTCGGCACACCAAATTCAAAAATAGTCAAACCGAATTCGTCCCAAATTCGACCAATTCGAATTGCCAAATTGAATTCGAATTTGTTCGGAATTCGGCAAAAATCGAATTTGCTCACACCTAATTATATGTTCAGCAATGTAAATGTAAAAAAAATTGTAATATATATATATATATATATATATATATATATATATATATATATATATATATATATATTAATTTTATTTATTGATTGGAGAGGATTGATCTATTACAAAAAAATATGAAGATTTAAGAAATTGGGAGGATATTCAAACTAATCAACTCTAGGCCTCATCCTTTTTCAATGTAATGTAATTGAATGCTTTAGATGTGGACCACACACAATGTGCCTTATTGTTCAGATTTCCCCACATTATGAAAGGTTATTTTCAATGAAAAAGCTTGAATCACAAGGTCCATTAAAATTAGAGTTTCCAATGTAAAATTTGGGTGTGCATTCCTCGCACACCTCCCGTCAGAAAGTGATTTTGTTCTCCATGTGCGGACAAATTTTCGTAACAGGGTGCGGGATCTGAAAGCTGAGATTTTTTTTTTCGCTTAGGAAGAACACTTGTTCTTATTTGAGGGTGATCACTTTCTTTGAGAACACGTTGAAAATATATGTTCTCAAAGAAGAAAATGTGATCTTCAAAAAAATCTCGCATTCTACATTTGAGATTTATGCCTCATGTAAAGAACAAAATGCTTTCTGCACCAGAGAAGGGCGCATGTATACCGGCTCACAGATCAAGTGCGAAACGAAATTTTATTCTGTACATGTGGTAAATTCCGAATGTCAAATTTTGTTCCTAGACAAGAGCTCAATAGGGGGCGACGACTCGGTCGACCCAACCAAATAGGACTAAAACGACGACAACCAAATAGGACGATCCAAATAATGACAACTAACTGTTTAACCATTAAGAAAAAGGAAAGTTCAGTAATGATCCCAACGATTCACAATTCACAACACGAATACTCGTGACGATCCAAATAATGACAACTAACTGTTTAACCATTACGAAAAAGGAAAGTTCAGTAATGATCCCAACGATTCACAATTCACAACACGAATACTCGTTTATATATATATATATATATATATATATATATATATATATATTGAAATTCAGATTATATAAGCAGGTAGTATCTATCCAATTCAAGGAGGAAATCAAATAACCCAAATGATACACACCAATCATGCAATTGAGTCGGAATATTACAGTTTATGCAATTAATCATGCCCAATTACTTCTTAAACAATTTCAAACAGTACCCAACATAAATGCACAATTCTGGGCAGAAAATAATAGAGAGAATGAGTCCTTACCCATTACAAAAGAGAAAACAGGGAAAATCCTGAAATAGACACTTGCAGTTTCACTAGCGGGGCTATAATTTCCTGCTGCGAATCCCGAATCGCGTTCTGTCTGCGCTCACTCAAAGGTCCTTCCAAGGCGAAGATTTGATATGATGTGGGTAAAAAATGGACACCGACAGCCCCCTCAACAGTCCTCTCGAAGTTCTAGCAGAACGTTTCTCTCTCTCATTTTCTCTCACGATCGATTGTTTCTGATTTTTGGTAACTGAAAACTCAGCCCCATGACCCCTCAAATCTAGTGGAGACTAAGTTTCCTACTAATTACAATTAAGGCCCCTCTATTTTCTTAATTACAATCATGTCCCCACACACTTATTTAAGACGTAACACACATAACACATGAAAAGTTTAACTAGCACATAACTTTTAATCATTACATTAATTATAAATCATATAATTATGCAATTAAACAATTAAAACATATAATTCACATAAGTAAACTTCTCGGGTATCACAAAAACTCACCATTATTGCATCTAAATTTATTATATAATATAAATATTCACGATAACTCAAATTAAATTATAAAATAATGTAATAATATTCAAAATTTATAAGTTATTTATTAAAATTGACCAATTTTTGTTTTAATTTTACCATTAAAAATACCAAAGTTACTTACAATTTAATAATAATATAAAAATATGTTCAACAAATGTGTGCTGACCGGTTTGACTGATAACGATCAACTGACCTGGATGATGTGACAAGTTGTCATTCATTCAAGTCATTATCATACTTTTTTTTGAAAAATAAAACCTAAAAACTTGTGCTCGTAGTGATGGCAAGAGTCTATCACCTCCACGTGCTCCAAATGAAGCATTCTTCTGGTATCTCTTTGGCTCCCCGCCCCGAAACTGACCCACGAACATGGACTGGAACGGAATCGCCACATCTATGATGAGAACTTGAGAAGCATGTTCCCTGCCTAATTTTCCAAATTCACCTGAAAGCTGCGATTTAAAATGTGAGCAGTGGATTAGAAAAGACCTTTCATCCAGTGCTATGTTTGCAATAGACGGTGCAACTGTTGAATCAGATGTGTGATGTACTATTAAGATTATTTTTTTAAAAAAACAAAACCTAAAACCCTGAAAATTTAGGCTTTGAATTGGACTGACCATGATTTGGCATAAAGGGCCAACCAAGGCAGCCCTTTTTTTGGGAGCAACATTTATGTCCAGAACGGATTTGGGAAATCTGTTATCGGCTTGCATATTCCAGATGCGCCTCGCCACATCATCCCTTCTCCCCCTAAAACGGAATTGGCAAATCCATTCTCCCACCCAGTAGCATTGTGAAAAATACTTAGTTTTTTTTCTTCAACCACTTCCAGAACGGATTTGGCAGAAGCTTTGTGCCAGAAATACTTTGAGTTTTGTTTTTTGCCTAAAATTTTAACAGTTGCTAATTTACAACCAATATCACTAAAACAGAATATTAACCAAAAAATGTGAACAAAAAATATTTGGACAAAAGTTGATTTATTAAAAAAATGAACAACGTAACAAACAAATTGTATTTAACATAAATTAAAATAAACAAAACAAATTAAGCAAAAAAATAAATAAATATAATGTCCTATCTACCGCCCCGACGGTGTGTATATAACTATCTTTTTCGAATTCTTCCGTAGATAGTAAGTGTGGCCGTCTCTCTTTCGGAGGGCACTACCGTGCTCCGTTTCTATGACTTCAGGGTCTCGTGGTCGATACGTATCGGCTCCTCAAGTGAATATGACTCGAGCAGTGGAGTCTGCTGCTGCGTCTGTGTTTGTTCCAGGCCTAGGCTGTACGAGGGTGTCGCACCAAAAAAGACATCCGGCTATCCCGATGAAGAGGAACCCACACCAGGATCCCCCTATTTGACTACACGCAGAAATGCTGAAGTTGCTCGGGAAATGGTATTCAAATTGGGAGGGTACATCAGCCACATCACTGTGAAATTCAGTCTGAGTCTGTGTGTGATCTTCGGGTGGTCGAACAGCTCCTGTATCTCCGCGGGACCTAGTGTGCTGTATCCTCTCATGAATCTCCTGAGTAGCCTGCCGAATCCGACGACCATCCCGGCCTCCCACGTTGACCCCTACCTTCAACAGGCTATCTCGGTTGTGTCAATGGGAGCTCAATGGCAGCTTCTGCAATGTCGGCACAGCGCGGTCCGCAAGTAACTGCCTTCCCAACCGCATCGAAGGCATCTTTGATGGCTTTGGTCGCCTAGGTGATCAAACTTTTGTACTAGCTTACATTTTGGGTTGTAGTCTTAGACTTCTTGAATTCATCTAGTATCATTCTATTTAACTCCGTCTGTAACATTAATATTAAAATTAGTAAATTCAAATTAACAAGATTTATGTTAATAAGAAAAGGAAAAAAACTTATCAAAATATATTATGTTGTTGCGTTGGGTTGATAACCCATCGGGAGTGGCCTAATATCCTTATTTCTTAGATTCGTAAAAAGGTGAACGGTAATTCTATTGTACCAAGCCATGTACTCGGGGCTTGGTAAAATAACATTACCTACAACGGGAACACCTTCCACGAGTGTTTGTAAGCGCTCGTCCCACAACGTTATGTATCTGCTGTGCTCATTCTCCCATTTCTTTGTCGGGACCGTTTTCATTGTGTGGACGTCATCACCCTCGACAATACCATGTGTACCTGCCGCTATTGGTACCACTTGATCGAATCCAAATTGCCTCATAACCCGATTAGGCAGATGGTACTCCACTACATCGAAACAAATGAGTGGCACTCGGGAACACACGGTTAACAGGAAGTTTGCAATTACCGCGTCCGGGTACGGTCTCCACATAAAATATAGAATAAAATCAAGTTAATGTAAAACAAGTTATTTAATTAAAAATTCAAATTACGAGAAAATTGAAATTAACTTACCCCTTGTATCTCGGTTATCTAATCTAGCTGATCACGAAACACCAACATTTGGTTTTTCGGAGTGTTGTGGTAAGTCCGTGCTCTATTCCATCTTTCCCCGAAAGGAGCACCGACAGGGATATTATCTATAACCTCGCCTCGGTTCTCCAGACGGAGACTAGAAATGTGCTCACACACCCACAATTGGTCAAAACAAATAGTATTGATCATTACATATTCAAATTACATATTAAACATAAAATTTTATATAATTTAGACAAACCTGAATGAGTAAACAACAGACGGTCATGTCATTCGAATCAGCCATACAGGAGATGCAATCTGATGGTACAAATACGCAAGGACACCGCTAGCCCACGAAGTCGTATCATGCTCGAGATCAGTGATGGTTAGGAGATAACACATGTTCACTCGGGAGCCCGACTTATCGGGAAAAAAGAAACTACCTATTAAAATGAATAGCAATGCCCTAGCCCTCTACTATATCGCCAACAGAGTAGCATCATGTCCTAAGGGCTCACTATTGTGAGCATAAACTTCATACAGTTGAAGAGTGTTTCCCCTAATTGACGCACTGACGGGTTCGAAACCTAACAGATTGAATGTAATACCAGTCCACTGAGTTTTGGACATATTGTATTCGGCACCCCACGACACCACGTGTCCCCTAGTAGGTAGTCCAAAAAGACATCCTACATCCTATAGAGTAATTGTCGCCTCCCCGGTACGTAAGTGAAATGTATGGGTCTCTAGGCGACATCTCTCTACTAAGGAAGTCACTAGAGCGTGATCTACCTTTACATTTCCTATCCTACAAACTCCCAAAAAACATAATTCGTCTAATAGGTTAATTAAGGCAGGGTTTGTTTCTTTGTTTTACGCGTCATAAAACTGACTATCGCTTCTAATAACTTTTAAAGGGGTGTTTAGTGCGTCATCCCCGTGCCATTTTCCTAACGACCTATGGTATGGTTGTTTGGTTAAAACACTCATATCTAAAGGACATGTATGAAGATGAGCAGGTGTAGACATCTATCCAAAAAAACAAAAAAAAACATAGATTTTATCTGAAAAACACATGTTATACCACCAAAATTAACATAAATTCTATAAAATAAGATAAATTTAAGAAAATTAACATCAGTTTAAGAAAATTAAAAAAATTCATCAAATTCCCAAATCACCAAATTACACAAATATTTCAAAAATTACTAAATCACCAAATTCCTAAATTCATCAAATTACATAAATTCCCAAATATTTCTTAACTAAATTCACCAAATTCATATTTAACCAATTATACAAATGTTCACAAATAATTACATTTAAATTTCCCCCCAATTTTTTTTTTAAAGGTTTATACCTTTGAAATTGAGAGAAAAGGGAAAGGGCAAAGAGGTGGTGATGAATGGTGGCTGCGGCGGCAGCAGGAGGGGACAGGTTGCAGCGGCTCTTGGGGGGAGGTTTTTTTTTTCTTTCCTTAGTTTTTTTTTGTTGTTGTTGTGAATCGCAAGAAGAGAGAAGGAAGAGGCTGCTGTTTGATTTAGGGGAATCTGAGAATGGATTTACCAATTTCGTGGAATGGCGATGCGCGTCTGGAATATGCCACATCAGTCGAGGACCTCCCTCAAATCCGTTCTGAACATAAATATTGCTCCCAAAAAAAAGGCTACCATGATTGACCCTTTATTCCAAACTATACTAGTCCAATGCAAATCCTTGACAATTTGCTATTGAAAATTATTTTTTTCCACGTTACCCATCATATAACATGTGCTCGTAGTGATGGCAAGAGTCTATCACCTCCACGTGCTCGTAGAGATGTACTGTTAAGATCGAGAAAATCCTTGCACGTTTACGTGGACCCAAAGTGGTATTTTAAGGATAAAAGCTAAAGGTCATCCAACTCCAAAGTGAAAGAAGGCAGCAGCTAGAAATGGAGGTCTCCCATGTTCTTCACATGAATGCAGGGCAAATCAAAGCTAGTTATGCCCAAAATTCCCTTCTTCAGGTATTTTCCAATCCAACAATCATTATTATTTTCCAATATTTATTTCTTCATATACATAGTGACGGATCTAGATAGGACTAGGAATCTTATATCTTTATTTGGTATTTTGTTATTTATTCACACTAATAAAAATTTGATACAAGTATAAACTAAATTAAATAATGAAATCCGTAAGAAAAAAATAAACAAATAACAAAAATCTATTCGTAAAACAGAGAGTTGTACAGAGAATGAGAATGAGGATGGAGGATTTTTTGCCTCTAGATAGAGGGTGGCGATCTCTCTTCAATATTTTCAAAATATCAATTTTTTTTATATAATGCAAAAAATATTTTCTTTAGAATTTTTTTTAAATTTTTTTTGTAACCCCGTTCCCTTTTCTTTCCCAAAATTTATGGTTAGTCTTCTAATGTATAATTTTCAGATCCATTGTATAATTTCTAGATCAATACGTGTACACAAAAACACACGCAAACACAATGATTATTGGTTGATAGTTTTAACAGTAAATAATCAATGTCTGTATGTGAGTATTTTGATCGGAAACTAGTGAATAAGTGATTGTTTGACCGGAGTTTGAAAACCTAAAAAACACATACGACGTGTTATGCAAAAAAAATATATGACCAATATATCAAATCGAAAATACAAAATCTCATATTAGTCAAAAAGTAAAAATAAAAATTTATTGGTAGAAAAACAAAAGTGATAGAGAAAAATGATTATATAATGTGGATTTATAATGTCTCAGTCCGGAACAGTTTTTTTTTTCATTACATACTGATTATCTCAAGACAACTGTTTTGAGATTAAAAAGGTGTCCGTTTTAAATCAATTTTAACTGTCAAAATTTTAATCCAACTGATGAAAGAACTTTTGCACTAGTGTAATACCTTTGTTTCGCACTAGAGGCACCCCACCGTCCATACCTTGTGGTCCATCACCTTAATGTGAAGAAGAGTGCTAATATATAAAAGTTTATATCGTTTGTCAAAGAAAAATTTATTCACTTATAAGTTAATGAACTAACATCTGTCATTTTCAATTGATTTTGAGAGGACATGAATGTTCTAATCCTCATTACTAATGGAATCCAAACGATCTCTGGATTGATAAGAAGATTATTTCAGTTGGATCAAATTCGTTACTTAACGAAACTAGATCTTGTGGAATCATATTGAATATTTGACGATGTTCAAATTTATCATAAATTTTGACTTTTGCGAATAAAAATCCACATTGAAATAATGATAAATGGTTTAATTAGACACTTTCAAAGAATCGACTTGGCGAAATTCCTTATTCCCTCGGATTTAGGATTGCTCTCTAATAATGGATCTTGCACCAATATCAATCCCGTTTTCCTCCATATATTCCTATTCCTATCTGTTATTTATACAATTTTCTCATCAATAAATTTCTAATATTATTATATGAGATTGTGATATGTTGTTAACAGAAAACAGTGATACAAAATACGAAGCATACGGTTGAAGAAAGCTTAGGGAAGTTATGCCGAAAGTACCCAAACTTACCAGATTGTCTGAATATAGCTGATTTGGGATGTGGCTCAGGACCTAATGCCTTCTTAGCAATAGAAGGGGTATTAGAGGGAATTTCCAAAGCTTGCTTGGAATCGAATCGAAAGACGTCGATTTCGGTTCAATTTTTTCTGAATGATTTAGTGGCAAACGATTTCAATCAAGGTTGTTAAAAACGCGTTTCTACGTAGACTCGGAGGAGGGGTGAAAAATCGTAAACTCGTGAATCGTAAAATAAATCGTAAAATCGTATCGAAATTAATATATATATATATATATATATATATATATATATATATATATATATATATATATATATATATATATATATATATAACAATAATTAACATATAAATCATATCATATGATCCAAAAATATGGAAAAAAAATTCATTAAACATAGTTTCACAAATTTTTTCAAAAGACAATAACGCAACAAAGTTCACAATAAAGAACTTACAAGTCTTTCAAAATATAAAAATGCGATTACACATAATTCTTAACTTACAAGTCTTTCAAATTAAAAATATCATCATTTTATTTATAAAATTAAAAAAAAGCATTAAAAATTGTAACTCATAATAAACAAAAACTAGAGGGTTCATGACAAACTAAATTTGAGCTCCAAAAATAAAAATTGAATTTCCAGTGGAAAAAAGGAAAGGAAAAAAGAGAATCTGATACCTGAATTTAAAAAGCCCTAGAGCTTCTTCGATGCTACGAGCAATAACCACAGGAGCGACCAAATGCCGACAAAGAAGAAGAAAATTGCATTTGGAGAGAATAAACTAGCGATTTTTGGTATTTTTTTGTAGAATCGGTAGAAACGTTCGTTTCTACGTTTTTACGATCCAAGTCAACGTTTCTACCCCATTTCTATCAGATTGCGATTCTACTCACGATTCAACACGTTTTGCCTCCGTAGAATCGTAAAATCGTACGTTTGTACGTGTTGACTCGCGTTTTTAACAACAATGATTTCAATACACTTTTGAAATTAGTTCCTGCATTTTATGAAAATATTGAGAAATCCGAAAGTGATTTATCATTCTTCGTTTGTTGCGGTGGCTGGCTCTTTCTATGGGAGGCTGTTTCGGGACAATTCCATTCACTTTCTGCACTCTTCTTACAGCCTTCATTGGTTATCTCAGGTTAGATTATCATTCAACTTCCGACTCTATTGAATATGGTAAAAAATCATTTGTCCCCGTGTATATCCTTATACATGTATCCAACCAATCACAATTATATATTTGGAAAAAATGTCCACACAATGAATTCTGATTAGTTGGGTACAGGAATATGGACATACACGGTTTTCACCCATTAAATACTACCTCCAATCTATATACAAGTCTTTAATGACAAGTAGCAAAAATTAAGGAAGAAAAATGAAAGTGTTTTATTAATCAAAATATGTAGTAACATTATTATATTAAATATAACTTGTATACTATTAATTTTATTTAAGATAATAATATCGATATTTTATTTAAAAAAAATTTAAATTTTTGCTTTTTTAATTTTCGCTACTTGTTATGAAAGTTTTATATTTAGTAATAAATGGAGTACCATATTAGAGAAATTTTATTCGTATATCATTATTAGTTGAAAAACATTTCCATAAAAAAAGCTCCCTCAACGTTTTTGAAATTCAATTGTAGGATCGCCCTTTAAGAACTGTCTCCACAGTCACTTACATGAATTGGGCGGGGTCTAGCTATAGATGTAGGCTCCACTAAATTCATATGAGGGAATTTGGGGCCAAACAAGGACGAAGCCAGGAATTTGGTGTTGTGGGGGAGGCGAAACTGCAACAGTATGTCGAACTACAAATAAAAACGGCAATCTTGGGGGGCGAAACTGATAAAATTTTTCGAACTACATATAAAATTTCTATACCTAATAGCATTTTTTAAAATCTTGCCCCCCTCTCCCGCCCCTGTATTCGTCCCTGGGGTCAAACACACAAGAATGGTCATAACATTGAGTGACCCACGGTTCTGATAAAATTACGATTGAGCATTTTCCTTTGTGTTCCATTTTAGGTTCCAGAAGGACTAGCAGTGAGATGTGGTGATGAGATAAAAGCATTGAACAAGAGCAATATATACATAGCAGAGACAAGTCCTGTAGAAGTACACACTGCATATTTGGATCAATTTACAAAAGATTTCACAAAGTTTCTTAGAATGAGGTCACAAGAAATGAGCCTTCCAGGGCATATGGTGCTTTCTTTCCTTTGCAAGATTGATAAGAATGATGGTTATGATATTCATGAGTTACTTGGAATGACCATGTATGACATGGTCAAAGAGGTACTTTTTCCCACCACAAAAATTATCAGTTTAACTTTAAAAATTATCAGTTTCCTTTTGAAAATCTTGGCTCTTAATACTCCATCAATTCATAAATATAAGATTTTCATTACTTGTTGCGAAAATTAAGAAACCATAAATTTAGATTTTTTTGTAATCAAAATATCAATATTACTCTCTTAAATAATACTTGTAAATTACTATATGATGGGGAGAGAGACAACTTTGTGATGATGTGGTAGTTCTGGATCACATTGTTCAAAATTTTCCTATTATGAAGTGGAAGTAGTATTGATTATCCAAGCAGCAACATTTTTTCTCTTTCCCAAAACTGTATTAATATTTAGTTCTATTATTGGTTGGCTCAGGGATCAATTGATGAGGAGAAATTGGCCACTTTTAACCTTCCAGTCTATGAACCTTCCGAAGAAGAATTAGTGGAAATCATCAATAGTGAAGCTTCTTTCAAACTGAAGCATATTGAGACGTTTAAGTTGCCATTGGATGCTAATACATGGCCAGTGGAAGCCAGAAATTTACTAGGGAGGAATACATTGGAACTTACATGAGAGCAGTTTTTGAATCCATACTGGCATGTCATTTTGGAGTGACCATTATGGATGAACTGTTCCGAAGATATGGCAAAAAGGCAGCTGAATACTTGAAAACTGGCAAAGGCACGATAAATAGTGTAGTCATTTCTCTTGCTAAAGAATGAAAATGAGGGGAAAAAATGTTTATGTTGTGAAGAAAATGTGTGAATACAGTAATAAGTACGGTAAAACGAGTACGGAACATCTTGTGTACCTGATTCGTTTAGATTTCGTTTGCATGTTCTATGTATGAGTTTATTTTCTATGGGTGTTTAATTGAATAATTTTGTGTTTATTTATTGAGAATTGAACTATTCATTAATTCATAAATTAATTTATGAATTGAACTATTTTTCCGATGCCACATTTATAATTTTCAAGAAAATAGATCCTCAATTGTATGCCAATTTTTTATGATTTCAATTTCAATAAGTATAAATATTGTCCAAGAAAGTTAGCATAGTCGGTGAGGAATTTTGACTTGTAACATAAATTTTAAATTCGACACTCTTTTACTTCGATAATAACATTTTTTTTTTTTTTTTTTGAAAAATAAAAATATTGAAGTTCAGTTAGGAGTAATCAAGGTTAAGGTTGTAATCGTCTAACCGTCGCTTATTATCGGTGGTCAACGGTTAGACGGTTACCCGTAACTTTTATTAGAGGTGAAGGAGGTTACAACTAAGGTTTATATTATTTTCTAACTGTGAACCGTTGGTTAGATATATTTTTAAGAGTAATTATTATAAATTAAAAATAAAGATTATTTAATAAGAGATTAAAAAACATTAATATTGAAAACTTGAAAACTATTATAATATTAAGCGACCCGGCTATGGTGGGTTCAACACTTATAGAACGCGCAGGCTGCCACATGATCACTTTCGTTGATATCCAATGGCCATAAAAAACGCGAATTGCAAAAAAAAAAAAGTTGATTACGTGAAACACCCAATAATCAGACTCACAAACCCCAAACCCCCCTTTCTCCTTCGTCTTCCTCACCCACGATCTCCTTCGCCAATAATGGCAATTAACCACGTCCACCATACAATCAAACATTAAACTTCTCCAATATCTATATTAATCGGTATCCTCCGACCACATTCACCACCATTCTGCTTCGTCTTCCTCACTCACGATCTCCTTCGCCATTAATGGCGATTAACCACGTCCACAGTAAATTCAGCCATTAAACTTCTCCAATAACTATTAATCGGTAACCTCCAACTGCGTTCACCACCATTATCGATCAAACATATTTGGAATTGTATGAATAGAAGAATGAACACTAATTTGGTTAAAAAATTATAAAACCTAAAAAATCTTACAGAGATTTTATAATATCATAATAGTTATTCTTGTATTGATCCATAATTATGCAGCAGAATAAACAAGTTATTCAAGTATCCAGTGGTTTTAAGCATATTGTAGACATTAACAATCAGATTATGAAGAAAAAATCTGCATACAAAGAAAAATTAGATAGACTTAAATTGTCTGGTGTTTTTGGATTCACTCAGATAAAATTTTTTGGGGATGCTTGCAGGTTTTTTGCCGAAAACTACGATGCTGATGAAAAATGTATACTACTCTCTGGTGGCCGTAAGTTGTACATTACAGGAGTGGATATTGTGTGAGTATATGGTGTGGAAAACAAGGGGAAATCTTCAATGAAAACCTACTACCAAAAGCACCATGAGCTAAGGAATACTGTGTAAATTACTATAATGTAAAGATCAGCAAAAAAAGCTTAAATGAAGGAGAAACGAATGAAAGAACTATTGGAACAAGGTGAAATAGAAGTTGATGACAAGTGGTGTGTCCTATACATCTTGTATGTAATGTTTACAACAATGTTGGCGGATACTACCGAAAGAATAAACATGATGCATGCAATGATGCTGGAGCTATTGACAGATGCAAAAAAATACAATTGAACAGAGTATTTTGCAGCAGTGATGCACGAAATACTGCAAAACAAATAAAATAAAAATGGCTTCAGAACAGACGAATGTAAAGACTATTGGATATATGCATTTCATGATGGTACGACCTGTTTACAGTTTTTATAATTACGAATAATAGTTATGTATTACATTGTTAATAGCTGTATTGGATATAGTTTACTGTTTTAATCTAGTATAATGATTGAAACTATGCTGCATAATTTGATTTTTGAGGTACATAACTATAAAATATGATAATAATAACTATAACACATGTAGACAATAAAAATTAGAAGTGGTGACAAGTAGTAATGAAAACTATAATGTTTCCAACATTAAAAGATTTCAACTTTACTGTAAATAACTGTAACTTCTATGTATAATAGCTATAACATATGTGTTAATAGCTATGTGTTAACATATGTTTGCTGTATATATAATATGTGTATAATAGCTATGTGTTATATTGTTTTAGACTGTTGACCAGTTTTGTACTGTTTTGCAAAACCTTAAAACATATTCATTATCTTGACTACGTGACCGGACATAGCACACATCAAGACTCACAACAACATCAAAATACTGGGACAATCAAAATGTATTGGTTAAAATGCATAGCCTTCGGGAGATTGGATTCTCAAGTGTGGAAGAAAAAAATTATGTAGGTGAGGAGAAGGAAGATGAATCAGACAAAAATGAACCTGTTCCAAAAAAAAAAGAGGGAAAGATCTTCTACAGGTAACCAACCGTTCACTGAAAGAATTATATAATATTGAAAGGAAATATGAAGAAAAGTTGTAGCGTATAAGAGAATAGATTCTTTCAATGAAGGCCCAAGAAGAAATAGAGCCACCACCAGAAAATTCCTTTGTTGTAGAAAGAGTGGAAACTCAATAACAATAACATATTCAAGAAGAAGGAGAGCGGTGCCAGGAGAATATCAACGTCAAAACAACTCGGCAAATGATGATGAAGAACCTGCGGTATGTGCAACATAGCTATTTATTGTATTCATAATAGATGTAATACATGTGTCTAATAACTATTATTGATTTACAAAATCATTATTCGGGAAAATGTCTTTTCCAAACTATTTGGTTTATAAAAACAATTTTATTTTGTATTATATTAGATTAACCCTGCAATAAAAGAAACTGAAAAAACAGAAAAGGTAAAAACCCCAAAGGGGAAAGGAAAGAAAAAAAACTCTGTCAATTAAGAAAAAACGAAAAAGTAAAATAGTCAATGTTGAAGATGCGCTGGTTGAGTTCCCTTGTGGTGATGGACCAGAGAAAGTGGAATTCCTAAGGGATGGGCTCCTTACCCTATACAGGAGAGACATGAGATCGCTAAATGTCGGAGAAAGAATGGAGAGCACGATCATCGATGCTTATGCACACATGTTGAATAGGAAAGAAAGAAAGGGGATGACGTTTAGACGCTTCTTCTTCACAACAACACTACCAAGTGTTGCAGCTGGTGCAAACTTGAATGGTGGGGATATAATCAATTAATGGATGATACATACTTCAAAACACTACCATACTTGACTAGGAACAAAGTTGGAGAGCGATGGATACCGCTTGAAGTTGAAATAATAAGTTTTCTTGCCTATTATGATATTAAACTATTATTACAACTATTCAGCATACTGCATATAATTATTAATTACAACTGACATATCTATTACAAAAATTCGAATACCTATTTTAATATTATTCACTAACATCCGTTCAATGTGTGAAAATATACAGTTTTACATCCAGTGTGTAGCAATGATCACTACTGGTTGATCACAATCGACATGAAAACAGGCAAACGTTGGTGTCTGAGCAGCCTAGATGTGGAAAATCATGTTATCGATACCAATTATAAACCAATTGCAGATGATTTGTTTTGCATTTCTTGAACCGTGGATGAGAGATTCTTTACCACATGAAAAGATACCTATTTTCCTGCCAAATTTCAAGTGGAGATCAGTACCGAGTACAACATAGCAGCAGTCCTAACAGTTGTGTTGTCTTCTTACTGAGCATGATGGAACACTGGGAATGAAGCCTTTCATCCAATTGTCTTTTTATATGGCCGACCGCCGAGAACGATGTTGGGAAGCGGTAAAAATTGCATCGCAAATCGATGAATCAGACAGATAACACAATTCTAGAATGGAAAAAATCACAAGCAAAAGAATTGATGAAAATTAGCAAAATTTAAATGTAATTCTTTTTAATTATATTATGAGAATTTGAATATTTTTTTAATATATAAAGTGTGACATTAATAGTTATAAGCTACCACGCCGATATAGATTACAACTGCAAAAAACAATTGTCATTAACAACATTCCTGGAATTTATTTACATAGAGGTTATAAGAAACTGAACTACTAGCTTTCACTAAATGATAAAAAAAATTGTCTCCATTAACATTACAGACGTTTATTAACCTCTAAACAACTCTTAAAAATTTATTAAGGACAGCCACCAAGTCGGATTCGCCTCTCCCACCAAAGAATCCTCCATTATCTATTAAAAACATTAAAAAATGGTATATAGTCCACTACAACTCTATTACATAACTATTAAACAAATACATAATCACTATTATACATATACATAATGGCAATAACAACTTGACAAACATCTATTATAAACAAAAATATAAAGTTTCCGAAAAAATATGATAAACTTCATCACTATTTTCTACCATTAGTTAAAAGAAAAATGTAATATAATTACAATAACAATAGTTATTAGACAGAGATAACATTATAATCAACATTAAACCTTGGATTTGAATAAAAAAACTATCATTTGTCACGACAAAATCAATTGAATAAAACAAGAATTGATTGGCTATCAAGCACTAAGGTGAAAGAAATTGGTAGTTTAAAGCTAGCGATAATGGAATTATCCATTGAAGAAATCAGAGGAAAAAAAAAACAAAGAGGAAAAAGATGAAGAAGAGCAATTGGGGTTTTCCCCCTATATTAACACATGATCATCACAATTGGGAGGATAAAACAGAAAGATTCACAAATTAATCCAATATTCAAAAATCGGTTGAGTGTGACGCGCACCATGGACAACAGAAGCAAATTCATTTTCATCAAATTCAAATGGAGATGGATATTCCAGAAATATTTTCAGGATATAATAAATGACAAGTATTAATACTAATTTTTCAAAGTTGGTGTGTTTAAGAAGAACAAAATATTACATAGGCACTTCAGGACCTAAGCATTCTTCGTAAAACTTTCTCAACCTATAACATTTAGATTGAAGACTACAAATGTGATAATGTACATATAAATATTTTGTGTATCGATAAACAAATTACATCTTCCGAATATTTCAATTTATAAATACTAGGTTTTTCCAAAAACTTTCAACATTTACTTGCTTTTTCTAAACTCTTCGGGAGGAATATTTTGCTAATTTAATCATCTTTAATTCAAAAAAATTTATTTTCGTAATAAAGAGGTCAACCACACATCGGGTGTGCCTTGAACTCCTCATCTATAAAAAAAAAACCCTTTTGAATTTGCAAAGCAATAGGCTCTTCAAGAAGGCTTATTGGTTAGTCCTTGTTATAGATTGTCTATGGTGTTTTACTTTGCTTATAGTTAGTGGACCGAAAGGAAGTTAAGTTACCCTTATACAATAACAACAAAGCTTTAATCATAAGTAATTTGGGTCGGCTACATGAATAATATAAGATTTCTCACTACAAGAAAATAGTTAAATAGCGACCGAAATTTTAGTTCACAAATTTAAACGGTCGTTATTCCGTCGGCAACATCGGTCCCGTTGACCAAATTGAAACACCGTCGTTTTGATCACCCTTAACGACCGACTACCGATTGATATTAATGATCGTTTTCCGACAGAATATATAACGACCAAATACCGACAGAAGTTAACGACCGAATACCGATGGAATAAATAACGGTGTATATTTGTATAGTAATAAATGAAGGACACAAAACGATGTCGTTTAATGTACGTTAACGACTGACTACTGGAATAACGATCGAATAGCGACCGAATTAGGGTTAGAGTTGGGCGACCGAATAGCGACAAATTTCGTCGCTATTATTTTCCCGGATTCTGTTTTTTTATAAAATAGTGGGGTTTTTAAGGATATATAGAAACATATTGACTATTTTAGTTACTATTACACACACACACACACACACACACACACACACACACACACATATATATATATATATATATATATATATATATATATTAACTAGAATATTCAAACAATTAAAACTTATAATTATTCACAAAATACCTATATATATTCGAAGCAGAACAATTCAAGTAATACATTTGTGTGTGCATTTACGTGAATCATTGAGTGATGGAGTTAAAATTTTAATAATTGATTATTAATAAATAAATAATTACTAAAATATTCATATTACTAAAATGAAATCCGGGAAAATAATAGCGACGGAATTAGGGTTTTCCGTCGCTATTCGATCGCTATTATTTTCCCGGATTCCATTTTTTGTAAAATAGCGGGGTTTTTAAGGATATATAGAAACATTTTGCCTATTTTAGTTACTATTAGGCAAAATGTGTCTATAAAACCTTAAAAACCCTGCTAATTTATAAAAAACGGAATCCGGGAAAATAATATCGACCGAATAGAGACGGAATCTGTCACTATCCGTGCTAATTGGTCGCCCTACCCTAACCCTAATTCCGTCGCTATTGGTCGCTATTATTAAATGCCTAAACGACGTCGTTTTCCAGTTCGTGACTCATTTTTTTTGAAAACTGTACAAGTGTTAAGCATTCTATTTGGCAACCGAATTTGCCAAGGCGGTTGCTATTCGATCGGTAAATAAAAGGCACAAACGGTGTCGTTTTGCCAGTTCGTGGGTTCATTTTTTTTAAATTGTACATTAAACATTTTGTAGGGTGACCGAATAGCGACCGAATTTGCCAAGGCGGTCGCTATTCAATCGCTATTATTAAATGCCTAAACGACGTCGTTTTTTTAGTTCGTGGGTTTATTTTTTTGAAAACTGTAACAGTGTTAAACATTCTGTAGGGCAACTGAATAGCGACCGAATTTGCCAACTCGGTCGCTATTCGGTCGAGATTATTAAATGCCTAAACGACGTCGTTTTGTGTTTTTTATTTCTCCTAAAATATCTAAGGCAAGAAGCCTCTCCCTCTTTCTTCGTTCTGCCCAGTCGCGACCTCCACCTTCACCACCACCTCTTCTAGCGATTTCCCCCCAAATCCACCGCGAAACCACTTCCTCCTTCCATTGCCACCACCTCCGGCACCTCCAAGACATCATCACCACCTCCAAGGCGTCGCCACCACCTCCGATTTCAGTTGGGTTTTTAGGGTTTAGGTGAGAATCTTGCCTTTTCTAGCTTTTTTCCCCTTAACAATTGGAATAAGTACATATATTTTGAGAAGATTAAAATAAAAATGAAGGGGAGGTAGTACTGATTTCTACTTGGATTTTAATATATGGGTTTTTTTTTATAATTTATTGTAAATGTTTTTGCCAATTTTCATAATTTTTTGCAAACTTTTTTTTTGGGGGGCGTGTTTCTTTGTTTTTCAGTGAAAAGAAGGAGATAAGCTTGAGTGATAATTAGTAGCAAATTTTTAAAAAAAAAAATCACAACTTTTTCAAGAGATTTGCTGGTTTTTTTTTTTTACTCAAAAGGTATGTAATTCTATTGTTTATATAGTGTGTGTTTTTTGTGATAATGTACATGGGTTCAAGCCAAAGACTTGGATGATTTAAGATTATTGGAGTTTTTAAACATCCAGTGTAGTTTTCTTGGTGTATTATTGAAATGTATGCTAATTATATCATTTTAGTTCCAATAAATAAATAATTGATAATCGAACATAACAAGAATATTCATATTAGTTCTATTGCACAATAAAATTCGCAGCAAACAATATATATAGACAAGATGCCATTAATAACATAGTAGACAAGGTACCATTATCACACGTTAATAATTACTTGAAAAATAAGGTTGAAAATCATCAAACATAAGATTCAAAGTTAATATGCATTTAATTATTAAGACTTGATATATGCAGATATTGTGTTTATAATGGACGACCGCAGTTGGATGTGTATGGGTTTGACAACAAATCGTGGACCTCGTCATAGTCAAGAATTTATAGCGGGATTGAAACGATTTGTGGATTTCGCTGTTAGTATGTTTGCTAATGTACAAATTGATGGGAATTTATGTCGGAGGATGATTTAGAATGATTAATCTCTTTCTCGCTTCTTGGAATTTCACATATTGAAGGTGAGTAATATTTGTTGATTTATTTTTAGTACTTTATTACCATAAATTAATTGTCGTATTGTATAACTTTTTAACATAATTCAAAGTGGTAATTTCATTACCATAAAATAATTAGATTCTTCAATTTTCAGATTGCAACTCATGCATTTCCAAGGATATACATATAAATGACATAAAGGAGTTTATGAGAAGTATAAACTTTGATTGTGAGTGTTGTAATGTAAATAAGAAGTGCACACTTTGATTGTGAGTTTTGATAATTCAAAGTGTGTGAGTGTTGTAATGTAAATGAGAAGTGCACACTTTGATTGTGAGTGTTGTAATTCAAATTGTGGACTTTGATTGTGAGTGTTGTAATGTAATGAAAAGTGCACACTTTGATTGTGAGTGTTGTAATGTAATGATAAGTGCACACTTTGATTGTGAGTGTTGTAATGAAAGTGCACATTTTGATTGTGAGTGTTGTAATGTAAATGAGATGTGTAAACTTGTGTTTTTTAGTTAGATAATTGGTTATATAATGTTATTTTTGTTTATTGATTATTTTTGCTATTTGGGATGTTATTAATACTATTTATGGTTTGTATTTCTGTGCGTATTGTTGTTTTTTTATAATAGGGATTTAATTAAATTTCAGATTTATTTTTTAAAATAAAAAGCAATTTAGCGACGGAATAACGACCGAAATATTGGGCGCTGTATTAGCCGTCGTTAACCAGTCAAAGTCAAAAGTCAACAATGTTGACCATTCGGTCGGTAAATAGCGACCTAATATTCGGACGCTAACCATTCCGTCGTTAAATAATCAAAATCAAAAGTCAACAATGCTGACCATTCGGTCGGTAAATAGCGACCGAATAGATATTCCGTCGGTAATTTGCTTAGCGACGAAAAATACACGACCACGTCATTCGGTCGTTAATCGGTTTAGTGAAGGAAATGTCCGACTCTGCTACACAGTTTTCTTGTAGTGTTTGTGTGGTCGTTCACATGTATACATTTTCTTCTATTAAACGCCATACCCTCATCCAAGTCTAACAAATCCACATTATTCTTGATTACTTCGGTCCAAACATTCTTCGGCCTCCCATACCTCTTACAACCTCACGCCTCCATCCTTTCAAGTTTCTGAACCGGAGCGTCACTCGATCTTTTTTGTATGTGTCCAAACCACCGCAAGCGGTTTTTTCCTCATATTTTCTTCAATAGGTGCAACTCCTATTTTCTCTCGGATAATCTCATTTCTCACTCTATCCTTTCTAGTATGCCCACAAATCAATCGCAACATGCGCATCTCTGTTACACTCATTTTTTTGGATATGACATATATTCATGGCCCAACACTGTACTATACAACCACGGGGGGTCTAACAGCTGTTCTATACAACCCCCTTCACTCTCAAGGGTATATTATGGTGGCACAAGACACCCGTTGTGAAGGGATTCATGGGAAGAAACTCGTTCTAAACACCCATGAGTCCTCACCTGGAGGATCCGCTCATACCAAATGAATCAAAAACCAGCGAAAAATTACTTACATTTTTCGGCTAAAGATTCTGTCTTTCGGATGTGTGCTGCTGCCACCAGAGTCCTCCCTTGCGGAATTACTCCCTATCGGTATCCACGCGACGAAACGAGCAGCGAGTGCTAGCTTTTCATTTTTCTGAGTTTTGGAATCTAGAGAGAAAAGGATGTCGAAAACAAGAAATCTGATTTCTAGGTTTTTGCTATTTTTGAGGCTCAAAACATTCGTGCCTAGGATTTCGGCCAAGAGTAGTTTATATAGGGTGTGGGAGTTTGTTCAGAACAACTCCCACGTCCTATCCACCTCTTCTGGAAGTGGGAGTCTTTAACTCCCATGTCCTCTACACTTATGTTGGTAGTGGGAGTCTTTATCGGATAATGACTCGCACGTAATCCCAACTATAACTAAATATCGAAAATGCCCCTTACTCATCTCTAATTCGAATAATAATGTTTTATTATTCTCAGAAAATAAATGTCAGATACAACGAACCTAGACACATTATAGATTCATTGAATTTGGACATGAACCTCGTTAACTCGTCTATGTGTGTGACCCTGTAAGTTAATATCACAGTGGCAATGAAAACACACTTAGTAGCAAGTATGTGTTAATAAATCACAAGCGGTCCCTAGCAGGACATTGTGACTACCCAAAGTGAATGAATTTATGGTGGAACCTAATATCAATCCACTATTTAATCTCTTTGTCTCGCGATATCCTAATTAAGCATAAGGCATGGTAGTCGTCACCCTTATTAAGCTTAATTGTATTTATGCTCGATCTCCAGTGTAGACTGTTCCAGCAAATAGTATTTAATAACCACTTTATCAAATACATTTGAGTACAGCCATGCATTTAGATAGTCTTCACTATCGAGGGGCCCATGGATATCTCTCTAATAATAGAGATGGGCAAATTCCTTACAATGCCTCTCACATTCAAGCCATGATAGGACGCTACATCTGATCATCAGTCGTATTGATTACTCGATTAAAACTAACGTCCGACTGAGTCAAAACGTGGCTCCATTCATGCTAGAATAAATGGAGACATAAGGTTTAAGGATTCCAAAATAGTATTGAGGAAATAATACTTATGACTAAGGACCACGAAGTATTACTTCTCTAACGGATCACGTCTGATACAATGTATCTCAATATATTGCATCTATGATATGATTTGTATCCATTACACATGATCAGTAAAACATAATCATCAATCATACATAATACTAGTTTTATTTCATTGTAAAAAATATTACATAAAACAAAGGGACAGTTAGAATAGTAATTGCATAAGCTAATGAGTTTTACTATCAAATCACACATTTGATGTTCAAAAGAAAAAATAACTATTCAAAGACATGCTCAAAAAGATATAAAACGTACAACATATGCTAATGGTCCTAGGGCACTACTAACACGTTGCACCATTCCATTTCAACCAACCAACTTTAATTCGATGCGCCACATCCCATCAAACTCTCCATATTTTTGAATGATAGAGCCCAAGTACCGAACATAATCATTCACCATGATACTTTTGTCATTCAAGCTAATAACACTCTACTCTCTACTTCGACGGGCACTAAACTTACACTCAAAACACTTAGTTTTACTTCTACTAATTCTAAAGCCTTTAGATTCCAATGCTCGTCTCCGTACTTCCAACTTAGTGTTAACACCTACTCTAGTCTCATCAAGCAGAACAATATCGTTAGGAAATAACACACACCAGTGTATAACATACACCATGGTGCGGAGTCTTGTATATCGTTAGCAAGTTAAATTACACTTATGAGTAGATAAATGCAGAATTTAAAAATGCATTGATTTTTGTTTCTTTTTTCTTTTTGGGGGTAGGGTAATGTTTCTGTTATTCTTTACTGGTAAGTAGGGAACTTTTCTGCGTCTAAAAGGCAAAAAGGCAAAAAGGAAAAAAGAGATTCTGCTTCTAAACGTAGGTGTTTGAAACTAAGGACGCGAAATCACAGGTGATGAAATATATTTTCTTCAACTATTGAACTACATACATCTAAAAGGCAGATGTTGTACGGATGCTGGGAATTAAACCTTGTATCTGTATCCTTTTTATTAGTTGTTCATCTTTACGCTTATATTATGTGTTTTACTGGTTCAAGTAATAATTTCTTTGTTTCGTGTACTACTTTTTAAATGCTTACAGCCCTTTATGCTTGTTCTTGAGAACGTGCGTTGTCTCTTATCTTCAATTTCATTGTTGTCAGGTCGGAATTTCTTCTGGAGCAGCTGCGGCTGCTGCCCTCCAAGTTGGGAAGAGACCTGAGAATGCGGCCAAGCTTATAGCGGTACGTCTTTTTAGAGGTTTTTGTTTTTCAGGATTATTATTAGACCAGGTGATTTAAAAGAGAAATTTTATTTTGGTAGGCTACTAAGTTTGATAAGTTACATCCAAACCAATGAGAGCAGTACACATAGGAAAAAGAATTAAAGAGAATTGATGCAAGTTCATTTATCTTTCCTACGTGTACTGTACTGATTTGCTTGGATGTAAGTTATAAGTTAGTAGTCTACCAAGATAAAACTACTCTATTTAAAAGGGCTTTTCCACGGGTGATTACTTTTTCAAAAAATAGATTTCTTCCGGCTTCCACATCTTGTGTTTATCCCTCTTTCTTAAATACCAAATTTTCTCATGCTCCAGGGGAAAAAGAAAAAAAAAACACTGTTTTTCGTGTGTGAGTGCATTGAA
Organism: Vinca minor; assembly: GCA_026122235.1. Lineage (NCBI taxonomy): Eukaryota > Viridiplantae > Streptophyta > Magnoliopsida > Gentianales > Apocynaceae > Vinca > Vinca minor. The sequence goes on along the minus strand of JAOCZM010000244.1, from coordinate 1,016,471 downwards.
TTGGAAATTCTGGTTCGTTCTAATTGTATGGTGTATTTCTCAAAATAGAGAACATTAGTGCCATTCCACATTTCAACCCATCCCTGGCCCTACTTAGACCCGGTTGAATTCTTGTTGACTGGTGGCTTGAGAGAAATGTGAAGGAATATAAGACCTTCTAGTATTTTTATTTTTTTTCTTCCAAAATGTTTGTACAACAAATCTTAAGGATTATTTTCTAAAGTTAATCTTACCCACAAATACAATTTTCTCCTTCTCTATTATGTTAATGGTATTACTAAAGGATAAATAGGAAAAAAATCACTTATTTCCCTCGTCCTTAATCTATGCAAATTTCCAAAAGACTTTATATTATTAAACATAGTGAATATTAGGTTTCGTAAAATATGAAATATTTGTCAGACCAGAAGGCAGAACCAAAGCCGAAAACTTAGTATATTGGGTTTAGGAAGGAAAACCTTGTCCAAATAACAATGTTCTAAAACGTTTTACACTAGGGAATGGATGAGAGATCATATATATTACTCCAACTAACTCGGATCTTTTTTATTATTGACCGGTGTTCCGGTAGTGAATTGGCTTATCCCGTATCACTACATAGTTGTTAAATTATTCACGGGTAAATGCTAACCTAGGATGTGTTGTTTCTAGGATTTGTTAGTTCGAATGAAGCCCTTTCCTGTAATTATTGGTCTAAATGTATATCCGAAATATTGTGTAGGTTGTATTTCCAAGCCTTGGGGAACGGTACTTGTCCTCCGTAATTTACCAGTCAATTCGGGAGGAGTGCGAGAAGATGCAACCTGAGCCATGATCATCATCATCATCCTCCTAGAAGCTACACTCTAGTAATAAGCACCGATTTTCCTTTCTTTTCACTATCTTGATAATTTTTCTTGGAATCGTGGTTGAGCCCGCGTCTATCGTTGATAGATAGTTAGCAAATTCATCTTTTCTCGTGCTCTTAGAAGCTACAGGCTAGAAATAAAACACCGGTTGACTTTTCCTTTTACATCTTAAACGGTTTTTCTTCAAATCGTTGTTATTCCTCCATTGATATACATATTTGCACCTTTGGCAGGTGAATTTTTTTGTGGGATTTTCCTCATGCATCATCTATATGTATCAATCCTCATAATATTAAAATTTTGCTTTCTTGATTGTTATCTACCCTTGTGTAAAATTCTGTTTCTACATATTTCAAAGGCAAATTAGCAGATTTAGTCACGCAACATTTTACGACTTCATTTTTCTTCTTTTTTTCCTACTTTTTTCATCCATAATCATATTACGATTTGTAACTTAAGTCCTTCTGTCAATTTTTTTGGTAGTCAATAGTTAGTCAAGGGGTAATTTAGGAATATCAAATAATATAATCTCCTCCGCTATTATTTAAGAGAAGTTTTATCTTGTCAGGTGAATAAGTTTAAAATTTACATTCAAGGCAATGAATACAATACACGTAGGCCAAAAGTGCAAATTCATAGGAAAGAGAATTGACTTTTTGGCATACGTGTATTGTATTCATTGGTTTGGATATAAGTTTTAAAGTTACTCACCTACCAAAATAAAAATTTTTCATTATTTAAAGGAAAATTTACATATTTAGTCCCAAAACATTTTATGACTGGTGGATTGGGTACTTCTCACCATCTTCATTCACCTTCTTCCATCTCCGGCAACTTACCACCGCCCTTCACCCCTTCCATCTCCGGCAACTCCCCTTCCACCCAGAGTCATCAAACTTTTTGACCAGGCCTAATTCTTAGTTTGCTTTGCAACTACGAGTATTGCAATCAAAACACATATTACCAACCAGATTCTTCAATAAAATAGACGCTACTCGTGGCACTAAATTCATTTTAAAAAAATAGTAGAATCTAGCCCCTTTGACAGAGCATTTGCTACTTAATTTCACTGAGATTATCAAAATATAAATCAACCCACCCCAACAAGCAATTCATCCTCTTAACTATTATCCGTATGGGCCCGGGGCCTTTTTTTCCGGGAGTTGTTTCAGAGCTACGACGATCTCGGATTCCTCAATGATCATCGAGACATTTAAATCGCCCCTTAATATGTGGAGTTTCGACCCATAAGTCTTTGCAATTCTGTTTATTATTTAATCTCCAGTGTTCTGGTGAATCAGTTAAAATTGGTATTGTCCACGGTAATCGACCCTTCACAAAGAGCTTTCCTTCGTGGTCGTTTAATCACAGACAACTCTATTGTGGCATTTGAGGCCTTCCATGGTATGCAAATGGGCCTAGTTGGAGCTAAGAAACACTGTGCATTGAAATTGGATATGAGGAAAGTGTTCGATCGTGTGGAATGACGCTATCTAGAACTCATGCTCGAAACTATGGATCTCCCCCAGCTTCCACCATTTAATTATGACTTGTGTACGTACCGTGACGTACCGAGTCCTTATTAATGGTAAACCATCATCATTGATCACGCCTTCCCGGGATTACGCCATGGTGATCCGCAATCTCCGTTCTTATTTATTCTTTGTGCCGAAGGTTTCTAGGCCATGATACGCAAAGCACAGACTTCACTCTTGTTGCGTGGATTACAATTTGGTTGATCAGGGTCATGTCTCACCCATTTTCTCTTCGCGAACGATTCCCTATTATTTATGGAATGTACTGAGGCAAACATATTGACAGTGCAAAGCATCCTTGGAGAATATAAATCTTTTTCTGGGCAATCCATTAATTTCGAAAAATCATCTATGTATTTAACCAATGGGTTTGATAACCAACAACCTCGGCTTCTTTGTTCTTTGTTGGGAGTCCGTCTTGGTCAAGGTGACGGGAAGTACCTTGGCCTTCCCTATATTATCGGGCGAAACAAGCGTGAGGTATTTTCTTATATCAAGGACCACATTTGGAAGGTTGGAAAGAAAAGTATCTATGGCAGATGGGAAAGGAAATTCTTATTAAATTAATCATCCAAGCAATCCCTATATATATTATGCAATCTTTTTTTCTCACACGCTCGATTTTGGATGAGATCATGGTTATGATTCGAAAATTATGGTGGAGTAAAGGAGGAGACAGTCGCGACATTCATTAGTTATCATGGGGCATTCTTTGTAAGCCTAAGGAGCGTGGTGGTTTGGGACTACGATATATGTCGGCCTTTAATCTGTCACTTTTAGCGAAGCAGGGTTGGCGAGTTCTTCAGAATCCATATTCGTTCCTCGCAAGAGTTCTTAAAGCGAAATATTATCCTAATGGAACATTCTTCCAAGCTACTTGCGGTCCGCGATCATCTTGTGTGTGGCGGAGCATGATTAAAGGAAGAAATATACTTGAAACAGGCCTCCGTTGGCGTATTGGTAATGGCAATTCGGTAGATATATGGAACGATCCATGGGTTCCTATACCTTGGCGATTCCGAGTGAGTAATAATCGTGAGTTTAGTCTTACTAGTCGAGCGGTTAGCGAAGTTATTATTGACTCGCCAAGACGATGGAATTTAGAGCTGATACGGAGCCTTTTTCTGGCCACATGAGGTGGAAGCTATTATATCGATCCAGCTAGGTGACTCGCATAGTCCGGATCGCTTGATTTGGCATTATGCCGCAGATGGAATCTATTTTGTTCGCTCCGGATATCACACTCTTATGGCAGCAAATTCTTGCCTCACGAGGATAGCGGAGTCGTCCTCGCCTGATGCTGAGAACAAATTTTGGCGTTTCCTATGTCAACTCTCCATTCCACCCAGGATCATACATTTTCTGTGGCACTCCGCACACGATTGCCTTGCTACTGGATCGAGTTTGGTGAAGAGAATTCACATTTCGCCTAGCTGCTCGGCGTGTGGTGAGCTACAGAAGACGAATTTTCATTGTCTCTTCTGCTGTCCGACTGCGGTATCAGTCTGGGCTCTTTGGGAGAAAAGCAGCGAATGGAGAGGGTTGGGTATTTCATCTATCAAAGACCTCATGTTCTACCTATTTCTCACTGTAACATCAGAGGATGTCTCTCTGTTTGCTCATTTGTTGTGGTTGATTTGGAAGGATCGTTGCTCTTTTCAATTCGAAGGTCGTCGTGCGGCTCCTTCAGCAATCTTCACGGATGCTAAAGCTGCAGCATTGGAATTTAACTTGGTGCTCTCCTGCTCCCAGCTACACCAATATTCCCTTCCCCTATATCCTGTTTAATGGTCTCCTCCAGTAGCTGACTCTTTGAAAATTAACGTCGACGAATCTTGGAAGGATGGACTTGCTGCCTTCAGTTGTATAACTCGCTCCTCTTTGGCCGTGCCTATATTAGCCTGTTGTGGGCGATTGGTCTCACGCACTAGCGCCACTCACTGTGAGCTGCTAGCAATTCTGGAAGGGTTAAAAATGGCCTCATTACTTAGGGTTAGTTCCTTTTCGCTTAAGAGTGACAATATTGAGATTATCACTTGGCTTGATTGCGCCGCAACGGTCTTCTCACTGTTGGGTTAGACTTGGTCTTCTTTAGTTGGTAAGTTGCAGAAATAAGCTCCTACATTTTAGGAGAAAGTTAGCATAGACTAGTTCAAATTAGTTTTGATTGTGTGCATAACAATCTCCACTTTTGAAGTAGTGGCGACCTTGCTTTCAGTAGTTGTAAGGCTATTTAATGGCCAAAAGCTTGCATAATAAAATCAGTAAAGTAATTCATACCTTTGTGAGTGTGTGTTATAGATTGAGTGCAACAAATCTGGTATCAGAGCCTCGAAAGAAGCTAACCTGTGTGTGAAAAGAAAACACGAGTGAAACTAAGTGTGTGAGGAAAAACAAGAGTGAGAATCAACACAGATGGCTGATAACAACAACTTTGCACAACCAAGCATCCCCAAGTTTAACGGGATTATGATCATTGGAGCCTGATCATGGAGAACCTTCTCAGGTCAAAGGAGTATTGGAGTGTGGTACAAACTGGTTTTACTGAACCAGCGAGTGAAGAAACTCTATCTGCAGTCCAAAGTAAGAATGTCGATGAAGCTAGGCTAAAGGTTCTAAAGGCCAAGAACTATCTGTTCAGTTCAATCGATACGACTATCTTGAAGACCATCACTCAGAATGAGACATCCAAACAACTTTGGGATTCGATGAAAATCAAATATCAGGGAAATGCAAGGGTGCAACGAGCACAGTTGCAGACATTGCGTAGAGACTTCGAGCTACTGGACATGAAGCATGGTGAGTCAGTCACGAACTATTTTGGCAGAGTAATGGTGGTTGCCAACAACATGAGAAACTGTGGAGAAGACATGTCAGACGTAAAAATTGTGGAGAAGATCTTGAGGACGCTCACAGAAAATTTCAATTACATCGTATGCTCGATTGAGGAGTCCAAAGACATTGACAATCTATCTGTCGATGCATTGCAAAGCTCACTGCTTGTTCATGAGCAGAAATTTAAGAAGACTGTCAATAGAGGAGGAGAAGAGTAAGTTCTAAAGATCTCACATGATGAGCGTGGAGGAAGAGGCAGAGGAAACATGTTTAGAGGAAAGGGAGAGGCCGAGGAAGGTCGCTGAACAAATCACTCGTGGAGTGCTTCATGTGTCATCAATTAGGGCACTTCCAGTATGAATGTCCACAATGGGACAAAAAGGCGAATTATGCAGAATTTGATGAGGAGGATGAGATGCTGTTGATGGCCTTTGTGGAGACGAACAATGCCAAGAAGAAAGAGGTATGGTTTTTGGATTCGGGTTGTAGTAATCACATGTGTGGAAACAAATTTTGGTTTACAGATTTAGATGAAGATTATTGACACTTTGTAAAGTTAGGAAACAATACTCGAATGGGAGTCATGGGAAGAGGGAGTGTGTGACATAAGATTGATGGAATAGTCCAAGTAGTGTCAGAAGTCTACTACGTACCAGGCTTGAAGAGTAACCTACTTAGCATAGGCCAACTCCAAGAAAGAGGCCTCACCATTTTGATCAAACACGGTGTCTGGAAGATGTTTCATCCAAAGAGGGGGTTGATAATGCAAACATGGATGACGAAAAACCGAATGTTTGCATTATTAGCAACAACAGCAGTCACAAACACCCCAAGATGCATGCAAATCTCAATGAATGATGAGTCCCAACTGTGGCACCGTAGGTATGGACATCTAAATTACAAAGGTTTTAAGAACCTTGAAGTTCAAAAATATGATGAAAGGATTGTCGGAGTTAGAGGGAGCGACCAGAGCATGCACCAGCTGCTTAATAGGTAAGCAACATCGAGAAACCATTCCGAAGAAAAGTTCATGGCGCACTTCAAAAAAATTGCAGCTGGTTCATTTAGACCTCTATGGCCCAATTACTCTCTCATCAAACAGCGACAAAAGATATATAATGACTCTCATTGATGATTATACCAGGAAGGTATGGATTTAATTTTTGAAGGATAAATCTGAAGCTTTTACATTCTTTAAGCAATATAAGAGTCAAGTCAAGAAAGAGAGTGGGTCAATGTTGTGCTGCCTGCGGAATGATAGAGGGGGTGAATTTACCTCGAATGAATTTAATATGTTTTGTAAGGAGACAGGTATAACAAGGCAACTTACAACAGCCTCTACGCCACAACAAAACGGGGTAGCAGAGCGCAAAAATCGAAGCATCATGAATATGGTTCGATGTATTCTGAACGACAAATGAGTGCCAAAGAGGTTCTGGCCTGAGGCTGCTAAATGGGCAGCACATGTGCTAAATAGAAGTCCAACATCCGTGATGAAGGAGAGAACACCAGAAGAAGTATGAAGTGATGTGAAGCCGAACGTAGACTATTTCAGAGTCTTCAGATGCTTAGCCCACGTACATGTTCCAAACGAAAGGAGGAAAAAGCTAGACGATAAGAGCTTATGTTGTGTGCTGCTTGGAGTTAGGAATGAGTCGAAGGCATATCGATTATATAACTAGTAACACGAAAGATAATTATCAGGCGGGATGTGATCTTCGAGGAAGATAAAGGCTGGAATTGGGAGAAGGATGCAAGGCAAGCAGAAGAAGAAAAACTAATTTGGGAAGGTTGTGATGATGAAGCAAAGCATGAAGAAATTGAAGTGAATGAAGAAGAAAATTCAGTGGCAGGTGCAGAAGAAGTAGAGAGAGGTGCAAGAGTTAGAAGACCACATTCCTACCTGCAAGAGTATGCCACAAGAGAAGAATTTTCTGATGACGAAGAGGCTGGTAACTTTGTGATGCCTGCAGCCCTAGAAGATCCTACTTCATTCGAGCAAGCTGTGGTTGAGCTGCAAGCCATCTAAAAAATAATACTTGGGAACTAACTGAATTACCTGCAGGTGCAAAGAAGATAGGTTTAAATGAGTGTTTAAAACTAAGCTCAATGAACATGGAGAAGTAGACAAATACAAAGCGCGGCTTGTAGCCAAGGGCTATGCACAACAGCAATGAATCGACTATAATGAGGTATTTGCACCGGTGGCGAGATGGGATACAATTCGTTTGCTTATATCTATAGCTGCTCAGAAAGAATGGATATTTTATCAACTGGATGTGAAAAGCGCCTTTCTGCCTAGAGAGTTGGAAGAAGATGTATATGTAGAACTACCTTTGGGATACGTTCGAAGGGGAGAAGAGGAGAAAGTCTACAAACTCAACAAAGCACTATATGGACTAAAGCAGGCACCACGTGCCAGGTACAGTAAGATTGAGGCATATTTCATCAAAGAGAGATTTCAAAAATGTGATTATGAGCATACACTCTTCATCAAGACAGAAAGAGGTAACAAAATTCTTATTGTTAGCCAGTACGTTGATGATCTAATATTTACTGGCAATGACAACCTGATGTTTGCAAAGTTCAAATAATCCTCCATGAGGAAAGAGTTTGACATGACTGATCTAGGAAATATGAAGTATTTCCTTGGAGTGGAAGTGATCCAAAAGCAAGGAGAAATATTTATCAGTCAGAAGAAGTACGCTGGAGAGTTGCTAGAAAAATTCAATCTTCACGATGGAAATGCAGTTAAAAATCCAATTGTGCCGGGTTCAAAATTATTGAAGGAGGGAGAGGAGCTAAAGTTGATGCAACATTGTATAAGCAGCTAATTGGGAGCTTAATGTATATTACAGCCACGCGGCCTGATTTAACGTATGTGGTTTGTCTCTTAAGCAGGTATATGGCTGATCCCTCAGAGCAGCAGATGCAAGCTGCAAAGAGGGTATTGCGCTATTTGAAATGAACGACTGGTTTTTGGGTGATGTATAAGAAAGAAGTTTCTAATGAGTTAGCTGCGTTTACATATAGTGATTATGCAGGGGACATAGATGACAGGAGAAGCACAAGCGGATATGTTTTTTTATTGAGTTGAGGGGCTGTATCTTGGGCATCCAAGAAACAACCAGTGGTGACTTTATCAACTACAGAAGCTGAATTTATTGTAGCAGCTGCTTGTGCATGTCAATGTGTATGGATGCAGAGAATTTTTTAGGAGCTCGGTATGATTCAAGCTCAAGGTACTACGATTATGTGTGACAATAGTTGAACTATAAAATTGTCAAAGAATCCGGTACTTCATGGGAGAAGCAAGCATATAGATATCATGTTTCATTTTTTAAGAGATCTTGTGAGGGAGGAGGTCATCGGGCTGGTTCATTGTGGTACAGAAGAACAACTCGCAGACATCATGACAAAACCGCTTAAGCTGGATACATTCACAAAGTTAAGAGAAAAACTAGGAGTGTGTGATGGGATAAATTGATTGTGATAACAACCAGTTTAGGAGAAGCATTGTTGGGGTTAGACTTGGTCTTCTTTAGTTGGTAAGTTGTAGAAATAAGCTCCTACATTTTAGGAGAAAGTTAGCATAGACTAGTTCAAATTAGTTTTGATTGTGTGCATAACAAACTCAACTTTTGAAGTAGTGGAGACCTTTCTTTCAGCAGTTGTAAGGCTATTTAATGGCCAAAAGCTTGCATAATAAAATCAGTAAAGTAATTCATACCTTTGTGAGTGGGTGCTATAGATTGAGTACAACAAATATGGTATCAGAGCCTCGAAAGAAGCTAGACCTGTGTGTGAAAAGAAAACACGAGTGAAACTAAGTGTGTGAGGAAAAACAAGAGTGAGAATCAACACAGATGGCTGATAACAACAACTTTGCACAACCAAGCATCCCCAAGTTTAACGGGATTATGATCATTGGAGCCTGATCATGGAGAACCTTCTCAGGTCAAAGGAGTATTGGAGTGTGGTACAAACTGGTTTTACTGAACCAGCGAGTGAAGAAACTCTATCTGCAGTCCAAAGTAAGAATGTCGATGAAGCTAGGCTAAAGGTTCTAAAGGCCAAGAACTATCTGTTCAGTTCAATCGATACGACTATCTTGAAGACCATCACTCAGAATGAGACATCCAAACAACTTTGGGATTCGATGAAAATCAAATATCAGGGAAATGCAAGGGTGCAACGAGCACAGTTGCAGACATTGCGTAGAGACTTCGAGCTACTGGACATGAACATGGTGAGTCAGTCACGAACTATTTTGGCAGAGTAATGGTGGTTGCCAACAACATGAGAAACTGTGGAGAAGACATGTCAGACGTAAAAATTGTGGAGAAGATCTTGAGGACGCTCACAGAAAATTTCAATTACATCGTATGCTCGATTGAGGAGTCCAAAGACATTGACAATCTATCTGTCGATGCATTGCAAAGCTCACTGCTTGTTCATGAGCAGAAATTTAAGAAGACTATCAATGGAGGAGGAGAAGAGCAAGTTCTAAAGATCTCACATGATGAGCGTGGAGGAAGAGGCAGAGGAAACATGTTTAGAGGAAAGGGAGAGGCCGAGGAAGGTCGCTGAACAAATCACTCGTGGAGTGCTTCATGTGTCATCAATTAGGGCACTTCCAGTATGAATGTCCACAATGGGACAAAAAGGCGAATTATGCAGAATTTGATGAGGAGGATGAGATGCTGTTGATGGCCTTTGTGGAGACGAACAATGCCAAGAAGAAAGAGGTATGGTTTTTGGATTCGGGTTGTAGTAATCACATGTGTGGAAACAAATTTTGGTTTACAGATTTAGATGAAGATTATTGACACTTTGTAAAGTTAGGAAACAATACTCGAATGGGAGTCATGGGAAGAGGGAGTGTGTGACATAAGATTGATGGAATAGTCCAAGTAGTGTCAGAAGTCTACTACGTACCAGGCTTGAAGAGTAACCTACTTAGCATAGGCCAACTCCAAGAAAGAGGCCTCACCATTTTGATCAAACACGGTGTCTGGAAGATGTTTCATCCAAAGAGGGGGTTGATAATGCAAACATGGATGACGAAAAACCGAATGTTTGCATTATTAGCAACAACAGCAGTCACAAACACCCCAAGATGCATGCAAATCTCAATGAATGATGAGTCCCAACTGTGGCACCGTAGGTATGGACATCTAAATTACAAAGGTTTTAAGAACCTTGAAGTTCAAAAATATGATGAAAGGATTGTCGGAGTTAGAGGGAGCGACCAGAGCATGCACCAGCTGCTTAATAGGTAAGCAACATCGAGAAACCATTCCGAAGAAAAGTTCATGGCGCACTTCAAAAAAATTGCAGCTGGTTCATTTAGACCTCTATGGCCCAATTACTCTCTCATCAAACAGCGACAAAAGATATATAATGACTCTCATTGATGATTATACCAGGAAGGTATGGATTTAATTTTTGATGGATAAATCTGAAGCTTTTACATTCTTTAAGCAATATAAGAGTCAAGTCAAGAAAGAGAGTGGGTCAATGTTGTGCTGCCTGCGGAATGATAGAGGGGGTGAATTTACCTCGAATGAATTTAATATGTTTTGTAAGGAGACAGGTATAACAAGGCAACTTACAACAGCCTCTACGCCACAACAAAACGGGGTAGCAGAGCGCAAAAATCGAAGCATCATGAATATGGTTCGATGTATTCTGAACGACAAATGAGTGCCAAAGAGGTTCTGGCCTGAGGCTGCTAAATGGGCAGCACATGTGCTAAATAGAAGTCCAACATCCGTGATGAAGGAGAGAACACCAGAAGAAGTATGAAGTGATGTGAAGCCGAACGTAGACTATTTCAGAGTCTTCAGATGCTTAGCCCACGTACATGTTCCAAACGAAAGGAGGAAAAAGCTAGACGATAAGAGCTTATGTTGTGTGCTGCTTGGAGTTAGGAATGAGTCGAAGGCATATCGATTATATAACTAGTAACACGAAAGATAATTATCAGGCGGGATGTGATCTTCGAGGAAGATAAAGGCTGGAATTGGGAGAAGGATGCAAGGCAAGCAGAAGAAGAAAAACTAATTTGGGAAGGTTGTGATGATGAAGCAAAGCATGAAGAAATTGAAGTGAATGAAGAAGAAAATTCAGTGGCAGGTGCAGAAGAAGTAGAGAGAGGTGCAAGAGTTAGAAGACCACATTCCTACCTGCAAGAGTATGCCACAAGAGAAGAATTTTCTGATGACGAAGAGGCTGGTAACTTTGTGATGCCTGCAGCCCTAGAAGATCCTACTTCATTCGAGCAAGCTGTGGTTGAGCTGCAAGCCATCTAAAAAATAATACTTGGGAACTAACTGAATTACCTGCAGGTGCAAAGAAGATAGGTTTAAATGAGTGTTTAAAACTAAGCTCAATGAACATGGAGAAGTAGACAAATACAAAGCGCGGCTTGTAGCCAAGGGCTATGCACAACAGCAATGAATCGACTATAATGAGGTATTTGCACCGGTGGCGAGATGGGATACAATTCGTTTGCTTATATCTATAGCTGCTCAGAAAGAATGGATATTTTATCAACTGGATGTGAAAAGCGCCTTTCTGCCTGGAGAGTTGGAAGAAGATGTATATGTAGAACTACCTTTGGGATACGTTCGAAGGGGAGAAGAGGAGAAAGTCTACAAACTCAACAAAGCACTATATGGACTAAAGCAGGCACCACGTGCCAGGTACAGTAAGATTGAGGCATATTTCATCAAAGAGAGATTTCAAAAATGTGATTATGAGCATACACTCTTCATCAAGACAGAAAGAGGTAACAAAATTCTTATTGTTAGCCAGTACGTTGATGATCTAATATTTACTGGCAATGACAACCTGATGTTTGCAAAGTTCAAATAATCCTCCATGAGGAAAGAGTTTGACATGACTGATCTAGGAAATATGAAGTATTTCCTTGGAGTGGAAGTGATCCAAAAGCAAGGAGAAATATTTATCAGTCAGAAGAAGTACGCTGGAGAGTTGCTAGAAAAATTCAATCTTCACGATGGAAATGCAGTTAAAAATCCAATTGTGCCGGGTTCAAAATTATTGAAGGAGGGAGAGGAGCTAAAGTTGATGCAACATTGTATAAGCAGCTAATTGGGAGCTTAATGTATATTACAGCCACGCGGCCTGATTTAACGTATGTGGTTTGTCTCTTAAGCAGGTATATGGCTGATCCCTCAGAGCAGCAGATGCAAGCTGCAAAGAGGGTATTGCGCTATTTGAAATGAACGACTGGTTTTTGGGTGATGTATAAGAAAGAAGTTTCTAATGAGTTAGCTGCGTTTACATATAGTGATTATGCAGGGGACATAGATGACAGGAGAAGCACAAGCGGATATGTTTTTTTATTGAGTTGAGGGGCTGTATCTTGGGCATCCAAGAAACAACCAGTGGTGACTTTATCAACTACAGAAGCTGAATTTATTGTAGCAGCTGCTTGTGCATGTCAATGTGTATGGATGCAGAGAATTTTTTAGGAGCTCGGTATGATTCAAGCTCAAGGTACTACGATTATGTGTGACAATAGTTGAACTATAAAATTGTCAAAGAATCCGGTACTTCATGGGAGAAGCAAGCATATAGATATCATGTTTCATTTTTTAAGAGATCTTGTGAGGGAGGAGGTCATCGGGCTGGTTCATTGTGGTACAGAAGAACAACTCGCAGACATCATGACAAAACCGCTTAAGCTGGATACATTCACAAAGTTAAGAGAAAAACTAGGAGTGTGTGATGGGATAAATTGATTGTGATAACAACCAGTTTAGGAGAAGCATTGTTGGGGTTAGACTTGGTCTTCTTTAGTTGGTAAGTTGTAGAAATAAGCTCCTACATTTTAGGAGAAAGTTAGCATAGACTAGTTCAAATTAGTTTTGATTGTGTGCATAACAAACTCAACTTTTGAAGTATTGGAGACCTTGCTTTCAGCAGTTGTAAGGCTATTTAATGGCCAAAAGCTTGCATAATAAAATCAGTAAAGTATTTCATACCTTTGTGAGTGTGTGTTATAGATTGAGTGCAACACTCACAACTGGGGCTTGTTTTTTTTATCTTGTTAAGGTTTATATTGATTCGTTTGATTCAGTTCATCTTATGTTTGTGAAGCGTTCGGACAACTGTGTAGCCCATTGTCTTACTCAATTTGGGCATAGTTACTCTTCCATGTTTTAGGATAGCAACTTCCCTCATTCTGTAATGGTTGCGATCTCTCATGAGCGCTAATTGGTTCCTTAATAAAATTGCACCTCTTTAGATTTAAAAAAAAAAAAAAAACAATATATACTTTGACTTATAGCCCTTGAAATGTTGCAGTAATAAATTAGACAGAAGCCTCACTTAAATCAAAGAATTTACAAGGTACTTGGCTTTTGGCACCTCTAGTATAAATTATACTGGTATTGGGCTCAATTTAAATCTCCCCATGGTAGGATTTATTCTTTATCCTTTTACACCATTTTAATTTTAAATATTTGAATGGTGTTCATGCCACGAACTATTCAGATTTTGGAACAGGAGAATATTATAGGTGAGATTGGATAGACTTTCTGTTTAAGACTTATCTTTAATTCGGTAAAAAGTGAACTCTTTATAAGAAAAGACGTGGTACCCAAACAAAAATTTTTACAACAATGATGAAACGACGAAGCACATGTTGGTGCATTTTATATCTATTTGTTGCAAACAGTGGAGTTGGTGGTAGCTTTCTTTTTACTTGTTTGTAATATAAGTTGCTTTTTTACTTCTCTGAAATGATAATGAATCACAATTCAAGTGTTTAGACATTTCATTTTTAATTTGCAAATCGTAAATTCGAGTCATGCTAGTGAAAAAGTGAAGAAATCACTATTGATCCTCCTAAAAAAACTTATTTTGACAAACGAATTTGAATAAATAGCCATTTTGGTCACTAAGGTATTTTCGACCTGCCATTTTGGTAAAAAATGAGTTTTTTTAACTTTTTTCATCACTAAAGTTTTTCATTCTGCCATTATGGTCAAAATGAGTTTTTTTAACTTTTTCATCACTAAAATTTTTTCATTCTGCCATTTTCATCACTAAAGTTTTTCCGATCTGCCATTTTGGTCACTGATTTTTTTTCAAAAACTCATTTAGGTCACTTAAGTTAGTGACCAAAATGGCAGAATGGAAAAACTTTAGTGATGAAAAAAGTTAAAAAAACTCATTTTTGACTAAAGTGGCAGGACGAAAATACCTTAGTGACTAAAATGGCTATTTATTCAACGAATTTGAGATGTTTTTGGTTACTCCTTTTCATTTCTATTTTATATTAACAAAAGTAAAGATCTGCTCTGCAAAAGCAAAACTAGAGTGCATTATTTTATTACTACTGTTACAATGAAATACTACTATATGTACATTACGACTCCAGTGATTAACATATGTTTTTTTAGTATGTGAAAGATAAAATTTTGGTCGTTGAATGTGAAATTTGACTGTTAAAATTATTTTAAAAAAAATATTCATCCATCACTTTCTAACACCTGTTAAATAAAATATGCGTTTAATACATGATAACTTCTGTTAAGCAAGTGCCTAACATATGTTATCATTCTAGGAAGCATATTCTGTTTAACAGGTGTTGAGAAGTGATGAATGATTATTTTTATTTTAATCGTCAAATTTTTTATTCGACGGTCGAAGTTTATTTTGTATGTGCGAAAATTAAGATCTTCCGCACTTGAGTTTGAACCACTATATGTATATACAATTGCCAATCTTTCTTGGTACCCTGGTTCTTTCTGAAAGTACTTTCACTCAATAAGAAAGCAAATCTAATAAAATAAAATAAAAATAATTGCAATGATTCTCAAGAAAAGCAAGGAAAGGGTAGAAAAAATGTCTTTTCTTAACAAATAAAGATAAACTAGAGAATTGCACACTAGAAAGCAGAAATCAAACACAACGTAACACATAAGGAGAAATCACCATATAAATTAACTTACGAACCAACACTATGCACACACTCATGTTAGGAAATAAACAGTAATATTTGGAGAGAAAATGAAATTGAAAATAATAAAGAAGAAATAAGAAATTGTTTACTTAATTCGTCAATAAATTGACTACGTCTAGGACATTATCAATAGGGGTGTCAATCGAGCTATTTGAGCCGAGTTTGGCTAACTCACGTTCAACTCACATCAAAATTAGAAAGCTCAACTCACGCTCAGCCCGGAAAAGCTCACAAGCATGAGCTTGAGCTTAGCTCACGAGCTAAATTTACATTATGAGCATTGAAACTAAATTCTGACAAAAATACAAATATACATAATAATACAATGATATTTAACTTTTGAAGCAAAATAAACTAATAAAAATATAACAAAAAATAAATACATTATAGGTCTTCTTCTTTTTAATTAACATATATATATATATATATATATAATATAATATTTTAATTATATTATTCTTATTCGGGTTCGGGTTCGAGCTTTTTTTCGGGTTGAGCGGGGTCAAGCTCACGCTCAGCTCACATAAATTTCTAGCTTGAATATTGAGCTCACACTCGGCTCACCTCAGTTCACGCTCACATTTTTAGAGTTATGTGAGCCGGGTTCGGGCAATTGACACCCCTAACTACCAAGCTAAGATATTTACTATGTTATAAGATACAATAATTAGGCTACATAGAAAATCTATTTATAAATTATAAGGAAAAAGACAAAATCTTAATTACGACCCACTAATAATAAAAAAAAACCCCATACAATTTGCTCACATTCCCAAAATTGATTATGATTTTTGCCCAAATTCTAGAATTTCCTTTTGCGAATATGGCAACAACTATTTCCATCTTACCTGTTAAGATCAAATGTCATGCGACAAATTATTATCAAGCATTATAATGATGGGTAGTGATTATTGGATAAAAAATTTGGATCTAAAAGGCATAATATCACATTAAATTCTAACTATCATTTTTATTTTATACTCTTTAATCCTTGTTTGGTCTCAAATTTTTTATTCAACAATCATTATTGTATCATAATTTATTAGTAGTGTGACACAAGCTTCTAATCATTGAACTAAGACGACCTTTCCCTCCTCTCGCCACGGTCCGGCTCCTATGCGGAACATGGATTATTTCGCACATGTAAAACAATTTCAGCCACCGAATGGGATTTTAAACGGTCCAGATCTGAAGCGAGAAAAGTTACGATTGGACTTAAAATATTAAAAAAAAATTCTCTCCAGATCTGGACCGTTAAAAAATCTCATCCGACGGCTGGTAATTTTTCCCGCACATGCAGAACAAAAAGCTGTCCCGCATAGGAGCCGGGGCGCTCTCGCCAATACAACCCCGAGGTTCATCATTGCCCCCAACGTTGACACGCGTCCACCCTAGATTATCCTACTCCTTAACTAGGATATCTTGGGGCAGTCTGGGTCGAGCCATCCTCCTAAACATGGACCACGGCTCCTATGCGGATTTTTTTGGTGCGGACTGATGCGGGACAAGCTGAGGGCCGTTGGATTCATCCAACGGTTGTTTCAAAGTAAGGGTATTTAAGGACTCTTTTTTTCCAGCCGCAACTTTTCTCTCTCATCAAGAACATGTGTTCACGGAAAGAACATGTGTTCACAGAACGAGAACATCTGTTCACCGAACATGAACATGTGTTCACTCATCAAGAACATGTGTTCACTCATCAAGAAAATGTGTTCACAGAACAAGAACATCTGTTCACCGAGCATGAACATGTGTTCACCGAACATGAACAGGTGTTCACCGAACATGAACAGGTGTTCTTGTAGAAATGTACCTTCAGCCGCAATTTTTCTCTCTCCTCCTTTTTGACTTTTCAGCCGCAACTTTTCTCTCTCCTCTAATAAAATTACATATGTACCCTTTTAACTTTTCTCTCTCCTCTTTTAAATCATAGCCATTGATCCATTTAAAAAATGAAATCAATGGCTCTCATTGTGTCCCGCACGTGCGGATTTTTGAGCGTTCCGCACTGGAACTGGACTGCTAAACATGGCTATTGAATCACGGGCATAAATGCTAAGGTTAGACAACCCAAGCCCCTTCTCTTCGGGTGAAAATCATCTGTACCCGTTTGTGTATGTCCTCTTATTCCTAATCAATCAAAATTTACTATATAAATATTTGTTTCAATTATATATACACAAGGTGAATTGTGATTGGTTGGGGACACGGGAACATACACGAACGGGACAGAGGATTTTTTGCCCTTCTCTTCCCTGTCGACTCAAAAAAACCAACCAACAAGTTCGCTTACGCCCCCCCCCCCAACCCACCCACTCACCCACTAGTGAACCACCCATCCCCAAGGCAAATAAATTCACACTCTTCGGATATCTTGTTGGGAATCCCATTGCCGACAATGCACAAGCCGCTAACCGACCTACTAAGTGGGGACAAAAATCTCGAACACCTACTCTCGAGGAACATACTGGACGGCGACGCTCCCACCGAACGATTCTCAAAGTTTCTAAGCCTAATGGAAAGTCCCATACTCCAGGTAATACCAGGTTCAACGAGGAAAGGCTACGTTATGTCATGCCATCACAGTGTCAATAAGTTATACATAGAAACGTGCACACTAGAATCCCCGATCGACGACCAAAATTATGCCTCATTTTGCATTTATTTGCACACATTAAAAGAAGGCCAAGTTATGCTCCAATTATGAGAATTGAAGGATTATGTAATATTGATGGCGTAAGAGGTAAATGGAGACCGAGAGGAAGGCTTGGACGAAAGTGATAAAAGAAGATATAAATTTGCTAGAATTAGATGAAAATTGTGTTTGGGATCGAAAGAAATGGAGAGATGCATTCATGTGAATGACCTTACATGATTCTTTCTTTAGTTCATGTAGCCGAACTCAATCTTTTAGGATTAAGGATTGGTTGTTGTTGTTGTTGTTGATAGCCCCAACGTCGACTCGGCCGAGCCGTTTAGAGACTAACCTGGAATTTGGACTGGCAGGGGAGTCTGCTGCACCGCCTCAATCTGATGGACCGCATAACCCCAACATGACCCATGATCCATTTCCTATGGAACTATAAGGATGCCAACAACGACGTGTTCCATGTTGTGTTTGAGAACATGATAGGGTATCATCACCCTGACTTAGTCATACTAACAGAAACACGTCACACAACTACATATGAAGAGCAATTAAAGACGAGTATTCATTTCACTGTATTTGAATGCGTGAAAGAAAACAACCATTATTTTGGGTTTTTTTAGTGGT
Source organism: Vinca minor (assembly GCA_026122235.1). Classification (NCBI taxonomy): domain Eukaryota; kingdom Viridiplantae; phylum Streptophyta; class Magnoliopsida; order Gentianales; family Apocynaceae; genus Vinca; species Vinca minor. Next base: position 997,979 of record JAOCZM010000244.1, on the reverse strand, counting down.
ATAAATGTATAGTTCCTAAACCTATGTAAGATTAGGGATGACAATGGGGGAATGTGGGGTGTAAAACATGGTCTCCAGTTCTAGCCATACCTCATCCATATGATTTCTATACCCGACCCAGCTACGTCATTGGGGATAGAAGGGGGTCCATCCGCAAATGGGAAAAGCGGATATATATAGATTCCTCAATAGTTTTAACTACTTGTTTTAAACCGATTTTTTCAAAAGTTCCTAATTGGTATACAAAACGAAGCAGGATCTTCAACTACTTGAATATTGAATATTACTGGGTATTAAGTCTGGAAACATTAGTCGAGGGACCCCCTGTTTCTCTCAAAGGATACTTTTGCAAGGGCCTCTACAACTTCACATTTCTTTTTACATGATCGATAATCCGTCATGATAATATTTTCCAGACACCAACAACCACTACACAAGCGCCCTTAACGCCTATTCATCGGCTCAACGGGCTTAACAGTAGTTCGGTATCAGATTTCATAGAAAATAATCTCAGCCAGTTCATCATCAAAACCACTTTACCCATACCAAACACGAGATTTTTGAATACCCCAAATTCATAAAAGAACTTTTCCATGCCTTTTTTTAAATTTTAAATTAAATTAATTCATTAGTTTAGACATAATTCAACATAAAGGATTTGGCATATAAGGCTCATCCTTATTATAAACAATTTGTATAATAAAAAATAAAATTACAGAAAAATAAAAAATAAAATTACAGAAAAATAAAAAAAAACTTACAAGTTTAAAGCTTCTTCAAGATATACACAAACTCTGTCGATCTTATTTAGAGAGAATGGTGAAGAAATTTAAGGCTAGACCTTAAATTTATTGTCGTTCTTAATTTAAGGCTAGCCCTTGTCAAATGAATTATAAATATTTAGAATTATGTTAAAAAGAAATTTCTTCTTTACTTGAGAAAAAACTTATTAGTCCTTCTCAATCTTCGTGGTCATCTACTGCATTTTATGTTAATAAACATTCTGAACAGGAACGTGGTGTTCCTAGATTAGTTATTAATTATAAACCTTTAATAAAGTTTTAAAATGGATTAGGCATCCTATTCCAAACAAGAAAGATTATATGATTCTGTGATATTTTCAAAATTTGATTTAAAGTCAGGTTATTGCCAAATTAAGATTAACAATTATGATAGGTATAAAACTGCTTTTAATTTTCCTTTTGGACATTATGAATGGAATGTTATGCCCTTTGGTTTGAAAAATGCTCCTTCTGAATTTCAGAAAATTATGAATAATATCTTTATTCCTTATAGTGAATTTATTATTGTCTATATTGATGATATTTTAGTATTTTCTAAGACAATTGAAATGCATTTTATGCATTTAGTCATTTTCAAAAAAAATGTGTTATTCTTAATGGTTTGGTTATTTCTAAACCCAAAATGTCTTTATTTCAAACTAAGATTAAATTTTGAGGTCATAATATTGATAGTGGTATATTATTCCTATCAATAGAAGTATCGAATTTGGATCTAAAATTCCTGGTGAGATTACTGATAAAACTCAGTTACAAAGATTTTTTGGTAGTTTAAATTATATTTCTCCCTATTATAAAAATCTTGCTCAGGATACTACTATTTTATATGATAGATTAAATAAAAATTCTAAGCCTTGGTCTATAGACCATTCTAATGTCGTTAGGAAAATTAAGAGTAAGTTATTACTTTGCCTTGTTTAATGCTTGCTAATCCACATTGAGAAAATATTATTGAAACTGATGCCTCTGATATAGGTTATGGAGGTATTTTAAAACAAATTGATCCATTTAATAAACAAGAATACCTTGTTAGACTTTATTTTGGTAAATGGAATACAGGCCATAAAAATTATGCAACTATTGCTAAAGAAATTTTAGCTATAGTAAAATGTGTTTTAAAATTTCAAGATGATTTATACAGTCAAAAATTCATTATTAGGACTGATTGTAAATCTGCTAAATTTATGTTTCTTGAAGATTTTAAGCATGATGTTTCCAAACAAATGTTTGCAAGGTGACAAGCACATTTAGTCCCTTTTGATTTTGAGATTATTTTTAAAAAGAAGGTGAAGATAATCATCTTCCTGATTTTCTAACTTGAAAATATTTAAATGTGTAGTAAGTCTTTTGATTATATTGCAGATATGCAGTCTCGGTGACGAGGAACTTTCTCTTATAGAGGAAGAGTACCAGATAAGGTTCTAGTACAATATGGAAACAAAAATCTTATAGCTTTACAAGGGTTCCCAAGATGATCCTTTATATGAGGAATTCTTGGAATTCAAGAAACAAAAAGAGGGTAATATTCCATCTTCTTCTTCTACTCCAACTTCTTAATCTCAGATTTTAAAAACTGAAGAAGTAAGACAATAAGATAATATGGTTAAAAACCGACAAGATATGGTTATACTCTTTTTAAATAATGATGATATTAAATGGGAGGATCAGCTTTGGATTCTTATGGATAAATATTTAAATAATCTCAGTGATATTGTGGAAACTTATAAATCTCAATTATATTATGAGAATATTCTTTCAAATAATGGATGTGATTTCCATCACTTTCATAGTGGAAATTTAAAAGAAGTTTATAACTTCTCAAAAAAGATTATATCTATTGAAGAATATAGTATTTATCCTTTTAGAGAAAAAAGGGTTATACATCCCAATACCAATTCTCAATTTGTTTTTTGGTAAAGCCACCAGTTGTGGTGGGGAGTTTGGCATGGACCCCTACCCGTTTATTAATTAGGCCAAAATAGGCAAAAAATAGACATGGAGGGGGACTGTGCCAAATACCTCAAAGTAGGTGGAAACAAATCCGCTTCGTACAAGTATGAGACCAATTCTCAAATTAAATATAATTATTGGGATTATATTAAGGCATTTGATAAAGTCTTTTTATATGAGAATGATAAGAGAAGTCATACTTGGTTTGTCAAGATTTGTGGAAAAGTTTATAACTATCCTGTTCCAAATTGGTTTATACAGTGGTGGCAATTTCATGGACCTACTTCAGAAATATTTCCAGAAAGTTTTAAAAACTATTTATCCAAATGAAAAGATGTTACTCCACATTTTAAACAAGGACAAACCTTGGATATGCCATAAGGCATGATATATATGCATTTTTTTTATTTATTGAATTCTCGATTCCATGGATTTGGAAAAGTGCTCCCAAAGTAGGTTACATTGAAGAAAACATTTTATGTCTTAAGTGTTGTGCTTATACAAGGTTTTGGGACACCATGGTTAAAATTGATCATAAGACAAAAGAATTGAACTGTATTGACACAGTTAAATTTATGGAAAAAAGAATTGATGAATATGCAGCAGTAATATTGCAAGCAGAAAAAGATAGAGAATCTTTATCTACCAAAGAGTTCTTAAAAGAAGAGATAGGAAAAATGTTAAAAACTCAGATTATTGAATTATATCTGGATAAAATGAAGAAAGAGCTATTTAAAGAGACAAATAAGAGTTCTCAGAAGAGTGATACATCTATGGCTTCTATCAGCCAAAATAATCTTTTTGAAAAATTAGAAGAGTTGGAAGATGCACAATATTCGAATGATATTCAAGTGGAGGTAGAAGATATTTTAGCAGCATTCAAGGATAAAATCCAAGAGAAGATGTCTGGAAGATATTCCAGCAAAAAGATCAACATTGATTGAAAAGCAAGAATTATTGGTGATAGCTATGGAATTATTGGTAACTTTAGTAAATCAGCTTTTATAAAACAAATAATAGAAATATTGTAGACCTTTTATAAAGGTAAATAGTATTTTTAATAATTAAAAATTCTGCCAGATTGTCTATATAGGCAAGAGTAGTTTTCGTTTATATGTACGCTTTTATTTTACCATTTTCTCTCTTTCTCTCTCTATTGTAAACACTCCCCTTCTCTCTAAATAAGATTGATAGAGTTTGTGTACATCTTGAAGAAGCTTTAAACTTGTAAGTTCTTTTATTTTTCTGTAATTTTATATTTTATATTATTATTTTTTTGTTTATAATAAGGATTAGCCTTATAGGCTAAATCTTTTATGTTGAATTATGTCTGAACTAATGAATTAAGTTAAATTTTTTTTATAAAAAAAAGGCATGGCAAAGTTCTTTTATGAATTTGGGTGATTAAAAAATCTCGAGTTTGGTATGGGTAAAGTGGTTTTGATGATGAACTGGCTGGGATTATTTTCTATGAAATCTGATACCGAAATACTGTTAAGCCCGATGAACCGATGAATAGGCGTTAATGGCGCTCGTGTAGTAGTTGATGGTTTCTAGAAAATATTCTCATGACGGATTATCGATCAGGTAAAAAGAAATGTGAAGTTGTGGAGACCCTTGCAAAAGTATCCTTTGAGAGAAACTGGGTCCCTCGACTAATGTTTCCAAACTTAATATCCAATATTCAAGTAGTTGAAGATCCTGCTTCGCTTTGGTATAAGAGACATGGATTTTAAGGAATTTTTTCGTAATATAATAAGTAATTCAGTTGGGGACGATATAATTCAACATAGGTTATAAATCTATATCCTTTTATGCATAGGCATATTTCTTTGAATAAAGCCATTGTTAAAAACAGTAGCGATTATGAGTATGATATACCTCAAAACGTAGATTTGTTAAATAGATGGACTATTCCAAAAAGTAAATCCTAGGGTTATGTACCAATTAGGAACTTTTGAAATAATCGGTTTAAAACAAGTAGTTAAAACTATTGAGGAATCTATTTCTTTAAATAATGATGAAATGTTTATCCAGCTTTTGAGTGAACATGATATAGCTCCTTATAGGACTTCTCATAAATTTCTTCTTATTAGATTTATACAAATTGCTTTTATACCTTTAACCTTAGAAGGTTTACCAGAAAGCTTTATAGCAGCTTTACGTGATGGTAGAAATTTAAATTGGGAACAATCTATCATGGGTGTTATTAAATCCAGTTTAGCTCATGGTCGTATATTTTGATGTTTATCCAAATATACAACTTTCATTGACTGATGTAAATATACTTGATTCTTTAACATTAAATGTTAAGACGCATGATTATAATTATGCTCATGGTTCTGAAGTTATTTGTCTTTGTTATCGAATTTATTACAAACCTTTGTATACTTTGAATCCTGATTGTAAGTTTGTTAATAAGCCAAATAATGAAACCATACTGATAGAAACTAATTTTAGTAGATCTAATATTACTACTCGAAGATCTATTAAATGGGAAGAAATTACTTTTCCTGAAAATTGGACTATAAAAAGAGCTATATCTTCTCAACTTATTATTCAGTCTAATTTATTAGATGCTATACAGAATCCTGAGGGATCTGTCGCTTTATTTTTTATAATGATCATAACAGAATATTAGGTAATTCATCTAGATTATTGAGATCAAGTTCTTTACGTTCTCATATTTCTCCTTTGGATTATTTGGTAGATATTCCTTCTACTGCTAGAGCATCTACTTCAAAGACCAGAGAAGAAAAGATTGATGATCTAGTGAGTCTAGAGTTAATGAAGTACATATGCATAAAGATAATATTTTCAAAGGACATTCTAATAAGAATAATGCTGAGACTATGTCTGAGATGAGTTATTCTTTTAATGCATAATATATTAATTGATTTTAGTCCTGGTTCTGAAGCTAGGAAAAAAATTAAAAAAGAAATTAGTTTATCCAGTTGGGAATCATTTAGAACATGATTTTTTGAAAATTTGAATAAAAAAGAACAAGAATCTTTGAAGAATGAGTTTTATGCTTATTGTATTTTTTTAAAAAAAAAAAAATATACTATTATTCCTTTTATTCCTTGGTTTATGTCCACTTATGTTGAAAATTATATTTCTGTTTTAGAAAGAAATTATAATTTAATCAATGGTCAAAGATTGAATGACGTTTATTGTCACACCCCGTCTCCGGAGTGATGACATGGCAGTGCCCTATTCGTTAATGAAACACCTAAGCCACAGTTAGAGATTACTAATTAAGGCATTTCAATTATGAATCCATAAATAATAATAAAAGCGGTAGCAGAAGGATAATTCTGAAAAGAAAATATGTTTAAGTTATTACATCTGAAAAGAAACCACAAGTTCCAACATAAATAATTATAAATGAAATAGCACATGTGAACTAATCCAGTTATGATCACTCTTCCTAATACCCGTCCCAAGCTTCATCATCATAGGTATAATCAACATCTACAAAACCTGAAACAGCAAAACCGGATATCGAACTGAGCTCCGGTGCTCAGCAGGGACATAAAACAGTAATAAAGATTATAAAGACATAACAGAAAAAAACATATACAGATAATGTAGATGCCCATTTCCCAAAATACCCCCATGGAAAAATATGCAACCGACTCAATCCAAGTCTCGCAAGACTCAGAACTCAGTGCAGTACAGTACAGAATTGAGGGTTCAGAACAAAACAGTGGACTGCACACAGCTGCGGTTTTCAGAAAAAGAGATGCAAACTTGTGCAAAAATGCAGTAAACAATACCCAACTCTCCCCAACTCATATGTGACCAAATAGACTTCAAGCAAACAGCAATTAAAAACCTAAAACAAGGACGAACACATATAATGCAACAATTAAGTAATTAACAACAGGCTTCGCAACTAAACGATTCCATAACCGAGTGTACGGCAAGCACCACGCGTTGCCCATCCGGTACACCCAATCACATACTTGTCTTAGATACTTAGAACATCGCTAATGCTATGACACACAATCCCACCACATGAGCTTACTCGTCTAGTCACTCATATTCAGCAATAACGATAGTGGTCCCACTTATCAACCAAACTATGAAGGTTCAGTATCAACACGTGGGTTCGGATTTCCCCCCGAATGAAAGGACCCGGGTTTATGCATCCATCCATTACGTTGTCTCATCATCCCCAACCAGGGACTCCACAAAACCACTACCGTATATGATGATTTTCCCCATCAGATGCGGACCCCGAACAGAACAGAGCAGAAGACCACTTGGGTCACAGAGCATATCAGAACGGAAGACGGACATGTCCTGCTAACTACTCGTTTCTAGACGCAGCTTAATAGAGGGCGATGACTCAGTCGACCAAACCAATTAGGACAACGGAAAAGACTCCAAATGGACGACTCCAAATACAATTAACAGAGAGGCAATTACAGATAGATTTCCAAAACAGTAGCACAACAGTTCAGAGGCAGTTTATGTGAGTATATCAATTTATGATAACATTAGGAAAACAATTACAAGGCATACTCAATTTACCCAATAATTCCATAATTCAATTAAACAATGAATTCGAGAATCAAGTAGTTTATGCAATTGAATATCCCCAAAACAGTAAATCATGCCAGAACAGAAATTCAACAGTAATTAGAATTCGGAACAAAAATTAGTAATGGAAAGTGAGGTCCCTACCGTTACGGTGATAACACGAGAAAAATAAATCTGAAAATCCGTTTTGCAGGTGACGAAAATCTGGACAGAAAATATATTTAACCTCTCTATTCCTGGCAGCCTACTGCCTTGCACAAATCCCGAGAGAAGACAATAATGGAGACACTGACTTCTTTGTATCCTTGCTGCTGGTCGCCGAGCACTCCAGCTCTTATGCTGAACAAGAATTGTTCAGTATATGCGGGTCAAGCTGTCAGCCATTGGATTTTTTACTTTTGATCCAACGGCTGTATCAAAGCAGGGTATTTAGGGATAAACTTTGAGCTCTTTTTTTTTTTTTGGCGGGAAAACGAAATTTTAAATTCTCCCTTTTCTCTTTCTCACTTTTAATTGGAAGAAGATAAATGAGGATTCCTAAAATATCTCTCATTTCAAATTGAAGTGTTCAGAATAACAGAACATGTGTTGACAGAACAAAAATATGTGTTCAACAATCAAGAACATGTGTTCACTACACAAAACACATGTTCATTAATCACAAATATACAAGAACATGTGTTCACTGCAGAAAAACATATGTTCATTAATCACAAATATACAAGAACATGTGTTCACTGCACAAAAACATGTGTTCACAATATAGAAGAATATGTGTTAATTGCACAAAAACATGTGTTTTTGTAGAAATGTGCCTTTTTACTTTTTATGCAGTTTTCTCTCACCTCGGTAATCCAACTGATGCGACGGTTGCGTGTTCCCTTTATCATTTTTTTAGTATTTATTTGTGAAATTACATATGTATCATTTTTTTTAGTATTCAACTGCCCTCGATATGGCCCTGCACGTGCAGAACTTTGGCTGTTCCGCACAGAAGCCGGACTGGTCGCCGAGAGAGAGAAAGAAAAAGGCCGCCGCCGCCGCTTCTTTTTTTATTCTTTCTTCTTATGTTTGGTTTGGCATGGTTTCCCGTGACCTATGATACTTCCTTTTCTTTTCCTTGTTTTTGCCCAGTGAAATACTTTTCCTTTTATTTATTTTTATTTCCTTTACAGAAGCCCTCAATCCTACGCTGCCCTTTTCTTTTTAATTTAATTTAATTTTATTCGATATTATCTTTTATTCCAATTTAATGTTAATTCCACTTACTCTATAATAGTGATTTTCTAATTCAATTAAATTCCTAATTCAATTCCAATCAATTACTCATCTAATTAAATTACTAATCTAGGTGAATCACAAATAAATCTTCAACTACGATATATTCGAAACTCCCTTCAATAAAAAGTACACATATAAAACACATAACATGTTATAAAAATAAAAGGACACATAGCCACATAACAATTAATATGGCATTTAATATAAGCACAAAATTATGTAATTAAATCACATAATTCACATAAATAAAATTGAGGAAAAATTCCGGGTATCACATTAAATCACTTAAATCACATAATTCACATAAATAAGCACAAGCTTTCAAAATTGAAAATTGTAGTTTTCTTGCTCTTTCAAAATTATTTGAAAATGATACTTTGACTGTTACATGTAAACAGATCAATCTACTCATAGAACAACAAAAATATGCAAACTTGTTTTTAAGTGTATTAGGAGAACATATTAGTTCTTTACACAAGAAAGTTGATGATGTTATTTCTCTTATGAAAACTACTGTTAATAAGACAGTTGAATCTAATATCCTAGCTATTGCTGCGTCTGCAAGTATTCATCATCTTCTTGAAATCAAAGATTTTAAATTAAAATAAATTTCAGAACTGGAAAAGATTTCAGATTAAAAATTTTAAAAATTCAGCATTATGATACACTTGATGATGATTTTATACAACATTTAAGTGAAAAATCTAATTCTAAAAAGATTATTCATGACCAGGTTAATAAACTTTAAAAATGAGTGTCTAAATCTACAAAATGATTATTTTATTATAATAGGCCTTCTCCTATAAATGTTTTGCACTAGGAACAGGAAACTCAGATGAATACCAGTTATAGTGGTAAACATATTTATGAATGGAATATTGATGGTTATACTGATAAATAGATTTATAATCATGTTCATAGAATATTGATGTATTCTACTATTTGTATGAGTGCTTGTAATAGTGACAAAAACATATCTAAGATGATAATAGCTGGTTTTATTGATCAACTTAAGGGTTGGTGGGATAATTATTTATCTCCTGAAAATCGTACTGAGGTTATGTCTACTGTTAAACAGGAGAATGATGTTATTTTGGAAAATTATGTTTATACTTTGATTATTAATATTGTTGAGCATTTAACTGGTCGTTATTCTGATAATAGTGAAAATATTCATACTTTATTGCAAAATCTTAGATGTAAAACACTTACAGATTTTCGTTGGTATACATATACTTTTCTTAGTAGAGTTATGGAACTCCCTGAGAGTAATTGTTCTCATTGAAAGTCTAAATTTATCGATGGTCTTCCTCCTTTATTTGTTGAACGTGCTAGAAAGGCACGAGAATGAGGACGATGAACTAGGTCAGTAGGGACCATGGATCTCCATCTTTTCCTCTCCCGATCTCCTGGTGTAGAGGAAAGTCGGACAAATATGATCTTTTTGTAGCCTTCTTTTCTGATAGAGGGGAGTGAAAAAGAGTTCCATACTTCATGAATGCATCAACTATCGTCCAGTCTAGTCGTCGGGGTTCATCTGGCAGTTCGCTTATTCAAATAGTCAAAATTCTAGCGCTAGCGAGATTTTTCAAGGATTGAACTAGGTTTACTGAGGCGATAGTTTACGACATAGGAAGGAGGAGTAGGCATCGCCCTAGTTACTCGTTCATAGTGAAGCTGATGAGGTTCTTAACGAGGGCTGCTTGCTCTGCTTCACCACCCCATAAGGCTAGGGACTGCACACTACAGAGTCCGCAACCTTGTTCCCTTCTCTGAAGATGTGATCCAACTGGTAAGCAAGTTGTTTAAGAAGATATTGAATGTGCTGAAGGGCAAAATCAAGCTTCCAAGGGCCTTTTTTACAATCTCGAATTGTATTAAGGTCATTCTATCACTTATGATAATTATACTTATGGTAAATTAATAGGAACTTGTATCCCGGAAGGGTCAAACCTGTGTAATGAGATAAAATTGAATCAACAATTGAAACGCCAGAATTTGGTAAAAAGAAAACAATTAGGTGAATTTTGTAGTCAATTTGGTATGGAGTTACCTTCTACTCGTAAAAAGAGTAAAACCTCTAAACCTGATTTTCCAAAATATAGGAAAAAGAAAAGATTTTCTAAGAAAAAATTGGATAAAAAATCTGATATAAAATTGGCTAAGGATAAACTAATAGTTTGTCACAAATGTAATAAAGTTGGTCATATAGCTAAGAATTGTTGGACCAAGAAGAAGATTAATAGTCTTAATATAGATGATGGTCTTAAAGATAAATTGTCTAAATTATTTTTGAATTCGGATGATTCAGAAACCGAATTATATTCAGATTCTTCTAGTGATTGTGAGTCTAGTAAGCTTAAAGCTATGGAGAATGATTCAGTTATAACTGATTTTAGTGACTCGGAATATGAACCTTGTCTAATAGGCAAGTCTTGTATTAATAATACTGAAGGTGCTGAATTTTATAGAATTCTATCACAATTCCAAGATATGGAAATTAATGTTTTTGATAGTGAACATCGGGTTGAATTAATTAAAGTAATTAAAGAACCTGAATTACGATCGAAATTGATAGGTCAAATGAGTAATATCCCTAGTACCTCTGCTAATACTAATAAAGAGGTCATTTACAATGAACCTTATATTATGTCTGAAGTTTATAAACTTCTTAATGTTAGACAAGTTAGTAAAAATCATATTTCCTTGAAGGATATTTTAATTGAAGTAGAAAATCTTAAATCTGAGATTAAGTTTTTTTAAAACAATAATAAAATTTTTGATGATTAGAATTTCAAAATTAGAAAATGTTTCTAAAGATTTAAGAAAAGATAAAGAGATTACTTCTTCACAAGATGAGCATTTTGCTAAATTTCAAAATGATAATTTTCTTAATACTTTAGAGATGATAATTTCCCAAAAATGGTTTGTTAAAATCACTATTTTAATTGATAATTACTTTTCTAAAGAATTTATTGCATTAGTTGATAGCGGTGCAGATTTAAATGTAATTCAAAAGGGTTTAATACCTACTAGGTATTTTGAAAAAACTACTCATACTTTATCTCATGTTGGAGGTCAAAAACTTGATATCAGTTATAAATTTCCTAAAGCTTCAATTTGAGTGGATCAGAAATGTATTCATTTCAGTTTTTTATTGGTTAAGAACATTTCAAATCAAGTTATACTTGGTACTTATATCCATTTATTAAAGTGGATAAATATGGTATTATTGGTACTTATGATGGTAAACCTATTACCTTTAAATTTATAACAAAACCTTTTACAAAGGCGTTACATGGTTTTTATGATAATTTGAAAAATAAAGAAAATCAATTAAATTTTCTTAAAAGTGGAATAAATGTTTTAACTATTGATGAAAAAATTCAAAGGAAAATTAGCCTATTTAGTCCCCAGTAATTTTCGTTTAGCCCGTATAATTCCTAATGTTTAATTTCAGCCTATTTAGCCCCTTAAAAATTTTCATTTAGCCCGTATAGTCCCCAATGTTTAATTTCAGCTGGTAAAGTCCATTATCTATTTACGGGCTGCATATAGAGGTTCCACCACCTCTTCTGCGGCGGAATCAAGGCAGCCCCAAATTCATGCCATCCACGTGCTTAATGAGTGGGGGAATAATGGTCAGTTTCAATCTATAAAATTTACAAAATACAAAAAATCAGTATAAAAATGGTTATAAAAAGGAAATCCCAATTCTATTGCCCCCTAATTTGAAGAAACCCATTTGCCCTGAGTCTGCAGCATAAGAGATGGTGGAACCTTTATATGCATACTGTAAATAAGTATGGGACTCTACAAGCTTAAAATAAACATTGGGGACAGTACGGGCGAAACGAAATTTTTTGAGGGACTAAATAGGCTGAAATTAAACATTTGGGACTATAAGTGCGAAACAAAAAATTTTGGGAGACTAAATAGGCTGATTTCCCAAATTCAAAATCCTAAATTACAAGATAAAATTAAAATTATTATAAATCTATTTGGTTTAGAGATTATTAGTGATCATCCTAATGCTTTTTGGGATAGAAAAAAACCTATTGTTGATTTACCATATTGAAATGAGTTTCATAATATATATATATATATATATATATATATATATATATATATATATATATATATATATATATATATATTCGGTTTTCGGCCATCTTCGACAAGAGAAAGTCAGAGAACTTTTGACAAAAAAAGAGTCAAATACATACAATCTTTAAAAAAGAATAAAAAATTGTAAACAAAAAAATTTAATAATTTTAAATGAAATAACACCATCTAAAAAGATATTAGTTTTCTCCATAAAAAAGATGGGGTTCATAAATGTTTACAAGAGGGACAGACTCTTGGGAGTTTGAGAATTCCCGGTGTCTTCCCAATCTTGACGTCTTTATTTTTGTATTTTTGGGTATTTTATGTGTTTTTTTATTTGTATTTAGTATTTTAGGCGGGACATGCGCGACGGGTCGATAGAAAGGAAAATTTAGTATTATATGTGTTTTTCTATTTCTATTTAGTATTTCATGTATATCATATTTCCCGCCTCCGATTTAAACCGGAGAATCCCATCCCAACTGAATTGGGCTGGGCATTCGATTCAACTGGGTCCATTGCCAAGCATATGTAAGATTTTTTTAAATTTTAAATTTTTTTAAAGCAAAAGCCACCTGTTGTGATGGGGGGTTTGGCATGAGCCCCTACTTGTTTGAATCATAAACAATATATACAAAGAGGGAGACTTAAACCTTGACCTCTTAAGAAGATAGAAACAAATCCACTTCTACAAATTCCTAAACAAACTAGAGCAAAACAAGTGAACAAACATTTCAAAGACTTATGTAAACTAGAGAAATCACGTTACTCCCTCCATTCCTAAATATAAGACTCTTTAGACAATTTTAGAAAATTAAATAACTTGTCATTTTCACCGAAAGTTTGAATATCACCCCTCTCTCACTTCTATTGCATAAGAAAAGAAGGAAAAAATAGGGATGGTAGATGCGGTAAATAAAAGAAATGTCGAGGGTATAATTGGAATAAATTGTTGACAACTAATAAAAGAGCTTTAAACGACAATTAATTTGGATACATATAAATTTCCTAAACGACAATTAAATGAGAATGGAGATAGTAGAAACTAGAATTAACTTAGTCTAAAGTAGGGTACTCCTATTATGTCCAGGTTGCAAAGGCCCCGAGCTTCTCTTGGAGGAGTTGCAAATTGTGTAGAACTATATTGTGCAGGGACACATTTTGTTGGACATGTTAGTGATTCTTAAAGAGTACTTATACTGGCAAATCCTTGGCTGAAACACTCTTTCACTTTCACTTTATTTCAATACGCGTTCTTTACTACTATCTTTAAAAAACTCATATTTTCTAGTAAGAATTCGCTTAATTTCTATTTTCCATTTGTTTGTGTTTGACGTGTGTGTTGAAATCCCACATGGACTAGTTAGTGAGCAAAATTGTTCTTTATAAGGATTGGGCAATCCTCCCCCTCTCAAGGTACCTTTTCCTTTTGAGGGAATGAGTTAGGGCCAAGTCCATTTTCTACATGGCAGAAAGAATAAAGATTAAATGGCAGAAAGAACTCCTTTTTTATTGAATGAATTAAACTCTATAATACATCACCTATATATACTAATCCTATTTATGTAATAAAGGAAAGAAATATACAAATAATCAATTACAATAAATTACAATCAATCACAATCAATTAATCGAGTGATTTTCTCCTGAGATTATTATCTTGATTGATTCCTTGATTTGCTCCATGATTAGTATCCGTAACAGTGTGCATGAAAAGCATACTTTCGTAGTGCTGGAGTTTGTGGTTGAACTTCTAATAAAGTATTTTTAATCTTATTTAATCAACTGCCCCAGAAGTCGATGTGTTCGGTTTATTGGCAAAATTATAAATGGAGTTATAATTTTTCTAGACTGTTGGAAGTTTGTAAGTTTGCAGTTTGGTTCATTCTTGGATATTGTAGCATCAAATTTTCTCATCATCTTTTAGGGCATGGGAAAATTGAGACTCTTGGAGCACTTAGGATTTTTGGGTGTGCTTTTGGGTACTGGTGGAGGTATAGATGTTCTGATGGTAAGATTTCTCATTTTGTTCCCATAGTTTTCATAATTCTTTGATGTTGATTGAAGTTTTTGTCTTTGAGCTAAATCTTTCCAATTTTGCGATCAGTGGCAGTTTTAATATGTATTTGTTCACTCCTAGGTGGTGACTATATGTATTTGTTCACTCCTAGGTGGTGACTATGATCTACTATTATTTTGTTGTTCCCTTTAGACCTTCTCATATATGAATATTTAAGGAGTGTGGACATTAACTCCAGGGACGGTTAATCCATTGGCCCATGAACACATGAGTGGACATCATCACGACGGCATATCCATGGAGTTGATGCGGATCATCATATCCTGGTTTTGAGTATGACTACATTATCTATATGTATTAAAGAATGATATGCATCAACTTGATAGACATACTTCTTCTCATTTAGATAATGTATAAAAAGAATGTTTTTGCATCTATATGGATCTTACTTTTTCTTTTGGCGTTGGATGTTGCACTAATTTTGTTCATAGTTAGGTTATCGAATTTTCAAAATATCTCCAAAAGAAATGTGAGAAATAACAATGTGCTTACATACTAGACCTTGGAAAAGAAAAGACACCCACCTTTGAAAAACCTTCTCTTAGTACCCATTTACTGAGGAAATGCTGCTCTTTGTCTATCATCACACCCCTCAATTGTTGCAACAGAAATTTATTTGGAATTACAGGTCTGTTCATTTATTTATAAAATGTTGGAGAAATTAGTTTTCTCAAGGAATTAAAGGGTTGTGAGGACATTTTTAGCCAATATTATTATATGTTACACCGCTCGGTTTTGAATGTTATTGAGATTACCACAAACTGGGTTGCGCAAGCTTCGTGATGATATATAATATGTGAGAAAACAAATTAATGGTGTGAATGATAAATTGGTATAAAAGGCATTTTGCATAACATTTTTTGAGTTCTGCTATAACACTGCGATTCGAAGGTTTTGTTTTTTGGGCTTCAAACAAACACAAGGTTTAGACGTTGTACCTTGGGAATTCAGTGTTCAAGAGGCCTGAAGCTGTAAAAGGCGGACATATTGAACTTAAGGGGAAGCGATCTACTATTGTCTCGTCCATGATATTAATACAAACTGGTTGAGGTTCTGAGTTTTATTTTATTACTGTTTTCTGCTCATGTTTTTTATTTTTCTGTTCAGTTTTATTTTATTTTTTACTGTTCAGAAGTTATAAAATCAGTGCAGATTTAATTGTTCAGTATTCCAGAAAAAAAATTCCAACATAAAATTTGTTTATTAAATTTGTTGGATTATTAGTTTAATTTGGAAAGAATTATTTAGTGATCATTGAATTTGTTGCAAGAAGTATGTTTCCGTTTTACAGTGCCCCAATTTTGATGTCCAAGAATCAACACTATATGATATATGTGTGTTAATTATGCCAAGATAACTCGAAGATTAAAGAAAAAATTATGTTCAATGGGAAGACGTTTCAAGAACCAGTATTACTATATGATATATGCTTGTCAATTATGCAAAAAAAAAAAAAACTCAAAATATTTGGAATTGTTTTTTATGTTCAAGAGTAAGCAGATCCAAGAATCAGTACAATATTTGTTTTTATCAATTATGCCAAAAACTCAAAAGATTAAGAAAAACATTGTTGGAAGAAAATCCATGAATCGGCTCTATATGATATATGCTTGTCAATTACGTTAGAACACTCGAAGATTAAGAAATTGTTTTATGTTCAATAGGAAGAATATCCAACAATCAGTACTATATGATATATGCTTGCCATTTATGCCAAAAGACTAAAGATTAGGGAAAAATTATGTTAATAAGAAGAAGGTCCAAGAATTAGTACTATATATTATGAATATATGCTTGTCAGTTATGCCAAAAGAACTTGAATAGGTGTGGGTTGATGTATATAGTGTTATTGGAGCTCTATCACACTATAAAAAAACAAAGAAACAGGGACGGACAAATTCGTTGCTAATCGGTCACTAATTTTAATTTAAAATATATATTTTTAAATAATTACTCTAAATATAGAAATAGATTTTGAATTCAAATTAAACGATGAGTTTAAACAACTTTTGGGTTGATCAAGGAAAGCCTTATTTTTTAGATCCAAACTAAATCGTAATTTCAGTTTAATTGTGTTAATTGGTGATTTTTTTGAATCAAGAGGTTTAGCTATTTTTTATTTGAGGTGAATTCGAAATTGTTCGAATTGTGTAATCATCAACTACTGACGTTGGTAACCGACCCAAAGCAACTTGATTATAATTCAATTTGTGACGATTATAACTCGAAAGTTCGTATTCTCCGGCCATTGATAAACAATTTGTGGGACATACTCAACACAATTACCACGAAAATACAAATTCCAAAATCAATACTGTAATTTAATAATCGTTTTTTATGTTCATTAGGAAGAAGATAAAAGCATCAGTACTACACGATATATGCTTGTCAATTATGCTAAAAAAACAAAAAAAAAAACTCAAGGATTAAGATTTTTTTTATGTTCGATAGGACGAAGATCGCGAAGCTCCCAAGTTTCAACTTGTGGATATTTCTTGTGCTGATTGATGGGTTATTTGAGGTTATATCTGCAGCAGTAATGATTGGGATACTCCTCTTTTCTCGGTATATCATTTGGGCTATTGCTCTTTATATATTAAGGTACTACAAACCTTTTATCCTTGTTTCATCCGACCTCAAAAAGAGCAGGTCATTTTTTCTGCCAAAACAATCTTAAGTACGAAAGTTCCTGTGCTGTTATTTCTCCAATTTATAACCTGTCATTGTTAATAATTATGCTTAGAGTTCTTGCATGGGTTTCTACATGGATGCAATCACTTGAGAGGGTAGAGAGTTGGTTCTTTATGTATATTGATGTAATTTTTAAGGCTGATCACTTTCCCTCTTGATGCACTGTTACAACAATATTCACGAGAACATCATATTCTTTTCCCACGTGACAATGTTGAACCTTCAGTTCTGAAATCATTCGTAATATTTAACTTTTTCTGCAGGTTGATCAATTCTCTAGTCATGAGTAGTAGAAGGTGACCTCATATGAAGCCTTGATTGAGAAGAAATTGTAAACATGATGTTATTCTAGATACACTTATTGATTTTTACCTTTTGGAAAACCAACATGGATAGGATTTAGTAATGGAGTTTAACAAGTTACCTACTTTATGGTTTCTTCAATTAATTATCATGACTTAATTTGTATAAATGGATACTAAGCGTTTTGAATGACTGTATTTGATTGTTTTTGTATAATATTATTTTTTAGATACTGTAATGCGTGATGACTAAAAAAGGTATATCTCGTAAGTATATTGACATTGTTAAGGATATGTATAGGGGAGGTAGTACGAATGTTAGGATTTGTTCCGAGACGATGAAAGAGTGTCATATTACAACACTTAGTCCGTTTCTCTTTGCGTTGGTTAGGGATGAAGTGACTCATCATACAGAATAGTCTGTACCACGATGTATGTTATTTGCTGACGACATTGTTCTGAGTAATGAGACTAGAGTAAGTGTTAACGCTCAGTTGGAGGTATGTGTTGTTCTTCTGTTTACAAAAATAAGGAATTCGGATTTAATCCTGGACGAGGCAGTAGTACACCACTTGCCCTTAAACTCTATTTGCTCGCCTTGTTACTTCAGGCCTACAAGAGTAACGAGTTCCCAAGGTACAACGCCCATACACTCTGCTTACCAGAAGTTTAGTAGCAGGACTTCGAACCTTTCTGTGTCAGAACTCTCTTAACTAGTATGTATGGAATGCAGAAATGTAGAAGGGAGAATAATTTCGCAGTAGTCAATTATGAGAGGGGAGACTGCAAAGGTTATGTGACTCATTTGCAGTTACTCAATACTTTAGGGACTATTACGGTAATTTTGTCCAAAAAGATATTACTGCCTTCCCGGCAGGGACACGCGCGACGCGACGCGGCGAGGCGAGACGGACGGACGGACGGCGCGCGAGGGGTACCCCCTTACTCACTTGTTTAAGATCACTAGTCTAGCTAGTGCTTATAAACCAGTTTTAATCGATTCTCACAACCGATGTGGGATATACCATCACACCTCCATCCATAACTTCTCCACTTTAACCAAATTTTTCATTCACACCGAGAAGTAGTTTCCTCACGTGTTATATATCATCGCGAAGCTTGCGCAACCCACTACGCGATGAATTCAAAACACTTTAAAACTAAGCGGTGGAACACACAATTAAATTTGATCAAATCAGTCCACTTTATTAATTAATTCTCCAACAATCCCCCACATGAATGATATTTGGTAGGAATGATGCACGTGTAACCTAAAATGCAATTTCGAGAGTTCAACGAGAAATCGCTGCTTAGGGATAGGTGGTTGTGAACCTTGAACCTTCCCTAGTGAAATACCATCGGGTACACTTGTTAACCAGTGGACGCGATGCCTTGAACTGTTCAGCTTTCTATGTGTACCAAGACAACGATACTCACACAACGTTTTCTCTACACAATTAGTCGGTTCTTTCGTTGTTGTCCATTTCGGCCCTGGACTGCCTTGGAAATATTCATTGAATGCTCTAGAGATTTAGCCCTCAAGTAATCTCATAGAAGTGGCCCCTTCACATTCAATATAGGTGATCTCTTATTAGAAGTATCCTGACATACTCCACGTATTACGTATAAGGATCATTAAAAGTTTAACACTTATCCTTCGATGGACAGGTCTATCACTCTTTCATCACAGGAATGGGTTGGGAATTCTTTTCCCGAGTGCTTCGTTCGACTCCCTCCCACAATTCGGTTTTCCCATTGAACCTGCAAATTGGGTGTTCCAATTCAGGTTGGGTTGCCATCATGAGTGGTAATCAATTTCACGGGCTTCAACCCCATTCCCCTCGATGAACTCTCTACTAAGTCTCTTGTTAGACCTTTCGTTAATGGGTCCGCTATGTTTTCTTTGGATCTCACAAAGTCCAAAGCAATAACGCCGGTTTTTAACAGAGTTCTAACGGATTTATGTCTTCGACGTATATGTCTATACTTCCCATTATAAACGTTATTTGTTGCTCTTCCAATAGCTGACAAACTATCACAATGTAAGCTAATTGGTTGCATTGGTTTTGAATACATTGGAACGTCCTCCAAAAAACTACGTAGCCAATCAACCTCGGCTGCTGCTATATCCAAAGCTATGAACTCCGATTCCATAGTTGATCTTGCAATGCAGGTTTGTTTGCACGATTTCCAAGAAACCGCTGCACCTCTCATCACAAAAATGTATCCACTAGTGGACTTTATATTTTTAGAGTCTGAAATCCAATTTGCATCAGTGTACCCTTCAAGTACAGGTGGATATCTCGTATAATGTAACCCATAGTCAGCAGTGTATCGTAGATATCTAAGCACTCTAACTAACGCTTTCCAGTGCTCGTGACTGGGATTACTCGTATACCTCGCCAGTCTGTTAACTGAATTTGCGATATCAGGTCTAGTACAATCCATGAGGTACATTATACTCCCAATGATTCTAGAATACTCCAGTTGTCGCACACCTTCTCCGCGATTTTTGCAGAGATTTGAAACCACTTCCATAGGTGTTCTAGCTATTACTTCACTTCCTTTATCAAATTTGTCTAGAATCTTCTCAACTTAGTGTTTTTGAGAAAGTTAATATCCATCTGCTGACTTGGATACCTTCATTCCAAGGATTAAATCAGCAGGACCCATGTCTTTCATATCGAAGTTTTGCGACAACATTTTCTTGGTAGTCTTGATGTTATCTTTGTTACCAATGATTAACATGTCATCCACGTAGAGACAGACTATTACATAGTCATCTTTGTTTCCTTTCACATAGACACACTTGTCACACTGATTTATTTGAAATCCATTCAAAAGCATTATGCTATCGAATTTCTCATGCCATTGTTTAGGTGCTTGCTTTAATCCATATAATGATTTAACAAGTCTGCACACCAAGTGCTCTTTACCTGGAACCACATACCCTTCAGGTTGTTCCATGTAAATCTCTTCTTCCAGTTCTCCGTTGAGGAAAACTGTTTTTACATCCATTTGATGGATTTCCAAGTCAAACAAAGCAGCAAAGGCTATGATTAACCTGATTGATGTTTTCCTCGACACAGGAGCATAAGTGTCGAAATAATCCACACCATGAGTTTGTCTAAACCCCTTTATTACAAGTCTTGCCTTGTATTTATCTATCGTACCATCTGGTCTAATTTTCTTTTTTAAAATCCACTTGTGGCCTAACGCTTTTGAACCAGTTGGTAGTTCCACAAGTTCCCATGTATGATTTTGAAGTATTGAATTTATCTCACTATCAATAGCTTCTTTCCAGAGGTCCGCATCAGGAGAAGACATTGCTTCTTTATAAGTCAAAGGGTCATCTTCTACTAGATAAGTCAAAAAATCTGGACCAAACGACTATTCAATTCTAGCTCTCTTGCTACGCCTAGGCTCTTCAACTTTCTCTTGAAGTTCTTCTCCCCCCACATTTCTCATATCTCGATTGACTTTTGGGTCTAATCCAGAGCGATCAATATAAGAAAAAATTCCTTCAAAGAAAGAAGCATCCCTAGCCTCGATTATTGTATTTTCATGCACTTCAGAGT
The DNA here is from genome assembly GCA_026122235.1 of Vinca minor. NCBI lineage: Eukaryota > Viridiplantae > Streptophyta > Magnoliopsida > Gentianales > Apocynaceae > Vinca > Vinca minor. Next base: position 976,642 of record JAOCZM010000244.1, on the reverse strand, counting down.
TATCTGATTTGTGAACTAAGAATCTGTATGCACTACTGTCTTGAGCATACCCTATAAACACGCAATCTACTGTTTTCGGTCCTATCCTAGTTCTCTTAGGTGGTGGAATTGGGACCTTTGCTAGACATCCCCATACCTTTATAAATTTGTAAGAAGGTACGTGTCCTTTCCACAATTCATAAGGTGTTTTGTCTAGCCTTTTATGCGGTAGTCTGTTTAAGATGTGATTTGCGGAAAGCAAAGCTTCCCCCCCACAAATTCTGGGTTGAACCAGAACTAATTAACATGGCATTCATCATTTCTTTTAATGTTCTGTTTTTGCGCTCCGCAATTCCATTTTGTTCTGGAGTATATGGAGCAGTTGTTTCATGTATAATGCCACTTTCAGCACACAATTGAGCGAATGGATATTCATATTCTCCACCTCTGTCGCTCCTTAACCTTTTTATTTTCTTACCATGTTGGTTTTCAACTTCATTCTTATAATGAACAAACATGTTTATTGCTTCATCTTTACTTCCCATTAAGTAGACATAGCAAAATCTCGTGCAATCATCGATAAAAGTAATAAAATACTTCTTACCGCCTCTTGATTGTACATACTTTAGATCACATACATCAGTGTGTATTAAATCTAAAGGTTCCGAACTTCTCTCAATTGATCGGAAAGATGACTTAGATAACTTAGCTTCTACACAAGTCTCACACTTGTAGTTTTTATCAACATTAAATTTTTGCAATAGGTTTAATGTAATTAATTTTTGTATACTTTTAATATTCACATGACCTAATCTATCATGCCATAAATTAAAAGACTCAGTCAAATAAGCAACTTGTTTAAATTCATTAGCCTCTTGGGCAATATTCTTTCCAGCTGAGCTAGTAGAAGCCTCAGTTATATTCACGCCCGTAGGCTCAGTTCCTGGGAGTACAGTCATTACATTAACTTTAAACAGACTATCAACTAAGTACCCCTTTCCTACATACATTTCATTCTTTGTCAGAATAAATTTGTTTGCCTTAAACACAAGCCTGAATCCTTTATTGTTTAACACAATCCCAGAAATGAGATTCCTTCGAATGTCAGGCACATGGAGCACTTCGGTGAGAGTCGACTCCTTCCCGGGAAGTCATCTTTAGGACAATATCGCCCTTTCCTTCAACTTTGGAGAATGTAGAGTTCCCCATGTAGCATACTTCATCCTTAACAGTTTCATACGTTTTGAACATCCATTTATTGATACAAATATGGCGACTGGCCCCCTGTCCACAAACCATTCCTTTGGATTTCCCCCTATCATATTCACCTCTGAAATAACAGCAACTAGGTGCATGTCCTCCATTCCAGAGTTCAGCTTACCGGCCTCTGATATATGAGCTTGGCCATCCCTTTGGTACTTGTTCTTGTTCCCATTCACATTGAACCTCTTGTTCTTGTTATATTTATTAGTTTGACCGTCTACACGACTTCGACAGTCCTTTGCTTTGTGGTTTTGCTTACCACATACGAAGCAGCTTCCCGTGAACCTCTTGTTGGAGTTCGATGCCTTTGAATCAGTCAGGCGCTTTCTCTTTCCAGCAGCTTCGACAACATTTGCCTTTGAAACAGAAGTATAAGGCCTCTTTGTTGCCTTCCTCACATCCTGTTCAATTCTCAATTTCAAAATTAGATCCTCAAGTGTCATTTCCTTCTTTTTATGCTTAAGGTAGTGCTTGAAGTCATCCCAAGAAGGGGGTAATTTCTCAATCATCAACGCCACCTGCAGCGAGTCGTTGATTCCCATGCCCTCAGCGGCAAGATCGTGATAAATCTTCTGCAGCTCTTCACTCTGCTCGAGGACAGATTTTCCATCGACCATTTTAAAGTCGTGGAAGCGAGCAGCAATGAACTTCTTAGCACCTGCATCATCTACTGTATATTTCTTAGTTAGTGATTCCCACAATTCTTTTGCACTATCCTTTTGATAGTAAATTTGGTACAATGAATCATCTAAACTAGTAAGAATAGTATGACGACACATATAAGCATTACTAATCCAAGCATTATAAGCTATAACAGATTGAGGATCAGATTAAGAATAGATTGAAAGATGAATTTAAAGGAAACACATGTTCAATAAAGAAAACATTTCTAGATAAGAAGACATGATTATCATTAGAATCTAAAAGAATGTAACCTATTGAAGTTGAAGATTGACCTAAGTAAACACATTTCTTTCCTCTAGGATCAAATTTCCGTCTACCTTGTTCTAATGTACAAGTATAACTGAGACAACCAAATACTTTCAGATTATCATAATAATAAGGAGATTTAAATAGTTTTTCATAAGGACTAAATTTTCCAATTACAGGAGATGAAGTTAAATTGATAAGATATGTTGCATGTATAATGTAAAACCCCAGATATGCATAGGAATATTGGATTGAAATTTCAAAGCACTAGCTACATTAAGAATATGCTGGTGTTTTCTTTCAACAACATCATTTTGCTCAAGAGTACCTATACAAGAAGCTTGGTGGATTATGCCTTTGTTAAGTAAAAATCAGGCATAAGAAATTCTGGCCCATTATCTGATCTAATGATCTTTATGGAAGCATGAAATTGAGTAAGAACATAAGTGCAAAAAGATTGCAATGTATTTTGGGATTCAAATTTAGCTTTTGGTAAAAAAAAATCCAAGTAAATCTTGTAAAGTCATCAACAATGGTTAAGAAATATTTTTGGCCAAACAAAGTAGCTTTCTTGTAAGGACCCCAAATGTCTACATGAATAAGATCAAAGGCAGGCTTTACAATAGTAGTCCTAAGAGGGAAACTTAATTTGTGTTGCTTAGCCATTGGACATATACTACAAGAACAAGTCTTATTACATGGAATAGACTTTATTTGTTTAATCAACTTTATTCTAGGAAAGGAAAGGTGACCTAATCTATAGTTCCACAACAAAGAAGTGACTTCAGCAGCAGGTACTGAAGCTGAGACAGAAGAAGAGTGATTGATGAATGCAACAATGTGAGGTTGTGAAACAAGACTTTTATGATTGAGAAGATAAAGTCCATTCCAACTCTCAGTTGTCCCAATCCTCCTCAAGGAAAAAAGGGCCTGAATATCACATTTATCAGAAGAACAAACAATTTGACATGAATTTTGTTTGGTTACTTGTGAAATAGAAATAATGTTCATCTTGAAAGAAGGAACACAAAACATTTTTGAGTATGAGAGAAACAGATAATTGCACAACTCCTATGTGTGTGACAGGTATGATCATATGGTTAGGCAATCTAACAAACATGTTAGGAACTAAGATAGACGAATAAAAGAACTTAGGAGAATACATGACATGATCAATAGCCTCTGAGTCAATGATCCATATACTGTTATTGAAAGAACAAGATGTACCTGAAGGATTATTGAAGACACCATGGAAATTAACATTGATCAGAGGTTGATGCATTGTTTCTGAAGATGAGGCAGCAGCAGAATCCTTCTCTAACATATTTACACTCCAAAAAATTTGAATAAGATGTTGCTGATGTTCATAGCTGAAACCAGAAACTCCTCCACTAGATGCAAGTCCTGCTGACATCCCAGTTAAATGACCAATGACCTTTGGTGATGCTGCAACACTTCAACAATCATAAGTACAAGCATTTCCCGCAGTAGCATTGTCAGAGTTGGCATTAAAACCATTCCAGAACTGAGGTTTAGCCTTATAAAGTCTATGGCCAAGAGGATACCCATGCTTTTTATAGCATCTGTATATGGTATGACCATCCCTATCACAAAAGGTACAAACCATTCCTTTCTTGCCAAAACCTGATTTCTTAAAACTACCACCAGTTACAGCATTCACAGAACTATAGTTACTTGAACTAGCATTCATTCCTAATGCTCCTGCATTGTCCTTAGTCAAAATGGGCTCACTGTTGTAACTACCATTATTATGACTAAGACCTTGAGTACACATGACTTGAACGTCAGTTTGCTGATTAGAATACAAAAGTTGATTCTCATGCTGTGTTGTCACATTCAGGACATCATTTATCATAGGTAATTTTTTCTTCATAAGAATTTTTGATCTCACATCTCTAAACTGAGTACCTAACCCTTTTAAAAATCTAATGACATAATCAGTGTCATAATATTCTTGCATAACAGATAAAACACCACAAGTACAAGCACTACATGTATAGATAGGTAAAGGCCTAAGGGTTAAGTATTCATCCCACAATATCTTTAAGTGAGAATAGTATTCATCACACACATGGATCATTGTTTTCAGCTAATGAAACTCTCCAAGCAGATTAGATAATTTGTATGCATTAGTTTTAGAGTACCTCTTTTCTAGATTTTTCCAAAACTCAAGAGAAGAGTTCAGCCACATCACTGACTGTGCAATGATCTACACTAATGTATTGGTAATCCAGGTAAGTACTGTCTGATCTGCCTGCTCCCAAACTCCATACAACGGATCTCCCACTTTTGGAATAGCTATACCAGTGGTGGAAGGTTCAACGAAGCATAGCTTATTTTTTATGATTAATGCTCTTCTCATTGCTCTTCACGAGTCCTGGTAATTAGAACCTGTCAGAGGACTTTGCACCAAAATGAGAGCAGGATTATCATTCAGATGAAGGTAGAAAGTGTGAATCGAAGTGATTTCTGAAGTCATTATATCAAATTGAAATCAGATAATCAAAGATGAAAAGGATTTTGCACAATTTCTGAAGAAGAAATCAATAAATCAAAATGTAAACCTTAGAAAATCGATTCACAAAGAAAACAAAATTTCTTGCAAATCTAAACCGATAGTTTGCAAGAAGAAGATGAAACTAAGAATCGATTCAATTATCAACACAATTCACCAAACAAATATGAAATCACGGAATTAAACCTGCTCTGATACCATGAAGAATTTGATGAACTGAGAAAAAAAATGAAGAAGAGAGTTTTTGTGGGGCGTGGGGGGGGGGGGGGGGGGAGGACATCTAATTTTATCATTAATTGTAAAATCTGTACAATCATCTATTTAGAGAAGAAAAACTAAAATAACTACTTCCACATCAGCTATTTCTAATTTGAGTAGAAGAATAAATATCTATCTACTAAGTGGACCGGGTCAACTATGTACAAAAGACCCCTGCTAACAATACAAGCCCAATACAAGGCTTCAACCCATTCACTCTATATATTACAAAATACTAAGACATCAAACTGCAGATTAATCTTCAACTTTGCTCCTTCTGATCAGCATCATCTTTATTCATTTGTTGCTGCTTCTGATCATTACCATCCTTGTTCTTCAACAAAAACATTTACTTTATGACAAGAATTTGTTACAGATCAGAAAGAAGTTTTGCTTGTCATCGTAGCTGTTTTGTTTATCATCAGGCACAACTTATTTTCGTAGTTAATTTTGCACAGCTGATCAAGAGAATTCTAGTAGTGTAACAAGCAAGTGGAGATGTCATTTTGGTTCTTTCGGCTTGGCTCTCATCTTTAAAGAAGTGTGTAATTGTTTGTGGAGATGACATGACCTAACTATTCATGATGCTGAGTTTGTTCATCCTCCGAGTTATGTAAAACTTAGCCTTTTTCTTCTTAATAGGGTTACGACCTTGTCTCATTAAATTTCTAGACTTACAGAAAAAAACAAATATATGAAATTTAGAAAATCATATGTTTCCTCTAGGAAAGAAGACATTGATTAAATTTTGAAAGTATAGGCATAAAATATTTTATTTGACAATTCTATATTATTTTTTCAAGGTTTTATTTGGAGATTTTGGTTAAAAAAAAAATCCATAATTTTTTCTTGTTGAGATTGGGCCTCCGTTGAGACGAAAGTGTTGATTTGGAGAAAAAATTCCCCACTTTTTCCCAGTTGGAGCTAGGCTTCCACCCAGGGGCGAAGACCCCCTCAAATTTTTAAAAATACTACTATTTATCGAAATTTTATGTGTATTTTTGAAAATTTCAGAAAATTTTATCAGTTTGCACCCCCCCAATTTTTTTTATTTTTTTTTCCTTTTTTGTTGCCCCCAAGAATTTTATCAGTTTCGCCCCCCAACACCAAATTCCTAGCTTCATCCCTGCCTCCACCTGAGATGGGGATGAGATCTCCATCCATCCCCATTGATGAGGAAGAGCCGGGGATAGGGATGCGATGGAATAGGCGGGACTGGATATCATGGTCTCCGACCCCACCCGACCCCATTACCATATAAAACTGGATTTGCTTAGGGGTTCTTAGGGTTCAAAGAAATAAAATTTGGTAAAATAGTAATATCATATATTGCAAAAAGTACTTAAAAAAATCTTACAAACTAATATTACTCAAATAAATATAAATTGAACATAACACAACATTAATACAATCTAAGAGTGACTAGGGCCGACATGGTTATGACAATATTTTGCTGTATGAACCAGGGATGAAGCCAGAAATTTGGCGTTGGGGGGGCGAAAACTGCAACAATATATATGCTGAACTACATATAAAAGCTGGAAAAAAAATTGGTTGGGGACCAATTTGATAAAATATTCCGAACTACATATAAAATTTACTATATATAGTACTCCCTCCATTCCTTATTAATTGTCGTTTAGGAGAAATCTAGGAGTCCAAATGAATTGTCGTTTAAGGTACTTTTGTTAGGTGTCAACAATTCATTTCAATTATACCCTCAACATTTTCCTTTCTTTATAATATAGAAGTGAGAGAGAAAGAGATGGAGGATGGGGTAGTATTGGAAGTTTAGGTGGAATGGACAACTTCCTTAATTTTCTCAAATTGTCTAAAGAGTCTTATATTTAGGAATGGAGGGAGTAGTATTTTTACAAATCTGGGGGGGGACTGCCACCCCCGCCCACCTCTGTCTTTGTCCCTGGTATAAACAAGCATATTACAATTGCTACAATGGAGAATAGCCCCCGGTTACCAATGTAGTAATGAGCGAAAGACCGGTCTCCCTATACCCAATCCTAGCTAACCCACCAAATGGCTCTATCAATGCAATCACAACCCCCTTCGTGAGTCACAAAATAAAACTCCCAAAAAACCTTATCTAAATGTCTAGATATTAAGCACTTTGTTTCATTATCACCATCTCAAATCAAAGAACGGTGTTCCATTTGTATAGTCAGCAAGGAACTTCCTGGGAGATCGGGATGAAACATCGACATGTAGTCTAACAGGCTTCATCAATAATCTTCATTTATAATAAAAATAATAAATTAAACATAAATTAAAATTAAAGCATACAAATAATTAATAAACCTGAAATTAAAATAAAAACAACCATTAAACATAAATTAAAATTAATTCATAAAACTAATTTAAAAATAATAATAATAAACACATTATAATAAAACACAAAAAATATACTACTGAATAAGCAAATCAAGAAATTTAAAACATGAAAAAAAATTCAAGATTGAAATTTCTTACCAATATTAAGAAGACGTTTTGGGGAGAAAATAAGATGGTTGAAGGTCGAATTGGGGTGGTACGATTCTTGATTTGAAGGATAGCAACACTTGAAGACAAATATTTGAAGAAGGGAGGACAAAAAAGAAAGAAAAGTTGAAGAAAAATTGAGAAGGGAAAAGGAGAGTGCGCTCTGCTGTGAGGGAGGGAGAAAGAAGGAAAAGAGAAGAAAGGAAAAAGAAGGGCAATGACTTGGGTTTTATTGGATGACAACGCATGGTGCTAATGCGTTATTCAAGGGGACTACGCATGGTTAGTGTGCGGAATGCAGAACAACGCTTGATGCTTATGTGTTATTCTTTTAAAAACGCATGTCATGCATGCGTTGTATCTAGTTTCGGAACACAAAAAAAAATGTGTCTACTCCAATGCATTGAAACAAGCAAAAACCCCGCTCGACTTAGCTTGCAAGAGCTATCATGCAATAGAATTTATTTACCCATTACAACGAGTTCCCTATAAAAACAATAAATATAAAAATCACATACAAAATATCACAGTACTGTCAAAAAACAAATGTTTAGCGACCGAATATTTCAGTCTAGAAAATAGTAACGGAATACCAGTTTTTAACAAAGTAATATGTCTCCCTAAACCAAATCATTACGACAAATCCATGAAGTCGCTCTAAAGATCCACAATGCTCAAGATTACCCTGACCCGCAGCTAACATACCAAAGCTCAAGATTATCTGCAGTTTAAAACCCTGAGAAATTGCAAAAGGAAAGATTGAGCTTGAAGTAGAAAGTGAAACAGATACATAGGAGGGGTCACTCAATCATAGTACCATCCTTGTGGGGACTGACTCTACAATTCTCTCACATTAATTGAGCGGATCCCACATCTGCAGATAGGTCTGCTCAATTTATGTAAGGAAAGCGTGTGACCAGTCCCAAAAGAACGATCTCCAATGATTGAATTTTCCATAGGAGGAGAGCTAATTTGTTTTATTAAAAATTGTGAGCTATAGACATTACACTTTCTCTTGATTTTGGAAGTCTTTTCGTTGCTTTCCTTGCTGGATTTGTGGAAGATGTTCTTAAAGAAAGAACACTTGCTGAATTTATGCAAAATCCATAAGCTGTTGTTAATAGAGTAAAAAGTACAAAACACACTAATATGTTTGAGCCATAAATCATACATCATATCATACACATACTAAATATATGAATATTGAATATGTTTTTGTGTTTTGGTATTCACTTTCTTATAAGGACTTAGGATATTAATTTATTGCCCAAAGTATGTCAAAGGGAATTCCATAAATGAATTGAATATATATATATATATATATATATATATATATATATATATATATATATATATATATATATATATTATATAAAAAAAAGTTGAAATAAATAAGGCATCGTATATTGTGAAAGGAAAATTAGACACCCATTAAATTATTTAATAGTTCTCTTAAAATATAAAAAAATTGTTACTAAATAAGTTCTCATATATTCTAAAATAAAAATAACCATTTAAGTTTTTTATTATTAAAAAGGGTGAGAATATATGAATTGGAGAATAGCATTTGAACTCATCTAATGAGGTCTTGGGCCTCTTGGCTTTTAAATAAAGTTTGTACGAAATAATTCATCATATATTACAGAAGGAAAATAGCTCTATAAAATAATTAGTAAGTTGATTATTGAAAAAATTTGAGTTAAATAAATCATAAATTATAAAAGAAAAATAATACCATAGTTAATAAGTAATCTAAAAAGAGAAATTAAATTCGAAATTAAATTAAACAAAATAAGTCTTAATGAAATTTTTATTATTATATATGTCCACACTATTAATGTATCCCTTCTGAAAGTAATATGAGATTTATTATACAACTTGCCTGGATTGTTTGGGATTTTCTTGCTTACTTCCATCCCAGGTTGCTCCTCTGCTATAAATCATAAACAATAACAACTAAGTCTTAATCTATCTCAAAAGATTGAAATCGACTACATCAACCAAATAAAGAATTACGTAAGATCATTTACATATATAAAAAAAAAGAAATAACGAAGAAAAAAGAAGAAAACAACTATATTTTTATAATAATCGTTGTATAGAAAGTCAGAGGTAATAAGCAGAAAGAAAACTTTACATGGGTGTTGATCATTTTTACGAGACTTAAAGTCAAAAGAAATACTTGCCTTGCTTCATTTACTTGACTCATTTCCTCAACTCGTTGCTCATCATCCCTTGTTGGTTCACTGACGTTTAAGAAAAAAATGTTGAAAAACTCACAACCACATGTAATGCAATTAAATTATTTTAAATAAAATAATTAAATTGGTTCGTAGCTTTATTAACAAACAAAACTCACAACAGAATCCCATTCTCTTGGGAAATAATCGGAAAAGATAAAAAGGTACTCCCTCCATTCCTAAATATAAAATTTTCAGGATAAGTAGCGAAAATGAAAGAAATTAGAATTAAGATGTTTTTTTAAAAAAAAATATCAATATTATTATATTAATAGTATTAGTGTCACACAAGTTCTATTTAAGATAATAATAATAATATTTTGATTAATAAAACACTTGGGATTCTACTTCTTTAATTTTCGCTACTTATCTCGAAAATTTTATATTTAAGAATGAATGTAGTATTAAGTACTCCTCAGATGAAATAAGTGTTGCTTAAGGTCTGAATAAGGATTAAAATGGTTGTCGGAAGAGAAAAAAATATACTAACTCCATTTCATAATATAAGTCGTTTAGAGTAAAAAAAACATGTTATTAGAGGTTGTGATCTTATATTACATTATGCATCTCATTTTGTTTGTTTTCATTATGTGCCATTTTTCCATTATTTATTTATTTTTCTTTGTAAAAAGGTATAACCCTAAAAAACCCTGATGAAATGCTTAGAGGAAAATTGGACACATGACAATTATCTTAGAGAAATAAATAGATGGTTTACGCACCTCTGAGAATATTCTGAAGAATCTGTAGTAGCATTATGAACGAAGAGTTCAAAGTCCTTCATCAGCCTTGCTTTGAGTACCTGAATATCCCAGGCAGAGGCAGCTACGTGTTTGGTTGTATCAAATAGCTTTATAGTTTGGAGACTTTCAATAAGGCCAATGCCCTGTGGGATTCCCTTAAGCTTTCTACATTTAGTAAGAATAAGGCATCTCAGCCCTGGAAAACTTTCCTGATTAGTTTCCCATTCTTCCAAATCTGTTTTTCCAATATGCAAAACCTCAAGACAATCAAAAGGTTTTTCCATTTCATCCCATCTCTTACCCACAAATGCATTCTCCTTCAACTTGAGTGCTTGAAGATTCTCCAAGTTTGCCAAAATGTACATGTATTTCCAATTGAGTAACGTATTTTGCAAAGTCAGCTTTGTTAACCCTTTTGGAAATCCCTTGCTTTGAAGAACGACGAAAGGCTGACCGGAAGAAGACTGATGAAACAACTTCAAATTCTCAAGATTTTCTAAACTTGAGAGACTATCAAACAAGGTGGATGGTAAATGCCCACATATGCCCAATTTCTTCATCTTGGGAGTCCCTTTGCTAAAAGCTCCGGCTTGCAACTTTCAGGCGAGATACTAGTAAGGGTTTGTAGGTTAGGTCTAAAGGTCTCACCCTTTCCGCTATCATGCAAACGTGCAGGGACATCGGTGTGTAGATGCCTCAATTGTGGCATCTCCCATATGTCGGCTTCTAGTTCAAGAAGGGGAGCCTTACATTTACCTATTATAAGAGTTTGCAAGCAGCGTAATTTGGACATACCTTTAGGAATTGTATTCGAGTCGCATGAAATTCCTATATACCTTAAAAGAACAAGCGTAAGTAGCTCATCTGGAAAATCTGTGAAAGTAATTGCTCTAGCATCCAATACCCTGAGCAGTTTGTAACCTTTGGGGAACGAAGGGACAAAATCTATTGGAACCTTAGTATCTTCTTCGTTGGAGAAACTCAACAAGGAACGGACACATTCATTGGGACGAGGTTTCAACATATACTGCTGAACATAAGAATTAATGCACAGACGGCGAGTATTTACTGACGAATTATTAGCTTCACCTCCCAACTGTATTTCATGAAAAATACTTTGGGTTTTGGCCTCCGTCTTGCAGAACTCACGGATAACGTCAAGAAGACGACATGTTTTGATCTGGCCATTTCCCCTTTTTTCATCCACTACCACTAAATTCCTTGCAACCAGGTCCTCCAAGTATTCTTCAGCTTTGTCCTCTAACCTAAGGTTTGATCCAATATCTTCCAGGTATACAAAACCTTCGGCTACCCATAATCGCAACAATTTCCACACAGGAATAGTAGAGTCTTGGGCGAAGACCCCAAGGTAGAGAAAACACATTTTTAAGTGAGGAGGCAAATCATTGTAACTCAGTCTTATTAGATCATTCATTTCCTCATTTTCTGCCAAATAATGATTCAAATCTTTAGCAACAATCCTCCACTTGTTAGTATTTGTTTGATGTCCTAAAAGAGTACCTGCCACCACCAATATCGACAGTGGCAATCCGCCGCATTTTTTTAAAATCATTTCTGCATAATTCTTCACTGACGTCAGGTGAGGTTTCTCATCATGACCAAAAACCCTTCTCATAAGTAATTCATAGCTCTCCTCATAATTTAAAGGTCGTAACGTAATTGGACTACGACTTGAACTTGCATGATGTGCGACCTCTTCGTGCCTACTAGTTATTAAGACTTTACTGTTTTTCTTACTAGGAAATGCACCTTTTAACTGATTCCATGCTTCTTTCGTCCAAACATCATCCAGAACGATCATATACGGCTCTGCCCCTTTATTTAGTTCCTCAACAATTGCATGAACTATATTACTATCTTTTAAATCATCATCATTCACCTTTTCATGGTTCGGGTTAAGAGCACGCAGAAGGTCACGCAAGAGTTCGTTTTTGTTGAATTCTTGTGACACTCTGATAAACAAGCGATTAGTAGCGAATAGAGGTTTTATTTGGTGGTGATTATTCACATGCCTAGCTAGTGTAGTCTTCCCTAATCCTGGTGGTCCAACAAGCACGATTACTTCTAACCCCTCTGATTCCTTTTCAAGAAGCTTCACTACTTTGTCTACTTCATCTCTTAAACCAACCATATTATCATCCACCGGAGGTGCCTGTTTGTATTTAAAGGAAAACAAGTTGAATTTCAAAAAAGTTGTACAAGACAAAAACACAAAATAATGAGATAATTGGAATTCTAGTCATTTATATTTATTTATTTTTATACATTGGTGGGGATAGAGATGTGGTTTTAACCCTTCACCTAACTAATTAAATTACTAATGTGAATCTGATTCATATCAGAATCTTAACTTTATTAGGGAAGCAGGAGATCCATGTAGCTTTATTGTCATATTTTGTTGGGCACATTGATGTACGGATTACGAATTTAATAATAATTATTTTTGGTATTTTACTAATCTGATGTTAACTCAATTACTGAATTACGTTATTTGTCATGGACTCTAGCTACATTAACATATTTGAAATTATCGGTACGGACCTTGGATTTCTTCTAGGGGGATTTTATTGAAGTTGATTAAGTGAGTTGTAAGAAGGACCGAAATATAGCTCATATTCGTCGGTTTAGAGAATTGATCGGAAGACTGGTTTCATGACCCAATTAACACAGAAGAGGGTGAAGTTTGAGTGAAGTTCGGAATGTGAAGATTGCTTTCTAAAACTGAAGAAAAAGTTGACTACAACCTCGATTTTGGCCTTAGCAGAGGAATCATGGTGTTTCACTATATACATTGATGCTTCGGAAATTGGATTAGGACGTGTGTTAATGTAGAAAAGTAAGGTGATTGCTTACGCTTTGAAGCTGCTGAAAACTTATGAGAAATACTACCCTACATATAATTTGGAGTTGGTGGCGGTTGTGTTTTCTTTGAAGATTTAGAGGCATTACCTATACGGAGAACCATGTGAAGTGTTTACCGATCATCAGAGTTTGAAATACTTGTTTACTCATAAGGAACTCAATATGAGGCAGAGGCGATGGCTACAAATGGTAAAATACTATGATTTGACAATTAGCTATCATCCGAAAAAACCTAATCGTGTGACTGATCCACTTTCTGAGTTCGAAAGGTTACAAATTGAGGTTGTTAAGTCAACCAGGAACATCTTGGCAGCTTTAATTGGTCAACCAACTTTTTTGGTTTATATTTAGAAAAATCAACATGCCGATACAGATTTAGGGGATTAGCGAGTTTTGGCGCAGTCGGATGAACAAATGGATTTTGAGATCCACGAAGATGGAAATTTTCGCTTTCGGGGTCGATTATGTGTACTATTGAATTTCAAGTTGAGAATAGAAATATTGCAAGAGGCGCACAACTCTAATTTATTGGTGCGCCCGTGGGCTTTGAAGATGTACAAAGATTTGAAAGGTAATTTTTGGTGGAAATGAATGAAAAGGGAAATATTGAATATGTGGCTACGTGTTATGTTTTCCAACAAGTGAAGGTGGGACACCGAAGTCCTGCAAGATTGCTTAAGCTGTTAGATATTCCCGTTTGGAGGTGAGAACGTACACATCAAGATAGACTTTGTGGGCGAATTACCGAAAGAGAAAACATGGAAAGTAATAATTTGGGTGATCGTGGACAAAAGGAGCATAATTTTCCGATTTTTGTACATGTGCATACTTTTTCAGAAGCATGTACACATTTTTTTCCCTTCACATTAGCCTTTGATTATGTTTTGACCCTCCATTCATTAATATAAGACTTTCAAAACATATAGGAAAAATTAAAGAAACAAAATTTAAAGTATTTTTTTAATCAAAATACTAATATTATTATCTTAAATATAACTTGTATGCAACTAATTTTATTTATTAACATTTTGTTTTAAACAACATCTTAATTTTCGCTATTTGTCCTTATATTATATTGCAGCCTTCACTTGCATCCAAGCAAGTTCATGTAATACCTACATTTGGTCCTAACTTTGGCATGTTCGTCCTTTTAAGTATGTTTGGTAATAGACCTCTTAACAATTTAAGATTTATTTAATCATGGTTATAATATTTTTGCAAAATTAAAATTATTTAAATATAAAGTCTTAATATAATAATTTTAACTTTTATACTATTTTATATGTCTCAAATTTATATTAAGCATGTTACGAATATTGTCTCAGTTTAACCCCCTCGATTTTGGGTCCAACCCGAAAAAAATGTGGACTATTCAATATAGATTTTATAGGATTTTAAAGGAATTGTAAAGTCTATAGGTATTCAATTTATATTTTAAAAAATACATTAAAATCTAGAGGTATTCAATTGTAATGGACTTTTTAAAATCTAATTTGAATAATTTTACACTTCCTTAAAAATCCCATAGAATCTAGATTGAATACATCCCTCTAAATTTCTCTGATTAATATTAAAATTAAATGTCTTTAATAATTTTATATGAGATTACAAATGTTTTAGTGATCCCATTTTTTTAAATTTAAAATTAAAATAAATAAATGTCTAAACTCAAAAAATATGAGAAAAAATTTCACATTGTTAGAAAATTCAATATGAAATGTTTATTTTCCCAAAATAATATATATTGTCATAATATCTAAACAATTTTCTTCCTGCTTATTTTCAAACTGAAATTAAAGAAAGAAACCAATTTATTCTCTATCTAACTACAAATTTTTATTTTTCAAACATGAATTTCATTTCTCTGAAAGAGAAAATCAAATAGGAAAAATAATTCAAACAAAATACATCACAAAACATACATTAATTAAGCAAATTAAAAAGAATCTCATTAAGTAAATTATACAAACCTTGAAAAAATAAATCAAAAAATGCAGCAGTTTCATGATCTCCAAACAAATCAAAGATCACCACAAAACTTTTTAAATTTTTAACAAAATGATTTGATTCCAAAATATTAAAAAAAATATTAATAAACATATGTTGACTTTAAAAATTCAACACCACCACCAAACTTTTTAAATTTTTAACAAAATGATTTGATTCCAAAATAAAAAATATTGATAAACATATGTTGACTTTAAAAATTCAACACCGCTTGATTTGCATAATACACCAATGAATCAATATTTTATTTTTATTTTTGGGTGGTATTCAAATAATCTATAGACTTTATAAATCAAAAGAAATCGTTAAAAGACAATCTAATAGAATCTGATAAAATTTGCGTAGCGTTTGTATAAAGTTAAAACAATCCATAGAGTCAGTAAAATCCATTGACTTTATTTTAAAATTCGAATCGAATACATCCTCATAAGATTAGAAACCTTTTTCAAGTGGGCCTCTCAATATTAGAAAGGTTGGTCTTGAGGACTGCAAGCCAGTCCCAAGGGATTGTATTGGTTTGGTTCGAAAACATGTAGAGTGTGTAAAGGCTTGTTATTCAACCCGATGCCATCAGTCGGTACGCTGGAAGGAAATGCAAAAGAAGAAAGATACTTCACCTAGTGGAAGACTTATAGAAGCTAAACTATGCCAAGAGACATGATCATCAAGGAGACTCAAGGAGTGTTATTACTTCTAGATCGAAAAGTTCTTCTATATATCTAGTTATTCTAGTCTATAAATGAGAGCAGAGCAGACGTAAGGCAATAATTCATAAACACAACTCTTTCCTGATCGAAATGCAACAATTTGGGGTACTGTCCCACTGTCTTATTAGTTTGAGGGTTAGAATGACTGGAAAACGTTAAAGCAGTTATCAGTTTGCTAGTTACTTCAAATATTGGGATCTTCATCTTTACTAGAGTTGGGTTATTTCAATTTGTACTGAACACAATCCCTCATATTTTATTTTGGTCGCAATCAATATTATGTTCACTACTAGAAAATCTGTCAACAGTGACCGCAATTTGCGACCACAAATAATTGGTATAAGCTTATTAGCGACAAGTTTGCGACCACTTAACTAGTGGTTCCAAAATGTCCGCAGAGTGGTCGCTACATTTGGCACTACCTGTTAACTCATTCTAAATAACAAAGTGTTCGCTAATTGGTGGCTATTTGCGACCATGTAGCGACCACCGTCTATATTAAAAAAAATTAAATTAAAAATATATATATATATATATGGTCGCAGTGTGGTGGCAAGTTAAGATCAACTTCATTAAAATTAACTTTTTTTTAATACAGGCGGTTGTCGCTACTATCTGGTCAAATTAAGATCAAGGGGTGGTTGCAATGTGGTCGCTAAAGAGCAGTTGTGGTACCGTCACAAAAGAAGTCGTAACAACATAATTGAGAATATTTGGTCAAACTAAGTCAATAGAGAGGTCTCGGTACGGTCTCAAAAGAGGTCGTCACAACATAGTCGTGAATATCTGGCCAAACTAAGTCAACTTGAGGTCGCAAAGTGGTTGCTACACAGCGGTCGCAACACCGTTGTAAAGTATTCCGATGCAACATGGTCGCTAATATTTGGTAAATAAAAGTCAATGAGTGGTCGCAACTATGAGGTGAACCTCGAGTCAATTGATGGTCGCAAAACTATTGGTAAATAGGCTAAGTTGCCAGGCGGTCGCACTTTTTTTTTTTGTCAAATTGGGTTGAAAACACGGTCGCAACATATACATTGGTAAAGTGCGATTGATCTTTTATGCAATCTCCAATAGTGATTTGTGACCAAATTTAGTCCATCACGTGAAATGAACGCAAAATGATCGCAAATCTTTGATTAACGATCAAACTGCGACCATTAAGGTGGTCGCGATTAACAGTTTTCTAGTAGTGGTTCTTACACTTTATCTTTAAAAGTTATTGAGGATCATCAAAGAACTCACTCTCTCTCCCTATATTCTATTTCTCATAGTTTTCCTCCTTCGCCAGAAACAAGGCCACAATTTGTTTATGATAAATGAGTTTTCTCTTTCACCACGCTTGAACACTTTTAGTTTCAATTAAAATTCACAGATAAATGACCTTACCAGATTAGATTAGGAAGCAAACAATCACAAAATAAAAAAAAAAAAAATTAAATAAACTAAAAAAAATTTGATAACTTATTTTAAAAAAATATAAATTATATTAATTACAAGACTTTAGATTTATATTGAGTATTGCGAGATAGACCCGTTGGAAATTATTGTATTTTTTAAAATTTATATATAAGAATCCAATATTTCTAAAAATAATAATTAAGATGACCGAAAAAATTACAAAGCTTCTCCAAGCAAACTATACAACATAAAATTTGTAATTTTTGAATTCGATGAAAAATAATCCTCTCATACCGATTAATTTAGCTTTCAAAATTAATTTTTTTAAAGCATTTAGATTCAGTTTTCAAACTTACAAACTAGGGATTCAAAATTTAGATATATCAGTGTTCATACGTCAAATTCAATTTCATCAAATATACTCCCTCCAGTCCTAAATATAAGACTCTTTAGACAATTTGAGAAAATTAAGGAAGTTGTCCATTCCACCTAAACTTCCAATACTACCCCATCCTCCCTCTCTTTCTCTCTCACTTCTATATTATAAAAAAAGAAAAATGTTGAGGGTATAATTGAAATGAATTGTTGACACCTAACAAAAGAACCTTAAACGACAATTAATTTGGACTCCTAGATTTCTCCTAAACGACAATTAATAAGGAATGGAGGGAGTACCATTTTACTTCATTTAAAAACAAGGGTCTTCAATGAGTTCCCTCATAAATTAAGTATTCACTAAATTTAATTGGGCAGAACTTTGCTCGGCCCATCGAGTAAGATGGTCCAAAATAATTTTAATGTTCAGCTATTGCTGATTTGCAATCAATTAAACTAATCAAATCTGGGCAGTTTTTATTATGTCCGATTTATTTTTATTTTTTTAATATAGGGGACGGGAATTGCTCGGGGTCAAGCCTGGGCAAAAAGATTTGTTACCACTAGGGAACCTCTCCTCGACACGATTATGTCCAAATTGTTACTCACTCGGTAAAAAATTGAATGACTCGTTTTTTATACAATATAATTTTTTGACACAATCAGTATATACGTAAAAAATTGAATGACTCGCTTTTTATACAATATAATTTTTTGACACAATTAGTATATACTCGGAAATAAATGATCAAAATAGATCCAATTTGGTTAAGGAACTCAGATCTGTGTTAGTTTCTTCCATATTAAAATCTGGACCCTAAAATATTTTGAAAAGTTAATTTGTTCAAAATACCACATCGATTAGTTTGTGTGTATATTTGTAGTATATATAGCTTGATCAATCATTCTCCTATTGAGTTACCTTTTGAGAGATTGAGTTACCAATCCATTTTAAACATATATCAGAGTCACCTAATTCGATGTTGTGACTCTAATATTGTTCACAGTACAGATGTCCAGCATTGACCAGTGAGATGTGTGTTAAAGATCACACATGGACTAATTTGTGTGCATATTTGCAATATATATGGCTTGATGATTATATTTTGAGGGATTATGTTAGGCCCAAATCTATTTTCAACATGGTATCAGAGTCACATCGTTTGATGTACCCACGGTCCATATGTTCAATTCTAACCGTGAGAGGTGTGTTAAATAAGAAGTAAATTGAAACAAGAAACAAGACAAAGATAAGAAGAATTGTTTAGTACCTCTCTCTTCTGTGGCTCTTCTTCTTTCATATCATAACGCATATTTTCAATGCTGCGCCAAGCCAAGTCATTTTTGAATTTATCGACTCGTCCACTGATCTGTATTATGCTGTCAGCAACGCCCTGAAGCTCCGAAGCATATCCCATGGTATGAAAAACTTTTGATAGAACTCCTCTCTCTCGTTGAAGCGTGGTTGTAACTATGTATGATTCGATTGCATTCTCAGACGAAAAAACTTCTGTCTTAACGTCTTCAACCATTGCTTCAATAACTTTGTTTTTTTTCATGTACTTGCTTTTCTCAGTGTATTCATCTATAAAGGCTTTCAAAAAATTTAGATGTCTACAGAGATCATTGACTTTATCTTCTGAATTACAAATCAGATCTCGATAATGAAGAACAACCTCTTTCAAACATCCCAGGACAAATCCCACAGCCGAATCTGGAATACTCTCCATCTCTCTCTCTCTCTCTCTCTCTCTCTCTCTCTCTCTCTCTCTCTCAAACTAGGTTACCGGAAGAGAGGCGGAAATGTTTTATAATGAGGTGAACTAACGCATCTTAAGGCGGACAGAGAAATTTTTATATTTTTTTATGAGCCAATAGGATACCAATATGCAAAGATACCTTAGGCAATTGGGAACTTAAAAAACAAAATGGCTTTAATTTCAATTTAGCCCCTGAAAATACATCCAAGTGCATTTCTTCCTCTATTGTCATTCTCAAGGATATATTCATAGCAGATATAGCAAATTCATCTGTTTAATCCTTTATGTATTTATGTATTGAGGTTAGTGTCCTAAATGAAAATTTTGACTTTTAAATTTAAACAGGTTTTTTTTGTTCTTCTTCCCCTTTTCCCATACTGTCACACCCTAAAATCGGGTGATCACCTGGCAGTACCTCATATGACAATGAGGCACAGAACCAAAACAAAATAGTAAAATCCGTTATCCTATCTTAAAGAAAAAATAGATTATTACATTAATTATCAGAGTTCAGAATATTCCAACATAAAGTAAAGTGAGTTGTACTATGTTTATTACATGACAAGTTCAAGTCCCCATAACATTGCTCCACATAATCACCTTTTCAGGTAACTCATCATCTGCAATTAAAAGAAAGTAAATACATGAGGTATAAAGCCAACATCAACAACCTTGGGATGAAACATTAAATGAGAGTAAAAACACTTTTCCCTACTTCCCAAATCACGTGTGAAAACATGCAAGTTTAGGTCCCTTCATAAGACACCTTTTATACATGAAAACCTCACCAACAACCTTTTAGAAAATACTAGAAGGAACTAGAACAACCAGAAAACATTATGACCAAACTCTCCCATTTTAGTCGACTTAGACACTACCACCGGTCGACCGACTGGCCTTTAGAAAACAGGACAACACATTGCCCAAAGTCCGGTTGACCAGTATCACCCACCGGTCGACCGAAAACTACACCTCAGGTCGAGGGTCACTTTCCTGGTCAACCTAATTAAACTCTTCCATCGTCCGTTTCTTCCCAATACTTTGAGCCGGACGACATATTGAAGCTCTGTTGACCGCACCGTCGGCCAAGAATTAACCAATCACTTTTTCAGTGCAAATTTGTGAAGGAAAAGTGCATTTCTACACAATCCGAATTCCCACCCGAAAATACTCAGTTTTGATACATATGAACATATGAATGACAACTACAAACACATAAACAAATAAGACATAAACCATATTCGTTAAATCCAACATTTGCACATCAAAATGTGACACAAGCTCCATGCTTTTACTTATTCCAACATACGGACATACACAATATTAGATCTTTCGAATACGACTCATGTTATGACACACATTTCACAAGGTAGAGCTCAATTGTCTATTCACAATCCTAAAGTAATTACTACAATAGTCCCTAACTTTTAAGCCTAGAAGGGCAGCTTTCACATGCATACATGGGTTCAGTTTCTCCCTGAACGAAGGGTTTAATCTTTAAGAATTTCTTCGTATTCTGTTATTGCCCACCACTGTGGACTCCACAGCGACCGTCATAGTCCCTAACATCTCTCCCGGTTAGGAGCGGGCTCACTTATCACACAGCGTCGAGATTCAACGATTATCACTCTCGCACCATGCACTAGAAATAATCCTGCAATGTGATCGATTCTAAACAAGAACACAACCAGTGGAGACTCGATAGAACATGTATCATTTAAGACTCCAAAAGCAGTAACAAGTTGACACTAATGATAATGAATGAAGATGACAATCAACATTCACAAAACGTTCAATGATCAACATACGAGTATGACAATTCAACGTTTCATCATATGCAGTAAATCGTGGCTTTTAAATTCAATACACAATTCCATAAGAATAAAATATACATTTCATGAGTTTTAGGACAAAAATTAAAAGGCTGAAGAGTCTTACTTGGAATTAAATAAATCAATTAAAAATACCAAAAATTAGCAAAAACACAGCAACTTCAATTGACAAAATCCGCTCGCTGAGAACTTGAAATCTACTTTCGTTTCTTCTCATGTGTAAAATTAATAGTTAGCTTTGATTAGCAACAATAATTACCAAATTAGGTGTCCGATTACTACTTCAATTATGATTTTTCACTCAAAGCTCTCTGTATTTCCAAAATTTCCTCTCTTTTCCTCTTTCTTTCTTTCTTTCTTTCTTTCTCTTTAACCTCTCATACCCCCAACTACCAAAAATTCCTGCATTAACTACCCAAGAGACACTGTGATAACCGTAACTTTTCGCTTACGTGTTAATTTTACGAGTAATTTATTTGTATGACTCAGTGCGTAGGCGTAATTTATTTTGTACGATTGTGTAATTATGTGTCTATTTAATTTTATAACATGTTATGTGATACATTTTTTGGTACGTTTCGTTAAGGGACGTTTCGTATGCATATTGTAATTGAGGAACATAATAGTAAATCACCTAAACAAAACTGAGGCATAAACGAAAAGTTGGCTTGCCTCTTGGTATTCGGGTGCAATTTTTAGGATTAAAAGAAGAGAAGCAGCATTGTATAAAAGGGAATAGGAAGGGTAAGGTATATATATATATATATAACGTAAGGAACATGGGGTACATTATATAGTATATATAATTAATATAGTAGTATAAGGGACGGGGGTTACATATAAGCTTTATAATATATATAGAGATCAGGGGCTGTCAATTTACTAAAATAAAAAGAATCATCATCTGGGAAGCAGATCAACAGCGCAAGTCAACAGTAGATAGGAAACAGTAGAGATTTTCTTGTTATTTTTAGAATCTGTCCAGAATTTTGAGAGATCACCGAGGGAGAATTACTTGTCTGTTTTCAACTCATAATATACCATTTCGAAGATAACCGTATAAACTTCGAGTGAACGCAGACGGCACATCATTCTGAGTCCCGAGCAGGAAGTTATCGTACCGAGAGAGGAACTGGGCAGTGCTGTTACGGGTTTGTGTGTTTAATTGTCTTCGTAAGAGGTAGGGACCCTACTTACATATTATTTTCTGTCTAGAATTATAAATATATGTCGGGTAATGTTTTGTAATTATTTAATTATTGATTTTACGGGATTTAATGTATGAACTGTTGATCTACGAATTTAATTGCACGATTTGTATATATCGTTTTGTTAATTGGTTTCTTATCTTTTGTTGATTAGCATGAATTAATTTAACCTTTAATCTTAATCATTATATGTAACTGTTAATGCAAGATATTGTTCTATTTATTATACATATTATTATTGTTGATACGTCCATGAACTGTTATTTGTTTCAATGTTTAGCATGTCTAGTTGTTTATCGCTTTGGTTGTCCTGTTTGGTCATGTCATCTTTAGTCCTATTTGGTTTTGGTCGACCGAGTCGTCGCCTATTTTGAGCTCGTGACTAGGATTTACTCAATGATATGACTCGTTCGATTAGCAAGATTCCGAGGGTGGTCCTGCAGGTGCTCTTGGGGCGGATCCCGAGGGTCTTGCAATGTGAATGTGTGCGGATACTGAGGAATCCTGCGGGTGCTCTTGGTGCGGATTCCGAGGGTCCTGCGATATGATTATGGGGAGATTCCGAGGGTAGTCCTGCGGATGTCCTTGGTGCGGATCCCGAGGGCCTTCCTACGTGAGCCTTAACCTGATGTGGATTATTATTGGGATTGCAATAGTTTTGTGGAGTCCAAGGTGTTGGATGATGATACAATGTAGAATGAGTCCTTAAAGTGTGAATCCGTCGTTCAGGGAGTAAAACTGAACCTATGTGATGAACTATTTGAGCCCTCCTAGTTTGGACTATAACTAGGACCGTTGCAATTACGAGCACAACTACTGCTATGACACAATCGTGATTAGTTTGGACTATAGCTCGAATGATGGGAAGTTGTGTCATAGCAGTAGTTGTGCTCGTAGTGTCTAAGCAATTGTGTAATCGTGTGTACCGTATGGGCAGATCATGGTGCTTGTCGTACTTTCGGTTGTGTAAGTGTTTGGACATGAAGAGTATAGCCATCTCGCTTACTTGTTGTTTCAACTTGTTTATTCATTGTTTTGGTCATATTATAATATGCAATAATTTCACATGGTTTGAGAAACGGGAATGTGTTTATTTGTTAAATTGTGTTTATACTTGTGATTTCAGTCCTTACTGAGCACCGGAGCTCAGTCCATCCGCTTTACTGTGCAGGTGATGACGAGTACACTGATGATGTTGATAGAGCTTGGGAAGGGGACCAGGACGAGTGATTCATAACCGGCTTAGTTAGAGATTTAGTTCTTTTATTCGTTTATTCGTAGAACTATTTCATTTATAGCATTGTTGGACCTTTTTCCTTTGTAAAACTTAGTATCTCACGCATAATAATTTAATTCCGCTACTTAACTCTTGTTTTTGGATTATATCATAAATGAATTTCCTTTTAGTAACTCTGTTTGTCGGCTTTGGTGTTTCATCAACCAATGAGACACTGCCATGTCATTAACCCTGGTTATGGGGTGTGACAGACGCACATTTTCAAATGGTGTCAAACCACTCTACAAGTTCTCACAAGTCAACACTTAAGTCCTCTAAGTTATGTTCATACTTAAACAATTGTACATCAAATTAACATATAATAAACACTTAACACATAAATTCATGTTATTAGTAAATGCCAAAAAGTTCAAGTTATCACATCCTTCCCCCCTTAATGAAGTTTCGTCCCCGAAACTTGCTTACCTCGGGATTCAACAGATGTGGGTACTTCCGACGAGTTTCTTTCTCAAGTTCTCAAATGGCTCTTCTTTCACTGTGATTTGAACATTTTATCTTAATGTAAGGTATGGTGCGCCACCTCAGAATCTGACCCTTAAGGTCCACTATCCTTATCGATACTTCTTGATATGAAAAGTATTCTCAAAGCTCCAAATGCTCTACTTCCAAAATATGACTAGGCTCTGGCACATAACGCCTTTGTTGTGATACATGGAATACATTGTGTATTCGTGACAATGTTGAGGTAAGGCAAATGATAGGCAATATCCTCTACCTTTTCCCATATCTCATATGGTCCTACATATCTCGGACTTAGTTTTCCACGTTTACCAAACCGCATCACCCCTTCTGTTGGTGAGACTTGTAATTATACATTGTCACCTACCTCAAGTTCCAACGACCTTCGTTTTCTATCCGCCCAACTTTTCTGCCTATCTTGAGATGTCTTCAACCTTTCTTGAATAAGAGGCACCACTTCCATGGTTACTTGGACTAGTTCTGGTCCCGACACATTTTTGTAGCCCTGAGTTGTACTGACAACTTGGAATTGTGAGCTTCTTGTAGAATTTCTATTCTCAACCCCAAATTAGAAGGCACACAGATACCTCAAATGGGTTTATGAGACCGAATGGGCGCAACTTCAAGCGCACTGGGCAACTCTAGCTTTTGTTGCTAAGCCTGGGCAGGCATAAAAAAGCCGGAAGGAAGGGAGGGGTGACAAAGGCCCGATGAAGCACACGGGCAGTTCATTGAGCCATATTGGGCACCATGAGAGTCTGGTACTTATATTACGGTTCACATTCATATATTTTATGTGTTTTATGTACGCATTTAATGTTTTAATGATTTTTATTAACATGAAAATGAGGTCGGACACGAAATCCCATTCCCGGCTAGTTACGATTGGACGCATCAACACCATATCGGTCCAAAGAAAGGCGAATGGGCTGATAAAGATTCTAGAAAGTTATCTGTATGTATTTCACTTCCAACCTTTTTTGATATTAGTTATTTACTGTGGTAACTGTGATAACCTGACATTTTATTTGACAGTGGGTGTTTCATACGGTTTATCACGACGCCACAAACGAAGCAACTCAAGCCGGTCAGCCTCCTCTAGATTTGCCGACTCAGATTGCGCTTTCTGTTGTGGCAGCCGGTGGGATACAAAAGGGACGTGTTCAAGGACCTTGTTCGTTCTCCAATGTGGTAAAGACAATGAAGCGAGGTAGCCAAGTGGAAATAATGGAACAAAAACTGGAAATAATGGAAGCAAAGTGTAAGAAAACGTTTGACGAGCAAGAAAGGGAATACAGGAGGAGGGAAAAGAAGAGAAACAATACATTAGCTAGTACCTTAGCTGATATTTTAACAAATAAGGACATTGTATTAAATGTCTCTGAGATAGAAGCTAAATTGAGTAATATTCTAGAAGATGAGTTAGATTCAGAATGTGATGATGATCCCTTAACTGTCGATGATGTTTTGGGGAATCAATAGATGATGTATATTGTTTTTGCATATTATTGAACTATTGTTATGTTGTTTTAGTATAATATTTAACTATTGTATGTTTTGTTTGTATATTATTGATCCATACTTATTTTGTTTTGTATAATAATGAACTAGTATGTTTTCTGGTGATTTTGAGGATTTGTTTAGTCTGTATTCTGTTGTATTATGGAAGGGGATATACTAAGTTTTGACCATTCTGTTTGTGAAAAATTGACTATTTACCGACTGAAATTGCGACTGACTAGCGACCATTCTTAGGGTATAGGGTTAGGGTTGGGCTACCGATTAGCGACCGACAAATCAAAACGACATCGTTCAAACTTGGTCTGTCACAATTCCGTCGCTATTTATCTTATGGGCGACTGACTAGTTACCAAATGCGTCACATCGGTCGCCATTCGATCTCTATTCATTTACCATGTCCGTCTTTTCACTACAAGAAAACAGGGAAACAGTGACGGCCGTTTCCGTCGGTAATCGGTCGCTAAACTGAGTTTAGCGACCGATTAACGACCGAATGACGTGGTCGTGTATTTTTCGTCGCTAAGCAAATTACCGACCGAATACCGACGGAATATATAGCGACCGAATATTCGGTCGCTATTTACCGACCGAATACCTACCGAATCGTCATCATTGTTGACTTTTGACTTTGATTGGTTAACGTTTCGAATACCGAAGCGAAATTTTAGCGGTCGAATAATCGGTCGGTAAATATGACCGAATATCGACTAGAATGGTCAACATTGTTGACTTTTGACTTTGACTATATAACAACCGAATACCGACGGAAAGTCTAGCGACCGAATAATCGGTCTCTATTTACCGACGGAATAGCGACCGAATGGTCAATATTGTTGACTTTTGACTTTGACTGGTTAATGACCGAATACCGACGGGATATTTAGCGACCGAATATTCGGTCGCTATTCCGTCGCTAAATTTTTTTTTATTTAAAAAAATAAATTTGAAATTAAATTAAATCCCTATTATAAAAAACAGCAATACGCACAGAAATACAAACCAGAAACAGTATTAATAAGATCCCAATTATCAAAAATAATTAATAAACCCAAAAAACACAAGTTTACACTTCTCATTTACAATACAACACTCACAATCAAAGTGTGCACTTCTCATTACATTTCAACACTCACACACTTTGAATTATCAAAACTCACAATCAATACTCACATACTTTGAATTATCAAAACTCACATATTATACAATTAGCATACATTTCAATAATACACCAAGAAAACCAATAATACACCAAGAAAAACTACATTGGATGTTAAAAAACTACATTTGAAAAAACAAAGAAAATTATGAGAATTGGCAAAAAAAATTGCAAGAAATTATAAGAATTGGCAAAAAAAAATTGCAAGACATTATAGAAAACCCATATACTAAAATCCAAGCAGAAATCAGTACTACCTCCCTCCATTTTTGTTTTAATCTTCTCAAAATTGGTGTATTTATTCCAAATGTTAAGAAAAAAAAGCTAGAAAATGCAAGATTCTCACCTAAACCCTAAAAAACCCAACTGAAATCAGAGGTGGTGGCGATGTCTTGGAGGTGCCGGAGGTGGTGGCGCTGGAAAGAGGGAGGGGATTTGGAGGGAAATCGCTGGAAGAGGTGGTGGTGAAGATAGAGGTCGCGAGTCAGGCGAGAATGAAGAATGAGGGAGAAGCTTCTCGCCTTAGATATATTTATAGAAATAAAAACGCACAAAACGCAGCGTCGTTTAGACATTTAATAATAGCGACCGAATAGCGACGGAATTGGCAAATTCGGTCGCCACTTAGCATGCTTAACACTTGTCCAATTTTTCAAATAAATTAGCCCGCGAAATAGCAAAGCGATGTCGTTTAGGCATTTAATAATAGCGACCGAATCGCGACGGAATTTTCCAATTCAGTCGCTATTCGATCGCCACTTAGCTATGCTTAACACTTGTCCAATTTTTCAAATAAATGAGCCCGCGAAAAAAGCAAACGATGTCGTTTAGGCATTTAATAATAGCGACGGAATTTGCCAATTCGGTCGCTATTCGGTCGCCACTTAGCATGCTTAACACTTGTCCAATTTTTCAAATAAATTAGCCCGCGAAATAGCAAACGATGTCGTTTAGGCATTTAATAATAGCGACCGAATCGCGACGGAATTTTCCAATTGCGTCGCTATTCGGTCGCCACTTAGCATGCTTAACACTTGTCCAATTTTTTCAAATAAATGAGCCCAGCGAAAAAAAGCAAACGATGTCGTTTAGGCGTTTAATAATAGCGACGGAATTTGCCAATTCGGTCGCCAATTAGCATGCTTAAACACTTGTCCGAGTTTTCAAATAAATGAGCCCAGCGAAATGGCAAAAAAGAGCGTCGTTTAGGCATTTAATAATAGCGACCGAATAGCGGCGGAATTAGGGTTAGGGTTAGGGTAGAGGCGACCGAATAGCGACCGACATAGCATATTCGGTCGCTATTATTCTCCAGATTCCGTTTTTTTGTAAAATAGCGGGGGGTTTTTTAAGGATATATAGAAACATTTTACCTAATAGTAACTAACATAGGCAAAATGTTTCTATATATCCTTAAAAACCCCGCTATTCTATAAAAAAAGCGGAATCGGGAAAAAAGATAGCGACCGAATAGCGGCGGCCTTCGCAAATTCCGTCAGCTATTCGGTCGCCCCTTAGCTTAATAGCGGCGGATTTAGTAAAAAACTTATAAATCCAAAAACCGACATCGTTCTAAATGTGAGTACGAACTAATATGAATATTTTAGTAATTATTTGTTAATTAATAATCAATTAATAAAATTTTAACTCCATCACTTAATGATTCACATAAATGCACACACAAGTGTATTACTTGAATTGTTCTGCTTTGAGTATATATCGGTATTTTATAAATCGAGACTGAAAACAGATTCGTCGTTCCGCTGACCTAAGAATTTGTATATGTATTTTTCCTATTTTAGTTACTATTAGGTAAAATGTTTCTATATATCCTTAAAAACCCCGCTATTTTATAAAAAACGTAAATCGGGAAAATAATAGCGACCGAATAGCGACGGAATTGGAAAATAATAGCGACCTAATTTCGGTCGTTATTCGGTCGCTATTCGGTCGTTATTCCGTCGGTAATCCGTCGTTAAAGTCCGTCGGTAGTCGGTCGTTAACGAAAATAAAATGACGTTGTTTTGTGTCCTTCATTTATTACTATACAAATAAACACCGTTATGTATTTCGTCGGTATTCGGTCGTTAACTTCCGTCAGTATTCAGTCGTTATATATTCCGTCGGTAAAAGGTTGTTAATATCCGTCGGTATTTGGTCGTTAAGGGTGAACAAACCGACGACGTTTCAATTTGGTCAACGAGACCGATGTGGCCGACGGATGAGCGACGGAAAAACGACCGATTTGTTTTCGGTTTCTATTCGGTCGTTATTCCGTCGTTAAATTTGTGACCGAAAATTTCGGTCTAAAGTCGGTCGCTATTTAACTGTTTTCTTGTAGTGTTTATAAAATAGCAGATTCATTTTAAGATATAGACCTATCTTATTTACTATAACTAATAAGACACACACATTAACATAAATAGTCATAGTAAAACTTATACTTATTCATAAAATACCTAAATACACTTGAAGCAGAACAATTCAAGTATTACATTTACGTGAATCATGAAGTGATGGAGTTAAAATTTTAATAATTGTTTATTAATAAACAAATAATTACTAAAATATTCATATTAGCTCGTATTCGCACTCTTTTTAAGATATACAACTATCTTATTTACTATAACTAATATATATATATATATATACATTAGAAAGAGAAACGATGTCGTTTTGCCAGTTTGTGTGTTCATTATTTCGAAACTGCACAAGTGTTTAAGCACCCTACAGGGTGACCGAATAGTCGCCGAATATATGAATTCCGTCGCCGGTCGGTCGCTAAATAAAAAAGGGCAAACTGCATCATTTTTCTAGTTTGTGTGTTCATTATTTCGAAACTGCACGTGTGTTTAAGCACCCCACAGGGCAACCGAATATATGAATTCCGTCGCCGGTTGGTCGCTAAATAGAAAGGGCAAACGGCGTCGTTTTTGGGGTTACTAAAAAAGAAAAGGAAGATTCTTCTTCCTTCTTCTATTCCCGTTTTTAGGAAGCCCATATCCCACAACCTCAACCTCCAAAACCCCAAACCACCACCTCAACCTCCGATCCGCCACCTCCACCTCCGGTCTGCAACCTCCATCTCACAACTTGCCGCGCCACCACCACCACTCCTAAGTCGCTACGACTTCACATTCGGCTGAAATATAGGTGAATTTCCCCTCACCCCGTGCGATTTTCTCGCCCTGTGCAATTCACCCCTCCCCCCCGGTTATGAAATTATGTTTTTTTTAAAATTTATTTTTTTCTTTATTTTTTTACGGGTTTGGAATTCTGAAATTAGGTTTGTTTTTTAAAATTTTTTTTTTTTAAATTAGGTTTGTTTATGAAGTCCATACATAATTTTATCTAGAAATTCCTTTTATGAAATCCTTATTGATTCTTGAAAATATTTAAATTTAAGCAGTATATTAGAAGTATTCTTGTACTTTGGACTGAATTTGATTTTTTTCCTAGCCAATACCTCCATACGGAATCTGGATTTTCTAGTATAGTCTGCTAGTACATTGTCTAATACACAGATGAAATTATCACAAGGGGACTTAAATTGTCTTAATACATTGTCCTAAATTCCATTAATTCACTATTTTCATTTGAGAGATTCGATTAATTTTTGGTTAACACGGGTGAAGGAAGAAGACATTAATCACCCAATTGCCAGTTTGCATGTGAAAGGTGTGTTTCAGCTGCGTGGTATAGTTGAGACTTGTCATGAAGAACTATGGAAATGTTTTACATTTTTCCCTTTTGAAGACCTATAATTGTATTATCTCCTTTTGTATTATCTCCCTGGTTTTTGCATCTTTGTATTATCTCCCCATTTTTTCCATCTTTGTATTATATGAAAATTTGTTAGTTTGCCTTTTATCTCTAGAAAAGTTGGATGTGAATATGACATTAATTTAGTGAGATAAAATTTTCCATTTTCCATTTTCCATTTTTTAATTTGTATGTTAATTATATCATTTTAGTTACGATAAGTAAACAATTGATAATCGAACATAACAAAAATATAAATACATCGTTCTATTGCACAATAATATATATAGACAAGATGCCATTAATAACATAGTAGATTAAATAATTATCTTGTTATTACACCGAACAATAGTATTTATCACACATTATTAATTACTTGAAAAATAAGGTTGAAATCATCAAACATAAGGTTCAAAGTTAATATGCATTTACTTATTAAGACTTGATATATGTAGATATTGTGTTTATAATGGAGGACCGTAGTTGGATGTATATGGATTCAACAACAAATGGTGGACCTCGTCATAGTCCAGAATTTATAGCGGGATTGAAAAGATTTTTGAATTTCTCTTTTAGTGATGTTCTTAGTGTCTAAATCGATGTTGTGATTGGGTGTACCATATAGGCAATGCATGGTGCTTGTCGCGCATTCGGTTATGTAAGCGTTTAGATTCTAGGAATGTGACTATCAAGCTTAATTGTTGCTTTTCACTTATTTTTTCTTGCTTTAGTTGTTATTGCTACTTGGTATAGAGCCTATTAGATCACAAGTAGTATGTCATCTACATACAAAACTAGGAATACAACTGAGTTTCCACTAAACATTTTGTAAACACAAGGTTCATCAACATTCTTGATAAAACCGAACTCGCGTACAACTTCGTCAAATCATCGATTCTAGCTTCTAGAATCTTTCTTTAGTCCATAAATTGACTTCGATAGTTTACATACTTTATTGGCATTATTTGGATCGATAAAACCTTCGGGTTGTATCACATACACGTCCTCATCGAGGTTTCTGTTAAGGAAAGCTATTTTGACATCCATATTCCAAATTTCATAATCGTAGTATGCAACTATTGAAAACAAGATACATATGGATTTGAACATAACTGCAGGGGAAAAGGTCTCATGATAGTCAATACCAAGAATTTGTTTAAAACCTTTCGCGACAAGTCACCCCTTGTACATTTGAACATTCATTTCCATGTCAGTTTTCAATTTGAATACCCAGTTGCACCCTATTGGGGTTACCCCCTCAGGCGCATCTACCAAGATCCATACTTGGTTAGTGTACATGGAATCCATTTCAGTTCTCATTACCTCAAGCCATTTCTCAAAATTTGCACTAGTAATTGCTTGTTTGTAGGTTGTAGGTTCATCGTGGTCAATAAACATAACATCTCCATGTTCTATTATGAGAAATTCAATTTTTTCGGGTGATCTACGAAATCCAATTCTTGTGTTTCCAGAACGGGCTCTACAACAGCTTGTGTAGCTTGTTGCAATTCCACCTGGTCACTTGTGCTTGGAACTTCACCAAGTTCCCTTGGAATTTCACCAAGTTCTAGAACTTTATTGAGTTCCACGTGACTCCCACACGTCTTCTCAGAAAGAAACCGTTTCTCTAGAAAAACTCCCTTTTTGAGTAACAAACACTTTGTTCTCGTTAGGAATGTAGAATTAGTATCCTTTAGTTTCCTTAGGATACCCCACAAAAGTGCACTTGAACGACTTTGAGCTGAGCTTGTCCAAAGCTGGACATTTCACAAACGCCTCACAACCCCAAATATTTAAGAAAGACATACTAGGAAGCTTCCCAGTCCATATATGATATGGTGTTGTTTCAACAGATTTAGATAGAACTCTGCTTAGTGTTAAAGCTGCTGCTTCTATAGTATGTCCCCATTGTTAGTAGTGCCCTAAGACTATTAGCATATGTTGTACGTTTTATTTCTTTTGAGCATGTCTCTCAATAGTTAATTTTGCTTTTGAACATCAAATGTGTGATTTGATAGTAAAACTAATTAGCTTATGCAATTACTATTCTAGTTGTCCTTAGTTTTATGTAATGTTCTTTACAATGAAATAAAACTAATATGATGTATGATTGATGATCATGTTTTACTGGTCATGTATAATGGATACAAATCATATCTAGATGTAGCACTGTCAAACGGGTTGGTCCGGTCCGGTCCGGTCCAGTCCAGTCCGTCGCGGATTACCCCTAAAACGGACCGGTCCGCGGATTTGGACCAATTTTTGCGGACCAAGAAAATCCTAGTCCATACCCGTCCATAAGAAATCCGCGGGTTAAACGGGCCGGTCCGCGGACCAAATTAATTTTAAAAATAAAATTTTTAAAAAGAAAATAAAGCTTAAAAATGACTTTTTTTGTTTTTATTTTTAAAAATTGAAAAGAAAAATTGAAAAAAAAGAATATAAAGCTTAAAAATTGAGTTTTGTTGTTTATTTTTGAAAATATTTGTAAAACAAATTGTAAAAATGAGAAGTAAAACTTTAAAAATATTTTTATATATATATATATATATATATATTAATTTAAATGCGGGTGGGTCCGGGTCCGGTCCGGTCCGGTCCGTGGTCCAAACGGAGCGGGCTAAAATGGCCCGCATTTAAACGGACCATGAATAGCTTGGTCCAAATCCATCCAAAAAACGCGGACCACGGACCGGTCCGCGGGCTAGTGGTCCTTTTGACAGTGCTATCTAGATGCAATATATAGGGATACATTGTATTGGACGTGATTCGTTAGAGAAGTAATACTTCATGGTCTTTAGTCATAAGTATTACTTCCTCAATACTATTTTGGATTCCTTAGACCTTATGTCTCCATTGATTCTAGCATGAATAGAGTTACGTTTTGACTCAGCCGGACGTTACTTTTAATCGAGTAATCAATACGACTGATGATCGGATGTAGTGTCCTATCATGGACCCCTCGATAGGGAAAGACTGTTTAAATGCATGGCCGTCCTCAAATATTTTTAATAAAGTGGTTATTAAATATTATTTGCTGGAACAGTCTACTTGGAGATCGAGCATAAATACAATTAAGCTTTATAAGGGTGACGACTACCATGCCTTATGCTTAATTAGGATATCGCGAGACAAAGAGATTAAATAGTGGATTGATATTAGGTTTCACGGTAAATTCATTCACTTTGGGTAATCACAATGTCCTGTTAGGGACCCCTTGTGATTTATGAACACATACTACTAAGTGTGTTTTCATTTCCATTGTGATATAAACCTACAGGGACACACGCATAAACGAGTTAATGAGCTTCATGTCCATATTCAATTAATCTAGAATGTGTCTAGGTTCATTGTATCTGACATTTATTTTTCTGAGATTAATAAAGCATTATTATTCGAATTAGAGATGAGGGGCATTTTCGGTATAGCTGGGATTATGTGGGAGTTATTATCCGATAAAGACTCCCACTACCAGCAGAAGTCTAGAGGAAGTGGGAGTTATAGACTCCCACTGCCAAAAGAGGTGGCTAGGACGTGGGAGTCCTCCTTGGAACTTACTCTAAGGTGATCGTTGCTAAGAGCCCAAAGACATGATCTTTCACTCAAGAATCTGATTCTTGAACAAAAAACGTAAGTTTTTTTCTTGAATATTTCGATGCCCATGGTATGAGGGGATCCTTCGGTGGGAGGACTCATGGGTGTTTAGAATGAGTTTCTGCCCATGAATCCCTTCGCCCATGTCCCCAAAAGGACTTTGGAAGGCTCACGTGACTCATCATTAATCGAACTATATCTAATATAGTTTGATTTCTCCTTTCGGATACACCGTTCCATTGAGGAGTATCCGGTGGAGAAAATTGTGAAACAATTCCACAACTCTTTAGATAGTCACAGAATTCTTGACTTAAGTATTCCACACCTCGATTAGATCGAAGTATATTAATACTTCTGCCAAGCTTTTTTTCTACTTCATTCTTGTCAGACCTGCGTTTCATAAAAAACACATATTCAAAACGACTAAAATCGTCAGTAAAAGTAATAAATATAGATAACCGCCTCTTGCGTGGATATTGAATAGACCACATACATCACTATGTATTAGTTCTAACAAATCCTATGCTCGTTCTCCACTTCCAGTAAAAGGAGAAGCATTCATCTTACCCATTAAGAAAGGTTCGTATGTATCATATGATTCAAAATCAAATGATTCCAACAATCCATCTTTATGGAGTTTGGAAATGTGGTTTTCGTTTATATGGCCTAAGCAACAGTGCCTGAGGTATGTAGGATTAGACTATTTAGTCTTTAACCTCTTTGTATTTATGTTATAAATCAATGAATCTAAATCAAGCAAGTATAAACCATTCACCAAAGTAGCACTACAATAAAAGATATCATTTAACGATAACGATATTCGTTGGTTTTTTTTAATATGAATATCAAAACCCATCTTGACCAATCAAGAGATAGAAATAATATTCTTAGTTATTGTAGGTAAATAAAGACAACTGTCTAAATGTAGAACAATTCCAGAAAGCAAACTATGACTAAATGTTCCCACAGCTAATGCAACAATTCTTGCTTCATTGCCAACCTGTAGGACCGTGTCGCCTTTTGCCAGCTATCTACTCTTTTGTAGTCCATGCACAATCATGCAAATGTGAGAACCACATCCAATATCTAATACCTATGAGGAAGTAGTAGTAGACAAGTTTATCTCAATAACATAAATACCTGAGCCAGAAACAACATTTGCTCCATTTCCAATCTTTTTCCCGGCAAGAAAACTAGGGCAGTTTCTCTTCCAGTGTCCTTGTTGTCCACAATGGAAACAATTTCCATCCTTAGCCACAGCGCCCTTGAGTTTCAGTCCTTTCTTAGAAAGGCTAGGTTTGCCCGAAGGCTTGCCTTTAGGCTTACCAAAACCCTTGCCCCTATTGTTGTTTGACCATGTAAATGGCCTTGGACTTGCTTATTTCCTTCTCGACAGTCCTTAACAGGTTCAACAATTCTGGGAGAGGTTTGTCTATCTCATTCATGTTGTACTTAAATACAACCTGACTAAATGATTCAGGCAACGATTGCAGAATAACGTCAGTGGATAACTCTTGGCCAAGAGGAAAACCCAGTCTTTCGATGCTCTCAATATAGCCTATCATTTTCTGAACGCGAGTTCTGATTGGTGTTCCCTCTGCCATTTTGCACTGAAATAGAGACTCCACATTTAATCTTTCTTGGCAGGCTTGACCCTGAAATAGTTGCCTTAGACTATTAATCATATCGAAAACTCCCATGTCCACATGTTGCTTCTGAAGCTCAGTGGTCATGATTACTAACATAAGACTAGACAC
This sequence comes from Vinca minor, assembly GCA_026122235.1. Lineage (NCBI taxonomy): Eukaryota > Viridiplantae > Streptophyta > Magnoliopsida > Gentianales > Apocynaceae > Vinca > Vinca minor. The sequence continues at coordinate 940,481 of JAOCZM010000244.1, read as the reverse complement.
ATATAATGCGTCATCTAAGTGCTTGCGATAAGCTTTTCTTTCAGCGGCCGGAGCCCCCGCGACTAGTGGATCAGGAATAGTAGTCTCGAGAACATACAACTTTTTCTCATACTAGAACCACATTGCTTATTCTTTACACATGAACACAACTGCTTTTTTTTTCATGGCTGCATATTGACAACATAATGTACATAAGTATATTATTTCCCCTATCAATCACAAGAAAAATATGATAATTTATTCATTTTCATCTATCTAAATACATTCACTAGATTTTAGATACTTTAGAATTGTTTCATTTGTGCTCTCTCTCCTACCTCCTCCCCCTGCTGAGACTCTGTTATACACCTATTATTCCCCGACCCTAATTGCAGAGAACTTGCTAACTTGGGACATTTACTCGAGGCTAAGTCAGGTGACCAGAGGGGAAGGTAGTTGTACAAAGGACTTAATTCTTCAGTCCGACCGCCGTTCAGAAAGTCCAACCCAACAACGATAAGAATGAGAGAAACAAATGATCATGAAATTGTCAATCATATAAATTTCTTAAATAGAGTTTTAAAACTTGCAGTATATCTCTCATACCAAGACGACAAACTAAATAGAGGAAAATGGGTCTAATAAGATGCAAGACCAAAAGCATCAATCTCAAACAGTGTCTAAGATCATAAAGTACTTGTTTTATACCTATTGAGTAGATCAATAATGGAGACTATAAAATTGAGTTGAAAATTAGCATGAGTAAGATTTCATTCCAAGACTAAAATTTTCAAAAGAAAAAAGCAACATCATTTCATTAGAACGTATATTTGAATGAAATTTCAATTTCTTGATACTTATTTAACTTTAAACACATTTTATTAGTGGCAGTGAAAACTAAGCTCTTCAATCTCTTAAATTTTGTTCATTTTAGCCACCTAACTTTACACCATATAATATCATATTTTTTCATTTCCTTTGCCTTTATATATTATTTTCTTTCTTTTTACTTGACTAAAATCCGAGACTAACATAATTCAAATAAATCTGGTAGGAATCCAGACATCAGAAAATAAGGAAAACAGGGGCATAATAGGGCATTGTATTGGACTGGCTATAGTTTGGCATAAAGAGCCAACATGACAGTCCTTTTTTTTAACAACATATTTGTCAAGAACGGATTTGCCAAATCCGTTATGGGGGAAAACGGAATTGGGAAATATGTTAACGTGGCACATTCCATACGCGCCTCGCCTCGTTAGCTGAGAATGGATTTCCCAAATCCGTTATCCCCTCATAACGGATTTGGTAATTCCGTTCGCCCACCCCAGTAGCATTGTCCAAAACACTTAGTTTTTTCCCAATCAATTCCAAAACCGATTTCCCAAATCCGTTCTACCCTGGCAGAAGGTTTGTGGCAGAAACATTTTGAGTTTTGCCTACAAATTTTCAGTTCTTATTTTACAACAACCAAAATCACTAAAACAGAATATTAACCAAAACATGTGTACAAAAATTACTTGGACAAAAGTTATTTTATTAATAAAAATGAACAACGTAAAAAACAAATCGCATATAACATAAATTAAACTAAACAAATTGGACTAAAAGAAACTAAATGTAATGTCTTATCTACCGCCCCTACGGTGAGTACATAACTGTCTTTTTTGGGTTAATCCGTAGATATTACGTGTGGCCGTCTCTCATTTTAACGGCACTATCGTGCTCCATTTCTATGACTTCAGTGCCCTCGTGGTCGATACGAATCAGCTCCTCAGGAAAATCTGGCTCGAGTAGTGGAGTCTGATGCTGCGTCTATGTCTGGTTGAGGCTTAGGCTGTACGAGGGCGTTGAAATAAAAAAGACATTTGGTTGTCCCGATAGAGATGGCCCCGTACCAGGATCCCCTATTTGACTACTCGCTGAAAACAGAGATGTTGCTTGGGAAATGGTAAGCAAATTGGGAGGGTACCTCACCCGCATCCCTGCGAACTTCAGTCTGAGTATGTGTATGATCCTCGGGTGGTGGAGCCACTCTCGTATCTCTGTGGGGCCGAGTGCGCCGTATCCTCTCATGAATTTCCTGAGTAGCCTGCCGAGTACGAAAACCACCCGACCTCCCACGCTGACTCCTAACTTTAACATGCTGCCTCGGTTGTGTCAATGAGTGCTCAATGGTAGCTTCTGCAATGTCGGTAGATCACGGTATGCAAGTAACAGCCTTCCCAGCCGCCTCGAAGGCATCTTTGACGGCTTTGGTCGCCCAGGTGATCAGACTTTTGTACTGGCTTACATTTTGGCCTGTAGTATCAGACTTCTCGAATTCCACCAGTATTATTCTAGTTGACTCCAGTCTGTAACATTAATATTAAAATTAGTAAATTCAAATTAATAAAATTTATGTTAATAACAAACGGAAAAAAACTTACCAAAATATCTTCTGCTGTTGTGTTAGGTTGATAACCCATCAGGAGTGGCCTAGTATCCTTATTTCTTGGGTTCGTAAGAAGGTGAATGGTAATTCTCTTGTAAGAAGCCATGTACTCGGGGATTGGTAAAAATAACATTACCTACAGTCGGAACACCTTCCACGAGTGTTTGTAAGCGCTCATACCACAACGTTACGTATTTTATGTGCTCTTTCTCCTATTGCTGCTGCTATTGTTACCACCTACTTGAATCCAAAATTGCCTCATAACCCTGTCAGGCAGATGGTAATCCAATACATCGAAACAAATGAGTGACACTCGGGAACGCACGGTTAACAGGAAGTCAGCATCTCGAGCCATTCTCTCTGCAATTACCGTGTCTAGGTACGGTCTCCACATAAACTGTAAAATAAAATTAAGTTAATGTAAAACAAGTTATTTAATTAAAAAAATTTACGAGAAAATCGAAATTAACTAACCCCTTGTGTCTCGTTCATCAAATCTAGCTGATCACAAAACACCAGTAATTGATTTTTCGGAGTGTTGTTGTAAGTCCCTGCTCTATTCCATCTTGCCCCGAAAGGAGTACCGGGGGGGATATCATCTGTAACCTTGCCTCGGTTCTCTGGACGGAGACAAGAAATATGCTCCCATGGCCACAACTGGTCAAAACAAATAGTATCGATTATTATAAATTCAAATTACATATTAAACATAAAAGTTTATATAATTTAGACAAACCTGAATAAGCAAACAACATCTGGTCATGTCATTCGAATCAGCCATACAGGGGATGCACATCTAGCAGTACAAATACGCAAGGACGCCGCTAGCCCACGAAGTCGTATCATTCTAGAGATCAGTGATGGTTAGGAGATAAAACATGTTCGCTCGGGTACCTGACTTATAGGGAAAAATAAAACTACCCATTAAAATAAATATCAATGCCTTAGCCATCTGCTCTACTACCAACGGAGTAGCATCATGTCCTAGCGGCTCACAAATGTGGGCATAAACTTCATACAGTTGAAGAGTGTTTCCCTTAATTGACGCACTGTTGGGTTCGAAACCAAACAAATTGAATACAATACCAGACCACTGAGTTTTGGACATATTGTATTCCGCGCCCCATGACACCACTGTCCGGTAGTATGTAGTAAAAAAAGATATCTTACGTCCTCTAGAGTGATGGTCGCCTCCCGATACGTAAGTGAAATGTATGGGTCTCTGGGCGCCATTTATCTACTAAAGAAGTCACTAGAGAGTGATATACCTTGATATATCCTATCCTACAAATTCCCCAAATCCTAATTCGTCTATTAGGTTAATTAGGGCAGGGTTTGTTTATCTCTTATATGCGTCATAAAATTGACTATCACTTCTAATAACTTTTAAAGAGGTGTTTAGTCGTCACCGTGTCATATTCCTAACGACCTAGAGTGTGGTTGTTTGGTTAAAACACTCATTTCTAAAGGACCCGGATGAAGATGAGTAGGTGTAGACATCTATACAAAAAAACAAAAAACAAAGAGATTTTATTAGACAACTACACATGTTATTTCATCAAATTTAACATAAATTCTATAAAATAAGACCAATTTAAGAAAATTACAAAAATTCATCAAATTGCCAAATCACAAAATTACACAAATATTTCACAAATTACCAAATCATCAAATTCCCAAATTTAACAAATTCACAAATTCAACAAATTACATAAATTCACAAATATTTCTAAACTAAATTCACCAAATTTAAAGGTTTATACCTTTGAAATTGAGAGAGAGGGTAAAAATAGATTGCTGCAGCGACAGCGGTAGGTGTGGTAGGTGGCTTGCTGCGGTAGCGGCGGCAAGGGAGAGAGTCTTTCTATGTGGAGAGAAAGGGGGAGTTTTGCATTTGATTCGCAATAGGAAGAATGAGAAAGTCTTTTGTTTGATTTAGGGATTAATTGGGAACATATTATCCAAATCCGTCTTGGGGAGAACGAATTTGGTACGTTCTTGGTATACGTGGCTAGGCGCGTCTGGAATGTGCCACATCATTCAAGAACGATTTGACAAATCCGTTTTGGCAAAAAAATGTTGCTTAAAAAAAACTATGCATTGGTTGGCCCTTTATGCCAAACCATGGCCAGTTCAATGCAAAGCCTGGCAGAATAGATAATTACCTTATGGAGTGATGACTGATCGTTAACGGAGGAGGCCATAGCCAGTACCACAAATGAGAAAGAAACAGAAGGGTTATAAAAGAGAAAAAAATAAAACAGTGAGATTTAGGATTGGAAATCAAGGAATAATTTGATAAATTAACAAAATTAAAAGGGAGAAAAGGGAATCGAGATTTAAGGAGAAAGATAAAGCGAAAGATTACCGACGACGACAAGGCGAGGCTGACGGAGCAAAAAATGCTGAGAGAACAAGAAAGAAAAAGGAAAACGCTGAAATTAGGGCTTGGATCTAGAAAAATCGATATTAAAGAGAGAAGAGAGATAATACAGTGTGGGCTAGGGATTTCTACGAGAGTTGGGCAATTTTACGATGAAATTCAAGTTGGGATGTGGAAAAATCGATATTAACTCAGATTCGAAGGCACTAAATAACTTTTAGAAATTTCGTTTTAGTTCTATAACTTTATAATTTACTTTTAAGACCAATAAGGTTTATTAACTATTTATGACAATTTATAAGACTAATAAAAATATATACAATATATTTATATCGTCAAAATGTCGTATGCGATGAGATTCTACCACCAAAACTAATAATAAAATTTTGATCGTTTGCATCAATTTTCTATGTGACGGGAGAATTCCATCGCAATTTTTGGTTTTTTGGGGCGAAACCTTTTGCATCGAACGAAGCCCCTCGCAAATATGGTCATTTGCATCAACTTCGTATGTGACGGGAGAATCCCCTGTCGCAAATAATCTCCTATCACAAATTTTGATTATTTGTGGCGAAAGTCCTTGCGTCGGCTGAAGCCTATCGCATATAATCTCCTCTTCACGACGAGTTAATTTACTGACACAGATAGTAATTAGCAGTCTTAAATGCATATCACTAAATGACGACGTACCGTTATTTGGGTTGGTGATTCATTATTGAAACAAATGACAGTTATTTGTAACGGTAAACGCACGACGCAAAAAGTCTCGTCACAACAACCTATATTTCTAGTAGTGATATCTTGAGAACAGGGTTATCACCACATGCACATGTAATTGGACCATTGATTGAATGGGATTCAATGATGTCCTTTCACATTTCTGACCTAGCATATATTAATAAAAAAATTTATAAAGTTAACGTAAGAATGAGATGAAACTATTAATAATTTCTATACGATTGGTATTTTTAATTATTTTTCGTTTTTTGTCCCAACTATAAGACTTCCGAAGATGTCAAGTTGCATCGTATTTTAGTCATTAAGGGATTCATATGTATTTTGTTTATAACTCAAGGAGGTAAGTGATACTAATTATATAAATAATTAGAATTGATTATTAACCTCTCACCACACCATTTCAATAATGTCCTTTCACATTTCCTACCTAACATATATTAATAAAAATATTATAAAGTTAACGTGAGAAAGTCATGAAAACTTTTAATAATTTCTATAAGATTGGTCTTTTGTTTATTGTTTTTTCGTTTTTTTTTGGTATTTTTCCCCCAACTACAAGACTATCGAAGATGTCAACTTGCATTATATTTTAGTCCTTTTGGATTTGGGGTGATGCATATTGGATAAATGAGTTTCACTCTCGGCCTCTCTCAAAGTAACCGAACGGATCTTACAAAAAAAAAAAAAAAAGAGTTACGTGTAAGACGAGAAATAATCAAGTAGTGGTGGGAATGATCCCAATCACTCTCTGATACTAAATTAGTTTTTTTAGATAAAAAGAGATACAAAGAAAGAACTCAAAGTGTAACAGACAAGTAAATCGTAATGAATGAAATGCCCTTTAACATATGTTGACGAGAAAACTAATTAATTGCACAATATATAAACTTTAACTTGAAAAAAAATCATATTTGTATATAGTGACAAATTCATTGGAAGGGGACGACCATCCTCAATAATTTCTAAAAACTATTTTTTTAATAAGAAACGTTTACTTTTTGTGAGATTTCTGTATAAATATTGTATAAAAAATGTGTAAAACAATTGCCACTGTAATGAAAAATTATGGCTGTGCCCCTATTTGTACACTTAAGTACATTTCAATATTCAAATATAGTTAATATATAAAGTTAAATATAATGTAAAAATAACTATATTTTACATAAAAAAGTAAATGAAAAAAAGTAACAAAATAAATTTTAAAAATGATGTAATTATCATATATAAGGTGTTTATCAAAAATCGAAGGCATGGTAGCCCAGTGGGTAACATCCACTGCCTGTGACCGAGAGGTCCAGATTCGATACCCACCTCACACAAGGGGAATGATTTAATTGTCATTTCTTTGGGTTCCCTTGTGTGGGTCTTATACTCCCCTCACGGGGCACCCGCTCAACGGGACTTCTACGACACCCGCTCAACGGGACATCTACTACTCCCCTCACGGGCACCTGCTCAACGGGCTTCTACGACACCCGCTTAAAAAACGGGCTTCTACTACTCCCCACACAGGGCACCCGCTCAACGGGCTTGTACTACTCCTCCTCTGGTGAGGTCTTATAATAAATAATTGTAATAAATTGGACCATACTTATAAATGGTCTAGTTTTAAAATATAAAAAAAAAAAAAAAAGGTGTTTATCAAAAGAATAAAATATTTATGAAGAAAATGAATAGTTTGATGTCTAATTTAAATACTATAATAATTAAATGAAGTGTATTAATAGTTACTTTCCATTAATTGATCATTACAACTTCTCCTGAAATGTTCATTGCATAAGTTTTGGAGTGGAGATAGAGGTTGGTAGTGATGTGTAAATTGCCCTGAACTCTAATAAATAAGCCCATATTTGGGCTATTAATGAAATGCCAACCTGTTTGTCCTGAACTTGTACTTGGGTGTGTCCGCGAGTTATAGTGCTTCGGGGAATACCAAGAATCATTTTCACTTGCCCGAAGGTTAAGTATTAAAGGAACACCCAGAGGTTTTCCTGATACAAAGTGTTCCTTTTTTAACTTCTTGAAGACGAATTGTTTTATCTTCGGCGAATAAGTAGCGTCCACATGTATCATAAATGGGCACACAATAATTACTTTTTATTGTCCTATAAATAGATAGTATTGTGTAGGTAAAAGAGTTTTATCTTTGTGCATTTGCAACTGCCATCTTCTTTGTCATTTCTCCGATCAGTCACTGTTTTCTAACCGTCCATTTTTCAAAGTTTACAATTTTCTTGACGCAATGGAGAAATTCCTTAGCCCCTCGGATACAAAGAACTTAACTTCAACTTCTGAACTTTTATCGTTGTCGTTTAAGGTTAGCATCGTTGGAAATCCTCTCTGTTGTCACTAGTAGTTTATTGTTTTTGTCAAGAGGACGATGACCCATAAAATATTTGTACCGTCATATAATAATCAACAACTTGAGCCCCTAGTTGAGAGAGATGTTGGTGGTGATATGTAAATTGTTTCTAGAGACGTCTCTATTAGGTTTTCCAGAAACATGCACAGGAAACAATATGTAGTAGAATGTCTTATTGAGTAAGCACTCCACAAGTTGTTACATTCCCATCATGGGCAAGAGAAAACTGGAGGGACACGCCCCATTCACGCGGACCTGCAACACGACACATGGGTTTGGCAGCACCTGCGACTACCTACTTGGCAACCGAACTCGCTATGCTAAAAGAGAAATCCCGAGATGAGGATGAATACTTAGACCCACCTTATATACGAGTCAAATCTTTCCTTCTTATCCCATAAGGGGCTGTCTTTACATTCACCCCTCCATGACGCTAGGGCTCGAAACATACTTAGCTCAGGACCAACCAGGTCTGTAGGATTCTAGAGATGGTTCCTAGCCCTGATGGTATTGCACTTAATTCCCACACATTCGCCTGGTCACCGTGCTCTGATACCATAAAATGTCACGCCCTGTGCGCGAGTTTGAAACGTGACACATGGGCCTTGAAGAAACCACGACCACCTACTTGACAACTGAACTTGCTATGCCAAAAGGAATATTCTGAAGTGATAGTGGAGACTTAGACCCATGCTTATTATCACACCTCGTAACCCGAATGATGACATGGTCTCATTGGCTAACGAGATACGAAAACCCACAAGAGAGTTACTAAAAAAAGAATTTTTTATGCAATAAACCATAAGGTACAAGAGTAATACAATGGAAGTCTAAGTACTTAAATGGAAATAGTTCTAACATTACATGACTGAAATGAAATTATGTGTATGAGTGAAATAATAGGAATAACTAAGAGTGGCGGAGCCAGGATTGAACTTCAAGGGGGGTCGGAGTAGAATAATTGAAAATTCTTAGGAGGGCCATAGTAGAAAAAAATGTCTTTTATTCTGAACCGTTGAATATATATATACCTAGTATATAAAAAAAATTGAAAATTCTTAGGGGGGCCTGCTCTTCGCCACTATAACTAAGTGTTCAACTGTTACAAGAAAAATTAGGATACCTCTTCATATAGCCCCTCCCAGTCATCCTCCTCATAATATGGTTATGCACCATCATCATTTGCAAAATAAGAAAAGGAAAGGACTGGGCTGCAAGGCTCGGTATTGACAATACGACCTATGGGATGAAGTATCAGATAAAACACAAAAGAATTACTCATTTCCCCAAACCCATTCGAAAGTATACTTGACACTACATGGGACAAAACCATAGCACGACACTCTCATAATACTATACAGAATCCACATCACACTAATCTTAAAGACCGGACGAAATGGCACACAACACAACTCATAATTACCATTCGGTCGACCGGTGGTCATCCTAGATCAGGACATTTCACGTTTATTTTTCGAATGAATCCTTCCATATAGAAGAACCTAGACAAGAGCTCAAAACGGGAAGACGATTCGGTCGACCAAAACCAAATACACAACGACTACGACACTACCAAGTATCAAATCCCTGGCGTCCTCGTTAGGCGCCCCAAACATACTCAGTCCAGGACCAACCAGGTGTGCTGGTTTGTAGAGATGGCCTCAACCCGTAAGGTCTGAAACTTAGTTGCCACACGTCCGTCTGGTCACCAAGCTCTGATACAACTTATGTCACACCCTGTAACCAGAGTGATGACCTAGAAGTACGTCATCTACCAGTTAGATACCGCATCCAAATACTGAAAAGAAAACCTCGTTCATATCATTAATAACTTAAAGGAAATACATAGTACTCAAATTGCCTAAGGAAACACTAATATCCAATAAGTCAAAGGCCTAGCCATGCTATTACATGAGTTTAAACTAATTCATCTTCAAACTCCTCGTCAAAAGTCTCATCAATAAAAACCTTGACAAAATCATATGCAAAACAGAATAAGGTGTGAGCTAAACTAGGCATGTAAGGTCCAAACACACCTTTGGGATGAAGCATCAAATAAGACTGAATAAGATTTTCCTATCCCAGAATAAGTATAACTTTACTGATACAGAACTTAAAACATCGATAAATACTTTACAAAGATTTGTATTGAAATAACATTAAAAACGGGACAGAAAGAGTTAAAAAAAAGTACAAACAGAGTCCAGATGATGGCTCCAGGCAATGAGGTCGTCCAGACCCATCGTCCGAAGTAGTCTGCACGGGATAGAAAAGGGCTTAAGTCAACCAGAGGTATTTCGAATTCCAAGCAATAGCCATTTCATAAAGGCCGAACGATCTAAAGGAGGGCCCCGGTTGACCGAAAGTCGTCCGAACCAGCCCAGTCGATTTGAAAGAGGCAATAGCCCTAGCAGTTTGCTTCAGACGAAGCAAAGTCGTGCGGTGGACTATTCAAATTGTCTTCAATTCAGAACAAGACATTTCATTTACAATGTAACAAAGGAAATGACAATTTATGATTTTCAAATATTGCAACCCCAAAAAGACACATTTTGACCATCATACACATAAAAAAGCATAAACAAAACATAACCATAACGTGTCAAAACTATACTCATTCATATTTGACACTTATACATCGGAATTCGTGCTACGAGAACCATGAAATACTCATGCAAAACAGATTGGCATACTTAGTCAGATATCACAAGTACCGTTCTAACATACGACTCAACACAGAATTCGCATAATCGAGCACAATTGTCTAACCACGAATTTATATTACTGTTAACAACCCTTAACTATTATTTTTGGTTAAGGCGGGCCTGGCTGACTTAGCATGTAATCAGGTATATACCCTTGAACGACGGGGCCTGAAATTGAAGGATAGACACTTTATGTCATCGTTCACCCTTGTGAACTCCACAACAACTATTAATAGCCATATCTTGTTATCCTTGCTAGGGACCGGGTCTGACTGATTGAATATAGTGCTCCCAAGCACTCAAAACTTATATGGGTGATATCCGATTATAGAAACATCAACAGACAAGAGCTCAAATTGGGAATACACATAGAATCCAATAAAGACAATCAACCACATAACATATATAAAATGCAGTTTTTCCAACATTAAACATGCAATCTAATGCAATTAACATAAATACTTCATTTAGTTTCAAATGCAAAAAATATATACTATAAACCCCAAATCAACATGATTCCATAAATTTAGTAAAAACAATAGTTCATTCTCTTTTTGGACTAAAAAGAAAGAGTGTAAGAACCTTACCTTAGTTACTTAAACAAGCTCTTCACACGAAATAGAAATTACAAAATCACAGAAAAACCAGCCTACTTCCGAAGTCAATTACTCTCAACTGAACCATTGAAATAATAATCCAGTCGCTGAGAATGTAGCCTTATCAGTCCTCTTTCTAACTCAACAAGATCCGTTACTATCATGCTCCTTTTGATATCTCAATTATGAAATTTCCTCAAAGCACTCTGACATCCCAGTTTTTTTTCTTTCTAACATAACCTTCTTCATTTTTCATAGACTTTAGTAGCTTGTATGAAATAAACCTCAATCAATTGAGTCCCAATCTTGTTAGATTTGTCACTTGTTTTATTCTTATGTCATATGCCTTTGGGGTGACTACCCGCTTAGAACCTTTTAGGTGTTTATTTGAAATAATCCCCATGGCTAAGGTAAGAGAGAATGCGGCCCCCAGGGTGAAGAAAGAGTTGATCTAGTTTATCCATAAGCATAAAGTTTTGGCTCTAAGTGAGAAACTGATATCTCATAGGACGTCATCTTTCAAATGATGGAAGGAGAATTTATTTTTGTCTGACCGGTCTCTGAGGGATTTACCCTGAAATGGAACATGTCTACGAAAATCCCAAACCCCCTAGTCAATTCACATATAGATTTTGAGGGTTTAGTTACATTGAGGATATACGCCTTCAGGATGATTGTGAGGGAGTCCTGTTGTCCAGTTCTTTGAGACTTTATACATCAACACTCCTCTGATTATATTTCCTGCGCTAGTATCTTTGTTTTTATCATGTTGTGGTTGTATGTAAATATGGGTGTACATCATGATAGTTTGAAGTAGCCGATAGGGGTGAACCTAAAATTGGGGGGGGGGGGGGATTAACTAGGTTCTAAAATATTTTCGTTTGCCTAAGTGATCACCTTAACAACAAGTATGTTGATTAAGCACATAAGGTGAGTTATAAATTAGATGAATTAGTGTGTTATACGAAGCAAGCAAACAATCTAACTCAAGATAGACAATTAAAGCTCATTCAAACAAGTTCATAAGGAATATAAGCACAAAGTATAAAGTATGAACTTGAAAGTAAAGAGGTAGAGTTAAAGAAACAAACACGATGATTTAGAGTGGTTCGTTCACAAAGATCTACGTCCACTACCTTAGCACACACCCAAGGATTTTGGCAACTTCACTATGATTTCCCTTCACAAAAAATTGTAAGGTGGGATCAACCTTTCAAATTAGTGGATAACTCACAAAGAGTTTTACCTTCAATCACCTTTCTAACCCACAAAGAGCTACAACTTACCTCACAAAGAGGAGTTGCTCACAAAGAACGTTTCTAACTCAGTAAGACCTAAGAGATAAGCTCATAAAGAACCAATCTCACAAAGAGATAAGCTCACAAAGAGCTAAGTTCACTAGAAGCTAACCTAACTCCCTAAGAGCTAGTCTCACAAAGAGCCAATCTCACAAAGAGATAATCTCCCAAAGAGACAAGTTCACAAAGAGATAAGCTCACTAAGACCTAACCTAACTCACTAAGAGCTAGTCTCACAAAGAGAAAGAAATAACCTCAACAAATGAGACTTTTCAATTAAAGCTCAATACAACAAATCCCATGATGGATGAGATATTACAAATGATAGCTCTAATTCAAAATGAGAATAGAAGATTATGTATATGAAGCTGTTATGCAAAATGATGTATTTTGATAAAGATATAAAGATTAAGCTCTCTAAAGTGTTTGATTGCTTGTTTTAAAAAGTATAGGAAATGCCCTCATATGGCTTGGTTGGTTATGAAAAATCAGCCTTTAAGGCTTTATATATAGGCAAAAATTGACAAGATAGTTATGGTAGACCAAAATAGCAGGTATGTCGCATGGGGTACTTTCGAATTAGTTTAACAAGGCTACTGTACACATCTCGGTCTACCACAAAAGGTGGTCCGGTCATTCATAGCATAGGCTTGGTTGACCAACCTAAAACATGATCGTCCGAACAATATAGCCGTTGGAGTCTTGGAACATTCAAAATTGACTAAGTACAAAAGACACTTCGGTCAACCAGACAACACAAGTAGGTCGATCGGACTTCATCAGGCCGCCCTTGAGGCCAAGGCTAGGTCGACTGGACTTTAGTCCATAAGTGATTTTTACACTAGGTCACATTTCTAATGTTCTCAAACTCTTACCTAAGTGTTTTTCAAAGACTTTTAGAACATGTTTAAGATCTTAGGCATAAACCAACACTAATATATGTTTTTAAAAACCTTTTCAATGATCAAATCAAGTATGAATGATGGTTTTGAAAATATGCAAGAGATTGACATACTATAAACTAGTATTCTCAGCATAAAGATTAGTCAAAAGGGATATACCTATGAAGATCATGACTAGTCTTCTAAGGTCTTCAAGTCTTCTAGATGTTTAGACTTTTTGAACTTGGCTTGATACTTTTATCAACCTCTTTATTTGATGAAGTCCTTTGTAGTCTTCTAAGGTTTAGGACTATGGACTTCAACACTTCAAGATTAGGAGCCTTCTTGATGATGATCTTCAATGTGACATTTAGTAGCCCTTAACACTTGATCTTCCTTCTCAACGTTGCGACCAGTTCCAAGGAATTGTGATGTCCACTTCAAGCTTGTGCCATAGAGTCTGTGTCGAGGCTTTTATAGGATATTATTGTCTACAGTTTATTAGCCTAAATTAGGTTTGTCTTAAAAATATTATTTTGGGTATGTAAAATTACTATGGAAGTAAAAAAAATATTAAAGTGTGCAAAAAAATTATTAAAAAATGAAATACCTACGATTTATGAAATTAATACGAGAATTAAATAAATTGTTCGTAAATATTATACTTGTATGAGGATGAATTAGAGAAAATTAAAACAAATGAGTTAAGTGAGACTCGTTTCTTATTTTTTTGTTATCTTTAAAGTATATTTCTTTTATCTCAAATTAAAATATTCTTTTAGAAATATAGCTTATGAAACCATGCCACCTAATAAGTTCGAGACAGCAGATGATGTCACACCCTGTAACTAGAAGGTGACATGGTAGTGCCTTATCTTCCTATGAGACACCGAACTCAAAGATAAACTTAAAGAAGTAATACTTCATTAGATAAATAAATGAATTTGTAGCTTACATATTATTCATGCATTGTAAAAATATCGTCATTAAAAGGTATAAGTGTTTACATAATCTATAACTTCACATGGTCTCACTATCAACGTCCTCAACCATTACCCCTTCCGAATCATCATCATAATCATCTGCAAAACATATAAAGCAAAGTGGATGAGCCAAGTAAAATTCAAACATTCTTGAGATGAATCACTGTTAGAATCAAAATATTTTCCTAACTTTTCAAAATATGAAAATATAATTTAGGATGATTCAAAACATAAAACATCACCGTAGAACTATAGATAAGGGTGGGGATCTTTGATGAGGAAACCAATGACCAGCTCCTATCGGAAAATATGGTCCTATTTGAGAGACCCGTGCCAGGGTTGCCAAGGCCTAGGATCATTAAGGGATCGATATGTATTTTGTTTAAACCTCAAGGAGTTAAGTGATATTAATTCTATAAATAATTAGCATAGATTATGGACCCACTACTAGAAATATAGCGTGTTGCGACGAGACTTTTTGGGCCAGGCGTTTACAGTTACAAATAACTGTCATTTGCGTCAAGAAAGAACACAAATAACAGTACGACGTCGTTTCGTGCTATGCATTTACTACCGCTAATTACTATTTGTGTCAACAAATTATATGCGATGGGCTTCAGTCGTGAAATGGGTGTGAATGTGAGAGGAGAGGTACCTCTCACATTCACACCCATTTCAATAATGTCCTATCACATTTCCTACCTAACATAATTAATAACAAATTATAAAGTTGACGCAAGAAAGGCAAGAAAACTATTAATAATTTCTAGAAGATTTGTTTTTGTTTTTTTGTTTTTTTTGTCCCAACCATAAGACTGTTAAAGATTTCAACTTGCATTGAAATTTAGTCTCTTTTATTTATTTTGAGGGTAAGGCTGAGGCAAGGATGAAGCTATCCGAGTACACTAAAAGGTAAAAGGGATCAATTCAGCAAATTAAAAGGCGAAAAGAGCTTGATAGAATTGTGAGATTCCAAAACACCCATTGGGGACAAAATATATTTTATTGTTCCGAGGACTAAACACCCTCAAATATCTCCTAGACGAAATAAGATAAGGAAAAGAAAAGAAAAGAAAAAAAAACAAATTATAGGTAAAGAGGACATTGTTTTCAGCATCAAGCATGTGCCCCACTTGTTCATGATGGTGCTTACCGCTTAATACACGCCGGTTTAAATCCTACTTGCACTCCCTCAAACTTACTTAAAAAAAGAAACAAAATAGACTTTGCTCTCTCTCTCTCTATATATATATAAAGTCGAGACTACTGTAGAATTGGCAAATAATAAATTGCCACGTATGATTGTTCGTGATGGACTTAGGGTTCGTGATGGTTTCTCTTACCCAGTCCGAGATTTGAGCCTCTCTCTCGAGCGGTAGAGAACTACATCTTCGGGAGGTGCGGCATGAGGCACCTGCTCGGGTAGCAGTGGCACAAATGCTTATGTCAATTTAGGTAATTGGCCTAGGGTTTATTTATGGTTGAGAAACAACACTCCAATTAGAAAATTACTAGATCCTTGGAAAATCTAGCACAATCAGTCCGACAAGTAAAGGAATACGATCTTGGAAGATCTCTGAGTTCTATTAGGATTTTACTTGTTGAAGGATAAGCAGGTCACCAAGACGGATTCGTTTTTTTCCACTTGTTGAAGGATAAGCTCACCTACGACTAGCAAATCCAAAAAATCGAAGAAATAAAATATAAAAAGTAATGTAAATTGCATAATATTTTCATCCATGATATCAATCATTGTATTATCTTCAGACATTCTACAAAAATGAAAGTCATTCCATATAGCCGATTCAAGTTTGTTGACAAAGATGCTCAGAAACTACATGTGGATGCCAATAGGGGTTCATCTTAAATGAAACATACATAGGTGGTTAGGAAGGGATGGAGAATAAAAAATAGGGATGGGCTAAAGAAGACTCACACAAGAACCGAACATCCATAAAAAATTTCAAACCTCTATTCTACCCACTAGCCAAGAAAATGTCTAGGCATCGGACATACCCTGAACTAAGGTGGTAATCAGACCGGAGTTCCAAATGCTTATCGGCCTCCCAACCGACAATCGGTATTTTTAAGGTTAGAATACCACAAATAAAATCCAAACCCAACCTTCCGATTTGCTACGTTCTTTATGGAAAAGGAAATCACTTGAAGTTACGTCCGGCCACCTCCGTAAAAGAGAGTGGACAGAAGATCCATTAGGATTATACTTACCCAAAAAGAAGTCTGCAATAAGAGAAAGCAGCCCAACTCCACAAGTCGATGGAACCGTTAAAAATGGATTTCTAACTTGATTCAGACAATATGGTCATCATAATTAGTGTGTTACTTATACAATTTGGTCAAGATTGTAAGTACATTTGTTTTACCTGAGATACTGCAGTAACAAATCAACAAGTGTTGAATGGAAAGAACCCCAGGAAATTGAAGGAGGGGTTCTGGTTCTAACACCATTCTAAAAACCTGTTGTGGGGATGACCAATCATCTTCGGCCACTATATGCCAAAGCCAATTGGAGGGGAGGATAATCAGCTGAGTGTTTGTAGATACATGAGCCGTCATTAATTTTACACCACTAGCTACCTTCCCGAAGCTTAAGCGTACTCTCTCATGACTAACAAGACTCATGCCCCCTTGAGCTGATTTCCCCCTCAAATTATACATATTGGTTGCAGAAGAATCAACTGGTAGTCGTTTGGCACAAGATAGCCCCAAAGAAGGAGAAATGGTCGTCTATTACCTGAGCCGAATGCTCAATATCCAATAAACTAGGGCACATTTAGAAATTGAGCTTCAAAATTAAATGCATTTGCATTTAAACATGTCCCTCTTTGGACCGTCTGAAGGGATTCATAGGTAGAAAATCGTTCTAAACACCTATGAATCACTCCTTGAAGGATCCGCTCATACCATAGGAATTGAAAACATACGAAAAAGGACTTACGTTTTTCGATTAAAGATTTTTTTTTGGGCATTTAGCTGCAACCACCAAAGTCCTCCCTTATGGAATTACTCCCTACCGATATCCACGCGACGAAACGAGTAGCGAGTGCTAGCTCTTCGTTTTCCTGGGTTTCGAATAATCTAGAGGGAAAAGGAGTCAGAAATCTGATTTCTGGGAATTTTTTATTTTGCGGCTCAAATCAAGAATTAACCTAGGGTTTCGTCTAAGAGAGGATTATATAGGGTGTGAGAGTTTGTTCCAAAATCAACTCCCACGTCCTATCAACCTCTTCTGGCAGTGGGAGTCTTTAACTCCCATGTCCTCTAAACCTCTGCTGGTAGTGGGAGTCTTTATCGCAAAATAACTCCCACGTATTCCCAGCTATATCCAAATGCCAAAAATGTCCCTCCTTAATCTCTCATTCAAATAATAACGTTTTATTATTCTAAAAAAAATAAATGTAAGATACAATGAACCTAGACAAATTCTAGATTCATTGAATCTAGACATGAAGCTCGTTGACTCGTCTATGCGTGTGACCATGTAGGTTCATATTACAATGGTAATGAAAACACACTTAGTAGTAGTATGAGTTCATAAATCACAAGCGGTCCTTAGCAGGACATTGTACTACCCAGAGTGAGTGAATGTACGGTGGAACCTAATATCAATCCGCTATTAAGCATAAGGCATGGTAGTTGTCACCCTTATAAAGCTTAATTATATTTATGCTCAATCTCCAGGTAGACTGTTCCAACAAACAGTATTTAATCACCACTTTATTAAATACATTTGAGCATGACCATGCATTTAAACAGTCTTTCCCTATCGAGGGGCCAATGGATATCTCTCTCTAATAATAGAGAGGGACAAATACCTTACAATGCCTCTCACATTCAAGCCATAATAGGATACTACGTCCGATCATCAGTCGTATTGATTACTCGATTAAAAGTAACGTCTGAATGAGTCAAAACGTGGCTCCATTCATGCTGGAATCGATGGAGACATAAGGTCTACGGATTCCAAAATAGTATTGAGGAAGTAATACTTATGACTAAAGGACCATTAAGTATTACTTCTCTAACAGATCACGTCCGATACAATATTGTTAGTAGTGCCCTAGGACCATTAGCATATGTTGTACGTTTTATATCTTTTTGAGCATGTCTTTGAATAGTTAATTTTGCTTCTGAACATCAAAAGCGTGATTTGATAGTAAAACTCATTAGCTCATGTAATTACAATTCTAGTTGTCCCTAGTTTTATGTAAGGTTCTTTATAATGAAATAAAACAAGTATGATGTTTGATTGATGATTATGCTTTACTAATCACGTGTAATGAATACAAATCATATCATAGATGCAATATATTGGGATATATTGTATCGGACGTGATCCGTTAGAGAAATAATACTTCATGGTCCTTAGTCATAAGTATTACTTCCTCAATATTATTTTGGAATCCTTAGACCTTATGTCTCCACTGATTCTAGTATTAATGGAGCCACGTTTTGACTCAGTCGGACGTTACTTTTAATCGAGTAATCAATACGACTGATGATCGGATGTAGTGTCCTATCATGGCTTGAATGTGAGAGGCATTGGAAGGAATTTGTCCCTTTCTTATTAGAGAGAGATATCCATGGGCCCTTGATAGGGAAAGACTGTTTAAATGCATGGCAGTGCTCAAATATATTTAATAAAGTGGTTATTAAATATTATTTGTTGGAACAGTCTACTTGGAGATCGAGCATAAATACAATTAAGTTTTATAAGGGTGACGACTACCATGCCTTATGCTTAATTAGGATATCGCGAGACAAAGGCATTAAATAGTGGATTGATAATAGGTTCCACCGTAAATTCATTCACTTTGTGTAGTCACAATGTCCTGCTAGGGACCGCTTGTGATTTATGAACACATACTACTACTAAGTATATTTTCATTGCCATTGTGGTATGAACCTATAGGGCCACACACATAGACGAGTTAACGAGCTTCATGTCCAGATTCAATGAATCTAGAATGTGTCTAGGTTCAATGTATCTGACATTTATTTTTCTGAGAATAATAAAGCGTTATTATTCGAATTAGAGATAAAGAGCACTTTCGATCTAGCTGGGATTGTGTGGGAGTTATTATCCGATAAAGACTCCCACTACCAGCAGAAGTCTAGAGGACGTGGGAGTTAAAGACTCCGACAGCCAAAAGAGGTGGATAGGACGTGGGAGTTGTTCTTGAACCAAACTCCCACAACCTATATAAACCTCTCTTGGCCGAAACCCCAGAGACGAATGCTTCAGCCGCAATAAACCAAGAATCCTGAAATCATATCTCTAAATTCCCGAGCTTGCAATCATTGTTCGTTTCGTCGCGTGGATACCGGTAGGGAGTAATTCCGTAAGGGAGGACTCAATGTGATCTTACTAAGAGCCCAAAGACATAATCTTTCATTCGAGAATCAGATTCTTGAGCCGTAAAATGTATGTCTTTTCGTATGCTTTCGATTTGTTTTTGTATGAGCGGATCTTTCAGGGAGAGGACTCATGGGTGTTTAGAACGAGTTTCTGCCCATGAATCCCTTCAGTGGTATCAAAGCCTTGCTCATACTATTCGAATTCGATATTGTTAATCACATCATAACACGTACCAAATTCGATTTGGTATGTGTATGTGTGAAAAACATAAAAGATACAATCTTTAAGTTAATATATGTATATATGCATAAACTGTCATCGGTTGATCATGTTTATTTGTTTTTGTGAATTATTATGTTATTAATTTGATTAATATTACATGAACTGCTATAGCATGATTTGATCTGTAATTTAATTCGATTAATTTACATAAACTGATATCGCATGTTTCTGTATATTCGATACTTCATAAACTGTTTTTGTGAAACTGTTATTAATTCGATTAATTCGGTTATGCTTCCTACTTTAATCAAATTAACCAATGCATAATTCGATTATGTATGTTAGGCAATTTAGGGTTAAAATCGGTGCAGAAAAAACTCATTCGATGAGCTGATGAAGAATCAGATTTTTTTGGGCTAACCGCTGCTCCCTTTACCCCTTCCCCTCCCCGGCCGCTAACCGGCTAGCGGGACCGCCGTCTGGGTCGCGCTTTCCATCAGCGTTTCGCTAATCTAAGACTTTGTATATGTACTCGTTTTTATTTCATTATGCTTTATGTGAGTTTTAGCATGGTGAATAGCATGACCTACTATATCCCCTCTTGTTTTACGTTTAATTGGGTTGTAATTTTATAATACCTGCGAGTAGTTTTTCCAATGATGTAAAATTGTAATTGCTTTCTTAGATCAGTTTTAGTATTTTACATTGAAGGCTGGGTATGCCCATGCAATTATGTAACAAGACTGGAAAACGCTGGATTGTAGACTTTATCCATAAGATGGATATTGACTTAGATTGACCATTGGCTCCCACAAGGCTCGTGGGAGTCATCATAGGATTAGGCCATGCTACCTCACGTTTACTTTTATGCTTTATATATTGCATGAGATGTTTGTATTATTGTCTTATGGGGTTTAAAAGACTTATTAAAACTGAATGTTTTAACTAAGTCTTAAAATGCCTACCATATTCTAAGCACTCATTGAGCTTGGATCATCATTTTTTGTTTGCTTGCCAAAGCAACAGATAAGTGGTTATCTAAGCAAAATGAGATGGGAAAATAGTGATTTCCATATGCTTGGTTCAACTTAGCTAGGCTATCAAAATAGTTTTGGGCCTAGGGCATAAAATGGGAAATAGCCGGGACATATAGATGTCATTCCCATGGGTTGATTTTACTTTAATTATGGAGATAAGTCAAAAGCTTACTTATAACTATCGTAAAATGGTATTTTTCACTACTTATCAAGTGTTGAAATTGTGGAAAGGTTTTTACTCAAAAAATAATAACTTTGCAAATAATTTAGTGTAGATAATGGCAACCAATACATCACACAATTCATTGCGATCCGTCCTTGAGATGGAAAAACTAAGTGGGTCCAATTTCCTTGATTGGGCTCGCAACTTAAGGATTGTCCTTAAGCAGGAAAGAAAGCTATACGTTCTTGATACGGATATTCCTGAACAGCCTGCAAACAATGCCCCTAGAGCTGAGAGAGATGCTTGGATGAAGCACTCTGATGACTCTAACGATGTGACTTGTCTCATGTTAGTCACAATGAGCACTGATCTACAAAAACAGTTTGAAGGGGTTGAGGCTTTCCAGATGATATGTCAGCTCAAGGAAATGTTCCAAGAGCTAGCCCGTCAAGAAATGTTCCTCACCACTAAGGCGTTGAATAATTGCAAGATGTTGGCACCTCTGTGAGTGCACATGTTCTTAAGATGAAGGGTTATCTTGACCAACTTGAGAAACTTGGGGCTCCCGTAGGTCATGACATGGCCACATATATGATCTTAGGCTCACTCCCACCGGAGTATGACCAGTTTGTGATGAACTTCAACATGCATGCCATGGAGAAGTCCATACATGAGATACACGGGAGCTTAAGCAGGCTGAATTGAACATTAAGAAGACCCATGGAGTCTTAATGGTTCAAAAAGGGAATTTCAAGAAAAAAGGAAAGGGAAAGCCCATGGCCAAGAAGGGCAAAAGCAATAACAAGCCCAAATCCAAGGCCAAGGCACCAAAGGAAGGAGTTTGCTTCCATTGTAATGAACCAGGTAATTGGAAACAGAACTGCGAGCTCTATTTGGAAGAGAAGAAAAAGGGAAAAGCCAGTTTGACTGTCTCTCCAGGTATTTATGTTATTGAAATTAACATGTCTACTCCTACTTCATGGGTATTAGATACCGGTTGTGGATCTCACCTTTGTGAAAATGTGCAGGGGTTCAAAAGGAGTAGATCACTAGCAAAAGGATAAGTGGACTTGAGAGTAGCGAACGAAGCAAGAGTTGTTGTTGTAGCTACCGGGAGATTTAATTTAGTTTTGCCAAGTGGCCTTATTATAGAACTGAATAATTTTCTTTATGTTCCAACTTTGAGTAGGAATATTATTTCAATTTCTTGTTTGGATATTGATGGTTTCGAAATTAATATTATGTATAAAATTTGCACCATTCATAAAGATCGTATCTTCAATGGAGATGCCTCTTTGATGAATGGGCTCTATATTCTTAACCTCGATGAATCCATTAAAAGGCCCATCTATAACATTAATACCAAGAGGTTTAAATAAAATGACTTAAACCAAACCTACTTTTGGCATTGTCATTTGGGCCACATCAACGAGAAACGCATATCAAAACTCCATAAAGATGGAATTTTGACATCATCTGACTTAGAGTCTTATGAGACATGTGACTCTTGCTTGTTAGGCAAAACGACTAAAGCTCATTTTACTAGACAAAGTGAGAGAGCTTCCGATTTATTGGGCCTCATACATACAGATGTTTGTGGACAAATAAACACAAGTGCTAGAGGAGGGTTCCAGAACTTCATCACAATTACAAATGATTTCAGTAGATATGGCTACGTCTATCTAATGAAGCATAAATCAGAATTTTTTGGAAGATTCAAAGAATTTCAAAATGAAGTACAAAATCAACTTAGTAAAAGTATTAAGATACTTTAATTAGATCGAGGTGGCGAATACCTTAACCAAGAGTTTGATGAACATCTTAGAGGTTGTGGAATTGTTTCACAATTAACTCTTCCTGGCACACCACAATGGAATGGTGTGTCAGAACGGAGAAATCGCACCTTACTATATATGGTTCGATCTATGATGAGTCAAACCAATCTTCCAATTTCCTTTTGGGGCTACGCCCTAGAAACTGCTGCATTTATATTGAATAGAGTTCCTTCTAAAGCGATTCAGAAAACTCCATATAAGATATGGACTGGGAAACGACCAAGTTTGTCCTTTCTCAAAATTTGGGGATGTAGGGCGTATATAAAACGCTTGTTATCTGATAAACTCACCCCTAAATCTGACAAGTGTTTGTTTGTGGGATATCCTAAAGAAACTAAAGGATATTACTTCTATCTTCCATCAGAGAACAAAGTGTTTGTTGCTCGTAATGATTTATTCCTTGAAAGGGAATTTATTTCCCAAAAAGGATAGTAGGAGTAAGATCCATCTTGAGGAAATTCAAGATCCCCAAACAACATCTGAACCATCTTTGGAACTTCAAGAAAGCTCACGTGCTAATACTGAGCTTCAATCTTTGACACAAGGCCCAAGGAGGTCAAGTCGGGTACATCAATAGCTCTGAGAGATATGGATTTCTCGTGACTAATGATCATCAGGTTGAACTGATTAATCAAGATGAACCCACCCACTATCTACAAAGAGGCAATTCGTAGTTCTGAGTTAGATAAGTGCCTAGAAGCTATGAAGTCTAAGATGCAATCCATGTACAATAACCAAGTATGGACTTTGGTTGACCCACCCGAAGGGTGTAAGGTCATTGATAACAAATAGTGTTTCAAAAAGAAAACCGACATGGATGGTAATGTACACACTTTTAAATCTCGACTAGTAGTTAAAGGTTATAGACAAGTTCATGGAATTGACTATGATGAAAACTTTTCTCCTGTCGTTAAGATAAAATCTATTAGGATTTTACTTGCCATAGGCGCATATTATGACTATGAGATATGGCAAAGGGAAGTTAAGACTGCGTTTCTTAATGGAAACCTTCTCGAGGATGTGTATATATCACAACCTAAGGGTTTTTTTTTATCCATCAAATCCTAGCAAAGTGTATAAGCTTCAAAGGTCCATTTATGGATTGAAGCAAGCATCTCGAAGCTGGAATCGTCGCTTTGATGAACGTATTAAAGAATTCGATTTCATCAAAAACCAAGACGAGTCTTGTGTTTATAAGAATGTAACTAATAATGCAGTAGTGTTCCTTGTGCTTTATGTGGATGACATATTACTGATTGGAAACGACATTCCCACATTGCAAAGCGTAAAAGCTTGGTTAGGGAAGTGGTTTTCTATGAAAGACTTAGACGAGGCTACATACATTTTGGGTATAAGAATCTATCGAGATAGATCTAACAAAATGATTGGCCTAAGCTAGAGTGGATACATTGACAAGGTACTGAAACGGTTCAGTTTACAAGATTCTAAAAAGGGATTCTTGCCCATGTCACATGGCATTAAACTCAGCAGAACTCAAGGACCTTTCACAAAGGAGGACCAAGAGCGCATGAGTAAGATTCCATATGCATCAAGTAATTGGGTCTATAATGTATGCCATGATATGCACTCGCCCGGATGTCTCGTTCGCTTTAAGTATGACTAGCAGATATCAATCTGACCCTAGAGAGTCACATAGGACTGCAGTCAAGAGCATTCTTAAGTACTTGAGAAGAACTAAAGATATGTTCTTAGTTTACGGAGATCAAGAAGGAAGTCTGGTTGTAAGGTTATGTAAAGTTCTTTACAATGAAATAAAGCTAGTATGATGTTTGATTGATGATTATGCTTTACTAATCACGTGTAATGAATACAAATCATATCATAGATGCAATATATTGGGATATACTGTATCGGATGTGATCCGTTAGAGAAATAATACTCCATGGTCCTTAGTCATAAGTATTACTTTCTCAATACTATTTTGGAATCCTTAGACCTTATGTCTCCATTGATTCTAGCATTAATGGAGCCACGTTTTGACTCAGTCGGACGTTACTTTTAATCGAGTAATCAATACGACTAATGACCGGATGTAGTGTCCTATCATGGCTTCAATGTGAGAGGTATTGTAAGGAATTTGTCCCTCTCTTATTAGAGAGAGATATCCATAGGCCTCTCGATAGGGAAAGACTGTTTAAATGCATGGCCGTGCTCAAATATTTTTAATTAAGTGGTTATTAAATATTATTTGTTGGAACAATCTACCTGGAGATCGAACATAAATACAATTAAGTTTTATAAGGGTGACGACTACCATGCCTTATGCTTAATTAGGATATCGCGAGACAAAAGGATTAAATAGTGGATTGATATTAGGTTCTACCGTAAATTCATTCACTTTGGGTAGTCACAATGTCCTTCTAGGGACCGCTTGTGATTTATGAACACATACTACTAAGTGTATTTTCATTGCCATTGTGATATGATCCTACAGGGTCACACCCATAGACGAGTTAACGAGCATCATGTCCAGATTCAATGAATCTAGAATGTGTCTAGGTTCAATGTATCTGACTTTTATTTTTCAGGGAATAATAAAGCGTTATTATTCGAATTAGAGACAAGGGGCATTTTCGGTATAGCTGGGATTATGTGGGAGTTATTATCCGATAAAGACTCCCACTAACAGTAGAAGTCTGGTGGATGTAGGAGTTGAAGACTCCCACTTTAAAAAAAATGTGGATAGGACGTGGGAGTTGTTCTTGAAACAAACTCTGACAACCTATATAAACCTCTCTTGGCTGAAACTCAGTCTATAAACGAATGCTTCAGCCGCAATAAACCAAGAATCTTGAAACCAGATTTCTGAATTTTGCCTCTCCCTTTCTCTCTAAATTCCCGAAACTCAGAAAAACGAAGAGCTAGCAATTGTTGTTCGTTTCATCGCGTGGATATCGGTAGGGAGTAATTCCACAAGGGAGGACTCAAGGTGATCTTTACTAAGATCCCAAAGACAAAATATTTCATTCAAGAATCAGATTCTTGAGCCGTAAAATGTAAGTCTTTTTGTATGCTTTAGATTCGTTTTTGTAAGAGCGGATCCTCAGGGGAGGACTCATAGGCGTTTAGAACGAGTTTCTGCCCATGAATCACTTCACAATGCCTCTCACATTCAAGCCATAATAGGATACTACATCCGATTATCAGTCGTATTGATTACTCGATTAAAAGTAACGTCCGACTTTGTCAAAATGTGGCTCCATTCATGCTGGAATCGATGGAGACATAAGGTCTAAGGATTCCAAAATAGTATTGAGGAAGTAATACTTATGACTAAAGGACCATGATGTATTCTTCTCTAACAGATCACGTCCGATACAATATATTGCATCTATGATATGATTTGTATGCATTAGACATGATCAGTAAAACATAATCATCAATCAAACATCATATTAGTTTTATTTCATTGTAAAGAACATTACAGAAAAGTAGGGACAATTAGAATAGTAATTGCATAAGTTAATGGGTTTTACTATCAAATCACACATTTGATGTTCAAAAGCAAAATTAACTATTCAAATGACATGCTCAAAAAGATATAAATGTACAACATATGATAATGGTCCTAGGGTACAACTAACAATCTCCCACTTGCCCTAGGTCCAATCATAGATGATCCTCAATCCCATTGACCTCGTGTGACTCTCATGTTTAGTTTGTGGGAGTGGCTTAGTCAATGGATCTGCAATGTTGTCGTCTTTATGAACTTTGCAAATTCTAACGTCTCCTCTGTCAATGATCTCTCTAATCAAATAGAAACGTTTGAGAATGTGCTTGGATCGTTGGTGAGATCTAGGTTCCTTAGCTTGTGAGATGGCACCAGTACTATCACAATAAAGGTCCACTAGTTCACAATGTTAGGGATGACACCTAATCCATCAACAAATTTCTTGATCCAAACAGCTTCTTTAGCTGCTTCAGAGGCAGCCAGATACTCAGCTTTTGTTGTAGACTCAGCCACAGTTTCTTGCTTTGAGTTCTTCCAGCTCACAGCACCTTCATTCAAACAAAACATAAAACCATATTGTGATCTAAAATCATCTACGTCAGTTTGGAAGCTTGCGTCTGTGTAACCATTTATGACCAGACTTCCTTCCTGACCTCCATAAACTAAGAACATATCTTTGGTCCTTCTCAAGTACTTAAGAATGCTCTTGACTGCTGTCCAATGTGACTCTCCAGGGTTAGATTGATATCTGCAAGTCATACTTAAAGCGAATGAGACATTCGGGCGAGTGCATATAATTGACCCAATGCTTGAAGCATATGGGATCTTACTCATGCGCTCTTGGTCTTCCTTTGTGGAAGGTCTGAGTTCTGCTCAGTTTAATGCAACGTTTCAGTACCTTGTCAATGTATCCACTCTGGCTTAGTCCAATCATTTTGTTAGATCTATTTCAATAGATTCTTATACCCAAAAGGTTTCATCATAGTCAATAATATGAGTTTGTCTATAACCTTTAGCTACTAGTCGAGATTTAAAAGTGTGTACATTACCATCCATGTCGATTTTCTTTTTGAAACACCATTTGTTATCAATGACCTTACACCATTCGGGTGGGTCAACCAAAGTCCACACTTAGTTATCGTACATGGATTGCATCTCAGGACTTCATAGCTTCTAGCCACTTATCTGACTCTAAAATATGAATTTCCTCTTTGTAGGTAGTGGGTTCATCTTGATCAATCAGTTCAATGTGATGATCATCAGTCACGAGAAATCCATATCTATCAGGCTATTGATGTACCCGACTTGACCTCCTTGGGCCTTGTGTCAAAGATTGAAGCTCAGTATCAGCACGTGAGCTTGTTTGGAGTTTCAAAGTTGGTTCAGATGTTGTTTGGGGATCTTGAATTTCATCAAGATGGATCTTACTCCCACTATCCTTTTTGGAAACAAATTTCCTTTCAAGGAATAAACCATTTCGAGCAACAAACAATTTGTTCTCTAATGGAAGATATAAGTAACACCGTTTGGTTTATTTAGGATATCTCACAAACAAACACTTGTCAGATTTAGGGGCGAGTTTATCAAATAATAAGCATTTTACATATGCCTCGCGAGTTTATCATTTGAACTAACACTTCTAGCTAACATCACTTTTCTTCCGTAAAGTGTCCGATACCATTCTCCATAATTAGATGGTATTTCATCAACCCTCGAAATTCTAGAAACCTCCTCACTCTTGGCATGTTTGGTCCATCTACGCATTACACAATGCGATGGGAGTTCCCTAAATTGGGTATGACTACAAAAAGAACCAAGAACTGTCATGACGCTAAGAGTGCGTCGATAAAGCCACCCAAATATTTCAAAAAAACGACACGAGCATTGAATAATTGAATAAAGAACATCAACCATTACAGTTCTTTCATCGAGCTTCGTAAACCATAAAAAAAATACATACTTGAAAACTACAAAAGTCTTCTTCCCACACAGGTCCTTGGATAGACATTCCTCTAATGTGTATGACATGGACTGTTGATATATCAAACAAAAAAAGGAAACTGTTTTTATCATCAAACACAAACATGTATAATAGCTATTAGACTCTTTTATATTAATGATAAATAGTTGAAAGGCAAATAACCTCTTAAAATACCGTTACAAGACTCACTAACCTGAGTTGACACCATACCAATGGTGAAAAACTGTCTAACCCAGGCAGGTGACCATTTTTCCTAATGCGACGAATAAACCAGACCAAACTTCGGCTCTCCTCACTTGGAAAACATTCTTTAATCATCTCATCTCATACATAGTTGAACTCATCCTCACTATCCGCATTGTACATTAAGTAACACAATTTCGTCTTGAACTCATATGTGCACAAGGTAGTAATTTTTTTGGGTGCATTTTCACGTATATGCCATGTACATAATCCATGAAATGTGTTCGGTAATACATTCTTTATGGCAGCAGGAATTACAACATCTTGGCAAGTGAATATAATTATAGGTTCCTTACCGGACATACATTTCACAAATGTTCTGAACAGCCACTCAAAAGACAGGATAGTCTCCTCATAGAGAAGAGCAGCTCCAAAAATACAACACTGTCGGTGATGGTTGAACCCAACATACAAGGCTGAGAAAAAAAAATGAAAACAGTATGAAAAACAGTGTGCTATACCAATAACATACATGTATTATATGTATTAAATGCATATAATATCAGTATAAAGTAAATAAATAATAGTTATTACTCATATGGTAAAGGATGTTTAAACAACGTATTCAAAGTTAATATATTTACCTATTGGATGATAATTTTTGTTGGTCCTGAATGCTGTGTCAAACGTGATGGAATCACCAAAACAAACTATAATCCATCTTCATTCTTCCATCAACCCAGAAAATATTAACAATTTTATCCTTGTCGTCTAGCTCGATATCATAATAGAATGAAGGGTTTTGATATGCTTCGCTACGAAAATGCTGCAACAATGCTGCACCATCACCAAAAGCAATAGCTTTGACCCACTTTGTGACTTTGTAAACACGTCTAATTTGGTTGAACATAGCAAGTAATTCAGCCTTACAATCAACCCTAATCGGCGTGACTACGTTGACGAATATCACTTACAAATGAATCAGTAAGTGTGGATTTCTGGTTCTTTGGATCAAGATTACTAACTTTTATATATCCCTCTTTATTGCAAACATAACTAACATAGCCCATAACCGTATTGTATTTACACAACAGTTTCATATATTTTTTCTAATGGAAAAAACAAAACCATGACTAAAATCTGAATAAAAAGAATGTATATCTTCTAGAGTAGCAAACTCTGGATGTTTATAACATTCAGAATCATCATAAAGGTTATTTTCTGATGTCTCACCAGAAATCCTTCAAAATCTGTTCAAAAAATGAAATATCATATATAATCTCCTAGATCTCTGACACATACACTACAAGAAAACAGTTAAATAGCGATTGCCGTTACCGTCGGCATTCGGTCGCTATTCAAGTTTACCGACCGTTATTAGAGCGACCGATTATTCCGTCGCTATATTACGACGGATAGGCGACCGACTAGAATGCTTGTTTGACTTTTTAATATTGACTTATACCTACCGACGGCCGACGGAATAAGTACCGACCAAATTAGACGACAGAATACCGACGATAATAACGCGACCGATTACCGACCGATATTATTCGGTCCCTATATTGCGACGGAATGGCGATCGTACAGAATACTTGGTTGACTTATACCGACCGATGGCCGTCGAAAAATACACCGACAGAATACCGAGTAGATATTCCGTCTGTAAAATGTGACGGAATAGCCACCGACTAGAATTTATTTGACTTTGACTTTAAGCTAATACCGACTAACTATTCCGTCGCTTACTTGTTTTAAATTTAAAAAAATAAATCGAAATATAATTAAATCCCTATATAAAAAACTGCAATAAGAAACAGAAAATCCAAAACAGCAATACAACCCAAAAACAATATCCAAAAAATCTCAAATAACAAACATAATCAATACAACCCAAAAATAACATTACATTACCAATGATCTCACTAAAACCACAAGTTTACACATCTTATTTACATTACAACAATCAAAGAATACAATTCTTATTTACATTACAACAATCAAAGCCTACAATTCTTATTTAAATTACAACAATCAAAGAATGCACTTCTAATTTACATTACAACAAGCAAAGTGTGCAATTGTTATTTAGATTACAACACAACTAAAGTTTACACCTCTCTAATACTCTTTTCGTCTATGAGTTGAAACCTGAAAATTCAAGAATAAAATTAACATTTCAAATACGTCAATTAATTTATGGTCATAATGTACTAAAAATAACACAACAAATATTATTCATCTTAAATATGTGGAAGTAAAAAAAGCTAGTTGTGAAGCGTGAAAGAGATTAATAATACGAGAAATAAAGGTTACAATAAAAGAAGAGTTAAAAATTAATACTTGTATTTTTGCTATTCATAATCATCCTCCGACATGAATTCATCCTCTTCTTCAGAATTGTCATCACCTGACATGATTTCAACCTCATCATCATCTTCATCAACACGACTCGTATCGGTCACAAGGACAACTTCAATTTCCCCTGACCGGTGTGTAAGTTGACGAACTTCAGTAATAGTTGGATCAATGCGACTGGTCTTCTCCTCGCGTACTTCCTCCTGATACGGTACCAGAACACCAGGAACGTCAAATAGACGTTGTTTGGAATGACAAACAGCCAACCAATCAGCCCTAGATGTTGTCTTACTACCCGGATAAGGTGTGTAGTAGACTTGTTGACATTGGGAAGAAAATACAAAGGGATCGTAACCCTGGTACGTTCTTTTCCTATAGATTTCTACAAGTTTATATTGAGGATGCACCCCAAGACCTCGATTTGGAGTAGAATCAAACCAATCGCATTTGAAAAGAATTATTTTTTGGTGAGGTACTCCAGCAAGTTCAACTTCAATGACCTTCTTTAACTCTCCGTAATAATCTCCTTTAACCCATAACCCGCTGTTTGTCGTTCCTTTTCCTTCGCTGTGGGCTTTTGTGTGAAATCTATAACCGTTAACAACGTAACCGGTGTATGACATCACTCTCCTTGACGGGCCCCATGACAAAATTTTTCAACAACATTTCAGAGTGTTGCGGAAGGCTACGTATCTATTTAGAACAACAAAGTTACATTAATTTTGTTTAGGCATTTTTAAGACAACTACATTTCTACACATTACAAAACTTACATGAGTTCTAAACCATTTGGAAAAATCATTATAAACCCGGCTTTGAAGTTCTTCCTCCGTTATATGCGGTGTTTGGTCATGTACTTCACTAACAAATTTCCTGAGTTACAAATTAATGACCATATTATTATTTGCCTACTTTGAATTATATAACAAAAATGAAGCAATAGATATGTTTACTTACTGAAGATATGGTTCGACCTCTTCACAATTCATCAAGATATAATTCATGGCTGTTTTATAATCTTTATCAGATAATAAAATATTTTATTTTTTTCCAAATGATCTTCCCGTTAAGTTGCAAATTGATAATAATTCAGTTTCAGATTCACTTGTCTCATCATCTCCATCATTTCACCCAACGGTTGTAACTTTCGTTTTCACGTGTGGTTCGAAATAATAGCTAAAGAATGTAGCAGCTTCTTCAACCAAGTATGCATTGCAAATTGACCCCTCAACTCTGGCCTTGCTTTTTTATCTTCTTTTTTAGATGGTGCAGATATCTAATTAAAGCATAAATAGTTAATCACATTGTAAATACGTACATGAAAAATTAAAATGAAGTTGAGATAACTTAAGACATTGGTTGTTACCTCTCGAATGGGTGCATCCTCCTAAACTGTACAGGGCCACCAACCTTGGCTTTGTACGGAAGGTGAACCAGCAAGTGTTCCATGACATCAAAAAGTCCCGAAGGAAATATTCGCTCTAACTTACACAATAAAATAGCAACAGTGTCCTCTTATTCTTGCATATGTGCCACACTCAACTTTGGGGAACACAAATCTCTATAGAACAGACTAAGTTCAGCCAAGGGTCCCCAAACACTTGTCGGTAGTACTTCTCTAAATGCTATAGGGATAAGTCGTTCCATTAATACATGTGAATCATGACTCTTCATTCCAGACATTTTCAACTCTTTCATATCAACGCATCGCGCATGCATATCCATCTGGGAGCCTTAATTCTTTAACCCACTGCAAAACCATCTCTTTTTGTGCCTTGGTAAGAGTGAAATATGCCTTCGGTTTCATTGCTTTACCTCGGCCATCATGTTCAATATTCAATTCAGGCCAATTGCAATATCTTTCAACATCCACTCTAGCCTTAACATTGTCCTTAGTTTTACCTTTCACGTCCAACACGGTGTTAAAGACGTTATCAAACACATTTTTTTCATTATGCATGACATCAATGTTGTGTCTTATCAGAAGTGTCCGCCAATAAGGTAAGTCCCAAAATATGCTACGTTTGGCCCAACTATGATATCGACCTTTGTCTTGCTCTTTACCAATCTCTTCAGCTGTATCGGTAATTTTTGGATAATCTCTAACTCTAAACCACATTTCATCACCAGTCAGGCGAGATGGCGGGTCTGCTCTCTCATGTCGCCGGTCCTTTCGGAATCCCTTTGCATCTCTTCTAAATGGATGATCAGGTGACAAGAAGCATTTGTGGGGCAATCGAACCACGATTGTTTCCCTCCAGCATGTAAATGGAACGCTTGTGTTTCCTCCATACAATATAGACAAGTGTGAATGCCAGATGTACTCCATTCACTCAACATTTCATATGCTGGGAAATCACTAATTGTCCAAAGTAATAAAGCTCTCAGTTTAAAATTTTTCTTTTTAGAGATGTCATAAGTTTTTGCACCTTCACCCCACAGCTGATTCAATTCATCAATGAGAGGCTGTAAGTACACATCAATCTTGTGTTTTGGATTTTGGGGTCTAGGTACAATGATAGTTAAGAACATTACATTGTTCTTCATACACATCCAAGGGGGAGATTATAAGGAGTTAGAATAACTGGCCAAGAAGAATATTGCTTCCCTGACATGCCGAAAGGTACAAAACCATCTGTACATAACCCAAGCCTTACATTTCGAGGTTCCGCTGCAAATTCAGTGTGTGTTTTATCAAAATGTTGCCAAGCTTCCCCATCCCTTGGGTGAATCATTATTCCCTCTTCTCTCTCACTGTGTGAGTGCCATGTCATGTGTTTTGCAATTTTCTCAGATGCATACAATCTTTGCAATCTCGGAGTAATTGGAAAATGATACATCTTTTTGCAAGCAATCTCTTTTTGTCGTGTATTTTTTATTTCTTTTTCTTAATATACCTAGCATGACCACAAAACTTGCATTCTCTACTCTCAACATCATTTTCCAGTACAACATACAACCGCTAAAACAAACATCTATCTTTTGCACCGGTAATCCAAGACCTTTAACCAATTTCTTCATTTGGTAAAAGTCGTCTAATGCATTATTTTGAGGAGGAAGCGCCTCTTTCATCAACTGCGCAAATTTATCTATAGTAGTTTCAGATAAGTTGTCTTCGGACTTAATACTCAACATTCTAGCAGTCATTGATTTCTGTGAATGGTTTGTACAACCTCCGTACAGTGGGCCATCAACAACCTTCAACATGTCATAGAACATTTGTGCTTGTGGATTAGGGGTTCTTCAACGTCCCTATTTTCTGGCTCATTAAAATTAGGTCCGGCAGCATAAAAAACCATCTCTCGATAATTGTTTCCGGTCGTATGTCTTCTAGAATTATCCACATCATGAGAGGTTTCATTAATAAACGAAATTTGAGGCATTGGAAAGAATGCCTCACCGTGACATGTCCAATTATAACAATTAGACACAAATCCGTTCATAACAAGATGATACTTGACCATATCAGGTACATGAAAATCCTTATTTCTACAACCCGCACAAGGACACCTAATCCCATGATTTTGTACATTAGCAGACATACTAATAGCGAAATTCACAAATTGTTTCACTCCCGCTATAAATTCTGGACTATGACGGGATCCACCATTAGATGTTGAATACATATACATCCAACTACGGTCCTCCATTATAAACACAATATCTGCATATATCAAGTCTTCATAAGTAAATGCATAGAACCTGATGTTTGATGATTTCGGACTTTTTTATGTACTATGTTATTAATGGCATCTTATATTAATTTTTGTCAAGGTTTACAATGATAAAGAATAATGTCAAGGTTAAAGTGTAATAAACACCAAGAACTTTATATAAAGTAAAGAAACATTGGTCCATCATAAATCAAATATATATTGTAAGTATACTTTCATAATCATTTATGGACATAAACAAATTTAATCTTTAATTTCGAAAAAAGAAGAGGAAGAAGAAATGTCAAGGTTAAAGTGTAAGACACCAACAAGTTTATTCCAAGTAAAGAAACCTTGGTCCATCATAAATCAAGTATATTGTAAGCATATTTTCATAATCATTTATGGAAGAAAAAAGTAAATTTAATCTTTAATGTGGGAAAAAATAAGAAGAAGAAATGGAGCACCTAATTCAGACTGGTGGTGGTGGAGCACCTAAAGCCGACCGGTGGTGGAGGACCGTCGGAGTTTCGGTGGAGCCGGTGAGGGGGGAGGTGGAGGCAATGAGGGAGGAGGGTTTCAAAGAAGAGGGTTTCGCAGGTTTACAAGTGAGTTTCTTTTATTGGGTATTCTGTTTTACAGCAATTTCAAAACAGAACTATGTCATTTCATCTTAAATCGTGGCGACCGATTACCTACCGTCTTCAATCGTGGCAACCGATCACCGACCGTATTAAACTAATGGGACCAATTACCGACCGAATACAGATTACGGTCGGTATTCGGTCAGGAAGCAAAAGGAAAAGCGGGAAAATGGGCCGACCAAATGCCAACCGTATATGCAATATCGATCGGTATACGGTAGTCCAATTTTACAGTCGCGACCGAATGCCGACCGATATTGCATATACGGTCGGCATTCGGTCGCTTGGAATTAAAAAATTAATAAACCCGGGCACTTGATGATCTACTAATTGAATTGAAATGCCCCGTGTCTAAACAAGTTTTAACATTAATGTGTACAAGTTTAACTATTCAATTTAATGTGTGTGTGTTTATATATATATATATATGAATTCATAAAACTTGTTTAGACAGGGGCATGACAATTCAACTAGTAGATCATTAAGTGATGGGGTTAAAATTTTAGTAATTGAATTTCAATAAACAAATAATTAATAATAATTTCGTATTAGTTCGTACTCGCATGCTTGACGATGTAAGTGCCCGGGTTTATTAAATTTTTTAATCCGGAGCGACCGAATGCCGAACGTATATGCTATATCGGTCGGCATTCGGCCGCCCTGTTTAAACCTGGGCGACCGAATGCCGACCGTTATTGCATCTACGGTCGGTATTCGGTCGGCCCATTTTCCCGACATTTTCCCGCTTTGCCGGTTTTTTTTATAGAAACATTATTGACTGCTTCTAATTACTATTACTAATTCATATATATATATATATATGCCGGTTTTTTATTATAGAAACATTATTGACTGCTTCTAATTACTATTACTAATTCATATATATATATATATATATATATATATATATATATATATATATATATATATATATAAACACATTAATCAAAAAAACTTGTTTAGACACGTGGCATGACAATTCAACTAGTGGATCATTAAGTGCCCGGGTTTATTACTTTTTTAATCCGGAGCGATCGAATGCCGACCGTATATGCAAAGGGCGACCGAATACCGACGGAAACTGAGATAGCGGTCGCCATTCGGTCGCTAAACCCTAACCCTATACCCTAAGATGGTCGCTATTCCGTCGCCCATAACAATATTCCAAAGTCAGAAATTTTAAAAGCAGTATACACCCTGCCACAAGTCATAAGCATATAAATAACATACAAGTCAATATTCCAGCAGAAAATTTAACTAGATCACCATTACGCAAATAGCATAAGCATACAATGAAGGGATTCATGGGCGGAAACTCGTTCCAAACACCCATGAGTCCTCCCCTGAAGGATCAGCTCATACAAAACGAATCGAAAAAAATTCAAGAAAAATACTTACGTTTTCGGGTTCAAGAATCTGATTCTTGAATGAAAGATCCTGTCTTTGGGCTCTTAGCAACGATCACCTCGGGTCTTCCCTTTGCGGAATTACTCCCTACCGGTATCCACGCGATGAAACGGGCAGCGAGTGCTAGCTCTCCGTTTTTCTGAGTTTCAGGAATTAGGGAGAAAAGGAGAAGGCAGAATCTGAAATCTAATTTCGGGTGTGTTTGGTTAATTGCGGCTAAAAGCAAGAGGTTGCTAGGGTTTCGGCTGGGAGATGATTATATAGGGTGTGAGAGTTTGTTCCCATAACCAACTCTCACGTCCTCCACCTCTCTCAGCAGTGGGAGTCTTAAACTCCCACGTCCTCTAGACTTCTGCTGGTAGTGGGAGTCTTTATCGGATAATAACTCCCACATAATTCCAGCTATAATCAAATACCAAAAATGCCCTTCCTTAATCCCTGATTCGAATAATAACATCTTATTATTCTCAGAGAAATAAATGTCATATACAATGAATCTAGACACATTCTAGATTCATTGAATCTGGACATGAAGCTCATTAACTCGTCTATGCGTGTGACCCTGTAGGTTCATATCACAATGACAATGAAAACATACTTAGTAATAGTATGTGTTCATAAATCACAAGCGGACCCTAGCAGGACATTGTGACTACCCAAAGTGAATGAATTTACGGTGGAACCTAATATCAATCCACTATTTAATCCCTTTGTCTCGCGATATCCTAATTAAGCATAAGACATGGTGGTCGTCACCCTTATTAAGCTTAATTGTATTTATGCTCGATCTCCGGGTAGACTGTTCCAACAAACAATATTTAATAACCACTTTATTAAATAAATTTGAGCACGGCCATGCATTTAAACAGTCTTTCCCTATCGAGGGGCCCATGGATATCTCTCTCTAATAAGAGAGGGAAAAATTCCTTACAATGCCTCTCACATTCAAGCCATGATAGGACACTACATCCGATCATCAGTCGTATTGATTACTCGATTAAAAGTAACGTCCGACTGAGTCAAAACGTGGCTCCATTCATGCTAGAATCAATGGAGACATAAGGTCTAAGGATTCTAAAATAGAATTGAGGAAGTAATACTTATGACTAAGGACCATGAAGTATTACTTCTCTAACGGATCACGTCCGATACGATATATCTCAATACATTGCATTTATGATATGATTTGTACTCATTACACGTGATTAGTAAAACATAATCATCAATCAAACATAATACTAGTTTTATTTCATTGTAAAGTAGATTACATAAAACTAGGGACAACTAGAATAGTAATTACATAAGCAAATGAGTTTTACTATCAAATCACGCATTTGATGTTCATAAGCAAAATTAACTATTCATGTGAAATGCTCAAAAAGATGTAAAACGTACAACATATGCTAATGGTACTAGGGCACTACTAACATACAGTAGTGATAATAACAAGCATAGTTCAACATTAAACCAAAAAAACATAACAAAATTCGAATAATATTCCAAAAAGCCTACAATATCTATTGACGGCCCAATACATCATCTACAGCTAAGGGATCATCGTCATAATCTAAATCTAACTCATCGTTATCTAAGTTGCTCAATCTATCTTCTAGCTCAACTGGACTTAATATAGCGTCCCAATTTGAAAACATCTCAAATAAGGTACTAGCTAATGCCTTATTTTTTTACTTTTCTCTCCGCGCATATTCTCTCTCTCTGTCTTCAAATTTCTTCTTCCATTATTCGTTCAGTTCTGTTATTTTGTGTTCCATTTCTGAGTGGGATACCGACTGACTACCTCCCATCATTGCCTTAACCACATTGGGGAAGAAACCGAGTCCTTGAACTTGTCCCTTTTTTAGCCCGC
This sequence comes from Vinca minor, assembly GCA_026122235.1. Lineage (NCBI taxonomy): Eukaryota > Viridiplantae > Streptophyta > Magnoliopsida > Gentianales > Apocynaceae > Vinca > Vinca minor. The sequence continues at coordinate 901,920 of JAOCZM010000244.1, read as the reverse complement.
CAACTGCCTCCGCAGAGAGCGCAATCTGAGTCGGCAAATCGGGTGGTGGCTGGCCTGCTTGAGTAGCTTGGGTTGCGGCATTGTCATAAACAGAATGGAACACTCCTTGTTAAAAAAATGTAAGGTTATTGATAAATGCAACTAAATAACTAATATAAAAAATGGAACCAGTTTGGAAATACTTACCGATAGGTGTCTAGAATCGTCATCAACATATTCCCCTTTCTTCGAGCCGGTATGGTGTTGATGACACCAATCATAGCTATCCGGAAATGTGATTGAATGTCCCGCCTCCTTTTTCCTGTTTATAAAATGTATTAAAACATTAAATACGTAAATAAAAACACAAATTTTTAATGAATTTTAAATTTTTTACAATTACCAGTCTCTGATGATGATCAATGTGGCTAAGGGAACCACCCGTATACTTCATTGGGCCTCTGCCGCCCCTCCCCTCCTTCCGATTGATTGCTGCTTGTTTAGATTTGGCTTGAAATTCCGGAGTTGCCCAATACGTTTTTAGTCTGTCCCAATCAGTGTCCAAAACCCATTTGGGCTTCTTATCCTTTTTCCGATGGTCACTCATGATACCGCTGAGTCTCCTCTTAAGTATCGTGCGCCAACCTCTCTTGACCCCCTCATCATGCTCAGGAGCCCCATTGATAACTTTTCTGTTTTTTGAAATAATTTAAGATAATTAAAATTGATAGACTTGTAAATTCATTACAATTGATACACTTACCGTAAACTCTTCCCACCACATATTTTCTTCGTCCATGGGAACATCCTTTAGGGTGCTATATGCTCCCTTGAAACGGCCCTGGAATATACCGGTAATGGCGGCGGAGCAGCTAGAGCTCAATCTAAAACTATAATAGCAGCGACAAAATTCAATTAGAGATTATAATGATTAAAAGAATTATAATTAACTTGATTTATAAAGGACATAAGTTTGAAATTAACTTACGTGCCATAAGTCAGCTGCAGAAGAGTCCGAGTATCTACTGCAATCGGCGCTCCTCCAGTATTTGGATCAGTCCCCGTCTCTGGGACATCAAACTGGTGAGTCGTTGAGCCTCCAACAGGCATAGACTCGGTGGGCAGTGCTGCCGCGGGGAATTCCGAGAGACGTGCACACCAGCAGACTGCGACGGATGTGTCATACCGGGCACAGGGGCAAATGCAGCTGTCGACTGCGAGCCGGATGATGAACGTGTTTGGGAGGTAGGGTGTAGCAGACACTGGAGTCTGACTAAATGGTAAGCAAGCTCGTATAGTTTTCTTTGGAGGCATCTCTGAATTATAAATTAAGCGAATTAAGTAGTAGCAAATTGCCGATCGTTTTAATTTTAGCCAGATAAATATATATCATGAAGCATAAAATTGAAAGACAAAAACTTGCAATGGGTATGGGACATCAAGATATAGTACATCTTTTTGTTCTACACGTACGAACGAAATCTCAATCGTTATATACGAAGTTAACGGATACTAGTTTTTCAAGAAGGAATAACAATTGTTCTTCTTTTGAAAATACATATTCTCAAGCAGAATATAGCCTTATGCACCGGGGTCAAGCTTAATAAATTTAGTATTCATAGTATATTTTACTCAATTTAGATGATAAATATATAGGTGACTCATACACAAAAAATAAAAAGAAGCAATAAGAGTAACATGTTGATCCTACAAGTGTTTTAATAGGTTCTAAATGGTCCGACTAATTTAGCTAGGATACTCTAGTATATCTAATAGGAATTTCGGCAAATGTATGACAAATTGTCACTCTCCTCCACTAGAATGGAGTTAAACTCATAACTTTTGATTGACTGGCCTCACAAACTATTCAGAATTTGCAAAATTTTAGACGAGAATTCAAAACTAGAACTCTATTCAATCACATCTATAAAAAGCTTAGCTGCTGCAGGAGACTCTTCACTATATTGCCAAATTCTTCTTGAAAACCTAAAGAAACAATTGACCTTTACCACATTCCTAATTATATGTGCTGCTCTATAGATTATTGCATAATCACATGAATTTTTCTGATCAAACCATGTCCTCATATTGTGCCAACTATGGTAACCTTCTTAATAATAAAATTGGACCACAATTTTACTTTTTTCTCTTTTAACTTCACAATAAAAAGAACTACTACATAAGGCTTAAAATAACTGAAGGAGAAGATGAGGATTCACTCAAAAATCAAGATAGCAACAAAAGAAAAAAATCAACACAAGGACAATAAAATCTATATGTTATAGTACATAAAATCTATAAGTTTGTCCAGATATGAAAAAGCAACAAAGGCAACAGAAAATACACAAATCCCATAAAATAAAGAACCCCCCACACCCCTAAAAAAAATGAATTTACAGAATAAAAATAATTAATTTCAAAAAAACAAAATTGAAGCAAAAAAATAAAAAATCAACAAGAAGAAATGCCAATAAAAAAATGAAAATGAAGGAAGAGCTTACTCTAGGGGAAGAAGGAGATGGTGGCGTGGGAAGACGGAGGCGGCGGCGGTCTCAGAGCGGCTTCGGAAGTGGAGGTGGCGGCGGTCTCAGAGCGGCTTCGGATGAGAGGAAAGAGGATTTTGGTGGGTTTGGGTTTGTATGAAACGGGGAGTGGAGGGGAAGGGTATCGCATGGGAGGGAAGGTTTTCGCAGAGGAGGAGATGGCACTGAGGCGGCGGGGTTCGTCGGAAAGGGGGGAGGAGGAGAAAATAGCGACGAGGGTTTCTCCAAATTTGATTGATATATATATATATATATATATATATATATATATATATTTTCAGAAATCCAACACTGAAACGAAGTCGTTTTGATACGTCGGTAGTTATTCCATCGTTATAATGTCCGTCGGTATTCGGTCGTTAAAATTTCCGTCGGTATGCGGTCGTTATAATGTCCGTCGGTATTCGTTCATCCAATTCCGTCGGTATTCGGTCGTTACTAATGAACAAAATGACGTCGTTTTGATTTGGTCAACGTGACCGATATGGCCGACGGAATACCGACCATGAGTTTTTCGGTTTCCCTTCGGTCGTTATTTCGTCGTTAAATTTGTGACTACAAATACGGTCACTAAATTCGGCCGTTATTTAAATGTTTTCTTTTAGTGATAGCTATTACATAAGAACATAATAGTTATGTTACACATAGATAACAACAGTAATCGACCAAATAGATATTCATAATCAACAAAATATATAGTTCTGCAAAAAATAATGATATACATAAAATAATAGACCTATTTACATAAAACATGAAAAGAATAACCATTGTCTACATATAGAAAACTTACCACCAACCGTATGATATGGTGCATCAATTCCATCAGAGAATATATGATGTCCATCATCACTATGTTCGACCTAAAATTGAAAGGACAAACCCAAAATCATAAACATATTAAATGTAAAAACAATGTCATGATATAATTATAAGAACAATAGTTATTATACCGCGATAACATTAACATATTCATTACAACTTGGAATTGAATCAAAACCACTGTGATTTGCCAACGAAATATCTATGGAGTTAGAAACAAGAATTGATTAATTAGTAAGCAATTTGGTGAAGGAAATTGGTACTTTATAACTATTGATAATTGAATTTCCATTGAAGGAATCGAAAATAATTGAAAAATAAGAAAATGAAGAACAAGAGAATTAGGTTTTTTTTTGTGTATCGAAACTCATGATTACCATGATTGTGATGATAAAAAGGCATGTTGCCAAATTTGATTCCGCATTTTGTGATTGTAAGATCCAAAACGCGTTTGGGATTGAACAAATTGTGCAAAAATTGTGATCAAACAGAAAATAGGCGCGGGAACAGGGTGATTTAAAAAGCTATCCAGCGTGGCGCGTGTTCTTGGACATCAGACTGCTTGCTGGCCACTAGATAAAAAAGGCGAAGATCCAACGACTAATAAGACGTGCTGACTGTGCTAAAAATGTCTCACTTCAGCACTATAGCCAAATGCTCACCACATATGTCTTTGTAATCTCAGGTACCCTCATTATCCTCATGTTCTGTTTAATGTTTTCTAACTATTCCTCAGCCTGATCAGCACTCATAGTACCATCAAACGATACCATCCTCATTTTGTTCAGTCTTTGATAGTAACTTTCCGGATCTTCTTCTACTCTCGACACCTTAACTTGACCTAAATTCTGGTTGATCTAATATTGATGGGTCTGCAACACTAGAGTTAGATTTTGTTGTGTCTGTTGTTGAGTCTGTACCATCTGCGTAAGAAGGTTGAATAAAGCCCCAAAATCAGTTGCAACTATAATATTAACCGGTGGTGATGGCGGTACAAATTCTGTACCAGTCTAACGACCCCATATATTGACGTTGGTTACCCCTAGAACCCTGATGACTCAAAACAGTAATCGGGATGTTTAATTCAACGATACTGTCTTGGTTTCGGTCCATCATTGCCCACAGAACACCCAACAATATATGGTAAGCAATCAATTCACGTAGCATGCTTATCACATTAGAAACATAACATGGTAACATACACATCAACTATACCATCACATGACAGTTAGTAATAAAGTATAAAACAGTAAGTAAATGAATACTCCCTACGCCATGGTCTCCACCTAAAACACATCTCACATGTTATCTACCAAGTTCATCCTATATTCATTTCCAGTTTTATCCCTAAGGTTCAATATGCTCTGATACCATAAAATGTCACGCACTGTGCCGCGGGCCCGCAACGCTACTCATGGGCCTAGCAGCACCCACGATCATCTACTTGGAAACCGAACTCGTTATGCCAAAAGGGATATCTCTAGATGATAGTCGGTACTAAGGCCCACATTATATATCAGTCACTTTCATTCTTATCCAATATATGATTTTTTTCCCCATATGGGACTAGAGTTTCACAGTTAAAATGTCACGCCCCGAGACCACACGTCTGCCTGGTGACCAGCTCTGATACCACTTGTGTCATACCAGGTGATGACCTAGCAGTATCTTGTATTCCAACGAGGCACATAACCCACATCAGAGATGATTAAGTGCGTTAAATCATTACTAAGGAATTACCATAGTTTTAACATAAGTTCAACGGAAATTAAAGTGAGTTATTCTAACATTAATTACATATTTAACTTATAAGTAAATTGTCTAGTTCTTCTATTAAATCAAGACATATTATGGTCACTCATCAAAGTCCCCGCCCCAAATTGCATCATAGACATCATAAACAGTCTCGTCATCTGCAAGTAAGGATAATAAAAACGTGAGCTATAAAGCCCAGTAAGCATCAACACCATTGGGTTGAAACATCAAATAAGACACAAAATCGTTTTTTCGACTTCCTAAAACAAGTGTGAAAACATGCAGTGTGTTAGGTTCCTCTGTACCTTACAATATACACTTTAAAACATCACAATATAACCTTTAGGAAACAGTAAGAAGAACCACAGAAAAACAACAGTCAAAAGTTGGTCAACAGTGAGTACGGACGAAGCCACGGACAAAGAATCGTCCGCAGAGGGCAGCGGACGAACCGCAGGTCCATCCGCGGTAATATAATATCCTCAGTACTTGTACGGACGAAGTGGATGAGGAATGGGCGGACGAACCATTCGTCCGTGAGCTACAGAAACTCATTTTTCAAGTATAAATTGTACACAAAATGACCATTTATGCACTTTAACATTCTCAACCCCAAAATACACTTCTGAGACACTAATGCACATGTTTTAAACATACCAAAACGTAAACAATTTAAAAATAAACTACACTCTTCAAAGTCCAACATCTACACATCGGAATGAAGACACAAACACTGTGTTGTCCATAACAACAAACGACACACACAATGTTGGACTCTTCGAATGCAATTTATGCCATGACTCACATTTACACTACAAAGCTTGATAGTCTATGCACAACTCTAAAGCAGGTACTACAATGGCCCCAACTTTAAGCCTAGAAGGGAAAGGCGTCAGTATGCAGTACTACGAGTAAAAAATGCTCACCAATTATAAATGTGGCATCGGCAAAATAGGTTTATCCCTACCTCGCAAATTCATAAACTAATGAATAGTTCAATTCTCAACAAATAAACACAAAATTATTTAATTAAACACCCATAGAAAATATGGCTAAACCTAATCGGTCGTAACTTGAGTAACCGAATTTGCGATGTTTGGATTTGTATGAGTTCAAAATCAGAACAAAAAGCATACACTAGATAAATAAACTCATATAAAGAACTTACAAATGGATTTAAACGAATCATGTACACAAGATGTTCCGTACTCGTTTTAATTTTACCATATTTATACCGTTTTCATACATTTTCTTCACAACCTAATGTTGGAATTATCACATATGTTTAAAATATACTTTGAGATCCTTTGTATATTTTATTGTAATTTGATTAGAATTCTAATAACTTCCCTAGTAGTGTTACACCTTATTGATAATAACTTTCTTATTAGAATAAGACTCCTATATTACATGTACATGTAATTGTTTCATGGTAATTATTCAATACAAAATATTCTTCCAAATTTTTTATGGTATCAGATCTCTCACGGCAGAGAACATTTTTTTTCTTGCCATTGATCACAGCAATCAATTCTATTGATCACAGAATTCTATTTATTAATTTCATTTACCTTCTCATAAAAAATAGTGTTTTATGAGTTATATTCTTCATCTTCATTCTAATGTTATATATTTATAGATTATACAAAATATATATAATATAAATGAATTGAATTTAAATGAAGAAGTTCAATGATTTTTTTTTAAGAAGTTGAAAGATTTTCTTTTTTAATGAAGAAGTTCATTGGTTCTTTTTTAATGAAGAAAGTTCATTGATTCTTTTTAAATGAAGAAGTTGAATGAGTTTTTTTAAAATAAATAAGTTCAATTTTTTTTTTTTTAAATGAAGAAATTCAATAGTTTTCTTTTTTTTAATGAAGTAGGCATGCCATGTTTTTTTTTTTTTTTTTTTTTTTTTTTTTTTTTTGTAAAACAAGGCATAACTCCATTCTCTTGGAATTCCTACCAAGACATTCCTCTTCAACACTCACGCAATCATCCTAGCATCAGGGCCGATCCTGACATTTTCAGGGCCCGGGGCGAAAATTGAAAATGGGGCTCCCTAATATAAACAATAAAATGGGACATTGAGTAAATTCACTAAAAAAACACAAACGCAAGGATTTGATCCCACGACCTCTTTCATGCTTATTGTGCACTCTACCATTGTTCTAAGGCAATTTATTGTCTATAACTACCTCTTTCATGCTTATTGTGCACTCTACCATTGTTCTAAAGCAATTTATTGTCTATAACTTTATATATATATACACACACACTAGCAAATGACCCGTGCTATGCACGGAAATACTGAATTTTAAATTATTAATTTAATGGTTGTACAATTGTATTTAGAACAAAAACTCGTTAACTGTAATGCAACTTTTATTGAGTAACTCACAAATATAAGGGTGAACACCGAAGGATTATTGGATAAAACAATATTGGATCAAATAATATATAATCAAAATAATTAAACATAATCCTATACTATTTCGATTAATGTTTCATCCAATGTTTTGGTACAATAATCACTACATTACTACTATTACATATTAATCACCAAATCTTTTAAGAAAAATGAAGAGACTACGTATTGTGACTTCATTTTTCTTACGGAGTCATCTAATTCATGAAGTTTTTTCAACACTATGTGCTCCACATTTTGAGATAATGCATCTTCTTCTATGAGAGCGAGTAATTTTCTGCTCAAATTTTTTTCGCCAAACTTGCATTGCTGTAATATCCATTTTATTGTGCTTTGATTGGGTCTGGTTTGGGTTTGGTTTGGTTTGAGACTCAAACCCAGACCCAAACCAGCTTTGGATTGAGTCTGGGAATGAAATCTGAAGTGTTAAATCATCCCAGACTCAATCCATAGTTGGTTTGGGTCTAAGTTTGAGTCTCAAACCAGATCAAACCCAAACCAAACCCAAACCAATGTTTTTATTCCCTGAAAGATAAAAGCAGTCTAATTATATATAATAATAAATTATTTAAAGGGAATTTATTAACAATAATGTTTATTGGATAAAAACTTATTCAAAATAGATATAAATAATAATTAAACGTCAAAAGTCATGAACATCAAACGGATGAAGAGATGAGTAAATATTAGAATAAAATATTCTCATAAATTCCCATAAGTTCACAGAAACTTCCCAATAAATTCCCTCAAATAAGTTCCTCATAAACTTTATAATTTTTTTGCAAAATTGGTCATTTTTTAAGGGTAATCTTTTAAGAAAACCCTATTGGGCATGGCTTAAAAACTCTGTTGGGCATGACTTAAAAACTTAATTCTTAGAACCAAACTAACAAATCAAGTCTAAATTAAGTTTTTGCTTAAGACTTCTAGGACATACGTAAATCAATACATATAACAGAAAAGGTTACCAAAAATTAGGATTCTTTGTACCCAGCACTCAAATAAATCGAAACATTTAAAAGAAAATTCATAATAAAAAATTAAAAGTGTTTAGCAATGATCAATAGATTCAGCTATCATAAATCAATGCAAAAAAGCAAAATTTTACTAATAATATAAAAGAAATTTAGAAAAATACCACAAGGGTAATAAGCAATATGATGATACATAGTTATCAGAAACTCAAATATTATTTAGGCTATATATACTTTAATAAATACAATATTGCTTCAATCTTGAATTTAATGTTTCACTTTGACTTAAAATAAAAATTAATAAAAGTTTTTTACTTTTAATAAAATTTTCTTCTAACATTATTAGTTAAGGAAATTTAATCTCCTTAAATTACGCTTAAACTAAGGAAGGTTAGTAGTGGAAGTTTATATGAAAAAAAATTATTATTTTAGGAAATGAGTAATTTAATTCTAGTAATTCTGAAAAGAAAAAAAAATCATAATAGACATATTTTACTGGACAAAAACTCATTATGTATACTTTATTCGACAAAAACTCAAAAACAGTAAGGTCGGTAAGTAGCTTATAGATTAATGTAAAAATTATTGCAATATAAAAGTTCAAACTAAACAAATTTTTTCTTACGGAATTTATTACAATATTCCAACTATCTCATAATTTTCTATAATTTGAAAAATGGGGGGAAAAAGGCATAAGATTGTAATATGAAAAACAATTTATAACCATCTCCTAAATTTTCTCACATCAGAAAAGAAAAAAATATACAAACACGAAAAGTCATTAAATCTTGAGAATTGTTCCTCGCTCTCACTCTCAATTTCATCTTCGACCAATTTCGAACTCGTTCTACCACTACTCGACCTCCGTCCCCTTTATCACTGACGTCAACCATCTAGACCAACCATAAACAAAACTATAGGAAAAAAGGTTTATAATAAAGCTACAGGAAAACATGTATATAGTATATTTAATGTAGATTATTATATCAAAACCAAAAATACTGAAATTTTACTTAAATTAGCATTCCATTAAAATAATTAAAGAAAATAGTTGTCAAATGGCCGTCAGAGTAGCTGGCAATGTGGTATAGCATTTGACGTGCATGTTGCGTGTTCGAATCCTGCCTCCTCCAAATTGAATAAAATAGTTCAAATTTTTTGCACCAATCAAAAGTTTTATAACTAATTAAAAATATAAAAAATCCTAGAAAATGACACGTGGCATGATATATATACAAATCTGAGAAGGGCTTATGTAATATATATATACTAGCAAATATACCCGTGCTATGCACGGAAACGTAATGTTTAATGAAAGAAAAAATGTCAAAGTAATTTTGTATCTCAAAACATGTCAAAGTACACCATTTTATAGTATTTTCAAACTCAAAAAACAATGTAACTTTTCAATGTGGGATACTCTAATAAGCAAATTAAGAATTTACAACCAAAGTAAAATTTAACCAACCAATCAAAATTTTATAAAATAATTAATTGAACAAAAATTCATGGAAATTACAATGTAAGATTTAGAAGGATGTGATTGGTCGAAACTGAAAATGACTTTGTAATATAAATATAGATAGACACTCATTCCGATTCAAAATATTAGTCTTTTTAGGAGTTTTCACACAAATTAAGATACTAATCAAAATGACTAAAATACCCCTAATTAATACTCCAAAAGAAAAAATAAATTAATGAAGAGTTGCATGAAAACTATACATTTTGACAAATATAAATATATGGAGAAAATAATGTAAGGGTAAATTAGCCAATAAATGCACCATTCTTCTAAAAAGACCTATGTTTTCCAACAAAAAATAACTTTTAAAAAAACTTCTATTTTGCATCGGAGGAAGTATAAATTTTATGCACATTAATTTTCTTTTATAGTTTTATCATTTGTCAAATTTTAAAAATAATAATAATTTTTTTTATGTGGGAGTTTTTATTGTTGTTAATTCTCTTGTTTGACTTTAGATTAATATTTTTAACTTTGATTATAAGTTCAATCGAATTCAGAGGACCCTCGTCCCATCCGAATTACTCATTATTTGTTAAAACTTTAATCTGTTTATATTTATATAAATAAAAAATATAAGAAGCAAATAACCGAGCTTCTTAATTTGATGGGCTAAAATGTCACTCAATTTTTGTAACTCAAAAACATGTCAAAGTACCATCTTTTATAGTATTGTCAAACTCAAAAAATAATGTAACTTTTCGATGTGGGATACTCTTATAAGCCAATTAAGAGTTTACAACCAAAATAAAATTTAAATTAACATTCCATTAAAAGAATTAGAGAAAAACAGATTTGTCAAATACTTGCTAGAGTAGTTGGCAATGCAAATACAAAGATTCGACTCGCAGTGCCTGGGGATCGAATCCTCCCTCTCCCGCTTTGAATAAAATAGTTTAACGTTTTTGCACCTACAAAAGTTGATATTTAATTTTTTATTAAGATAAGTTATTTTTCAATTAATTTAATTAACCTAAATATTCTCAACCAATTAAAAAATTAGTAAATTAATTAAAAAAAGTGAAAATCTAAGAAAAAAAGATGGAAGAAATATATAGATACAATTATCTCGTATGTATAAGTGCTCTGTAATATATAGATAGATAATATTGAAAAAAGAAAAAATATAAAAATTAGAAAAGAATAAAAGAAAAAATCATAAATATATTAAAACTCATAACTTTTAATTAATATTTTTTTATTATTTTTATTCTATTAAATATTAAAAAAAATTACAAATTTCTAAACTCTCCAAATCGAACTTGATTTTAAGCTTAATCGAATTCGGAGGACTCACTATCCGAATAACCCCTTATTTGTTAAAACTTTAACTATTTAAATTTATATAAATAAAAAATGTAAGAAGCAAATAAATTTGCTTCCCCACTCTGATGGGCTAAAATGCCAACCCAATTTCTCACTCAAAACATATGATTATAAGTTCAATCGGAATTCAGAGGACCCGGCCATCTAAATTACCCGTTATTTATTAAAACTTTAACTATTTATATTTATATAAATAAAAAATATAAGAAGCAAATAACCGGGCTTCCTTAATTTGATGGGCTAAAATGTCAGCCCAATTTTTGTAACTCAAAACATGTCAAAGTACCAACTTTTATAGTATTGTCAAACTCAAAAAATAATGTAACTTTTCGATGTGGGATACTCTTATAAGCCAATTAAGAGTTTACAACCAAAATAAAATTTAAATTAACATTCCATTAAAAGAATTAGAGAAAACAGTTGTCAAATACTTGCTAGAGTAGTTGGCAATGCAGCGCAACATTCGACCTGCAGGTCGGGGGATCGAATCCTCCCTCTCCCGGTTTGAATAAAATAGTTTAACGTTTTTGCACCTACAAAAGTTGATATTTAATTTTTATTAAGATAAGTTATTTTTCAATTAATTTAATTAACCTAAATATTCTCAACCAATTAAAAATTAGTAAATTAATTAAAAAAGTGAAAATCTAAGAAAAAAGATGGAAGAAATATATAGATACAATTATCAGTATGTATAAGTGCTCTGTAATATATATATATATACTAGCAAATGACCCGTGCTATGCACAGAAATACTGAATTTCAAATTAATAATTTAATGGTTGTACAATTGTATTTAGAACAAAAACTCGTTAACTGTAATATTAATTTTGTTGAGTAACTCACTAATATAAGGGTGAGCACCGAAGGATTATTGGGTAAAAAATATTGGATCAAATAATATATAATCAAAATAATTAAACATAGTCCTATACTATTTCGATTAATGTTTCATTCAATGTTTTGGTCCAATAATCACTACACTACTACTATTAAATATTAATCACCTAATCTTTTAAGAAAAAATGAAGAGACTACGTATTGTGACTTCATTTTTCTTATGGAGCTATCTTATTCATTAAGTTTTTTCAACATTGTGTTCTCCACATGTTGAGATAATGCATCTTCTTCTATGAGAGCGAACAATTTTCTGCTCAAGTTTTTTTCGACAAACTTGCCTTGTTGTAAGATCCATTTTATTAAATGTTTTTATTCCCTAAAAGATAAAATCAGTCTAATAGTATATAATAAATTATTTAGAGGGAGTTTATTAATAATAATGTTTATTGGATATAAAATGGATCAAAATAGATATAAATAATAATTAAACGTCAAAACTATTGAACATAAAACGGATGAAGAGAAGAGTAAATATTAGAATAAAATATTCTCATAAATTCCCATAAGTTCACAGAAACTTCCCAATAAATTCCCTCAAATAAGTTCCTCATAAACTTTATAATTTTTTGCAAAATTGGTCATTTTTGAAGGGCAATCTTTTAAGAAAACTCTGTTGGGCATGGCTTAAAAACTCTGTTGGGCATGACTTAAAAACTTAATTCTTAGAACCAAAATAACAAATCAAGTCTAAATTAAGGTTTTGCTTAAGACTTCTAGGACATATGTAAATCAATACATATAACAGAAAATGTTACCAAGAATTAGGATTCTTTGTACCCAGCAATCAAATAAATCGAAACATTTAAAAGAAAATTCAAAATAAAAAATTAAAAGTGGCTAGCAATGATCAATAGATTCAGATATCATAAATCAATGCAAAAAGCAAAATTTCTACTAATAATATAAAAAAAATTAGAAAAATAACACAATGGTCATAAGCAATATGATGATACATAGTTATCAGAAACTCGAATATTATTTAGGCTATATACTTTAACAAATACAATATTGCTTCAATCTTGAATTTAATATTTCACTTTGACTTAAAATGAAAATTAATAAAAGTATTTTACTTTTAACAAAGTTGTCTTCTAACATTTTTAGTTAAGGAAATTTAATCCCCTTAAATTACGCTTAAACTAAGGAAGGTTAGTAGTGGAAGTTTATATCAAAAAATACTATTATTTTAGGAAATGAGTAATTTAATTCTAGTCATTCTGAAAAGAAAAAAAAACTCATAATAGACATACTTTACTCAACAAAAACTCATTATGTATACTTTATTCGACAAAAACTCAATCTGTATACTTTATTCGACAAAAATTCAAAAATCATTATGGTCGGTAAGTAGCTTATAGATTAATGTAAAAATTATTGCAATATAAAAGTTCAAACGAAACAAATTTTTTCTTACGGAATTTATTACAATATTCCAACTATCTCATAATTTACTTAAATTAGCATTCCATTAAAAGAATTAAAGAAAATAGTTGTCAAATAGCCGCCAGAGTAGCTGGCATTGTGGTATGGCATTTGATCTGCATGTTTGCGGGTTCGAATCCTGCCTCCTCCGAATTGAATGAAATAGTTCAATTTTTTTGCACCAATCAAAAGTTTTATAACTAATTAAAAATATAAAAAATCCTAGAAAATGACATGTGGCATGATATATATACAAATCGAAAAGAGCTTCGTAATATATATATATATATATATATATATATATATATATATATATATATATATATTTCAACATTTGAGGCCCCCAAAATTCGGGGCCCCAGGCGATCGCCCGGCCACCCTCGAGGGCCGGCCCGGCCCTAGCAGCTCCGTGATTAAATTACCAATTTCTGAAAAGTCAGTCTCTTGCCCATCCATCTATCTTTCAACGGACAGAAAATCTAGGCAATCATACAATACTTTCCAAATATTGTCTAGTATTCTTTCTTTCCAATCGTCAAATCATCATCATCATCATGATCAATTCATCCAATAATTATTTGATGGCCAATCCTAAGTCCATATATGGAGCCTCTTTTTATGCTTAACATTTTGGAAATCGGCCGTTTTGCACGTTTTATGGTAAAGCCGGACATTGCCAAGAGACGAGTTGGACTCTCTATGAGAAGCCAACAGACTATCCACCGACAAGAGGTCGGGTCGGAGCTTGTCGCTGTGCTGCCAGTGTTCCTTTCCCGATGGAAATTGCGGAAAACGAAGCGCATAAGACAACATGATCAATCCTCTCGGCTATGGGTCGTCATGGACATATGGGCATAAGTCAAGCCTAACTTAGGAAGTTAGCTTTGGAGTTTTTTTTTTTTTTTGCTAAGTAGGTTAGCTTTGGAGTTAAAGGGTCTTATAAGTGATGAAAATTCTATCACTTTCAATTTCTAATTTTCATATCTGTTGGGTCCTTGACAGCGAAGTCAGTCATCATATTTTTTGCGATAAAAATTCTCTTGCTAATTTATCGCAACTGAAGTATCCGGTACATAAGCATCTTCCCAATGGAACAATTATTATTGACACTCATGGGGTTCTGTCATTCTCAACGATGACATTACTTTATTTATTGTTCTTTATATACCCCAATTGCAATGCAATATTAACAGTGTTACTCAATTGACAACGGAGAGAAAGTGCTCGATTACTTACTATAATAAATATTGTGTTGTGCAGGAATTGGACCCGAAGAGAAAGATTGGAGAAGGTGAGATTCATGAGGGTATTTACCGCTTCTTGCACAATAGTGAAAATATTTTGGTTGTGATTTCCAAGAAGGACGATTCTCAATTGTGGCATCGTAGGGTTGGTCACCCTTCTTCTAAGTCTTTGGTACACATTCTCGTTCCTTTATCACTTAATAAACAATCTCAAATTCCACGTGACACATGTCATAGAGCTAAGGATTCCCGTCTTTCGTTTCCACTTAGTGATAATAAGATGAAGCCCCCTTTGAACTAATTCATTGTGACTTGTGGGGTAAGTATACCACTCACTCTTTAACTGTGGCACATTATTTTATATGTTTTGTTGATGATTAGCCATTTGGGTTTATTTATTGCGTGATAAAATTGAGGTTCAAACTATATTTCCATTTTTCTGTCAAATGGTTTACACTCAATTCAATTATTCAATCAAACATGTTCGTAGTGATAATGGCAGTGAGTTTATTAATCCGGGGAATTATTTTCGTGAGAAAGAAATTTTACATGAAACCTCTTGTGTTTTACTCCTCAACAAAATGGGCGAGTTGTACGTAAAAATACATATTTTAAATGTCGCAAGAGCCTTACGCTTTGAAGCTAACCTACCTATCCAATTTTGGGAAGAATGTGTCTTAACAACTGCTTACCTTATCAATAAAACTCCTAGTAATGGTTCTAAAAGGCAAGACACCTCACGAAATATTATTTCATAAACCTCTTTTATATTACAATCTTAAAGTTTTTGGTTCACTTTGTTACGCACGTAACATTCACTCTCATCGTGATAAATTCCATGCCCGCTCAACTAAATGAATTTTTGTAGGTTATCCTTTCGGATAGAAAGAGTGGAAAGTATTTGACACCAATTCACGCAAAATGTTTGTTTTTAGAAATGTCCATTTTTATGAACAAATTTTTCCTTACAAAAATTCTGAAACAGAATACCCTATAATATCTTCTGAATCCTCCCTACTATAAGTGTGAAACCCGTACCTTTTATAAGGATTAGATTGATTAACTCTTATAACATTTGGGACTAGAGTGGTTGAATCATTTAACACTTGGGCTTATGGTTGATAGTATCTATTAGTTGGGGATTAGTATTGCAATTACTCTTCCTATATAATAACTTTAATGTTAGAAGTCAGCCATTAATTATACGTTCTTTTTCCTCCTACGGCTGTAGCGAACTTCTGAGATAGAAGTTGAGTAGATTCCGAAGTCAAAAACACCGATTCGAAGTAAGACTTTTTATTTTAATCGTTAGTTCGATCCAATGATATATTACTTATATGAATTTGATTGAGATAATAATGAAATTGGCATAATTATGCAAGTTTTTTTTTATAAAAAAGGCGGTGTCGATAAATCATTTCATCTGTGAGAGTTTCTTCAATTTGATAATATTTTGAGAATTAAATTTCTTCAACCGATCTTCTCAACTTGGCCCTCTGTCGTATACTATTATGGAAGTGATCAGTTGTAATTTGTTCACTTTTGTTTTATTTTATTTTTTTTCTAAAGAAAATCCACCGAGCCGTCTTGTTTTGAAGAAAAGAAATTGGAATTCTTACCAAAGAAATATACTTTTCTGGTCTTGTTAAATGATATTCTTTTGTATTAAAGTAGTTCTGTATTTTGAAAATTTCGTTACTGTTTAATACTTTGCGGTTGGCTAGCGATATTGTCTATTATGACCCTCTTGGCAGGAATAGCTGGGCTCTGTTCTTACCCACCTAGGAGAAAAGTTAGGATTCTGTTCTGACCCATTCCTAGAGGGTATAAATCTAGGACTGATATATCAATTTATGTTTTGTTTATGTTTCTAATTCAGTAAAGTTATGATCTCCGGTTAAAGTATCACCTGTTAATTCTATTCTGTAGCTGTTAAATTGAGATATCTGTCTAAATTTCTGAAGGATCTTAAAATACTTTTTCTGTAAAATGATTTTGTTTAAAATATACTTCTTTTCAATTTTGTCGGTTTTCTAAAAACTTTTTCTAAAAACTATATATGACGTAACCGGATTTTTCGCGGGAGGCATTTCTATACTTACTGAGTTGTAGCTCGCTCTTTCCGTGTTGTTTTTACAGAGGATTATTATGTGATTACGTTAACCTTTACGAGGAGGGCTGGGGGTATAATCGCTTTTTTAGTTAGAAATTCTCATGTATTTATATTCCAGAATAAAAGTTTAGACCTTTCATTTTTTTAGAATTAGTTTATGATAGTTTTTGTACTAAAGCTTTTTTAGGAACATTAATCGTTTTAGTTTTGGACATATATATCTATCATGGAATAGATTTTCTTGGAGTATATTTCAAGAGTACGATCATGTAAGTTTCTGGATACGGACTTTTAAACACGTGTCTGAAGCCTGTCAATAAGATTCACAAAAAGTCCCTCACCAGATGCTCAAACCATATCGGTTGAACCCACTACTCGGTCTCTTAAACTTCCTCTAAAAGGGCCTACCGAAATGGCCCAAAATCAACCTACAACCCAAAATAATATTTCAAGTCCACACATTAACTTGGACTCATCATCTCCTCACTCGCGTATCGAACTAAACATGACATCTCCTAGCCCAAGTATTATACTACAAGAAAATAGTTATTTAGCGATTAAAATTTGCGAACGAAAATATCGATTGATGAAATACCGACCGAATTGAAACCGAAAAAAATAGCAGTCGCCCATATCGGTCCCGTTGACCAAATTAAAACGACGTCGGTTTATGCACCATTCCCGACTAAATGTCGACGGAAGCTAACGACTGACTACCAACGGATTCCTTAACGACCATATACCGACGGAACCTAACGACCGAATACCGACGGCACCTAACGACGGAATACTGATGGTTCATTAATTCTGAATTCTTAATAACACAAGTGTTTAAGTACCCCCCCCAATACGACGTCATTTGGTTATCTATACCGACGATTCCTTACCGACTGAATACCGACGACATATTTAACGACTGAATACTGACGGATTGTTACGACAGATAACCGACGGAATACATAACATTGTATATTTTATCATGTTATAGACGAAAGAATAAAACGACGCCGTTTTGTTTCCATTAACGATCGAATACCGACGAAATATCACGACCAATTACCGACCGAATATGTAACGGCGTATTATAACGTCGTCGTTTAAGCGTTTATTTCTCTAAAAAAAGAAAAAGAAAAAAAAAGGAATCGGTCAAAATACCTAATTCCTTCTTCCCACCCATCAACGTCCACCTCCAAACCGCCAGCTCCACCTCCGATCAGTCCTCACCATCACAGCCATTTCTCCTTCCAATCGAGGTTAACCCGCCACTTCCAACTCCTCATCCGATCACCATCCATTTCTAGCTTGCAGTAGCACCGGCGAAGTGTTGGAGAATTAATTAATTAAGTGGACTAATTTGATCAAATTTAATTGTGTGTTCCACCGCTTAGTTTTAAAGTGTTTTGAATTCATTGCGTAGTGGGTTGCGCAAGCTTCGTGATGATATATAACACGTGAGGAAACTAATTCTCGGTGTGAATGAAAATTTTGGTTAAAGTGGAGAGGTTATGGATGGAGGTGTGATGGTATATCCCACATCGGTTGTGAGAATCGATTAAAACTTGTTTATAAGCACTAGCTAGACTAGTGATATTAAACAAGTGGGTAAGGGGGTACCCCTCGCGCGCCGTCCGTCCGTCTGTCTCGTCTCGACTAGACTCGCCTCGCCTCGCCTCGCCTCGCCACGCCACGCCACGCCTCGCCACGCCACGCCACGCCTCGCCTCGTCGCATCGCGTCGCGCGTGTCCCTGCCGGGAAGGCAGTAATATCTTTTTGGACAAAATTACCGTAATAGTCCCTAAAGTATTGAGTAACTGCAAATGAGTCACATAACTTATGTGTAATTGCAGAATAGTCCTTCCACGGTTTCTCCAACAGCTTTTGAGAATCGCCACATTACCCCACTCACGGGAAGTGGGAGTTACCCACGTTCTCCACTACGAGGTGAGGGAGAGAGGGCTACCTTGCAGTTCCGACTGCTATAAAAGACAGTCTCCCCTCTCATAATTCACTGCTACGAAATAATTCTCCCTTCTACATTTATGCATTCCATACATACTAGTTAAGAGAGTTCTGACACAGAAAGGTTCGAAGTTCTGCTACTAAGCTTCTGGTAAGCAGAGTATATGGGCGTTGTACCTTGGGAACTCGTTGTTCTTGTAGGCCTGAAGCAAATAGGCGAGCAAATAGAGTTTAAGGGCAATTGGTTTAACTACTGCCTCGTCCAGGATTAAATCCGAAATCATTTCTGTTTATATTTTAGTTCTGTTTACTTTTATATTAGTAACAGAAGGACTAACAATCTTAAACTCTAATTCTTTTTTCTTCCGTTTACGATTTAATAAATTAAAACGAAAACTTAAACAACAAGATCTTGGAAAATCAGAGTATTTATTCATTTTATTTTCCTTTCTGGTTTTTGTTTTATATTGCTACTAACTGTTTGTTTTGCAATATATAGAGAAACAAAAATGGCTGCAAATGATTCAAACGCTACTGGTACTCGAACCGAACTGCTCTTTCAATCGAGACTCCGCAAACGGAGTTAATCGAATCGTCGGTCGGACTAAGCGGTATTGAGGTCGCTATGTCTAAGTTGCTCGCTTTTGTGCCTCCAATGGCTTCTCGTCCCTATTCAGCTTTGGGACGCTTTGCACAACCCGAGAAGTTTAAAGGGGGTTGCAATTTCAAAATGTGGAAGGAAAAGATGATGTTCTATCTTACTACGCTCGAATTTAATTCGCTATGTAAAAGAGGACACTCCGTGGAGGATAAACCGATCCTCAATCTGTAATAGCTTATAATGCTTGGATTAGTAATGCTTATATGTGTCGTCATACTATTCTTACTAGTTTAGATGATTCATTGTACCAAATTTACTATCAAAAGGATAGTGCAAAAGAATTGTGGGAATCACTAACTAAGAAATATACAAGAGATGATGCAAAGTGCTAAGAAGTTCATTCGTCGCTCGCTTCCACGACTTTAAAATGGTCGATGGAAAATCTGTCCCTCGAGCAGAGTGAAGAGCCGCAGAAGATTTATCACGATCTTGCCGCCGAGGGCATGGGAATCAACGACTCACTGCAGTGGCGTTGATGATTGAGAAATTACCCCCTTCTGGGGATGACTTCAAGCACTACCTTAAGCATAAAAAAGAAGGAAATGACACTTGAGGATCTAATTTTGAAATTGAGAATTGAACAGATGTGAGGAAGGCAACAAAGAGGCCTTATACTGCTTCAAAGGCAAATGTTGTCGAAGTCGGTGGAAAGAGAAAGCGCCCTGACCGATTCAAAGGCATCGAACTCCAACAAGAGGTTCACGGGAAGTCGCTTCAGTATGTGGTAAACAAAACCACAAAGCAAAGGACTCGTCAAGTCGTGTAGACGGTCAAACTAATAACTATAACAAGAACAAGAGGTTCAATGGGAATGGGAACAAGAACAAGTACCAAAAGGGATGGCCAAGCTCATATATCGAGGCCGGTAAGTCGAACTCGGAATGGAGGACATGCACCTAGTTGTCAGTTATTTTAGAGGTGAATATGATAGGGGAAAATCCAAAGGAATGGTTTGGGGACACGGGGCCCCACTATTTGTATCAATAAATGGATGTTCAAAACGTATGAAACTCGTAAGGATGAAGTATGCTACATGGGAACTCTACATTCTCCAAAGTTGAAGGAAAGGGCAGTATTGTCCTAAAGATGACTTCCGGGAAGGAGTCGACTCTCACCGAAGTGCTCCATGTGCCCCGACATTCGAAGGAATCTCATTTCTGGGATTGTGCTAAACAATAAAGGATTCAGGGCTTGTGTTTGAGGCAAACAAATTTATTCCGACAAAGAATGGAATGTATGTAGGAAAGGGGTACTTAGCTGATAGTCTCGTTTAAAGTTAATGTAATGACTGTACTCTGCAGAACCGAGCCTACGGGCGTGAATGTAACCGAGGCTTCTACTAGCTCACTGGAAAGAATGTTGCCCAAGAGGCTAATGAATTTAAACAAGTTGCTTATTTGGCTGAGTCTTTTTAATTTATGGCATGATAGATTAGGTCATGTGAATATTAAAAGTATACAAAAATTAATTTCATTAAACCTATTGCCAAAATTTAATGTTGATAAAAACTACAAGTGTGAGACTTGTGTAGAAGCAAAGTTATCTAAGTCATCTTTCCGATCAATTGAGAGAAGTTCGAACCTTTAGATTTAATACACACCGATGTATGTGATCTAAAGTATGTACAATCAAGAGGCGGTAAGAAGTATTTTATTACTTTTATCGATGATTGCACGAGATTTTGCTATGTCTACTTAATGGGAAGTAAAGATGAAGCAATAAACATGTTTGTTCATTATAAGAATGAAGTTGAAAACCAACATGGTAAGAAAATAAAAAGGTTAAGGGAGCTGACAGAGGTGGAGAATATGAATATCCATTCGCTCAATTGTGTGCGTAAAGTGGCATTATACATGAAACAACCGCTCCATATACTCCATAACAAAATGGAATTGCGGAGCGCAAAAACAGAACATTAAAAGAAATGATGAATGCCATGTTAATTAGTTCTGGTTCACCCTAGAATTTGTGGGGGAAGCTTTGCTTTCCGCAAATCACATCTTAAACAGACTACCGCATAAAAGGCTAGACAAAACACCTTATGAATTGTGGAAAGGACACGTACCTTCTTATAAATTTATAAAGGTATGTGGATGTCTAGCAAAGGTTCCGATTCCTCCTCCTAAGCGGACTAGGATAGGTCCTAAAACGGTAGATCGCGTGTTTATAGTGGTATGCTCAAGACAGTAGTGCATACAGATTCTTAGTGCACAACCGATAACTCAAGTGCATGAAAATACAATAATCGAGGCTAGGGATGCTTCTTTCTTTGAGGGAATTTTTTCCTTATATTGATCGCTCTGGATTAGACCCAAAAGTCAATCGGGATGTGAGAAATGTGGGGGAAAGAAGATCTTGAAGAAGAAGTTGAAGAGCCTAGGCGTAGCAAGAGAGCTAGAATTGAAAAAACGTTTGGTCCAGATTTTCTAACTTATCTGGTAGAAGAAGACCCTTTGACTTATAAAGAAGCAATGTCTTGTTCTGATGCTGACCTCTGGAAAGAAGCTATTGATAGTGAAATAAATTCAATACTTCAAAATCATACATGGGAACTTGTGGAACTTCCAACAGGCTCAAAAGCGTTAGGCCACAAGTGGATTTTCAAAAGGAAAATTAGACCAGATGGTACGATAGATAGATACAAAGCAAGACTTGTAATAAAGGGGTTTAGACAAACTCATGGTGTGGATTATTTCGACACGTATGCTCCTGTGTCGAGGAAAACATCAATCAGGTTAATTATAGCTTTTGCAGCTTTGTTTGACTTGGAAATCCATCAAATGGATGTAAAAACAAACTTTTTCTCAATGGAGAGTCGGAAGAGGAGATTTACATGGAACAACCTGAAGGGTATGTGGTTCCAGGTAAAGAGCACTTGGTGTGCAGACTTGTTAAATCCTTATATGGATTAAAGCAAGCACCTAAACAATGGCATGAGAAATTCGATAGCATAATGCGTTTGAATGGATTTCAAATAAATCAGTGTGACAAGTGTGTCTACGTGAAAGGAAACAAAGATAACTACATAATAGTATGTCTATACGTGGATGACATGTTAATCATTGGTAACAAAGATAACATCAAGACTACCAAGAAAAATGTTGTCGCAAAACTTCGATATGAAGGACATGGGACCTGCTGATTTAATTCTTGGGATGAAGGTATCCAAGACAAAGCAGATGGATATTCACTTTCTCAAAGACACTACGTTGAGAAGATTCTAGACAAATTTGATAAAGGAAGTGATGTAATTGCTAGAACACCTATGGAAGTGGTTTCAAATCTCCCGCAAAAAATCGCGGAGAAGGTGTGCGACAATTGGAGTATTCTAGAATCATCGGGAGTATAATGTACCTCATGGATTGTACTAGACCGGACATAGCAAATTCAAACCAACAGATCGCGAGGTATACAAGTAATCCCAGCCACGAGCACTCGGAAAGCATTAGTTAGCGTGCTTAGATATCTACGATACACTGCTGACTACGGGTTACATTATACGAGATATCCAAATTGCACTTGAAGGGTACACCGATGCAAATTGATTTCGGACTCCAAAAATATAAAGTCCACTAGTGGATACATTTTTGTGATGGGAGGTGCAATGTTTCTTGGAAATCATGCAAACAAACCCTCGCATTGCAAGATCAACTATGGAATCGGAATTCATAGCTTTGGATATAGCAGACAGCAGAGGTCGATTAGCTACGTAGTTTTTTGGAGGACGCTCCAATGTATTCAAAACCAATGCAATCAATAAGCTTACATTGTGATAGCTTATCAGCCTATTGGAAGAGCTACAAACAACGTGTATAATGGGAAGTCTAGACATATACGCCGAAGACACAAACCGTTAGAACTCGTTAAAAACCGACGTTATTGCTTTGGATTTTGTGAGATCCAAAGAAAACATAGCGGACCCTTTAACGAAAGGTCTAACAAGAGACTTAGTAGAGAGTTCATCGAGGGGAATGGGGTTGAAGCCCGTGAAATTGATTACCACTCATGATGGCAACCCAACCTGAATTGGAAAACCCAATTTGCGGGGTTCAACGGGAAAACCGAATTGTGGGGGGAATCGAACAAAGCACTCGGGAAAAAGAATTCCCAGCCCCATTCTCGTGATGAAAGAGTGATAGACTCGTCCATCGAAGGATAAGTATTAAACTTTTAATGATCCTTATACGTAATACGTGGAGTATGTCGAGATACTTCTAATAAGAGATCACCTATATTGAATGTGAAGGGGCCACTTCTATGAGATTACTTGAGGGCTAAATCTCTAGAGCATTCAATGAATATTTCCAAGGCGAGTCCAGTGGGCGAAATGGACAACAACGAAAGAACCGACTAATTGTGTAGAGAAAAGCGTTGTGTGAGTATCATTGTCTTGATACACATAAAAAGCTGAACAGTTCAAGGCATCGCGTCCACTGGTTAACAAGTGTACCCGATGGTATTTCACTAGGGAAGGTTCAAGGTTCACAACCACCTATCCCGAAGCAGTGATTTCTCGTTGAACTCTCGAAATTGCATTTTAGGCTACACGTGCATCATTCCTACCAAATATCATTCATGTGGGGGATTGTTGGAGAATTAATTAATTAAGTGGACTAATTTGATCAAATTTAATTGTGTGTTCCACCGCTTAGTTTTAAAGTGTTTTGAATTCATCGCGTAGTGGGTTGCGCAAGCTTCGTGATGATATATAACACGTGAGGAAACTAATTCTCGGTGTGAATGAAAAATTTGGTTAAAGTGGAGAGGTTATGGATGGAGGTGTGATGGTATATCCCACATCGATTGTGAGAATCGATTAAAACTTGTTTATAAGCACTAGCTAGACTAGTGATATTAAACAAGTGGGTAAGGGGGTACCCCTCGCGCGCCGTCCGTCCGTCTGTCTCGTCTCGACTCGACTCGCCTCGCCTCGCCTCGCCTCGCCACGCCACGCCACGCCTCGCCTCGTCTCGTCGCATCGCGTCGCGTCGCGTCCCTGCCGGGAAGGCAGTAATATCTTTTTGGACAAAATTACCGTAATAGTCCCTAAAGTATTGAGTAACTGCAAATGAGTCACATAACTTATGTGTAATTGCAGAATAGTCCTTCCACGGTTTCTCCAACAGTTTTGAGAACTGCCACATTACCCCACTACGGGAAGTGGGAGTTACCCACGTTCTCCACTACGAGGTGAGGGAGAGAGGGCTACCTTGCAGTTCCGACTGCTATAAAAGACAGTCTCCCCTCTCATAATTCACTGCTACGAAATAATTCTCCCTTCTACATTTCTGCATTCCATACATACTAGTTAAGAGAGTTCTGACACAGAAAGGTTCGAAGTTCTGCTACTAAGCTTCTGGTAAGCAGAGTGTATGGGCGTTGTACCTTGGGAACTCGTTATTCTTGTAGGCCTGAAGCAAATAGGCGAGCAAATAGAGTTTAAGGGCAATTGGTTTAACTACTGCCTCGTCCAGGATTAAATTCGAAATCATTTCTGTTTATATTTTAGTTCTGTTTACTTTTATATTAGTAACAGAAGGACTAACACGAAGAAGAAAGACGGACTGAATCGAAATTGAGCACTACAGCCCCTAATTAGAAGCATAAATTCATTGTCATCTAAGGCCCTTGAGGCCTTCTAACTCCGGCCGGCCACCACCGTCGCGTTCTCTTCGTCAATTGAGGTCGTCAAACACCGCCCTCCTCACCCCTGGTTCGTCCTCACCATCTCAACACCTATATTCAAAGGTAATATTTTCACTACCCATATTCAATTTTGGGAATTAATTGTGCTACTAAATCTCCTTTGAACATTTTCTGTGAAATTCTGCTGTAACTTAACTGTGTTGTAATTTGAGAGAATTGAATCTTTCTAAGGTAAACATTAGTCATTAGCTTCGTTGTCATTGATTTTTTCTTGTTTTTGTACTGGTTTTTTGTACTGATTTTTTTCTGGTTTTTTGGAATTTTGTACTGGTTTTTTCTGTTATGTTGTTTTCTCAATTTGTTACCTGGTTTTCTTCTGACAAGATAATATGGAACTTGCAAAACTTGGGCTTTTTTGTTTTCTGAGTAAGAAATTTAGTCGTCTTCAAGACAACTAAGAGTTGTAAACTACGGCTCTACTTGGATTGGGTATGGGGTTTGGGTTTGAGTTTTGGCGGGAGAGACTAAAACGTGGGCGTGAAAAATTCAAATTCAAATTTTTTTTTCAAATAATCGTTCAATTCCAAATTTTTTTCTCAAAAAATTGGAATTTAAACATCTCTCGCCAATTTTAGAGGCCAAAATTTAAAAAAAAAAAAAATGATTATTTGAAAGAAAATAAATTGAATTTGAATTATTTCTGCCCACTTTTTAGCTTCTCTCGCCAAAACCCAAACCCAAAACTCAATCCAAGTAGAGCCTACATATTTTGCAGTGACTTTATTTATTTATTTTTAATTTTTGATGAATAGTTGATGGTTATTCACTTCTCTGGTTGTTGAAAGCACCTTTTAATTAATTGGATAGAGCTCTTCTTGATTCATCTAGGCATTGTTTCATTATTACAGTATTTTTTGTATATGTACTTTTGTATATATATGTTATATGTACTTTTGTATTGATTTCTTAATTCGCCTAATCTGTAATTCAGAGATGCCTCTAAAGAAATTTATTCGATCTTGCTTACCATTTAGTAAGCCAACAACGTCTGTTGCACCCCTACCTCCCAGTCAGGTTCATCATGTGACTTGCGGTCGACTCCGCCATCTGCCTCTGAGAATGTTACGACACCTTCGTCATAGACTGTTGATGCACATGCATCTCGGGATACGTCTGCGTCAGCACCGGCTAGTGAGTCTGCGACAGTAGCAGGATCAACGATTCACCGGTCTACTGTCCAGCAGACGATGACTGATACCACTAGTGGAGATGCGATTACACTAGATACTCGTATTCTTCTGCAACCTAATCTTGGCACGTAAGTAATTTTTTTAATTTTTCCTTTAAAAATCAAGTTAATTATACTTCTTGTAATCATTATGGTCTCTAATTAAAAAAAAATATCGGCTATTATAGTTTTAGATTGGTATCCAGATGTTCCTCCGCCATTACCGCTATATTTCGAAGGCGTTTCAACGGGACATATTACACGATAAAGGATGTTCCTCCGGAAGAAAAAAAAATGTGGTGGGATGAGTTCACGGTAAGTTTATTTTAATCTAAGATAAAGTAGCAAATAAGTTTGAATTTACAAGTCTTTGAATTTAATTATCTAACATTATTTCAAAATAAAGAAAAGGTATTGATGGGCTCCTGAGCATGAGGCGGGTGTTAAGTCAGGTTGGCGTACCTTACTTACGAGGAGACTTATCGGTATAATGGGTGACGCGAGGCAAAAATAATAAGAGGCTCAAATGGGTTTGTGAGACCGACTGGGCCCGACTTCAAGAGTATTGTGCAACTCCGGCTTTTGTTGCTAAGTCTAGACAGGCAGTAAAAAATCGGAAGGACGGGAGGGGTGGCAAAGACCCAATGAAACACATGAGCGGTTCACTTAGCCACATTGAGCACCACGAGAGACTGGTACTTATATTATTTTTCACATCCATATATTTTATGTGTTTTATGTATGCATTTAATGTTTTAATAATTTTTGTTAACAGGAAAAGGAGGTCGGATATGCAATCCCATTTCCGGTGGGTTAGGATTGGAGACATCAACACCATATCGGCCTAAAGAAAGGTGAATGGGTTGATGAAGAATTTAGACAGTTATCTGTATGTCATTATCCACTTATAATTTTCTTTAGCTGTCAATACATTTTCTTTATTATATGGTTGAGAATTAGTGTCTCTAGATGCTTTATTAGTTCCATCTATGTATGTTTTAACTTGTGCATTTAGCCATTGGATTTTTCTTATTCTGTATTTTACTCTTGTTAGTTCTTATGGTTGATTATAATTCCTAAGAAGTTGTTTAGTTAGTAATAACAATTTTTGGACCATCTTTAGTAAGTTGATTAAACTCGAAAGAATGGCCATCTTTGGACAGGTCCATTCTTTCCTTGCTTACATACACTAGTTGTATTTTGTTCTATTCTAGTTCTTAGATTTTTGATGATGTAAGATTTAAGATCCGAGAATACTTTCAATACTTTTACTTTCTAATTTCTTCTTTTCTTTTACTTGGGCAGGGGTGTTCCATACTGTGTATCACGATGCCTCAAACGAAGCAACTCAAGCCGGCTAGCTCCCTTCGGATTTTCCGACTGAGATTATGCTTTCTGCTGAGGCAGCGTGTGGGCTAAAAAAAGGACGTGTTCAAAGACTCGGTTCGTTCTCCGATGTGGTAAAGGCAATGAAGCGAAGTAGCTAGATAGTCTCGAGTTTAGATTTGGAACAAAGAATGGAAATAATGTAAGCAAATTGGAAGAAAAAGTTTGACGACAAAGAAAGAGAACACAAAAGGAGGAAAAACAAGAGAAACAAGACATTAGCTACCTTATTTGAAATATTATCAAATAAGGACACTGTATTAAGTGCCTCTAAGCTAGAAGCTAAATTGAGTAATATAGGATATACTGATTTTTTACCATTTTGTTTCTAGAAAACTGGCTATTTACCGACTGTATTGCGATGGAATAACGACCTTTGTTAGGGTATAGGGTTAGGGTTGGACGAAAATTCCTTTATTTATTTATTTTTCTTTAGTTATGAAATTTTTGATGACCATAGATTGTTGAGAAAAAAAAAAGAGGCCAACTGGGCTGAAAGTTGTCTGTGCAGGTGGTATTTAACACTGCCTGTGCAGGAATTATTTATTTTTTTAAAAAAAATTTAATTATTATTATTTGTTATTTTCGAGCTACACGATCAAGAGATCTTTCTACCGAGACCCAACGCACGAGTATCAAAGGAAAAGAAAATTTTGATTCAATTTTCGCCATATTCGGACCTTCAATTCTTTTGATTTGCTACAAGAAATCTATTGGTGATCGATCGGACTTGTCTTACAAGAACTTGAAGAGGAATTCGAGTGGAAAAAAGGCAGAGTGTAAGCACATCAGAGGGTAAAAGCCGAATTTAATTGAGTGAAACACGAGGGAAAATTGAGTGATCATTATTACTTGAGTGAAACACGTAAGGGAGTGTGGTCAGGTCTTTATATGCATTTTTTTTCCCTAACATTTGTTTACAGGATTATCTAATGGTGCAAGACACACCAGAAGGTTCGTCAAATGCCCTTCCCAATCTCGCAATCCAGGCAATTATAGGAGAGATTAGATGGTTGTGGAAAGGTGAGGTTGAACAAATACATGAGCGGTTGGATAGGATGGAAGAGAGAGCACAACGTGGGCAACCTCCAGTTGCTCCAATCGCTCCTAGAAGAAATCTTGTACCCCAGAGAGACTATGAGGGGGAAGGAGAGATCGAAGAAGATGATGCTGAGGAAAACCTCAATCGAGGCTATGGAAGGGATAGAGGAGCTAGAAACCGTCTAGATGACAACATGGGAGGCATTAAGATGGCTATGATTAGAGCCAATGTGGAGGAAGATCGAGAGGCGATGATGGCTAGATTCTTAAATGGACTTAATAGGGATATTGCTAACATCATTGAGCTTCAACACTATGTGGAGATGGAGGACTTGGTGCATATGGCAATCAAAGTGGAAAGGCAACTTAAGAGAGGTGGCACAAGGTCTAGACCATCCCCACAAAATTCAAACGCAACACCTTGGAGGACTAACTACCCTAGAAAGGATGAAAGTCCGTCCACCTCCAAGGAAAAGGCCGAGCAGAAACCAGTCCACCCAACTACACCTATTCAAGGTAAAAATATCCCTACTACATCTCGTTCTAGTGATATTAGATGTTTCAGATGTCAATGGAGAGGACACATATCAAGCCAGTGCCCAAATAAGAGAGTAATGGTGGTTCGAGACAATGGTGAGATAGAGTCCGATGACGAAAAGGAGTGTGGGGAGGGAGAGGAGTTTGAGGCTGAATATGGGGAGATGCTTGCACTAGTCACTCGACGAGTCTTGAACCTGCAAGCTAAGGAAGAAGAAGAAGTAGTGCAACGAGAAAACATCTTTCACACTCGTTGTCATGTGAAAGATAAGGTATGTAGCGTTATTATTGATGGAGGTAGTTGTACTAACGTTGCTAGTCAATCTATGGTGGAAAAGTTGGAACTTCCCACAATCAAACTTCCCCGCCTATATAGACTGCAATGGTTAAACGATAGTGGAGAGTTGAGGGTTACTAAGCAAGTTATGGTACCCTTTCGGATTGGGAAATATGAGGATGAAGTTTTATGCGATGTGGTCCCCATGCAAGCTGGTCACCTTCTTTTGGGAAGGCCGTGGCAGTTTGATTGACGTGTACAGCATGATGGCTTCACCAACAAGTACTCATTCACGTTCCAGCAACGAACATTCACCCTAGCCCCACTAACTCCCAAACAAGTATTTAAGGATCAAGTGAGGATGGAGAAAAAAAATGAGTGCACAAGAGAGTGAGAATGAGCAAAAGAAAAAGAGTGAGAAAAACAGTAAGGCCGAAACAAGTAAGGAAAAAGAAAGAGATAAATATTTCAAACACGCTAACAAGTGACGGCGCGAGCAGATTTTTGAACCTGGTGATTAGGTATGGTTACACATGCGCAAAGAAAGATTTCCAGCGCAAAGACGTTCCAAGTTACTACCTCGAGGAGATGGACATTTTCAAGAGCTAGAACGAATCAATAACAATGCTTACCGACTTGAGTTGCCAGGTGAGTATAATGTTAGTGCTACTTTTAATGTTACTGACTTGAGTCCTTTTGATGTAGGTGGCGATTTGAGGGCAAATCCTTCTCAAGAGGAGGGGAATGATGTAAACATCAAGGCTATTCAAGATTCCGCCCAAGTACCAGTTGGACCAGCGATGAGGGCCCAAACAAAACGATTCCGAGAAGAACTTAATAGTTTTGTCCAAAGAGTCCAAGAACAAGAAAAGCACGTGTTCCTTAAAGAGAGTGAGTCGAAGCTGGTTACACTCATCAAAGTGGACACAAACATGGACCGACTTGGCAGAATGGAGAATGTGGTTAAAACGTGGTCTAAACGTCCAGCCACGACCTAGACCATTATTTCCCGCATTATGTTTAGTTGCTTTATTTTAGGCAGTTTAATAAAGTAGTTATTTAGTAGTTTTATTATTTTGTATTTCAGTCCAAGAAGAATTAGACTTTGACTTGGACTCGAAAACTATGTCGTATTTCAGTTAAAGCAGGATTATACCTTATCTTGAACTTTAAACTATATCGTATTTCAATTCAACTATGACTAGGAAACTTAGGCCGAAATCTTCCTATAAAAGGAGCATTCGGCATCCTTTGTTACTCACCAATTCATTTATATAAAACGCGAGCTTTTGCTTTCATCTTGAGTTCTTGAAAGGACTTATTCGAACTTATCAAGGATTTCCTTGTGGCGTTCTATTTGACTTATCAAACGAATTATTCACCTTCATTTGTGGTGTCTTCCTTATACCGAGGTTGCTAATCACAGGTTGATTAGAGGTCGAGGTTTCCATCCATCATAAGTCGATTATACCTAGGTTGCTAGTCACGAAGTAGGATCCTTCCTATTGGTTGATTAGAGGTCGAAGGTCCCCATCCAAACCTATACTTGGGTGAATTTCTGGAGTTGTTGCCAAATCGAAGAGGGCCTCGTTCACATCGTTGGTGAAGGTTCGCATCAATTTCCCTATCTATTATTCATCATGGCAGCAGACGCTTTCTCAAGAGGCCTTAACCATCTTGTGGGGATACGCACCCTCGATCCCTTTGTGGTTACACAGTCTAATAAGGTGATATCACATCTGGCTTACGCAGATGATGTAGTGGTGTTTATTAATGGTATAAAGAGAGGGCTTCAAAGTCTTATGGAGTTCGTTCGGCAATATGATGCGGTTTCAGGTCAACGGATTAACGCAGCAAAAAGTTCCTTCTATGTATCACCCAGGACACAAGCCTCCCAATTGCAGATGATTGAGCTAATTACGAGATTTTGAAAGGGAACCTTTCCCTTCACCTATCTCGGCTGTCCCCTATACACTGGCAGGCCGAAAGTGGTGTACTTTGTCCTAATGGTGGAGAAAATTTCATCGAGGGTGGAGGGCTGGCAGCGAAAGTTACTTGGCTTTGGTGGTAGGCTGATTTTAATTCGACATGTCTTGTTAACAGACATAAAACGCATCCTTGCTAATTTTTTGTGGGGACAATTTGTTTGTGGGAAAAAGAGACATTGGATGTCTTGGCGT
The DNA here is from genome assembly GCA_026122235.1 of Vinca minor. NCBI lineage: Eukaryota > Viridiplantae > Streptophyta > Magnoliopsida > Gentianales > Apocynaceae > Vinca > Vinca minor. Next base: position 869,976 of record JAOCZM010000244.1, on the reverse strand, counting down.
CGATTATGCTGTGATGTACAACAAAATGGTATCGGATTACACACTTTAGAATCTATTAAATTGGCATTTTCTCATAAGTTATGGTGGAGGATCCAGACTACGAAATTTATATGGAGTGATTTTCTGCTAGACAAGTATTGCAAGGATCCATTATATCCAACACAGGTGGAACCGAGCTGCCATGATTCGGCAATATGGAGGAGACTATTAGCAGCTAGATCCACTGCTGAGCCGAACATTGGGCTACTGATCTGGGAAGGTAATGCATCCTTCTGGAATGAGGATATTACATTGGAGGGCAAGTTGGTCATGCCTGCGGTAGGGATTGTGAATTGTGCTGCAAAAATATCAGACTACCTTAGGCCAAAGGGATGGAGAGCTGAATCTGTTGAACACCTCTCGGCAGATCAATTGACACGGCTGCCAAAAGTGGTACAATGTACAGGACCAGACCAATGGGTGTGGAAGTTGGATCCTACCGGAACATTCACCCTTTCCTCTGTGCTAAAAAACACTTCACCCAGTAGGAGTATTGCAAGGCACAAGACGGTTGATATGGGAGTCGAAGTTGCCAATGTCGCCGAGTATATTCATGTGGCGGTTTTTTAACCATTTTCTCACACTTGATGAGGTACGTCAATCCTGGGTGTATCTCTAGTTTCTCATTGTCATTGTGGTAACGACATTGATAGTTTTATGCATGTTTTCGTTGAATGTCAAACTGCGGAATTTTTGTGGAGGCATGTGTGTAGATTTGTGGGAATTAATTGGGATAGCCTGCGATTTGACACCCCTTGGACCCTGTAGAAATTGTTGTGGTGGAAGGACAAGGGTAAATGGGAGAAAATATACACCGTTATTTTTTCCGGAGTTTGTTGGGTGCTTTGGAAAGGCAGATGCAGATTTATATATGATGGGAAAAAATCGAGTGGTTGAGGATTACTCAGGGAGTGTGAGTTATATACTAGGCCAATGATTATGGCAACGGGTTTGCATGATTTGTATAGTGGAAAACGGATCCTTTCATGGAATTTCTGACATAGAGTCTTGTTGGTGAGATGGAAGCGATTATCATTGAACGGGAATTGCATTATTTTGAACACTGACGGAGTATCAAAGGGAAATCCCGGCATTGTGGGAGCAGGTGGAGTCTTAAGGTCTTCTAATGGTGACTTTATTGCGGCATTTTACAGATTTTTGGGAGAATGCAAGGCAAATACCCAAGCTGAAATTGAAGCATTGATTGGTGGAGTTCAGATGGCGGATTCCTTGGGTAATACCGATACACACATTCAGATAGATTCGAAAATGGTATGTGATGCGATAAGGTGTAAAGTTATCAAATCTTGGAAGCTTGATGGTCTTTCCAGGAAATTTTGCGCCTCTTGAGGGTAAATGTGATAACTCACGTATACAGGGAGGCAAATCAGATTGCAGACGGCCTGGCAAATGAAGCATGCATCGCGAGAAATTCAAAGCAATATCGAGAATTACAGGAATTACCCATACATATACAAGGCCAGTGTCGTTGGGATACAGAAGGAGTACCTATTTTTCGATAGATTCATAGTTAATTTTTTGATTCATTGGAGGGGGTATACATATACTATAACTTATTTCTGCAAGGAAATAAGCCGCATATTCTATGTAATTTTTCTGGTCCTGGCCATATTCAATAAAGATTAATTCTTTCAAAAAACAAATTTCATTTAATTTTATGTGATACATGTTTTTAATTATTTATTTAAGGGCGATTTGTTGTAATTAGTAAGTGTGAGGACTTGAGTGTTTGAGCTAGAAACGTGTCGGAAAACTTAGTAACTTTTTAAAATGTTAGTTTTAGTGATTATGGCTGAAAAAAGAAAAGATAAGGAAGGGAAAGATGAAAATTTGATAATATTGAGTGTTGTGAGGTATTCTACTTAATTGAAATAGTGATCGTAACCTGATCGGAGTATATTTTTGTGCTATTACGAAGAGGAAGGAAAGGGCTAGATTCAGTACGATTGGATAGAGATTCAAACGCTTCAGTAGAGAAGAATTTTGTGGGGAAGATGACTTGTTTATTGGAATACTTGTTCTTGCATTTTGGGTTAAACTTTCAAGATAAGGATCATCACCTTGTATTTCCATCCTAAAAACTCATTGTATATAAAGTTTTGTAAAATATGATAAAGGATCTCATACATGTTTAATTGCAATGGATGAAGTATTAAATTTATCATTCTATTGTGCGGTTGATCGTCGAGTCTATTTGCGTATGTTAATTGCATATATTTAATGTTGTTGTGGTTATAATCTTTCTAAGTGGTAATTTCTATGTGTTGATTGTGTCGTTTCCCCGATATTGAGGTGTTGTCCAGGAGCGTCTTCATTGCATGATTCATTCTATTATTTTTGTTCCTGTTTACCGTTGAACTCGGGCGTGCGCTTTGAAAAGTAAAGTTAAAATGAACTTTGGGTTTTCTCATAATTGGGCAATTATTATAGTCAACAAACGTTCGTTGTAGAGATCACTGTGGTGGGCATGGCACAATGCAAATGAATCCTTAAATGTATGACCATGTTCGTTCAGGGGTATCTAAACCTATGAGTTATATTCTGGGCCATTCCCATCTTTGGCATTAAGTTGGATAATGTTAACTTTGTTGTGCTTGTTTTGGTCTTGTTTCAATATGTGCATGTTTGTAAAAAATCTACATTTTGGGGTTCAGACTTGGGAATTTCCGAAAAATGATTTTTCTTCACAAATTTGCAATGTTTTTGGGCTGTTCTTATTCCCGGACGAGCCCTCCGGTCGACCGGAATCAGACTGTCCAGGTCGTCTAGAGGGCATTATGGTCCATTTTGATTTATGTTATGTTCTTGTTCCATTTTATGTCTTATGTAAGTTATGTTAAGTTTATTACAAGTGTCTTATAATGTATTCAAGTCAAGTTAAGCTATGCATGTTTTCACACAATGTTTTGGGAATTCCGGAAAATGTTTTGAGTCCTATTTAACATTTCATCCCAAGTATTGTTGATTCTTAATGAGCTTCATAGGTCATGCCTTTACTTCTTTCTTTTGCAGATGATCGAGTGTCTTTGAGGAGTGACCTAATAGTTCAACTATGTAATAGATCTATTAGTTCCCTATAATAGTAATCTGAATCATATGTAATAAATCTACTAGTTCCCTATAATAGTTCAACTATGTATTTTCCTTTTGTAAGGACATCATTCCTTTTAAGTATTATGGAATTCTAGTGTAAGATTTTTAATTTCTTTTTAGTAATGATATAACTAAAATTATCATTTATATCTTGGGTTTGGTGTCTCATTTGTAGATGAGGTGTTGTCATCACCCGATTTTGTTTCTTGGGTTTCAGAGAGTGTGTGTGAGAAAGCAAAGTCTGTTTTGTTTCTTTTTTAAAGTAAATTTATTACAAGTAGGATTTAAACCAGCGTGTATACACTACAACAAAAAAGGTCTATTGCGACGTTTGCCATATGTCGCAATAAGCCAAAAACACGTCGGTATAGATCTATACCAACATTTATTACAAGTGTCGCGTAAACGTCGCATTTGCCTGTGTCGTTATAGTTTTTACGACATTTGTTACAAGCGCCGGTACCTATCTATTACGACATTTGTTGCGTCATTTTAAAGTGTTTCAAAAGGTATTTTTGCCGACATTTGTAAATAATCGCAACAAATCGTCTATTCCGATGTTTATAAATATTGTGAATAAGTAATTTTTTTCCGATATTTTTAAATAGTCTCAACAAAATATCTCTCCCGATATTCGTAAATTTTGAAACCAGGCTGGCCGAACTGAGCCAAGCCGAGCCGTAGAGTCTAGCTAGACTTGAATAATATATAATAAACTTACTCCATATTCAAAGATATGGGAATTGAACACGCGACCTCCTTGCAAGTATGTCGTGCAATTTGTCGCTGAGCTAAATGATCATTTGTTATTTGTTTCTCCTCCTATTATATTTATTATAAAAGAATTTGGATTTTGAATTTTGTACCTTTGTGTTTTGATTATTTATGAATCAAATTAAAATTAATACACTCTCATTAAATTTTATGGCTTTAATTTTTCTTTAAAAAATATATTTCAGAAACATAATCTTTGTATTTGTGTTTGTTTAAAAATGTCACGAGATCTAACGACATAATATATAAATATTGCTATATGAGTCGCAAAAAGTAACAATTTATAACATGTAATGTAAATGTCACGAACTAATATCAAATTGTCTGTAAGAATAAAAATACTATAATTGTCTTTATGAAACGTCGTATAAAATCCGAATATAGTGACATTTGTGTGAAATGTCACATGATTTAATGATATTGTATATAAATGTCGTTATATGAGTCGCAAAAAGTAACAATTTATAGCAGCATTTAATGTACACGTCGTTAACTAACATCAAAATGTTGATTTTATCAACAATTATTTTAACCGACGCTATGAAACGTCGTATAAAATTCAAACTTAGCGATGTTTGTCTGAAAAGTCACAAGATCTAACGACATAATATATAAATGTCGCTATATGAGTCATAAAAAGCAACAATTTATAACAACATTTAATGTAAATGTCGCTAACCAACATCAAAACGTCGGTATGAACAACAATTACTATAATTGACGAAATGAAACGTCGTATAAAATCCAAATATTGCGGTGTTTCCAAAAAGTGTTGCTTTAACTTACTCTTTTTGGTTTTAAGCGACGTTTGATAAAAGCGTTGGTACAAAAATGTCGCAAAAAGGTGTTTTTGTTGTAGTAAGCACTATTTTAGAGGCCAAATTTTGAGCATTTTCTGCCAAATGTGAGACCAAACCAAACCCAAATCTAAACCAAACTTTGTCCAAGCACACTCATAATTTGTTTTCATTTTTTTTTTTCCAATTCCTTATCTTATTACGTCTAGGAGATATTTGAGGGTGTTTTCTCCTCAGAACAATAAAATAATCGCACAATTCTATCAAGCTCTTTTCCCCTTTTAATTTACTGAATTGATCCCTTTTACCTTTGGTGTACTCGGATAGCTTCATCCTTGCCACAACATTACCTCCAAAATAAATAAAAGAGACTAAATTTCGATGCAAGTTAAAATATTCAACAGTCTTATGGTTGGGACAAAAAAAAACAAATCTTATAGATATTATTAATAGTTTTCTTGTCTTTCTCGCGTCAGATGTATAATTTTTTATTAATTATGTTTGGTAGGAAATATTAAAGGACATTATTTGAAATGGTGAATGTGAGAGGTCCATGATCTATGCTAATTATTTATAGAATTGATATCACTTACCTCCTTGAGATTTAAACAAAGTACATATGATCCCTTAATTATCCTAGGCCTTGGTGTCACACCTCCAAACCGGCTGGTGACCTGACAGTAGCTCGCATGACAACGAGACACACAACCTACATCATAGATGATTAAGTGCGTTAAATCATTACTAAGGAATTATCATATTACAAATTATCAGAGTTTTAACATAAGTTCTATAGAAATAAAAGTGTGTTATTCTAACTGTTATTACATACTTAACTTATAAGTAAATTGTCTAGTTTATCTAATACATCAAGACATATTATGATCACTCATCAAAGTCCCCGTGTCAAGCTACATCATAGACATCATCAACAATCTCGTCATCTGCAAGTAAGAAAAATAAAAAACGTGAGCTATGAAGTCTAGTAAGCATCAACACACTGGGGATGAAAAGACACAAATATGTTTTTCTGACTTCCCAAAACAAGTGTGATACACTTTAAAACCACACAACATAACCTTAAGAAAACCCTAGGAGGAGCCGCATAAAACAACAGTCAAAAGTTGGTCATTTCTCACGTGTTGCCCTTTTAGTTAGCTTCGAAATGAAAAAAAGAATAACCCCAAACGGAGTTCGTTTACTACTTCAATTATGAACTATTCTCACAGCTCTATGTTTTTCATATTATTGTTCTTCTTTCTTTTTTCTCTTTCTTTGTCTCTAATTTCTTTTTCCCTTATTTCCTCTACAAAAATCCGGCACAAACTATTCTAAGGCACAACAATTCAATACTTGGACGCGGATCCTGCCCTGTCAGGTTTTGTTCTTTCGGGATAATCCCGTTCTTCCGCACCTATTTAAGGTATTTCTCGCACTAAGGCAGTCTCACAGTCAGCTATTCGTTGTACTAAAGGGGCCTGAGCTATCCGAAAGGAAAATTCTGATATGGACCGGGTACATGTGAATCATGTGGTCCAGATTTGGCCACATCAATGCAGAATGAGGAGAGAGAAGGAAATGCAGTGATGTGGCCAAATCTGAACCGCATGGTCCAGTGGACCCGGTTCATATCAGAAGTGTTCTATCCGAAAAGCTCGTAGCAACCGTCTTGTAAAATTCCCCACCATAAAAAAAGGCACGTCCCACAACAGTCACACATGATAACAGAAAAACCAAACATCTCCCATAAGTTCTCTAAAGTCTACACTTAAGTCCCCCAAGTTATATGTTATATTACGGCAAACCATAAACAAACGTACACATTAATTAACATATAACACATAAAATTCAATAGCACGTTACCATTTAATGGAAAAACGTTCGGGTATAACACATAAAATTCAATAGCATGTTATCATTTAATGGAAAAACGTTCGGGTTATGGCACGGGTCTCTCAAATAGGACCATATTTTCCGATAAGAGATTGTCGTTGGTTCCCTCATCAAAGATCCCCACCCTATTACGTGGAACTCCAATCTCAACGAATGTTCTACAATTCACCCAAAGGACGTTGCAAAGCGTATCACACAAAGTTCCTTTTGTTTTGTCCAGTTTTCTTTTTCAGCCCACACCTAACTATAATGGTTCTATTAGTTACCTCGGCCAGGCCATTAGTCAGCATATACGACACTGCGATGAAACTTTACTCGATGTTTGCTTTAAACTCCCCAGGTTTAAATATTTCTGTTATGTGTGACTAAGAGATGGGATACACAAAATAGGTATTGTGAAACCCGTAACTTTTGTTTACGTGATATTTGATGTGTAAATAATTTTTTCACAAGTAACTATGTAGACATAATTTATTTATTATGTGACTACGTATCTATTTATTTTATAACATGCTAAGTGTTATTTTTTTGGTACGTTTTATTGAGGGGCTTTTCGCACACATACCGTAATTAGGGATTTAAATTGTATTTCACTTAGATGATGGATGAGAATTAATTAGGAATTTTTATTAAGATTAGAAAAGTTACTATAATAATAAAATTAAAATAGGAAAAGGGTATATATATATATATATATATATATATATATATATATATATATATATATATATATATATGTGTGTGTGTGTGTGTGGATTCACTGGGATTGAGTGAATAATAATAATAATAATAATAATAATAATAATAATAATAATAATAATTATAATTATAATAATAACAAGGGAGGCAGGGAGCTGCTCTCACACTCTCCAAGGAAAAAAAAAGAAACACGGGGAAAAAATATAATATTTTGAGAACTCAAAATTATGTCCAGAACTTTGAGAGGTCGCTGAGAAATCGTTTCTCCATCGTTTTTTACGCACAATATATCGAAACGAAGGCGTTCACGATAGCTACGAGTGAGGGCATACAGGGGTCAATTCGGAGTTTGGAACGAAAAGATATCGCACCGGGAGCGAGGCAGATTTCTGGAAAATTTCTGATTTCGGGTTTGAGTATTTTTAATTGCTTTTGATAAGATAGGGACCCCCTACGTCTTTTAATTCTCGCATATAGTTATGTATAATATTGGGTTACATTTTGGGTGATTAATTATTGCACAGTAAAAGCGGATAAACTATTTAATTTACGAAATAATTGCACGAATTTTGTTTATTGCTTTCGATATTGTATAAATTATTTTGGGCTTGATTTAAATTCATTATAATTTGATTCGTAAATTGATTATGGCGTTCTTGTTATTGCTTTATGTAAATTGTCATAATTATTTGATAATTGTGAATCTTTGATTAATTGGGCTTATATTGAACTTGCATATATGTTACCGCTTTGGTCGTTATATTTGGGAGTCATTGATTTTAGTCATATGTAGTTTTGGTTGACCGGGGCTCTTGTCTAGGAACGACTAATTAGCAAGATTCGTTCGCTACTGCATTCTGATACTGATTCTGTGACCCGAGAGGTCTTCTGATATACGCGTCTCTGAACCCTCACCTGATGAGGTTATCATTGGGACGGTAATGGCTTTGTTGAGTCCACTGTGGTGGGTGATGAAACAATAAAAGAATGGATCCTTAAACCCTTGGCCCGTCGTTTGGGGGACCGTACCAAACCCGCGCCTGCATTTTCTAAGTCGTCCTAGCTCGGATAATAGCTAGGGCCATTACGTTATTGTTGATTGGGAGTGAATAGATTAGTCAGCTCATGCGGCAGGATTGTGTGTCATAGCGGTAGTGATGTTCTTAGTGTTTAAACGGTGTTGTAATCGAGTATAGTGTATGAGCAATGCGTGGTGCTTGTTGTGCACTCGGTTATTTAAGCGTTTAGATGCGACGAATATGGCTACTTAGATTATTTGTTGTTTCATACTTGTTTGTTCTTTTTATTGGTCCCTACTGAGCACCGGAGCTCAGTTCATCCACTTTTACTGTGTAGATGATTTAGGTGACGAGCAACACTACGAAGATGATGGCATCTGGGATGGGGATTTTGAGAAGTGATTCATAACCGGCTTGGTTAATGAACTCGGTTTTCCTTTCTAGTTATTTATGCTGAAACGATTAGTTTCCTTTTTAGTTGTAATAACTTAGAAATAATTTCCCTTATTAAAAATTTCTTCCGCCACTACAAGAAACAGTTAAATAGTGACCGACTTTAGTGACCGAAATTTTCGGTCACAATTTGGACGACGGAATACCGACCGAATAGAAACCGTAAACAAATCGGTCGTTATACCGTGCCCATCCGTCGGCCACATCGGTCCCGTTGACCAAATTGAAACGCCATCGTTTTGTTCACACTTAACGACCGAATACCGACGGATAATCACGACCGAATACCGACGGAATATATAACGACCGAATACCGACCGAAAACATATCGGTCGTTATACCGTCGCCAATCCGTCGGCCACATCGGTCCCGTTGACCAAATTGAAACGCCATCATTTTGTTCACACTTAACGACCGAATACCGACGGATAATCACGACCGAATACCGACGAAATATATAACGACCGAATAACGACGGAACTTAGCGACCGAATATTTAAAACGACGTCGTTTTGTTCGTTTTATCTTCAAATAACCTAAGCATTTCGCCCAATTCTTCCCGTCGTCTCTCTTCACTGCGAAACCCCCACCCCCCACTGCGAAACCCCTACCCCGCCTTCTGCCACTCTCCTCCAGCCGGTCACCACGCCTTCTGCCACCACCTCATTTCCCCATACCATCAAGCCCCACCGCCGCTCAATCCTTGCAGTCGAATTCACCCCGCCATTCTTCATTTCTCTAATCGATGGCCCGAAACCACATCCTTGAATTTGACCAACCACCACTCTGAAGTCGCCGCACCACCACCACTCCGATATCAAATCTTCAAATAGGTATTTGCCTATAATTTTTTCATTCAAAGTTTTTTGGGCATTTGATTTTGGCTAGGGTTGATATGTTTTTGGTAATTAATCTGTTGCTTCTTTTTTTTTTTTTGGATTTTTTGGATTTTTCTTGAATTTCATTACTATGATTCTAATTTTTTACTTTGTTTTTTGGGTTTTTTTGAATTTCATCAGCTGGTCCAACTGGTTTCTTGTGTCAAGTGATGAATTTGCTTGGGAATTTTATTACTTATTTTTGGTTTGTTGATTATCATATTAATATTCTTGCATATATTCAAAACCCCAAGATTTTGAATTGCCTTTGCTGGAATTTCCTTTACCTTTGAGAAACTTGCCTTTTCCTTTGAAAATTCAGTAGAGGTTATAACCTCTAACGGAATTGCCTTTGTGAAACTTGCCACACATGTGTTGTACCATTTAGAGAATTAGAAATGGTTCATGAAGACCTTATCTACTTAAATATTTTCCATAAGTTTTTATTCTCTCATTTATTTTTTGTATCATGCATTGTGAATTGTACCATTTAGAGGATTCGAAATAGTTCATGAAGATCTTATCTGCTATAAACTTATACGTAACAATTAAAATTTGGAAACATAACTCTTATTTTTTTTGTTGCTAAATTTTGGAAAAAAAATAACTTAAAAGTTAAGGTATCTTTATTAAATGAGCGAGAAGTAGGAAATAGGAGTGTAGGGATGAGACAATGGAATGGATAGTAATTAGAAGCATACTTCTTAAAATATTTTTTTAAAAAAAAATGTATTTTGACAAGAAACCTTAAGCCACGACAATATTTATTTTGGAGAGGAGGGATACTCTTCTTCTTTTTTTCTTTTTCTTTTTGAGAAAAAAGGAGGGAGTACTCAAAATATAAATTCTTGGACAAAACTTTCAAGTATTTGTCCTATATTTATTTTATGGTACATTATAGCACCTTAAATTGTGTAGTCCAAAAGGACTTGATTTCGTATACATAAAAATAATGATTCATACTCAAAGACTGATAAATAATATAATGGTAGATAATTAACCAATTTTACATGGAGCATTATTGGAGTTGCATCAAATTGAATGGTCATCAATGAAATACAAGTCTAAGTAAATTTCATATGGTTATTTAACTAAGGAATTTCACTGCTCTATAAAAGTTTTACGAGTGTTACTTGCGATGTTTATCTTGAACCTTTTGGTACTTGTCGATTCAAGTGGGTGGTTCCACATTTGCTGGCACATCTGAAACTTGTTTTTGCAATAATTGCATATACATTCAGCTTTATCTTCGGCATTATTCATTAGACTTTGATGGCATTTGCATAGTATGTTATTTGATTGTGTCCTTTAAAAGTCGGTATTTGTTTGTGCTTGTGAATACTTTCCGTGTATTCCAGAGATGCCTCCAAGGAAAGGTATACAAGTAGCCTTACCATTTGGTTCGCCAGCCACGTCTGCTCCGGCCTCCACCTCCCAACCTGGTTCATCACCTGATTTGGTGGAGACATCGAGATCTGCTCCCGTGCCGATACCTCCATCACAGACTGATGATGCACAGACATCTCGGGATGCGTTTGCGGCAGTACACGAGACTGAGTCTACGCCGGTAGCAAGATCGGTGACTCACCAGTCGACTGTCCCACAGACAGCGTCTGATTCTGGCGGAGTTGCGGCTACAGTAGATACTCGTATTCTCCTTCAGCCTAGCCTTGGCACGTAAGTAACTAATTTATTTCCCTTTAAGCTAATTGTACTACTTGTCGTCATTATAGTAACTAATCAAATTTTTTCTTTGCTATTATAGTTTTAGGTTGGCATCCAGCTGTTCCGCCGCAATTACTTCAATTTTTCAAGATCGGTTCAAGGGGGCATATAGCACCATCAAGGATGTTCCCCAGGAAGAAGACAAATTGTGGTGGGACGAGTTCAAGGTAAGTAAATTAGAAAATAAGTTTGAATTTAGAAGTCTTTGAATTTAGAAGTCTTTAAATTTAGAAGTATTCGAATTTAGTTATCTAACATTATTTCAAATTGCAGAAAAAGTATCGTTGGGCTCCTGAGCATGAGGATGGCGTCAAGACAGGTTGGCGTACCATACTGACGAGGAAACTAAGCGGCATTATGAGCGACGCTTGGAAAAAAAATATAAGAGGCCCACATGGGTTTCTGAGACCGATTGGGCGCGACTTGAAGAGTACTGGAAGACTCCGGAATTTAAAGCCAAGTCGGCACAGGCAGCAAAAAATCGAAAAAAAGATAGGGGTGGCAAAGGCCCGATGAAGCACACGGGAGGTTCGTCCAGCCACATGAGACTGGTATTTAAATTTATTAATTGATATATTCTTATATTGTATGTGTTTTTTGTTCGTATTTAATGATTTTGTTTAACAGGAAAAGGTAGGCCGGACATGCAGTCCCATTCTCGGCCAGTTACGATCATATTCATCAATACCATCTCGGCCAAAAAAAGGCGAATGGGTAGATGAAGATTCTAGAGAGTTGTCTATAAGTATTTCATTACCGTTTCTCCTTTTTTGATATTAGTTATTTAATGTCATAACCTGACAATTTTTTTGACAGCGGGTGTTCTGTGAGGTTTATGATGACACCGCAAGCAAAGCAACTCAAGCCGAACTGCCTCCTCCGGATTTGCCGACTCCGATTGAGTTATCTGCTGAGGCTGCGGGTGGGCTAAGAAAGGGACGTGTCCAAGGACTCGGTTCCTTTAGTGATGTGGTAAAGACAATGAAGTGAGGCAGCTAGGCGGTGTCGCATTCAGACATGGAACAAATGCGGAGCGAAATGGAGTCAAAGTTTAAGAAAGAGATGGTCGAGCAAAAAAGAGAATTCAAGATGAGGAAAAGAAGAGAAACAAGGATCTAGCTAGTATGTTAACTGAAATTTTAACAAATAGGGACCAAGTTGTATTAAGTGCCTCTGAGATAGAGGCCAAATTGAGTAGTATCTTAGACGATGAGTTGGAATCAGACTATGACGATGACCCCTTAAATGTCGATTCTGTTTTGGGGAGTCAATAGAGTATTTAGTTAATTTTGTATCAATTTGTAACTATTGTTAGCTTTTAATGCTTTTTTTTTAAGTTAAGTTTTGTGATTATTTTGGAATTTACATTTTGGTTTATGTTTTCTGTTGAATGGAAGATAGCTGATTGGTTTATGTTTTCTTTTGAATGGAAGATAGTCGATCGTTTTTTCAGTGCGGGGGTGTCATTATATAGTTACCCCTGTTACGATCATCGAAAAATTGGTTTCATAGTGACCGTCTTAGGTTTAGGGTTAGGGTTTAGCGACAAATTTAGATCGACGACTTCGTTTTGACAATATGCGCTGTAATTTATCATTTGGGCTACCGAAACATGCATATTCGTCGCTATTCCGTCGCTAAAGGCCGTCACGGATACCCCGGTCGTAATTCGGTCGGTATATTCTCCCGAATTCCGTTTTTTATAAAATAGCGAGGTTTTTAAAAATATATAAAAATATTTGTCTATTTTAGTAATAAATACATATGTACACATTAACCTGAATAGGGAAACAAGTAAAACTTATACTTATTCACAAAATACCTGTATGGACCTGAAGCAGAACAATTCAAGTAATACATTTGTGTTGACATTTACGTGAATCATTAAGTAATGTAACTAAAATTTTAATAAATACTCATTAATGATCAAATAATTACTACAATAAAAATATTAGTTCGTATTCGCATTCTGAGAGATGTCGATTTTGGAATTTAAAATTGTTTAACATTCCCGTCGCTAGTCGGTCGCTATACATATAGGGGCGAACGACTAGCGACCGAATATGCTAGGGCGGTTGCTATTCGGTCGCTAATGTTAAATGCCGAAACGGCGTCGTCTTGTCCAGTGCGCGAGATCGTCATTTTAAAAACTTTACAAGTGTTCAGACATTCTTCTGGGCGACCGACTAGCGACCGAATATGCCAGGGCAGTCGCTATTCGGTCGCTAATGTTAAATGCCGAAACGGCGTCATCTTGTCCAGTGCGCGGGATCTTTATTTTCAAAACTTTACAAGTGTTCAGACATTCTTCTAGGCGATCGAATATGACAGGGCGGTCGCTAATGTTAAATGCCGAAACGGCGTCGTCTTGTCCAGTGCGCGGGATCTTTATTTTCAAAACTTTACAAGTGTTCAGACATTCTTCTGGGCGACCGACTAGCAACCGAATATGCCAGGGCGGTCGCTAACGTTAAATGCCGAAACGGCGTCGTCTTGTCCAGTGCGCGGGATCTTTATTTTCAAAACCTTACAAGTGTTCAGACATTCTTCCGGGCGACCGACTAGAAACCGAATATGCCAGAGCGGTCGCTAACGTTAAATGCCGAAACGGCGTCGTCTTGTCCAGTGCGCGGGATCATTATTTTCTTCAGACATTCTTTTGGGCGACCGACTATGCCGTCGGTTCTCCATCGGCATATAGGACGGAAGTTCCACTTCCGTTCTTGATGGGCAGAAACTTTTCAAATGGCCAAAAGGCATGCTATTGAACGACGTAATAGCGACCGAATTAAAATCGGTCGCTAGGTTTAACACCTAAATGACATCGTTGTGTGCGTTTTATTTCTCGAAAAATATTTAAGGCTCGAAGCCCTCCCCCAATACTCATTCTGCCCAGCTGCGATTTCTACCTCTACCACCACCTCTTCCGGCGATTTCCCCCCAAACTCACAGTGAAACCCCTTCCTCCTCCCATCACCACCCCCTCCGGTAACTCCAAGATGGCGCCACCACCTCCGGCACCCACAAGACTTCCCCACCACCTCCGATTTCAGTTGGGTTTTAGGTGAGAATCTTAGCTTTTCTATTTATTAAAATGTTATTAATGTCAATATTCATGCTCTTATACCATTTATTCTCTAGCATCAAAGAATCAAATTTCAGGGCATTTTACCTTTTATTAGGTTTAGGGCATACCTTTTATATTTTGGTTTTGGGTTGAAGGCAAGGTTATTGATGATATGCCATGGTAAATACGAGAATCAAATTTTGCTCTATTTATTTCAAAGCTAAGAATTTGACTCTATTTCTTTGCATAATAAATGATGATATCAAAGTGGCAAAATTTTCTAAGTTTACTAGCTTTTTACCTTTAGTTTAGGGTGTAAAATTTCATCTTTATTCTCACATTGAAATTTTGTTAATGCACACTAAGAAAATTGTCACATTTGGTATCATCAAAATAAGGTAAAAAACTAATATGCATTTAATTATTAAGACTTGATATACGCAGATATTGTGTTTGTAATGGACGACCGTAGTTGGATGTATATGGATTCGACAACGAGTGGTGGACCTCGTCATAGTCAAGAATTTATAGCGGGATTGAAACGATTTGTGGATTTCGCAGTTAGTTCGTCTGCTAATGTACAAATTTATGGGATTAGGTATCCTTGTGGGGTTTGTAGGAATAAGTATTTTCATATGTCTGATATTGTGAAGTACATCTTGTTATGAACGGATTCGTGTCTAACTATTATAATTGGACATGTCATGGTGAGGCATTCATTCCCATGCCTCAAATCCCGTTTGTTCATGAAATGAATAATTATAAAAGACATACGATACCGAACAATTATCGAGATATGGTTATTGATGCTGCGGGATCAAGTTTTAATGAGCATCAAAATAGGGACGTGGAAGAACCTCCCAATCCACAGGAACAAATGTTTTATGACATGTTGAAGGCCGTTGATAGCTCACTGTACAATGGTTGTACAAACCATTCACAGCTTTCAATGACTACTAGGATGTTGAGCATTAAGTCTGAAGACAACTTATCTAAAACTACAATAGATAAATTAGCACAGTTGATGAAAGAGGCGCTTCCTCCACAAAACAATGCTTTAGACGACTTTTACCAAATGAAGAAATTGGTTAAAGGCCTTGGATTACCGGTGCAAAAGATTGATGTTTGTGTTAACGGTTGTATGTTGTACTGGAAAGATGATGTTGGGAGTAGAGAATGCAAGTTTTGTGGCCATGCTAGATACATTAAGAAAAAGAAGTCAAAAAATACACGACAAAAAGAGATTGCTTGCAAAAAGATGTATTATTTTCCAATTACTCCTAGATTACAAAGATTGTATGTATCTAGAGAAACTGCAAGACACATGACATGGCACTTTGACAGTGAGAGGGAAGAGGGAATAATGAATCACCCACGGGATGGAGAAGCTTGGCAACATTTTGATAGAACACACACTGATTTTGCAGCGGAACCTCGGAATGTAAAGCTTGTATTCATGGAGAGACTTATCCCTATAGCACTTAGAGAAGTACTACCGACAAATGTTTGGGGGTCCCTTGGCTGAACTTAGTTTGTTCTATAGAGTTTTGTGTTCCCCAAAGTTGAGTGTGGCGCATATGCAAGAATTGGAGGACACTATCACTATTTTATTGTGCAAGTTAGAGAGAATATTTCCTTCGGGATTTTTTTATGTCATGGAACACTTGCCGATTCACCTTCCGTACGAAGTCAAGGTTGGTGGCCCGGTACAATTTAGGTGGATGTACCCGTTCGAGAGGTACAACCAATGTCTGAAGGTATCTCAACTTCATTTTATTTTCCATGTACGTATTTACAATGTGATTAACTATATATGCTTTCATTAGATATCTGCACCATCTAAAAAAAAAGATAAAGAACAAGGCCAAAGTTGAGGGGTCAATTTGCAATGCATACTTGGTCGAAGAAGCTGCTACATTCTTTAGCTATTATTTCGAACCCCACGTGAAAACGAGAGTTACAACCATTGGGCGAAATGATGGTGAAGACGAGATTAGCGGACCAGATGTATTATCAATTTGCAACTTACCCGGAAGATCATTTGGAAAAAAAGAAAATATTCTATTATCTGATAAAGATTATAAAACAGCCATTAATTTTATCCTAATGAATTGTGAAGAGGTCGAACCATATATTCAGTAAGTAAACCTATATATTGCTTCAATTTTTTAATATAATTAAAAGTGGCCAAATAATAATATTATCATTTAATTTGTAACTCAGGAAATTTGTCAGTGAAGTACCTGATCAAACTCCGCAGATAACGGAGGCAGAACTTCAAAGCCGGGTTTATAATGATTTTTCCAAATGGTTTGGAACTCTTGTAAGTTGGTATTGTTTAGAAATATACTTGTCTTAAGAATGCATAATTAAAGTAATTTAACTTTTGTTGTTCTCAACAGATACATAGCCTTCAGGAACATTCCGAAGTTTGTTGAAAAATCTATCTTTGGGCCCGTCAAGAAAAGTGATGTCATACACCGGTTACTTTGTTAACGGTTATATATTTCACACAAAAGCCCACAGCGATGGAAAGGGAACGACAAACAGTGGGGTATGGGTTAAAGGAGATTATTACGATGAGTTGAAGCAAGTAATTGAGGTTCAACTTGCTGGACTACCTGACCAAAAAATAATTCTTTTCAAATGCGACTGGTTTGATTCTACTCCAAATCGAGGTTTAAGAGTGCATCCTCAATATAAACTTGTAGAAATCCATAGGAAAAGAACCTAACAGGGTTACGATCCATTTGTATTTGCTTCCCAATGTCAACAAGTCTACTACACACCTTATCCGGGTAGTAAGACAACATCTAGGGCTGATTGGTTGGCTGTATGTCGTTCCAAACCACGTCTATTTGACGTTCATGGTGTTCCGGTACCGTATCAGGACGAAGTACGCAAGGAGGAGACCAGTCGCATTGATCCAACTATTACTGAAGTTGGTCAACTTGCTCACCGGTCAGGGGAAAGTAAAGTTGTACTTGTGGCCGAAATGAGCCGTGTTCATGAAGATGATGATAATGATGAGGATATGTCGGGTGATGACAATTCTGAAGAAGATGATGAATTTATGTCGGATGATGATTTAGAATGATTAAGCTTTTCTCGCTTCTTGGAATTCCACATATTGCAGGTGAGTAATATTTTTTGGTTTTTTTTGTACTTTATTACCATAAATTAATTGTCATATTGTATAACTTTTTAACATAATTCAAAGTAGTAATTTTATTGTCATAAAATAATTTTATTCTTGAATTCATTTCCAAGGATATACATATGAATGACATCAAGGAGTTTATTAGAAGTGCACACTTTGATTGTGAGTTTTGATAATTCAATGTGTGCACTTTGATTGTGAGTGTTGTAATGTAATGTGCACATTTTGATTGTGAATGTTGTAATTCGAAGTTTGCACTTTGATTGTGAGTATTTAATGTAATGAGAAGTGTGCATTTGGATTGTGAGTGTTGTAATGTAAATGTGGACTTGATTGTGAGTGTTGTAAGCTAATGAGAAGTGGACACTTTGATTGTGAATGTTGTAATGTAAATGAGAAGTGTAAACTTGTGGTTTTAGTAAGATAATTGGCTATGTAATTTTATTTTTGGGTTTATTGATTATTTTTGCTATTTGGGATCTTATTAATGATACTGTTTCTGGTTTGTATTTTTGGGTGTATTGCTGTTTTTTTTATAATAGGGATTTAATTAAATTTCAGATTTATTTTTTTTAAATTTAAAACAATTTAGCGACGGAATAACGACCGCACGAGTCAAAGATAAAGTCAACACTCGTTGGCCCGTGCGGTCGATGATTCCGTCGGTAACTCTGACGGAATATTAAATCAGCTAGACTACCGTCGGTATTCGGTTGTTAGAAAGTAAAAGTCAAAGGTCAACAATATGCACCATTCGGTCGTTATTCAGCGACAGAATGTTCCGTCAGTATTCGGTCCAGTAAATAGCCAAAGTCGAAAGTCAACAACATTGACCATTCGGTCGGTATTCGGTCGTTGGGCAGTCAAAGTCAAAGGTCAACAATATGGAACATTCGGTCGGTATTCGGTCGTTATATAGTGACGGATAATTCCGTAGCTAGAATGTCAATTATCCGTCGGTATTCGGTCGGTAAATAGCCAAAGTAGAAAGTCAACAATATTGACCTTTCGGTCGGTATGCGGTCGTTAATCAGGGACGGAATCGTCCGTCGCTAGATTTTCCGTCGGTATTCGGTCGGTAATTTTCTTAGCAACAAAAAATACACGTCCACGTAATACGGTTGTTCATCGGTCGCTAAAGTTTAGCGACGATTAGCGACGAAATGTCCGTCCCTGTTATGCAGTTTTCTTGTAGTGCGCTAGCACACTTATTGATTTTATGGATTTATATAATTGAGTTGCCTTATTTTAGTAATCTCTGACTGTGGCTTTGGTGCTTCATTTATTAATGGGGCACTACCATGTCATCACTTCGGAGACAGGATGTGACAGGTATATTACTTCTTCATAGTTGCTAATGCACGGGTCTCAACCCATTTCTTGAAATCGTCTATTGCCACTATGAAATATCGTCTCCCCCAGTTGTCTCTAGGAAGGTTCCAACGATGTTCATTCCCCACTATGCGAAAAGGATCACGCATCCGAACACTTGGTACTTCGTGGTCGGGAGACAGCGTACGTGTGTGTTGTTGGAATATATAGCGGACACTGGCCCAAAGATCACAATACTGTGTTGGTCTGCCATGTCGTGGCCGGTAACCAGAAGCATATTCAGCTAAGCCATTAACTTATGAATTTCTATTCATTGGAGCATGCATAATGACTACATCGACTATGAACATCAGAATGTTGCTGAAGTGTAAAATCGTTTGGTCTGGTTAGGATTTACGCACTGAGATTCCCTGGTTATTGTTTGATTACCAATTGAGAATCTCCTATGATCTTGACACATTAGACTTTCATTGAGACTAGAATTCTCAAAAATATTATAAGTGCTTCACACTTAGCTTGATTGTTCGATAAGACCTTTCCTAGCTCGATCAAGAACATGCCCTTTTGTCAGCTGGAATGACGAATGCGATACCCACTTCAACTACTTGCCTGGATTTAGACCCATGAAGGTTAAAATCCTATGATTCATGCTTACATACTAGTCATCTATGAATTGATGCTTGACGGTGTTAGTAGTGCCTTAGGACCATTAACATATGTTGTAGGTTTTATATCTTTTTGAGCATGTCATTTGAATAGTTAATTTTGGTTTTGAACATCAAATGCGTGATTTGATAGTAAAACTCATTTACCTAAATATTAATCCGAATTGACATGAATCTCAATGACCAAGAGTTGACAATAAATATTAATCCGAATTGACATGAATCTCAATGACCAAGAATTGACAATTGAGGCTGTAAGTAACTATAGAATACATAAAATCTCCCAGAAAAATTTATTATTCATTTCAAGTATTAATTTTAAATAAGTCGTATCTTTCTCAAACCAACAAATAGAGCGGAGGTTATAGTTAAAGCCGCTAGTAGAAAACCAAAATAACTAGTTATAGTAGCATAAAGGAGCTAAATGAAATATGTTTTTTTATACATATGTTTATAAAGCACTTACCTAAGTTTCCATTTTTCAAAATAAGAGGATACGCAAAAATACCAATTGCAAGAAGAAGCTCAATTGAAAGTTTGTTATTCATCTATCATTATAGACGGCACTAACAAAGATAAAGTGACAAAATGAAATCGATTCATCATCTGTAATATCTATCTATCTTGCGAGTTCAATCAACCGATTCATTGAGTAACTCTTGTATAAACCAATAAAATAATAAGTACTAAGAGCTGGGTCATGTAACTTCATTTTTGTTTACCATTTCTTCTATTTTTGAATTCTATCAAATCTATTGTCGATTTTAGAGCAAAGAGTAACACATTATAAAACTTTTCACTTTACTTTCAATTTAACTCATTAGATTCAGCAATAGGTTCATTCGCATAATATCTTGATTGAATGAGAAGAAAAAAGTTATTACACGATCACTCAAAGAAATCTTTTTTTTTTTATTTTGATTCTAAAACTAATAATTTTGATTTATTATCTTTTATAGGTTACACATTTTATCTTTCCATATTCTAAAGCCACGCTCACCCCTCCAGCTAGACCTTTTGTTCTCGATCGAGTACAAGAATGCATCACAACTATTGATTCCAATTTTTTTGTTCTTTCTTTGATGGAATACGATATACTACACTTATTTGTTTTATTTGTTACTGGACGATTCAAATTTTTTAAAATAAAAAAAGATTCCAACAAAAAAATGCTTCTAGAAATCCGAAAGGGAAATTTCTAGATCTCGCATCTACTTAAAGTGTGGGAATACAATAATCTCTTGCATTGGACGAATTTTCTATTGAATGCAGAATCGTTTTACATCAATAAAGAAGAAGTCAAGCTAAAAGGGAATTATTTAGCACTTACTTTTAATACTGATTAAAATGAAATTACGTTGCTTTGTCAGAAGAAGGATAGCTATATTGATTTAGTATACTCTAAAGATGCCCTCAGTATAATATTGACGATCTAACAAGGATGCGGTTTCGGTGATTTCCCATTTACTGATCTCGTATTTTACGGAATCGATCCCCTTTGACTGTACAGGATTATGTGGAGTTCAACATGTCTGGAAGCATAGGAGCACGTTCTTTTGCTGATATTATCACCAGTATTCGATATTGGGTCATTCATAGCATTACTATACCTTTCCTATTCATTGCGGGTTGGTTATTCGTCAGCACCGGTTTACCTTATGATGTGTTTGAAGTCCTCGGCCAAACGGGTATTTCACGGATAGCCGGCAGGGAATTCCATTAATAACTGGCCGTTTTGATCCTTTGGAACAACTTGATGAATTTAGTAGATCTTTTTAGGAGTCCCTAATGACTATAGATCGAACCTATCCAATTTTTACAATACGATGGTTGGATGTTCACGGCATAGCTGTACCTACCGTCTTTTTTTTGGGATCAATATTAGCAATGCAGTTCATGCAATGATAAACCTACATCCGAATTATAAAGCTGTGACACAATCAATCCCCGAACGAACAAAATGTTGAATTGAATCGTACCAGTCTATATTGGTGGTTATTACTCATTTTTGTACTTTTTGTTTTATTTTCCAATTATTTCTTCAATTAAGGAAACGAAAGAGAATAAATAAGAATTCTAATAATTCTAGGCATTCTCTTAGCGCATTCGGAAGGATCTCATCTCATAATTATCCATGACTGTTTATGTCTCGAGCACGAACACTTGATGAAATGTGGAGGGAAGTGGGGGAAATGGCCGATACTACTGGAAGGATTCCTCTTTGGATAATAGGTACTGTAACTGGTATTCTTGTGATTGGTTTAATAGGTGTTTTCTTTTATGGTTCATATTCCGGATTGGGTTCATCCCTCTAGTAATCGAATCAATTGAGTTGTAGACATGAAAGCATAAGAACTCAACGGGATTTCCTTCTTTGTTTGTCTGATTCAAGGGGGAAGGCCCGTTGAGTTCTTAAGAATCATACTCTTTTTTTCGTCTAAATGAGAAATCCCTTTTCTGCCGTTTCAAAAAAAAACTCCACTCTCTGGTAATGTTTTTGAAAAATGAACTTCATTGATTGATTCAGAACACCTCCTCCTTGACAGTATTTATCCGGACTTTCATTTCAAAGTTAGAAGAAAGAAGGAATCAGGAATTGCTCAATTTCTTGGATGATATAATCTATATTTTATAGATTAAATAATACTTTCTATACTAATACAACTTTATCCTATATTATTTTTATTTGATTTGAATTTTGACTCTTTTGATTTTCTTATTTTAGTATCTCATTAAAATGATTTTATTTTTATTTTTTAGAAGGTCTTTCAATAAGTTCTAGTTAATGAATTCCCCTCTTGTTTTTTTATTTGTCCACTACTTCTTAGACTTAGAATGTTGTGTAATAAATATTAATCTAAAAGGTTCTCTAATAAATCTGGAAAAAAGACTAGGAATCTTTGAAAAAGTGGATCAAGAATCATTAATCTTTCAGCACAAGAAAGGGAATTTTCTACAACCCCCTTCTTGTGCTGAAAACTAGGAAGACGAATAATACCTTCTAGAATTCTTTTCTTTCCCTCATTTATCAGTTCTATTACTCAAAGGATAAGATTATTCTCTTTAACAAACATTGCACATCCATTCACGTTCTTATACTTAGAACAAGATATCCTTGCCCCTCATTCTTAGAGAATCAGAAAGATCCTTTTAATTTGTTCATTTGGAATCTAGGTTCTTCTACTTCATTTTTATTTAATATTTTTCCTCTTTTTTTATATCATTCCTTAAGTCCCATAGGTTTGATTCTGTAGAATTTGATCCATTTCTCATTGAACGAATGGTACGAAATAAATCAGATTGATTTTTCGATCAAAAGTACTATGTGAAATGTGAAATCTTCGATTTTTTCCTCTTCCTCTATCCCTATCCCATAGGTATAGGTATAGTGTTTGAATCAATAGAAAACATTTTCTTTTGTATGAAACGATATTATTCAATTCCAATTCTTTCCCGATACCTCCCAATGAAAATCTCGAATTGGATCCCAAATTGACGGGTTAGTGTGAGGTTATGCACTCTTTGAATAGGAATCTATTTTCTGAAAGATCCTGACTTTCGTACTTTGGTGGGTCTCCGAGATCCTTTCGATGACCTATGTTGTGTTGAAGGGATATCTATCTAATCCGATGATCGATTGCGTAAAGCTAGCGGTAGCAACGGAACCAGGGAAAGTATACAGAGAAGACAACTCTTTTCTATTATATTGGTATTTTCTATTCTGTTAGATTAGTATTATTTAGTGATCCTGGCTTAGTGAGTCCCTTCTTCTGTGATGAACCGTTGCCGTCCTACATTTTGTCTCTACGGATCGAGAAGAAAAGGGGCTCGGCGGGAAGATGAGTGTACCATGAGAGAAGCAAGGAGGTCAGTGGTCACCCTCTTTCAAATATACAACATGGATTCTGGCAATGTAATGTAGTTAGACTCTCATGTCGATCCAAATGAATCGTCCTTTCTACAGAGGTCAATCTTTGCCTTCTAGGCAAGAGGATAGCAAGTTACAAATTCTGTCTCGGTAGGACATGTATTTCTATTACTATGAAATTCATAAATGAAGTAGTTTGCGGTTACCATTATCCTTTTTTTAGTGACGAATCTTGTATGTGTTCCTAAGAAAAGAAATTTGTCCATTTTTCGGGGTCTCAAAAGAGCGTGGAAACACGTAACAACTCTTGAATGGAAATGGAAAAGAGATGTAACTCCATTGTTCCGATGGAGAGAAGAAACTATGATTAGCTTGTCAAGAAATTTCCAAAAGAATAATTTCAACGAAATCTTTCAATTTCTTATTTTACTATGTATTCCTCTATCCGTAGAGTACATTGAATGTACAAGAATGGCTATAACAGAGTTTCTCTTATTCGTATTAACAACTACTCTAGGAGGAATATTTTTATGCGGTGCTAACGATTTCATAACTATCTTTGTAGCTCTAGAATGTTTCAGTTTATGTTCCTACCTATTATCTGAATATACCAAGAAAGATGTACGGTCTAATGAGGCTACTATGAAATATTTACTAATGGGTGGAGCAAGATCTTCTATTCAGGTTCATGGTTTCTCTTGGCTATATGGTTCATCCGGGGGAGAGATCGAGCTTCAAGAAATAGTGAATGGTCTTATCAATACACAAATGTATAACTTCCCAGGAATTTCAATTGCGCTCATATTCATTACTGTGGGAATTGAATTAAAGTTTCCCCAGCCCCTTCTCATCAATGGATTCCTGACGTATACGAAGGAGTGCGGTTCGTTCGAGAAATTTATACCTCTCTATCTATCTCTGTGATGTTTGGATTTTTCAAAACTCTATGGACATGCAGAAGAGAAATGCTATCCCTACTCGGATCAAGACAGAACTTTTACTTGTTCGAATACCAATTTAGGTGAAGCAGGGTCAAGAACTACGAATCTCTTTATGATAAACAGATCAATTTTGCAAGTTCTTTATTACGGGTAGCTCCTACAAAGGATCGGGCTAATGACGTATACAATACTTGAATTCTCAATGTAGATGCTACATAGTTGGTTCTCATCCTTCAGAGACTACGAGTGTAATAAGAGCATCCGTCGACAAAAGAATCACCCAAAGATTATCATCTCATGGCTATTGAGAACGAATTAAATCAGCTGGTTCTAAGAACCGAGTCTCTTTCTAGAAAAAAAAATCATGAACTTTCCTTTCTAGGAAATTCTTAATATTAAATTTAAATAATTAAAATTAAGGATCTCATCGAAAACTTACAGCACCTTGTCAAACAAAAGCTAAGAGAAAAAAAAGAACACAGGTATGACTGGCATAACATCTACAATTGCGTTAAAAAACGCATAAACCTCGGGCAATTTTCCGAAGAAAAAACTACTTAAATAAAAGGCAGAATTAAGACAGATACAAATCAAGCTAAAGATATTTAGCATAAGAGACATTTTGTTTTTGGAGATAATTGCATTTTGATTGAGTTATTAAAGGGAGAAAATTAAAGTATCCAAAAAATCTTTTTTTTCTTTTGAATCCACCCAATCAAAAATCCTCCAATTCTCAAAAGAGAATAGAAGAAATCATACTTTCATACAATATCTTAATTGAATTATATCTAATGATCCTCGGCGGGCGAATACTTTAACCGAAGGTATTAAAATTTCCGAGTCTGCTTGTATTGCATTAACAAAAATCAAGTTCTGTTCATATATTATATACATGGAATTATATATCTACCATATATATATATATATGGAATTATATCTACCATAAGTATTTCGCGTTTGGCCCTAATGAATAATTGTAAATTATGTAACACTTGAGAAGGCGATGCTTTACATCTTTTATTCACTTTCTATGCTATTATGGCAAAATTAGATTAACGAAATCTTGCTGAACCCCACCCCACAAAAATACATATAAAATGAGGAAATGTTTAGCGTGTATGTATGTATACTTCTATTCTAATTTTTGTCAAAAAGGTTTTTGATCCCTTCAATTTGAAAATTTTCAAATTGTTAACCTATTTAATCTATTATTAAATTCTTTTAAATTTCTTTAGAAAATTCTGTATTGATATCTATATAGCTATATATAAGATTTCTATTCTACATTATAGAAGTTATAGAATAAAGGGGTATATATTACGATGTCTACGAACCGATGACTATTCATGATTCCATAATTGAATCAATTCCATACTGGTTCCAAATGAGAGGAATGTTATGGTAAAACTTCGTTTGAAATGATGTGGTAGAAAGCAACGTGCGACTTGAAGGACATGATCCATTGTGGATTCTTTCTTATATCCACAATTTTCCGAATGATGGTGCCCTTGGCTCGACATCAGTCGGTAATCTTCATAGTCCATGATGGAGCTCGAGTAGAAAGTATCAATTCATTTCTATGAACAAGAGTCTAGGGTTAATGTAAATCAATAAATTGTAACAACTTTGTGAATATATCCTTGATATACAAATTGAAGGGGTCTCATTCGAGCAAATTTCCAATTAAAAATGCAAAGTTGTTGGAATTAATCAAACCATTTCGATCCAAAGTGTATCACGGGGGAATCTATCGTCCGTAGGATTTCGAGAAATCACAAAAGGGGTATGTTGCTGCCATTTTGAAAGGATTCAAAAGCACCAAAGTAATGCTAAACCTAATTATTTAAAACAAAGATAAAGGATCCCCAGAACAAGGAAACACCATTTGAATTGTCTCAATAGACACGTCCCTCTGATTTTCATAATTCAAATTAATAGATTTATATGATAAAATATTATATTTAGAGTTTTTTTGAAAATTATCTTTTTCTTTTTTGATTCAATAAGTAATATACTTCAGAATCTTTTTATTTTTTAGACTGAATTTTTTCATATGAATCTTTATTTTTAGCCATACGACGTGGATTAACCCTATTTCTCCATTTTTGTGGTATTAATCCAAACCATCTAATTCAAGATAAATCGTATTGGCAATGTCCCTTTAACTAGTTTTCCATTCATTCATTTCGTAACTCGGAAGTTTCTTATGACTTAATTTATATTTAGAATGAATTATTCCTTGTGTTTCAAAAGAATCCTTCATTTTAGTCTTAATAAAAAAAAAAGGCATTCCGTGAAATTGAAAAACTATTGTAATTTATACAAGTTAGTAACTTGGGTTTGTGATAATTTGTAAAATATATATGCTTGTGACAAATAGGATAAGTCACAAAAACTATGTGAATTTGTCGTATTTCTAATACTATCAATTGACCTTTTTAGGGTTGAAATAGTTGAAATAAAGTGAATTGTTTTCTTTATTTTTTCTATTAATCATTTCTTGTTTTGCTTCATCATCATTAATGGGCTTATCTGTAATTTTTTTTATCGATTGATCAAGAAAAATATGTGTATTGAGTCTGGGAATATTAATAAGAGATAAAAATATATCTATGTATACTCTGTCAACGAAATTTTTTATAAAACAATCTAATTGAGAAATTAATCGGACATTTCTTCTTTTTAATATTTTCCAGATATTTGTTGGCAATTCGAATCTTTTAGCATTATAACTTTTTTTGGTAGGACTAATTGGGGGTTTTTTTTTCTTTTGTTATTTTTCTATTTGATTTTTTGATTGTGCTTGTTCTATCAGTTAGATTCTTCTCTTTTTTTTTCTATCAGAGAAGAATTTGTAATATCTCAGGTAAGATAAATGTACTTAAAATCTTGACCAAATTGTACAAATAACACACTAATTATGCTGACCATATTGTCATAATCAAGTTAGAAATCCATTTCTAACAGTTCCATCAACTTGTGGTGTTGGGCTGCTTTATCTTATTGCAGACTTCTTTTTTGGGTAAGTGTAATCCTAATGGATCTTCTGTCCACTCTCTTTTACGGAGGTGGCCGGACGTAACTGGTAGTTATTTCCTCTTCCATAGAGAACGTAGCAAATCGGAATGTTGGGTTTGGATTTTATTTGTGGTATTCTAACCTTAAAAATACCGATTGTCGGTTGGGAGAAAGAATGAGAAAGGTGATTTCACTATATTTCTGACCGGGGACAAGGCCTATCACAACAATATTTTTTTTATTGGGGCGATAGCTTTGAAAAGACAAATTGCCTACCTTTTCTTTCAACTCGGGAGAAATACAATCGGAGGAGCTAATTCAAAACCTTCCGGTAAAATAAGAATAGCCCCTATATTCAAACCCCCTTTTTTACCATTAGCAAGAACTTGTTTTAGCTGCATATCATAAAGAATTCGAACATCTGCTTCAAATACACTATCAGGAAGTACCGCTTGCGGTACCTCAATATCTACATGCTTATTAGCTAAATGACAATTGGCACATACAATACGCCCGGTCGCTTCTCGTGGATTTTCATAACAATGCTTTGCAAAAATGGGATATGCATTTGAAATGGCCGTCCGAGTTATGATATATATCATGAGCGATACAAAAATAGATCGAGTAATATGTTCCTTTATCCAAGAAAAAGTATTTCTAGTTCCCATGGTCCAATTGTTGATCCCAAAATTTCTACAATAGGTAAGGTAAGTCGCTTCCCTATCCACGATTCTGCTAGTTACTGGAATAATTTGACTGTAATGCTATTTTACTGGAATAAGAATATAGGATGAATCCCACAGATGGGTAAAAAGCATAAATTTTCAATACTTTGTTTCTGTACAACTACAAAGTAACAAACCTTCGAATTGGATTAAATTAATATGAGTAGATCTTTTACCAGTCATTCATTGAATGATAAATAACTACAAGTGACGGAGATACACGATTTAAATAACGAAAAATCCAATATTTAAAAACTGTATCAAGAATGATTGGAAAAGTGGAAACAAGACCCGATATAATTTGATCATTCTGAACAATTCCAAAATCTTTGTAGATAGAGACAGTCATTAATTCCCAACTGTGGGTTGAATGGAATCAGATACATAAATCGGTTAATAAAAGAATAGAAAATCTTTGACTGTGTCGCTTAGGCTATATAGGAATTCCTGGGCCCAAGAGTTAAGAATAACAAGTTCTTCATCACCCAAAATAGAATAACCGTTTAGAATAGCAAAATAGATTATGTTTATCGAGTATCTTAATTAATTGGATCGTTTCTTTTTGGATTCCTATACGAAGTTTGTGTAGACGTGTCTCCGAGTTTTCTTCAATCATTTCGTCCAAGACGAGGAGTTCCTCTAATTCTATGAATTTTTCTAGAATACCCCTTTTTTGAATATTTTTCAAAAAAAAAAAATTGGATTGCCCAGCATTCCACCAATTAGTAACCCAAGATTCCAGACATTTTTTAAATGAGAGAGAAATCCACCAAGGCAAAAATACTATAGATACAAGAGGAGTGAATGCTTGCTTTTTTTCCATTTTTTCATTTGTGAATTGTTAATCAACCCACCTCATTCATCGACTCTATACGATCGAATATTTCTTTCACGCATGAGTTCTATACATTTGTGATTTTGTGGTTAGTCTTTGATCCTACGGAACTGTAAGCCCTAAGGGCGAACGAACTCGGTTTTTGATAATGGACAAACACTTGATGTTGTGTCTAATGTTTTATATCTTTGTGATAGAATATCGGAACTTATATTGGAAGCTCTAAGTACTTCAATCAAGCCATGATCAAGAATCAAAGTCATAATATTCAAGGCTCATCTTTCAAGATTGAAGATTGAAGACTTAGGTTTGGTTAGATTAGCTTTGTCATTATAAGTCGTTATCTTATAAGCTCTAGCCAATGCTCTCATGAACATAAGCTCTACATTCTAGTCTTGCATGTTTTCATAAACACGTTTTCAAAAGGCTAAAGTTTCAAAATGATCCTTACATGTGTTCGTATTTCAAAAGCCTTTGATTTCAAAGTATAAGTCTTTTAAAACGGTTTTCTAATGCTCTTACTTGTTACATATTGAGAAAACCTTTTAGACTTCAAAAGATTTCAAAACGTGTGAAAAATCAACATCTCTCAAAGCTCAGAAGGTCGGATCATCCGAGCTTTCCTCGGATCAACCGAAGAGAAACAGAGAGTTGAAACATCTAGCTTCGGTCGACTTTTTGGCAAGTTCGGTCGACCTAGGGTCAGGGTCGGTCGACCGACCTAGTGTAAGGCTCAACCGAACTTTGTTCGGTCATCCGAGGTGGTCAGTTCGGTCAACCGAACTCTGTAAAAACTAGCCGTTTTTTGACCGTTAGAGAGTCGTTTTTCAGCCTATTTTGAAATGTATAAATACTCCAAAGCTAGAGAATGACTCCAAGACTTGGACTTACAATTTACATTGATTTCTTATCAAGTCTAAACACTCACAAAGCAAATGCTCTTCATTTCTATGATCTAAATCATTCAAGAGTGTTCTTTCAAAAGCAAGACAAAGAGTGTGCATCAAATGTTCTAAGAGCTTAACATTCTTGTACTTCAAAGGTATATATTTCTCACTTAGAAGAGTGAATTATCTTTCTCTTTAAACATTCTTATTCCCTTTCTAAGTGATTGGGTTATTGTTGTAAAAGTCCTACTTTGTGTGGGCAAATTGATAAGTCCTACTTAGTGTGGGCAATTGACTCTTAGTGAGTTTGTATTGTGGTTGTGTTGTAAAACTCTTAGTGAGTTAGCCACAAGTGTAAAAAGATCTTCTTAGTGAAGTTGTTAAAATCCTTGGGTGCGGCTCAAGGTAGTGGATGTAGATTCTGAGTGAATCGAACCACTATAAATCCTTTGTCTTGTTGTTGGGTTTTGCTTTAGTTTTTGTTCATCTTGTTCAAACTCTCACTAGCTTTGAATAGATTTGAAATAGTTTGCAAGATCGATTAAAACCCAATTCACCCCCCCCCCCCTTGTGTTTTACAGGAACCAAGGTCGAAAAGATTGAAAAAATCTGTCATTCACAACCACTGATGAAGGATTCCTCGAAAAGTTAAGGATTACTAATCCTTTTTAGAAATCGAATGGATTCGGTCTTATACATACACGAGGAAGGTAATCAAAAAAGAAAGAAGATGAGTTCTTCTTTCTTTTATCACTTAGGAGCCGTGTGAGATGAAAGTCTCATGCACGGTTTTGAATGAGAGAAAGAAGTGAGGAATCCTCTTTTCGACTCTGACTCTCCCACTCCAGTCGTTGTTTTTCGTTCCTCCGCTTAATGGATAACCATTTGCTACCAATGGAGAATTGCTTCTCATCTTAAATTTAGATGATTGGATTTGCACCAACGGAAACCATAAAATTTATACACAATGTAGGAATATGATAACTTTGATTACTTTTCGATAGTGAATGGAATCCATTCTTACATTCTATCCTATTCACTGGTACTGATCATTGATACTGGAAAGTTTGGTTTCTTACTTTTGTACCCCGCCCATGATATGATCTAAACGAGTCGCACATACACCCGAGTACATGTTCCTCGACGTTGAGGACATCCCCGAAGAGCGGGGGATTTCGTGACATTTCTGATGGGCTGTCTTGTATTTCTAATAAGTTGTTTAATAGTTGGCATGCTGAATTCTATACATAATGGGCTGGTTTAGATTGATCCTAACCGGATAATTATGAATTACTTCCATTTATTTAATAGAATAGCAAAATCATAGATACAATCTCAAATCGCGGATTTGGGTGAAATCCGTCTTCTTTTCATTCAACCACTACAACATCAACAATTCCATAAGCTTGTGCTTCTGTTGCTGACATAAAAACATCTCTTTCCATGTCTTCGGATACAACCCATAAAGGTTTACCTGTTCTTTGTACATAAACCCTTGTGAGGGTTTCACGCAGTTTCAGCAATTCTTCCGCTTCCAGGATAAATTCTCCTGTTTGTGCCTCATAAAACGAACTAGCAGGTTGATGGATCATTACCCTGATGATATAAAAAGAGTTCCTCTATCTCGCATGATTAATTGACGAGAAAAGAAAGATAAAGACTAATAGGCAAAAGATAGAATTGAACAACCGTACGGGCATCTTTAATGCATTGCATATGATGCATACGTCTTTACAATAAAATTGACCTTGACCCTCCATTCAAGAAAGAAAGAGAAAAGTAAAATAGACCAGACTCAGATGGGTTAAATGATCAAATTGCCACCCTTCTTTTTGTTTTTGGAATAGTTAAAAAAAAATACTATGATGGCTCCGTTGCCTTATGTATTAATTTTTATTGTTTTTTTGTCTGTGATTCAGCAATCCCAAAGTTTCTTTTTGAACTAATTTTAAAGAAAAAATATTGTTTTTTTTTTCGCACTCCTTGCATAACATAAATATTGTTAAGAGCCTTCTGGTGTGAACAAAAAAGGTTTGTGACGCTGTGCCAGACTCCCAATAAATAAGAGAAAATCGGAAATACCCTTTCTCCCATACTACTCTCTCGATACATAATCTAATTTTTGAAAAAAAACCTTAGTTCAGGGTATGTCCGATGCCTAGACATTTTATTGGCTAGTGGGTAGAATAGAGGTTTGAAATTTTTTATGGTTGCTCGGTTCCTTTGTGTGAGTCTTCTTTAGCCCATTCCTATTTTTTATTCTCCATCCCTTCCTAACCACCTAGGTATGTTTCTTTTGAGATGACACCCTATTGGTATCCACATGTAGTTTCTGAGCATCTTTGTCAACAAACTTGAATCAGCTATATGAAATGACTTTTTCTTTTTTGTAGAATGCCTGAAGATAATACAATGATTGATATCATGGATGAAAATATTATGCAATTTATAGTACTTTCTATGTTTTATGTCTTCAATCGTTTGTATTTCCTATTAGTAGGTGAGCTTGACCTGCTTATCCTTCAACAAGTGGAAAAAAATGAATCTGTCTTGGTGACCTGCTTATCCTTCAACAAGTAAAATCCTAATAGAACTATGAGATCTTCCAAAATCGTATTCCTTTACTTGTCGGACTGATTGTGCTAGATTTTCCAAGGATCTAGTAACCATAAATAAACCCTAGGCCAATTACCTAAATTGACATAAGCATTTGTGCCACTGCTACCCGAGCAGGTGCCTCATGCCACACCTCCCGAAGATGTAGTTCTCTACCGCTCGAGAGATAGGCTAAAATCTCGGATTGGGTAAGAGAAACCATCACGAACCCTAAGTCCTTCACGAACAATCATACGTGGCAATTTATTATTTGCCAATTCTACAGTCGTCTCGACTTTATATATATATAGAGAGAGAGTGTGTGAGAAAGCAAAGTCTATTTTGTTTCTTTTTTTAAGTGAGTGAGAGGGAGTACGATTTAAACCGGCGTGTATTAAGCGGTAAGAACAAGTGGGGCACATGCTTGATGCTGAAAACAATGTCCTCTTTACCTATAATTTGTTTTTTTTTTCCTTATCTTATTTCGTCTAGGAGATATTTGAGGGTGTTTAGTCCTCGGAACAATAAAATATATTTTGTCCCCAATGGGTGTTTTGGAATCTCACAATTCTATCAAGCTCTTTTCGCCTTTTAATTTGCTGAATTGATCCCTTTTACCTTTTGGTGTACTCGGATAGCTTCATCCTTGCCTCAGCCTTACCCTCAAAATAAATAAAAGAGACTAAATTTCAGTGCAAGTTGAAATCTTTAACAGTCTTATGGTTGGGACAAAAAAACAAAAAACAAAAACAAATCTTCTAGAATTTATTAATAGTTTTCTTGCCTTTCTCGCGTCAACTTTATAATTTGTTATTAATTATGTTAGGTAGGAAATGTGAAAGGACATTATTGAAATGGGTGTGAATGTGAGAGATCCATAATCTATGCTAATTATTTATAGAATTAATATCACTCAACTCCTTGAGGTTTAAACAAAATACATATTGATCCCTTAATGATCCTAGGCCTTGGCAACCCTGGCATGGGTTTCTCAAATAGGACCATATTTTCCGATAGGAGCTGGTCATTGGTTTCCTCATCAAAGATCCCCACCCTTATCTATAGTTCTACGGTGATGTTTTACGTTTTGAATCATCCTAAATTATATTTTCATATTTTGAAATGTTAGGAAAATATTCTAATTCTAACAGTGATTTATCTCAAGAATGTTTGAATTTTACTAGGCTCATCCACTTTGCTTTATATGTTTTGCAAATGATTATGATGATGATTCGGAAGGGGTAAGGGTTGAGGACAGTGATAGTGAGACCATGTGAAGTTATAGATTATGTAAACACTTATACCTTGTAATGACGATATTTTTACAATGTATGAATAATATGTAAGCTACAAATTCATTTATTTATCTAATGAAGTATTATTTCTTTAAGTTTATCTTTGAGTTCGGTGTCTCATAGGCAGATAAGGCACTACCATGTCACCTTCTAGTTACAGGGTGTGACTTCATCTGCTGTCTCGAGCTTATTAGGTGGCATGGTTTCATAAGCTATATTTCTAAAAGAATCTTTTATTTTCAGATAAAAGAAATATACTTTAAAGATAACAAAAAAATAAGAAACGAGTCTCACTTAACTCATTTGTTTTAATTTTCTCTAATTCATCCTCATACAAGTATAATATTTACGAACAATTTATTTAATTCTCGTATTAATTTCATAAATCGTAGATATTTCATTTTTTAATAATTGTTTTGCACACTTTAATATTTTTTTACTTCCAAAGTAATTTTACAAATGGATTGAAACCCTAGTACGTTCTTTTCCTATGGATTCCTACAAGTTTATATTGAGGATGCACCCTCAAACCTCAATTTGGAATAGAATCAAACCAGTCGCATTTGAAAAGAATTATTTTTTGGTGAGGTACTCCAGCAAGTTCAACCTCAATGACTTGCTTTGACTCTCCGTAATAATCTCCTTTAACCCATACCCCACTGTTTGACGTTCCTTTTCCATCGTTGTAGGCTTTTGTGTGAAATCTATAACTGTTAACAAGGTAACATGTGTATGACATCACTCTCCTTGACGAGCCCCATGACAGATTTTTCAACAACCTTTCGGAAAGTTCCGGAAGGCTATTTATCTGTTGAGAACAACAAAAGTTAAATTAGTTTAGTTTAGGCATT
The DNA here is from genome assembly GCA_026122235.1 of Vinca minor. Classification (NCBI taxonomy): domain Eukaryota; kingdom Viridiplantae; phylum Streptophyta; class Magnoliopsida; order Gentianales; family Apocynaceae; genus Vinca; species Vinca minor. The sequence continues at coordinate 835,346 of JAOCZM010000244.1, read as the reverse complement.
ATTAAGACAAGTATATTTCTACACATACCAACTTACACGAGTTCCAGACCATTTGGAAAAATCATTATAAACCCGGCTTTGAAGTTCTTCCTCCGTTATCTGCGGAGTTTGGTCATGTATTTCACTGACAAATTTTCTGAGTTACAAATTAAATGACAATATTATTTTTTGGCTACTTTTAATTATATAACAAAAATGAAGCAATAGATGAGTTTACTTACTGAATGTATGGTTCGAACTCTTCACAATTCATCAGGATATAATTCATGGCTGTTTTATAATCTTTATCAGACAATAAAATCTTTTCTTTTTTTCCAAATGATCTTCCCGGTAAGTTGCAAATTGATCATACATCAGATCCATTTGTCTCGACTTCACCATCATTTCGTCCAATGGTTGTAACTTTCATTTTCACGTGGGGTTCGAAACAATAACTAAAGAATGTAGCGGCTTCTTCAACCAAGTATGCATTGCAAATTGACCCCTCAACTCTGGCCTTGTTTTTTATCTTCTTTTTTAGATGGTCCAGGTATCTAATTAAAGCATAAGTAGTTAATCACATTGTAAATACGTACATGAAAAATAAAAATGAAGTTGAGATCATAAAGACATTGGTTGTTACATCTCGAACGGGTACGTCCACCTAAACTGTACCGGGCCACCAACCTTGGCTTCGTACGGAAGGTGAAACGGCAAGTGTTCCATCACATCAAAAAATCCCAGAGGAAATATTCTCTCTAACTTGCACAATAAAATAGCAATAGTGTCCTCCAATTCTCGCATATGCGCCACACACAACTTTGGGGAACACAAATCTCTATAGAACAGACTAAGCTCAACCAAGGGTCCCCAAACACTTGCCGATAGTACTTCTCTAAGTGCTATATGGATAAGTCTCTCCATGAATACATGAGAATCGTGACTCTTCATTCCAGACATTTTCAACTCTTTTATATCAATGCATATCCATCTGGGAGCTTTAATTCTTTAACTCACTGCAAAACCATCTCTTTTTGTGCCTTGGTAAGAGTGAAACGTGCCTTCGGTTTCGTTGCTTTACCTCGACCATCGTGTTTAATATTCAATTCCGACCGACTGCAATACCTTTCAACATCCGCTCTAGCCTTAACATTGTCCTTAGTTTTACCCTTCACGTCCAACACGGTATTAAAGACGTTACCAAACACATTTTTTTCATTATGCATGACATCAATGTTGTGTCTTATCAGAAGTGTCCGCCAATAAGGTAAGTCCCAAAAATTGCTACGTTTGGCCCAACTATGATCCCGACCACTGTCTTACTCTTTACCAATCTCTTCAGCTATATCGGTAATTTTTGGATAATTTCATCACCCGTCAGGCGAGATGGCTGATTAGATGACAAGAATCATCTTTGGGAATCAAACCACGATTTTGCCAGTTCTTTCTCTAATTCTCGAACTAGTTTCTAGGGAATATAATCAACGCAATGCTAAGAAAGGCTAATTATCGATGGAGGCTGAAACACCACAACAAGAGAAACTAAACTTGTTGATACAATAACTCAAGAATGAATGAATTCTTAAAAGAAGTTCAAACACGAGAAACTAAGGAAATACCTTACCAAAATATCAATATATCTAACGTAAATAATAATGTGGCCGAAACATCTCTTAAATAGAGAGATTTCGGTTACAATGAACCAATAAAAGAAGAGTCCTTGAAGAAGTAGGACTCTTGGAAAACAACTTGCTATCAAGTAAACTACCTAAACATAATAATGGACAACATGTCCTATTTTCTTGGTTATAGGGGCTAAAAAACTGACGAAGCTGAAAATTAACTAAGTAGGTGAATAGTCCTAATAGATGTGGGACTCTTAACAACTAGATAACTAACTATGGACAACATGTGTCCTTTATTATAGCAAATACTTGCTATAGACACATAAATACTCTAAATAAAGTAAATAACAAAGTTGGAAAATAATTAAAGTCTAGCATGGACTTTAATTGTACAAAGACTAAAATGCCCTTTAATTTCGTCCTAATTCTGGAAGATTGTTGGAACAGGTTGCGCGACGAATGTATTCCAAAAAAATACTACAAAGCCAATCACCTAAATGTTTTAATACGTGTTTTTTTAATATTAATAATGTTATTTTTTTTTATTTTTACAAAAGTCATTCCAAAAATTTGTCCCTAAGTATTTGGGACAAAATTTATTTTCGTTGTTAAAATTTAGGGACCATGTTTTTTGGGAACATATATTTGCGTCCCAAATCCATCGTGAATAGTTAAACTGAAACAATTTAGGGATGGGATGCCTTGTCCCAAATAAGTTGTTTTCTTTTAGTGATACTTAAAGGAACTGTATTACATCAATCTTAAAGGATACAATCTTGTTCAAAAATAGAAAAAGAAATATAAATGTTCAACATTAAAGGAACTAAATCTTCATATGCCATTCCTCAAACCAAATATCATCTTCATGAGCATCTGCAAAAGAATTAAATGAATGAGCTACGAAGCCCCAGTAAGGATCACCAACCATTTGAATGAAGTATCAAATATGACTCAAAACATTTCCCGACTTTCCCAAAACATATGGAAAATGTTACATCACTTTACTTTACTTGAAATAACTTTCAAAACACTTAGAATATACCTTACATAACTTATAAAAGAGACTAAAACTTAGCCCGGACGATATGCTCATCCAGACCTATCGTCCGCAATGCCCGAACGATCTGAGTCCTGTGTTCGGTCGACCTGATAGATCTAGGTAGTAGCCTCAGTAATTTTGTTCGGACGAAGTCGTCCGTGATTTAAAATAGACAATTTTTAGTGCAAAATAACAAAGAAAATGCATTTTTTGAAATCCCCAAAGGTCTCAATCCAAAATGACACATTTTGACACACTTTCACACACCAAATATGACCAAAACAAGGACAACAAATGCAATAAACCATACTACAAGTACCATGAATTACTCATAACAGTATAGACGAGCATATAGAACATTAGATACTACGACTATGGTTCTTGCTAGACACATACAAACCACACAACCGATCTCATTCATCTAATCTAGGCTCTAAAGAAACTACTAACAACCCCTTAACATGTATCCCGGTTGAAGAAGGGCTCATTTATATATAGTCATAGGTCCAGATATCCCCCCTGGACGTACGAGGTTCAGTCTTTTAAGGATACACCCCATTTTAATTGTTAGCAGCTCTAACTTTATCCCATTTAGAGGAGGGCTCAGTGGTGCAGTACAAATCAGTGCACAGTACATATCAGTAGTCAGTAATTAGAGATGTATCCTTCTATAAAGTCGTTCCTAGACAAAAGTTCGAGGTTGGGGCGAGGACACGACCAACACATAAAAAGTACGACATCAACAAAACAACAATAAGGAAATATATATCATACACAAATAGACACGACGATCAACCACACAAATGCATATACAATTCAATAATTCATACATTCTTAATGCAATAAAACATATGCAGAATCATTTCATCATACTTCAATAATAGTAAATTTCAGTTCATGTTTTTTATGTCAAAAAAACAAAGGTGAAGATCCTTACCTCAAAAGTTTAAAATCGAATTCTATGAAGAACACAAATCACCAAAATTCAAATAATCCAGCCCACTTCGTGAAGCTATTCCTCACAACTCGATCGTTGAAATCACAATCCACCGTCCACATTATAGCTTTATCAATCCGCTTTCTAAGCAACTAGAATCGCTCTTATCAGACTCCGTTGACTATGTCAATTATGCAAAATACCTCACATCACTTAGTTTTTCCAGTCTTCTCTTTTCTTTCATTTCTCTCGTCTTTTTCTTCCTCTATCTTTTTATAACTTCCCTCTTTATTTTTACAGTATTAACTACTAATAACTCCCCTCTATCTCCCGTACAAATATGCCCCTCAAGTTTCTAACTTCAACACTTGGGTCCCTCAACTAACCAAACATATCAAAGCGACCCTTGAATGAATAAATACAACATATAACAAATAAAAAAATATTTTATTACACAAAATTAAACCTAAAGCATGCAAGTCACATAGTTTAAAAATTGGAGTTTCACAAAACCCATTTCTAGTAGTGAGAGAGGAAAATCCGTTTTGTCTTAAGCTTGGGGATAGGTAGGATGAAACTGTCTTTGGTGTTAATTTATCCATCCACTTGCTTTAAATTTCGTCGTAATTGAGAATTTTGTCTTAAGCTTGAGGATAGGTAGGATGAAACTTTGTCTTTATTTATCCATCCACTTGCTTTAAATTTCGGTGAACTAAAAGCCTGCCCCTGATAGCTCTCCCCTTATTTATTTATTTTATAAGTGAACTGTCCTCTTTACATGACTGGAAAAGCTTTGTATTACCATACTTAATCAGAACCTCTAGAGAGAGAGAAAGAAACAGAGAGATGGCTGATGTTGGAACTGTAGGTTTTATCTTAGATAATCTCAAGGAGACAGTGATCAAGAATCTCGAGTTGTTTTCCACACATGAAGACTTTAATTCTAAGTCGTTGTGCGATAACCTCGATTGGCTTAGTAGCTATGTCAAAAGGTCCGGAGAAGATACAGAGTATGAGAATGATGATAATATCCTGAAATTGGTTTACAGAACTGAGGATGCCATTGAGAAATTCATCTCCAGACGAAGAAACAAAAGTGCGGTTGAGAGAATGATTAACGCGTTTGACCAACTTTACGAGTTTAAAAATATTGGCAAGGATCTTCGTAACAACATGCGAGATGTTCAGAGTCTTATCGACAAGGTCAAACTTGGAGGAGCTCAGATCGTGACAGCGGACATCAACCCCCGAATCAAGCTCCAAAAGGTAACTCTACTACTTTAATTAGTTCGATCAATTGCCCGATTCGCCTTTCTGAGCTTCTATTGAATCGAAAAATAAGTTTGATATTTGTCCATCTTTTCAATATGCATTCTATGGATGACCTGCATGATACACCCTTCATCCTCAAATAATATTAACATTTGGGACTTCAATTTTTTTCTCAAAATAATATTAACATTTGGACTATCAAATTTAATGATTTTTTTTACCAACTTTACCCTTTTCTTAATTTTCTTTTAACCACAATTTCAATTTCCAAAGAGTTAACGAAGATGTATTAGTTTTTTAGCTTTGACTTTTTATTGCTTTTAGAAATCTTTTAATATATGCGAAAAATTCAAATGTTTACATTATTTTGTTATAAAGAGAGTATAACCGATCAATATAAATACTCTGCCTTTATCATATATTCCATTTTGACCAATTTACGAAATAATTCACATTGATTTTTTCGATCACAAGCACTATGTTAAATTTTCGATTTTTCCTCTCCCTCTAGATACAAGTTCATCTTTCTTTCTTTAAATGTTTATTTTAGTTCTTTTTTATGTTCTTAAAATTTTGTAAACTATTATTTTTGTCAAATTAATTCAAAAATAGTAATTTCTGCCACTTTTGATCACATATCACACATCGTTAATAATAATTTAAATTAATAAAAATACCCTTAAGGCTGATGATATTTGCAGAACACTATTGTAAAGCTTATGTTTTGTGTACGGGATCTCACGCTCTAGAGACCATGGCGGACTCGATCAAAATGATCTTGTTACCGACGCAAGTGTTTTAAAGGACCATAAGGTTGAAAAAATGAAAATTCTGATATGAATCAGGTTCTTGTGAACCTTGCGATTTAGAATTGGTCACATCACTATAGAATGAGGAGATATACAATTTTTTGTGGTCATTTCTGAACTGTTAAATGAGACCTGATCCATAACATAATTATCATGTTACTATCCCTTCCCTATCAAGTCATAAAAAATAAATCCTATATTTCAGAGTTTAAAACTACAAATTAAATTCTGCAATGTAAATTTTAGAGAATTTTATAAAGTATTTGAAAATATAAAACAATGGTTCGCCACCTTCCCCCACTCCCAAGAAAAACTACACGGCATTAGCAAGGATAATCCAGTTGGTTGCGGGGTGACAGATTGTTTAAAGAGATGCAGTATCGATTCTTGCCAGTTACAGTGTGGAAGTTTCAACCCTTCAATGTGGGGTGACTTCTCTTGGGCACCAAGTTAAAAGTCCTCCCACCTGATCGGTCTGCTGCGTCGCCTTGATTTACATCCACTAACTATTATGTCGAATTAGAGTGTGGGGCCCTAACGACGTGGATATCACATTTTTGTGTAGAAGAAAAACTACACGGTACTTTATTAATAAACAAGTAACTTTATTAATAAACGGTTGTGGGTTCGATACCCTCCTCACACAAACGGGCATGATTTAATTTCTAATTCTTTGGTTCTCTTTGTGTGAGGCACTTATATTCCCCTATTGGGGAAACCGGTCTTCCGGTCTTCTAATTCACCTCCTTAATTTGTGAGGCACTTATATTCCCCATTATGGGGCAACCGGCTTGCCGGTCTTCTAAATTCACCTCCTCTGTGAGGCACTTATATTCCCTTCTTGGGGCAATCGGTTTTCCGGTCTTCTAATTCACTTCCTCTATGAAGCACTTATATTCCTCATCATGGGGCAGCCGTCTTACCGGTCTTCTATCCGCTCTACATGGGCTCCCTCCTCTGGTGAGGTCCAAAAAAAAAGTAACAACAGTTGTAGACCTGAGGGATGATTAATTATATCCCCCAATCGATACTAATATCTTTTTTTAAATAAAAATATAACATTTTTATTTTAAAACAAGTATTAAAAATAATTTCGGCTATCATAGAATGAAAACCGCAGGACGAAGAAAAATGCGTGTACCTTTTGTGGGCAAAAAATCGTTTGTCCCCATTCTGTATCCACACGAATAAATATTTGCCACGTATATATTTTTTTTATGAGTTTCACTATTTCTTTTTAGGCTATAAATTTTTAATTAAAAATTTAATACATATCATTTTTCTTATTGATGGGAGAGAAAAGAGGACGCCGAATGGAGAAATGTGATTCCTAGCCCCTTTTGTGAGAGTGAATTGGTTTGAAAAAGAGAGGTTATATTCATAGTGAACAAATTAAAGTTAATCTAGCTTTTTAATCATTACAACTTATTAGCAGTAATTAAGTGACGAGTCTCAATGAAGTTAATCTAAAAGTTAAAAAATATCTTTTGTTACATCATGTAACAAGGTGACCTGGAATGTCTCATCTATCAATGAGACAACGAACCTAAAAGCACTTAATAAAATTATATTTCCATAAATATATAAATGATAACGTGTCTTACAATTATTCTTACTTAGGACATTGAGTGTTTATAAACCATAAGTTCCTCTAATCTATTACATCAAATGGTTTCGCTATCACCATCCTCAATCCCAATTGCCCCTTCCATATCATCATCATAATCATATACAAAAACATATTAAGTAATGAAATGAGCTACACTATCTCAGTAAGGTTCAAACGCTAATGGATGAAGAATCGTTAAACTCGAAATAATTTTCCAGTTTTCCAAATATGAAAATATACTTTAGGATGATTTAGCACATAAAACATCACCTTAAACCCATATAGATATAAGAAATAAGTATAACTTTCATGTAATACCCATAACTTTTTATTTATATGTTTTGCATGCTTTGTACTTAATTTTTTGTAATTATATGTTTAGTATTTTTTTATCATATGGTTTATATGTTATGTATTGTGTTGAAATGGTGTTGTGTTACTTTTTGTGTTTTATGAGTGGGAGGACATAGGTGTTAAAGTTAGGAAGTTTAGGTGTCAGTTTCAGGAGTTCCTTAGTGCGCTTGGAAGATAATTGAAAGAGTTACGAGTTAGTGCTGCCGGGTTTATTGGTTTCCTTTTTGCTTGTTTAATTGCTCGACTATCAAGTAAGGATCTTACACCTTCGCTTTTTCAATCCCTAAAATGCATGATTTCAGTATCTAAAGTTATAGAATTATATCAAATGTTAATACATATTTTCCTTGCATAAAATGGATGGAGCGTTGGATTTAGTTGCATTATATTTTATTACGATGTGGAATTGTATTTGTTATTTCCTTGCTGCCATAATTTGTAATTATTGTTAATTGATCATCTCATAGTGTACTTGTTGTTATTTGGTAGTCGTCTAATTGTTGTTGTTATCAATGTTGTCTATTTGGTTGTTGTCGACCGTTTGGTAGTCGTCCACACAACTATTGAGTATACTGCCTTGTTACGGACGATACATACTGGCAATTGGTTCATCCGCAGGCTTTGTGGTTGATCGGTGCAGATAATACACTCGTTTGGAGTATTAGTACGCTGGCTATAGACGATACTTCATTCAGGGCATTTATCTAGGGCCTGTATTGGTCTGTTTTGCATTCCATTACGTTATGTAATTAAGTCAAGTGTTGTGTCAACGTTTTAAATCTAGTATTGTGTCAAGTGTTTTCAACCGGTTTTGAGAAATAAAAAAACTTTTGAATCTTATTTTATGCTTCGTCCCAGAAGTCGTTTTGTCCTTACTGAGCTCCCCGGCTCATTCATATACTTTTCTTTCCTTGCAAACGTTAATGGAACTTAACCTTTCTATGTTTGTCAAAGGTTGTTCTTTCAATTTTTCCAGCTCTTCTATTCTTTCTTTTCTTCCTCTTCCTCTCCCTCTCTCTTCTATTTATGACTTATGTTTCTCCATATTTTTCTCAAGTGATGTGCCTCTACACCCCATACATTGCAGCTTTTTGAATTAAAAGATGTCTTTTCATATTCTAACTACTTTCCTCTCCAAAAAAACTACCGACTAACCCAAAATGTTCATCTTAACCCTTAGTCCTCTAACTTTCTATCATTCCTAATGCACCTTTAAGACTAATCAAATAAAAAATTTAAACAATTGAGCACTTAAAACAATTAGTATATGCATGCAAAGGATTTGGGTATCACACTTTTATTGAATTTGTGAAAGTTACTTATATTTCAGGGTACATTTTTTAAGCTAAAATATCTTCATGCTTTATATGGATTATGTATACTTAAAGTTAAAAATATGCTACATATTAAAATGTATATAACGATAACAACATTGTCATTTTAAGAAGAGCTCGAGAAAGGTAAATTTATAGTTTACGAGATTATGGATTTACTAAATATTACTCTTTAAATTCACAATAGGTCTTAAAATGTTCTATATATATATATAATCCAAGCGACACAATTATAAATACAGTCTCTTTATGACATTTCTACTAACACTATCTCTAGTACTTTGATTATTGAAATATTCAGAGTTTTTTTATTAGAATGGTCATGTTTTAGCAGAATATAAATATATATTTGGTTTGGTTCAATTTGGATTATAATTTTTTGTAAATCAAAACAAACGTTCGTTTTAATTTAATCCAAACCGAAACGGTCCAATGCACCGCTCAAATTGAAAAATCAGTTTGAATGGCTTTGGATTGGTTAGTTTGGAATTTTTTTTTTTTTTTTTAACAAGCCTAAGGAGTCGAAGAAATACACTAATGCGATTGTGCAGTTTGTTCACTTTCCAATTACCGTCGTTTTTTGCAATCCATAATATCTGAAATATATACCTTATTTTTTTTACATATAAACAGGAACCAATAATCATTGATGATACGGATATGGTTGGATTTGAAGACGTTGTACAAGATATTACAGGATCTCTTAGTGGCGGACCAGTGGATTTACAAGTCTTCTCAATTGTTGGTTGCCCAGGTTTAGGCAAGACCACAGTTGCTAGAAATGTATTTAAGCATCCAGCCGTGGAATATTTGTTTTTTGCCCGCGCATTCATATCAATTCCTGCAGATTACAGAAAAAAGGAATTGTTACTCCAGTTGACGCGGCATTTTGAAATTAACCTTACCAATGAGGAAATTTATAGCGTGTCGGAGGAACGTTTGGAGCAAGTGATTAGCGAGTATCTGAGTAAGAGGCAGTTTCTGATTGTCCTTGACAATATCTCAACTCCAGAAGAATGGGATGCTATCAGAGGGAGCTTTTCCAAGCAACCAGAAGCGTAGCCGAGTTTTAATAACTACTCAAAATATGGATGTGGCCAGGTACGTTGGAAAAGGGCAAGGGCGGGAACCTTACAAATTGCGGTTTCTGTCCCCCGGTGAGAGTAGTGACTTGCTACGGAAGAAGGTATTTGGCGAAGAAGATATCCCATCACACCTAGAAATGCCGGAGATGCTCATTCTAGATAGATGTGATGGGCATCCATTGGCTATTATTATAGTTGCCGGTATCCTCATAAGTAATCGGGAAGAAAGTAACTGGTGGAAGAAAGTGGCTAGGAAAGTTGAGACTTTTAGTCTTGCAGAAACAGGGGGAGTGAAAAATGTGATCTGGTTGAGTTTCAATAACTTACCTTATCATTTAAAGCCATGTTTTCTCTATCTTGGTATTTTCCCCGACGGCTATGTAATTCCATCGAAGACATTGTTCCAGTTGTGGGTATCGGAAGGCTTTGTCCCCCTTGCTAACGGGGAGATGACCTCGGAGGATAGAGCTGAGGACTGCTTGGAGGAATTGGTCAACAGGAGTCTAGTGCTGGTAGATAAGAGAAGGTTAAATGGTCATATTAAGAGTATAAGGCTGATTTCAATGGTTCGTGAATTTTGCAAGGTGCAGGGGGAAAAGAAGAAGCTATTTCGAGCGATTGAAATGTCTGAACCGGCTAGGGATAGAGCTCACTATGATGACGACTTTCGCATATTGGTTAATTCCAATTTTTCGGACTACTTTAAGAGGAACGCATCAGGTAAATATCTTCGTTCGTTCTTGACTCTTTCCAATGACTTCCTTTTGCCTTTAGAACAAACCCCGCACTCCCACATCCTCGAAGCCTTAAATTGTGTCAGAGTATTGGATATTAGATCCATCAAGCTGAAACACTTCCCTGCTGAAATAAATGATAACTTGCTCCTTCTCAAGTACCTTGCTATGTTTAGTGAGCTAAAGGTTATTCCTCGGAAAATGTCGAATCTGACGTTCCTCCAAACTCTTATATTCTTAACTACACAATGTGAGGTTGAGATCAAAGCAGACATATGGAAGATGGCACGATTAAGGCATTTAGTCACCAATGTACCCGCAAATCTGACGAGAAATACTGAAAATTTGCCAGTGAATGAAAATTTGCAGACACTTACTATAATATCAGTTGAAAGTTGCACGAAAGAAGTGTTTGATAGGGCTAATAAGCTCAAGAAATTGGCCATTTGCGGAACATTAGCCAATTTTTTGGACGAATGTGCGGAAGGAAGTTTATTTCATTGTCTTCAACAACTTGAATTCCTCGAAAATTTGAAGCTCTTGAATAATAATGGGGCTGCTGAAGTACATCGTCTCCCGAGCAGTGACCGTTTCCCGGCCAACCTCACAAGACTGACTCTAAAAAAAACAATGCTGCCGTGGTTACAAATGTCTATTTTAGGAAAGCTGAGGAAACTTGAGGTGCTGAAATTGAAGGACAATGCATTTGTGGGGGCATTATGGGAAACGGAAAGTGATGGTTTTCCATCTCTAAAAGTATTGCACATTGGAACTAGTACAGATTTAGTTACGTGGAAGGCTTCAGAAAGTCATTTTCCAAGATTGACAAAGCTGCATCTAATGCATTGTCCTAAGCTTGAGGCCATCCCACGTGGCCTCATAAACAGATCGAATCTCGGTTTTATTCAAATTCATTACTGCAATGCTGCGTTGGCTTCCTCCGCAAGGAAACTTGTTTTGGCAAAACTTCAATTGCAAGCTCAAGACAAGAATGACAAGAGTACCCCCCTGAAGCTGGCCATTTATCCTCCAGAAGAACGTTGATTGCCTCAGCTTTCTTTGCAGGTTAGTAGAAGAAATGTAATTTGATTGTCATCTCTCTTTCTAGTCGGGAAATAGTGCAGAATGCCTTAAGTTCTGAACGTGCGGAACAAATCTCACCGTTGAATACGAATATTTGACCGCTGAATTTCTTTTATAATAGAATTGCAGCCTCGATTTTTGGCATTAGACGAACGTGATTTGTTTCTCACGTGCAGAAATTAAATCATTCCGCATTGGAACCTTCATTCTCCCCTTCTTGAACATATAAATACAATAGAACGGCAAAAAATTTCTCTATTCTCATATCATGTCTCATTCTCTATCCCACGCATAGATGATTGTCACGTATTTACTTTTCCCTTACGGGTTCCACTATTTCTTTTAGGTTATAAATTCTTTAATTAAAAAAATAACAAATGTCAATTTCTTATTATTGGTACGTGAACATTTTCAGGTAAAATCTGGCTGGCCAGGATCACCCGTGTAGAGGCGAGAAATTTCTACACTGTTTTATTTTCTTTTCTTGCTCGCATCGAACTTTCTAGATGCAAAACAGTTTCTTCCATTTGTGTTTATTATTGTTATTTGATTTGGTTTTGAGAATTCTGTTCAGTTATGGCTTCTCAATCTCAGTCATGGCTAGGAATTTTAACTTTGATGAACTTTAATTTGCACTGCTTCTTGCTATTATCATTACGCTTGGTATTGCTTTCAGTTCCCCCCACCCCACCTCCCTCCCCCTCCCCCTCCCCTTCCCTATACATACATGTATTTATATTTTTTGTGTTACGAGTTATTATTAATATAGTATTGATCATCGACCTACAAGTATAAGAGTAATTTATAATATACTTGGTAGGGTGCACGTATTTTGAATGTTTTATAACTTTACGTTTTTTACCCGAGCTATTATTATGAATACTCCTTTAGTAAGCTTTATTTTATATAATTAATTTATTAAATTGCATACTGGCATGCAAGGTAGACATATACTTGTATGGTTTGTGCGATTTCTTTGATTTCATATGTTTAATGCGTCTTTATAGGTTAAAATCATCATAGAAATTTAGCTTGTGTATTCGTGGAATGTGGTTGATAAGCCTTGAAATAGGTTATTATATATAATTAGAAATCAATTGATTAATGAAACACACTCTAGATTAAAAGACCTTTAGGATAATATTTTGATTAGTTTAGTGAATTCACGTGCCTTGGACCTTCGCCATATCAAACTTCTTATTTAAGTAATTTTTTTTTAGTTAATTAATTTAGAGTAATAAACTATCATCAACCATTTTGATTTACTTTATTTGTTCTTGATCCTTGTAAAATTATTTACTAAGGAATTAATTAATCATTATCCTCTATAAGACCGACCTTAACTACAACAACCTATACATGTTACACTTGCTAGTATATATATTACATATATATTTCAAAGAGCTACATGAAATATATATATATATATATATATATATATATATATATATATATATATATATTTATATAAAAGCCGGGGAAGACGCCTGATGCTTTGACATTTGGCGTGTCCATGGTCACGGGCGAATTAAAAGTTGCCATGTGGTGGCTTTGCATTCATGAAGTTTCACCTCCATTAGCTAAGGTTATTAATACATAACATAATCTTTGAACCTAATTTACAAATAATAAATTCAATGTATATGTTTAATTTAAGGATAATGACTATTTAATAAGAAGAAGATGAATAGCTTCTAAAAACCTTTTATAACATTATAAAAGGAATTTAGCTATACTAATTAGATTTATTTTATCTAATTGTTTAAGAAGGTCTTCAGCAATTCAATTTAGAAGAAATCTGAGCAAATCTTTTTAGCTAATAGTTTTTATAATAATCTAATCAACTACTGATAAAACAATAGGTAGAGGAAATGTCTACCATCATTTTAATTGATCCGAAGAGTCTAGCAAATGGGGATTTACATTACATTCAATGCAATAAATGGAAGTTGGAAAGTCACTCTAATCTTGGTAGCTCAAAGGACAATAATATTTCAGTAGGATTACATAATTCAATTCATAAACAAAAAACCATAAAACATCAATATGATTGCACAATTCAATTTCATGAAGCCAAACCCTACCCTTAAAGTATTCTAAAAGGCAGTCAATTTTTAAATTATGAAAATTGTTCGGTGGAATAAATTGATCAGTGGTTGGGCTTGAGGAAGACAAGGGGATCACTTAATAAACTAAATACATAGCCAAGAATGCTTCAGAAGTTTAAAGGTCACAAATTTAAATTTTTTAATTGATTTATTATCTTATAAAAATAGTTAATATTATCAATAGTTATAATATTTTGCCCTTTAATAGAGTTTTTACCTTGGTCTTCATTATTAGAACAATAATTCTTTGATTATATTTGTCACATCCCGAAACTGGGTAATAACCTGAAAGTGTCTCATCTAACATTGAGACACTGAACTCAAAATAGAAAGGATAAATTCACAGTTATACATTACTTAGAAGGGGGTCTAAAAAGCCTTACATCATTATTAAAGTGTTTCAAATGAGATACAGTAAAACCTCTATAAATTAATATTGTTGGACCATGATTTTTATTATTTTATAGAAATATTTATTAATTTAAAGAGATATTGAAGGGTTACATTACATCAGAAATTCAACCTTGTGATGTTGGAATAATAAGAGCTTTCATTATGCACTATCGTAGGACATTTTATTGTAGGATTTTAGAAGGCTATGAGTTGGGCAATCTGATCCAGGTAAGATTAATGTTTTGGATGTTATCAATCTTGCAGTCTTGACTTGGACAGTTAATGTTCAGCAAGAGACAATAACAAATATTTTTCGACACTGAAAAATTCGTTCAGGGGATGAAGTCTCATGGAATTTTAGATGAACTCACTTGTGAAAACGACATTCATGAACTTGAGGTCATGATTAATGATCTCGTCTATTGCAATAAAATGGATGTCAATAGCCTATTGGACTATTCGAGTGAAAATTATACATGTTTAGAAGTTCAGAGTATAGAAGAAATTGTGGCTACTATCCTTGAAAATAATGTTGATGATGAAGTTGAAGACGATACAGTACCTTTGGAATCAGATACGCATAAGGAAGCACTTATCGCGTTTAGAACTCTTCAAAACAAATTGGTGCAATTCAAGAACGCAACGCTAAATTTTGGATGCAATAAGAAAAGTTAGATATGAGCTTCAACTAGACTTCAATTTTAAGAAAAAACAAACAACACTATAATCATATTTCTGTAAATTGTTTTAGTTATTTTTGTGTAAGTTTATATAATTATTAATATATGATATTAATGGGACCCTATATTTACATAGGGTTTTTTGAAAATATAATATCTTATTATTTTATCGAAATTTGTTAATTTTTCAACTGGCCCAAGTCGGAACCGGAGAAAAATATTATTTTAAAGAGTTTATTAATTTACCGATTATCAATTTGAATAGGTTTTATTGTACTTGTTCTTACCAAAAGAAAATATAAGTGTTCAACTAATAAAGGGAATCTAGCCATTCTATTACATAAGTTCATAGGCAATCACTCATCATATTCCCCTTCCCAAGTATCATCCAAGGGGGAGTGTTGTAAATATATAATGAATAACTCTTCTAGTAACACTAGAAGTCTTAGGGGCACATGAAATCTTACGGCCTAACCTCTATAAATAGAGTGCTTTGGTTCATATCATAATAAATAAATTATCAATCTACGCTAGTTCCCTACTTCTATTTTATCGCTATAAACATCTCCTCTTAGTATTATAACAGTTTTTAAGTTTTCAATATTAATGTTTTTTTTTAAGCCCGAAAGGGCGTTGCCCCCGAGGGGGAGAGAGCGGAGAGTACCCTAGAAAGGCCGATTAAAGTACGCTCCATGCCTGGGGAGGGTATTGCCTCACCAGAGGAGGAGATTATTGCACCAATAAAGAGGAGATACGGGAATCGAACACGGGATTATTAATGTTCTTTAATCCCTTATCAAATAATCTTTATTTTTAATTAATAATAATTACTCTTAAAAATATATCTAATTGACAGTTCACGATTAAAAAATAATATAAACCTTAGTCGTAACCTCCTTAACCTCCCGTAAAAGTTACAGTTAATGTTATAACCGTTTAACTATTGACCACTGTTAATAAACGACGGTTAAATGATTACAATCTTAACCTTGATTACCTCTAACTCAATTTCAATAATTTTATTTTTTCAAAAAGAAAAAAATATATATTATTTTCGAAGTAAAAGAATGTCGAATTTAAAATCTATCTTACGAGTAAAAAATGCTCACCAATTATAAATGTGGCATCGGCAAAATAGGTTTATCCCTACCTCGCAAATTCATAAACTAATGAATAGTTTAATTCTCAACAAATAAACACAAAATTATTTAATTAAACACCCATAGAAAATATGGCTAAACCTAATCGGTTGTAACTTGAGTAACCGAATTTGCGAGGTTTGGATTTGTATGAGTTCAAAATCAGAACAAAAAGCATACACTAGATAAATAAACTCATATAAAGAACCTATAAACGGATTTAAACGAATCATGTATACAAGATGTTCCGTATTCGTTTTCATTTTACCATATTTATTACCGTATTCATACATTTTCTTCACAACATAATGTTGGAATTATCACATATGTTTAAAATATACTTTGAGATCCTTTGTATATTTTATTGTAATTTGATTAAAATTTTAATAACTTCCTTAGTAGTGTTACACCTTATTGATAATAACTTTCTTATTAGAATAAGACTCCTATATTACATGTACATGTAATTGTTTCATGGTAATTATTCAATACAAAATATTCTTCCATATTTTTTATGGTATCAGATCTCTCACGGTAGAGAACATTTTTTTTCTTGCCATTGATCACAGCAATTAATTCTATTGATCACAGAATTCTATTTATTAATTCCATTTACCTTCTCATAAAAAATAGTGTTTTATGATTTATAATCTTCATCTTCATTCTAATGTTATATATTTATAGATTATACAAAAAATATATAACATAAATGAATTGAATTTAAATGAAGAAGTTCAATGATTTTTTTTAAGAAGAAGTTGAAAGATTTTCTTTTTTAATGAAGAAGTTCATTGGTTCTTTTTAAATGAAGAAGTTGAATGAGTATTTTGAAAATAAATAAGTTCAATGTTTTTTTTTTTAAATGAAGAAATTCAATAGTTTTCTTTTTTTAATGAAGTAGGCACGCCATGTTTTTGTAAAACAAGGCATAACTCCATTCTCTTGGAATTCCTACCAAGACATTCCTCTTCTACACTCACGCAATCATCCTAGCACCAGGGCCGGTCCTGACATTTTCAGGGCCCGGGACGAAAATTGAAAATGGGGCTCCCTAATATAAACAATAAAATGGGACATTGAGTAAATTCACTAAAAAAACACAAACGCAAGGATTTGATCCCACGACCTCTTTCATGCTTATTGTGCACTCTACCATTGTTCCAAAGCAATTTATTGTCTACACACACACACACACACTAGCAAATGACCCTGCTATGCATGGAAATACTGAATTTTAAATTATTAATTTAATGGTTGTACAATTGTATTTAGAACAAAAACTCGTTAACTGTAATGCAACTTTTATTGAGTAACTCACAAATATAAGGGTGAACACCGAAGGATTATTGGATCAAATAATATATGATCAAAATAATTAAACATAATCCTATACTATTTCGATTAATGTTTCATCCAATGTTTTGGTACAATAATCACTACATTACTACTATTACATATTAATCACCAAATCTTTTAAGAAAAATGAAGAGACTATGTAGTGTGGCTTCATTTTTCTTATGGAGTCATCTAATTCATGAAGTTTTTTCAACACTGTGTGCTCCACATTTTGAGATAATGCATCTTCTTCTATGAGAGCGAGTAATTTTCTGCTCAAATGTTTTTCGCCAAACTTGCATTGCTGTAAGATCCATTTTATTGTGCTTTGATTGGGTCTGGTTTGGGTTTGGTTTGGTTTGAGACTCAAACCCAGACCCAAACCAGCTTTGGATTGAGTCTGGGAATGAAATCTAAAGTGTTAAATCATCCCCAAACTCAATCCAAAGTTGGTTTGGGTCTGAGTTTGAGTCTCATCAAACCAGATCAAACTCAAACCAAACCCAATCCAATGTTTTTATTCCCTGAAAGATAAAATCAGTCTAATAATATATAATAATAATTATTTAAAGGGAATTTATTAACAATAATGTTTATTGGATAAAAACTTATTCAAAATAGATGTAAATAATAATTAAACGTCAAAAGTCATGAACATCAAATGGATGAAGAGATGAGTAAATATTAGAATAAAATATTCTCATAAATTCCCATAAGTTCACAGAAATTTCCCAATAAATTCCCTCAAATAAGTTCCTCATAAACTTTATAATTTTTTGCAAAATTGGTCATTTTTGAAGGGCAATCTTTTAAGAAAACCCTATTGGGCATGGCTTAAAAACTCTGTTGGGCATGACTTAAAAACTTAATTCTTAGAACCAAACTAACAAATCAAGTCTAAATTAAGTTTTTGCTTAAGACTTCTAGGACATACGTAAATCAATACATATAACAGAAAAGGTTACCAAGAATTAGGATTCTTTGTACCCAGCAATCAAATAAATCGAAACATTTAAAAGAAAATTCATAATAAAAAATTAAAAGTGCCTAGCAATGATCAATAGATTCGGCTATCATAAATCAATGCAAAAAAGCAAAATTTTACTAATAATATAAAAGAAATTTAGAAAAATAACACAAGGGTAATAAGCAATATGATGATACATAGTTATCAGAAACTTGAATATTATTTAGGCTATATACTTTAATAAATACAATATTGCTTCAATCTTGAATTTAATGTTTCACTTTGACTTAAAATAAAAATTAATAAAAGTTTTTTACTTTTAATAAAATTTTCTTCTAACATTATTAGTTAAGGAAATTTAATCTCCTTAAATTATGTTTAAACTAAGGAAGGTTAGTAGTGGAAGTTTATATGAAAAAATATTATTATTTTAGGAAATGAGTAATTTAATTCTAGTGATTCTGAAAAGAAAAAAAAAATCATAATAGACATATTTTACTTGACAAAAACTCATTATGTATACTTTATTCGACAAAAACTCAAAAACAGTAAGGTCGGTAAGTAGCTTATAGATTAATGTAAACATTATTGCAATATAAAAATTCAAACGAAACAAATTTTTTCTTACAGAATTTATTACAATATTCCAACTATCTCATAATTTTCTATAATTTGAAAAATGGGGGGAAAAAGGCATAAGATTGTAATATGAAAATCAATTTATAACCATCTCCTAAATTTTCTCACATCAGAAAAGAAAAAATATACAAACACGAAAAGTCATTAAATCTTGAGAATTGTTCCTCGCTCTCACTCTCAACTTCATCTTCGACCAATTTCGAACTCGTTCTACCACTACTCAACCTCCGTCCCCTTTATCACTGACGTCAACCATCTAGACCAACCATAAACAAAACTATAGGAAAAAGGTCTATAATAAAGCTACATGAAAATATGTATATAGTATATTTAATGTAGATTATTATATCAAAACCAAAAATACTGAAATTTTACTTAAATTAGCATTCCATTAAAAGAATTAAAGAAAATAGTTGTAAAATGGTCGTCAGAGTAGCTGGCAATGTGGTATAGCATTTGACGTGCATGTTGCGTGTTTGAATCCTGCCTCCTCCAAATTGAATAAAATAGTTCAAATTTTTTGCACCAATCAAAAGTTTTATAACTAATTAAAAATATAAAAAAATCCTAGAAAATGACACGTGGCATGATATATATACAAATCTGAAAAGGGCTTCTGTAATATATATATATATATATACTAGCAAAAATACAAACGTAATGTTTAATGAAATAAAAAATGTCAAAGTAATTTTGTATCTCAAAACATGTCAAAGTACACAATTTTATAGTATTGTCAAACTCAAAAAACAATGTAACTTTTCAATGTGGGATACTCTAATAAGCAAATTAAGAATTTACAACCAAAGTAAAATTTATAAATTTTATGCACATTAATTTTCTTTTATAGTTTTGTCATTTGTCAAATTTTAAAAATAATAATAATTTTTTTATGTGGGAGTTTTTATTGTTGTTAATTCTCTTGTTTGACTTTAGATTAACATTTTTAACTTTGATTATAAGTTCAATCGGAATTCAGAGGACCCGGCCATCTGAATTACCCGTTATTTGTTAAAACTTTAACTATTTATATTTATATAAATAAAAAATATAAGAAGCAAATATGCGGGCTTCCTTAATTTGATGGGCTAAAATGTCAGCCCAATTTTGTAACTCAAAACATGTCAAAGTACCATCTTTTATAGTATTGTCAAACTCAAAAAATAATGTAACTTTTCGATGTGGGATACTCTTATAAGCCAATTAAGAGTTTACAACCAAAATAAAATTTAAATTAACATTCCATTAAAAGAATTAGAAAAGCTGTTGTCAAATACTTGCTAGAGTAGTTGGCAATGCAGTATGACGATTCGACACGCAGGTCGGGGGATCGAATCCTCCTCTCCCGGTTTGAATAAAATAGTTTAACGTTTTTTGCACCTATAAAAGTTGATATTTAATTTTTATTAAGATAAGTTATTTTTCAATTAATTTAATTAACCTAAATATTCTCAACCAATTAAAAAATTAGTAAATTAATTAAAAAAAGTGAAAATCTAAGAAAAAAAGATGGAAGAAATATATAGATACAATTATCTACGTATATATATATATATATATATATATATATATATATATATATATATATATATATATATATACTAGCAAAAATACCCGTTCTATGCACGGAAACGTAATGTTTAATGAAAGAAAAAATGTCAAAGTAATTTTGTAACTCAAAACATGTCAAAGTACACTCTTTTATAGTATTGTCAAACTCAAAAAACAATGTAACTTTTCAATATGGGATACTCTTATAAGCAAATTAAGAATTTACAACCAAAGTAAAATTTAACCAACCAATCACAAATTTATAAAATAATTAATTGAACAAAAATTCATAGAAATTACACGTAGGATTTAGAAGGATGTGATTGGCTGAAACTGAAAACAAACTATGTAATATAAATATAGATAGATACTCCTTCCGATTCAAAATATAAGTCTTTTTAGGAGTTTTTACACAAATTAAGATACTAATCAAGATGACTAAAGTACCCCTAATTAATACTCCAAAAGAACAAATAAATTAATGAAGAGTTGCATGAGAAGTATACATTTTGACAAATATGAATATATGGAGAAAATAATGTAAGGGTAAATTAGCCAATAAATGCACCATTTTTGTAAAAAGACCTATATTTTGCAACAAAAAATAACTCTTAAAAAAACTTCTATTTTGAATCGGAGGATGCATAAATTTTATGCCATTAATTTTCTTTTATAGTCTTGTCATTTGTCAAATTTTAAAAATAATAATTATTTTTTTTATGTGGGAGTTTTTATTGTTGTTAATTCTCTTATTTGACTTTAGATTAATATTTTTAACTTTTATTATAAATTAAAATTTCTACAAATTAATACTTTAGTTTTAGAGAGTTTAGAAAAAGATTCACTTGATTTTTGCAGTATAAACAAAGCGAATTGATTTTTTTAAATATCCATATTTATTTATTTTTAAAAATATATTATGAAAATAAAAATTCTCCATTAAAATAAAAAAAAATGAACATTGCATAAGTCTGATCTAAATCGAACTTGATTATAAGCTCAATCAGAATTCAGAGGACCCGGTCATATCAATTACCCGTTATTTGTTAAAACTTTAACTATTTATATTTATATAAATAAAAAATATAAGAAGCAAATAAGCGGGCTTCCTTAATTTGATGGGCTAAAATGTCAGCCTAATTTTGTAACTCAAAACATGTCAAAGTACCATCTTTTATAGCATTGTAAAACTAAAAAAACAATGTAACTTTTCAATGTGGGATACTCTTATAAGCCAATTAAGAGTTTACAACCAAAATAAAATTTAAATTAGCATTCCATTAAAAGAATTAAAGAAAATAGTTGTCAAATACCTGTCAGAGTAGTTGGCAATGTGGCGTAGCATCCGGCTTGTAGGTCGGGGGATCGAATCCCCTCTCTCCCAATTTAAATAAAATAGTTTAACATTTTTGCACCAATAAAAGTTGATATTTAATTGTTATTAAGATAAGTTAATTTTCAATTAATTTAATTAACCTAAATATTCTCAACCAATAAAAATTAGTAAATTAATTAAAAAATGTGAAAATCTAAGAAAATAGTATTGAAGAAATATATAGTTACAAATATACGTATCTATAACATGCTCTGTAATATATATATATACTAGCAAATGACCCGTGCTATGCACGGAAATACTGAATTTCAAATTATTAATTTAATACTTGTACAATTGTATTTAAAACAACAACTCGTTAACTTTAAATTTTCAGAAAACAAATAAGAAAATTCAACATGATTAGGTCATATGACTTTTATTAAGTAACTCACAAATGTAAGGGTCAACACCATAATGATTATTGGATCGAATAATATATAATCAAAAGAATTAAAAATAGTCTTATACTATTTCAATTAATGTTTCGTCCAATGTTTTGATCCAATAATCACTACACTACTATTATTAAATGTTAATCACCCAATCTTTTTAGAAAATATGAAGAAACTATGTATTGTGACTTCATTTTTCTTATGGAGCCATCAAATTCATGAAATTTTCTGCTCAAGTTTTTTCCGCTAAACTTGCATTACTGTAAGATGCATTTTAGTAATATTTTTAATCCCTGAAAGATAAAATTAGTCTAATATATTAATAGATTATTTAAAGGAAATTTATTTCTTTTCAAAAAAATGACATTTATTAATAGTAATGTTTATTGGATAAAAATAAATCAAACATTGATATAAATAATAATTAGACATCAAAAGTCATGAACATAAAAATGATGAAGAGGTGAGTAAATGTTGGAATAAAATATTCTCATAAATTCCCGTAAATGTTGGTATTGCAGTCAGCCGAAATTGAATATTAAACACGATGGCCGAGGTAAAGAAAACGAAACCGAAGACATGTTTCACTCTTACCAAGGCACAAAAAGAGATAGTTTTGCTGTGGTTAAAAAATTAAAGCTCCCAGATGGATATGCATCGAATTTGGCGCGATGTGTTGACATGAAAGAGCTGAAAATATTTGGAATGAAAAGTCACGATTCTCATGTATTCATGGAGAGACTTTATCCTTATACCACTTAGAGAAGTACTACCTGCAACTTAGCCTGTTCTATAGAGATTTGTGTTCCCAAAGTTTAGTGTGGCGCATATAAGAATTGAAGGACACTATTGCTATTTTATTGTACAAGTTAGGGAGAATATTTCCTCCAGGATTTTTTGATGTGATGGAACACTTACCCATTCAACTTCCGTACGAAGCCAAGGTTGGTGGACCGGTACAGTTTAGGTGGATGTACCCGTTCGAGAGGTAACAACCAATATCTTTATGATATAAACTTCATTTTATTTTTCATGTACGTATTTACAATGTGATTTACTACTTATGCTTTAATTAGGTACTTGCACCATCTAAAAAAGAAGATAAAAAACAAGGCCAGAGTTGAGGGGTCAATTTGCAATGCATACTTGGTCGAAGAACCTGCTACATTATTTAGCTATTATTTCGAACCCCACGTGAAAACGAAAGTTACAACCATTGGGCTAAATGATGGTAATGACGAGACAAGTGAACCTGATGTATTATCAATTTGCAACTTACCGGGAAGATCATTTGGAAAAAAAAGAAAAGATTTTATTATGTGATAAAGATTATAAAACAACAATGAATTATATCTTAATGAATTGCGAAGACGTCGAACCATATCTTCATTAAGTAAACCCATCTATTTCTTCATTTTTGTTATATAATTAAAAGTAACAAAATAATAATATTGTCATTTAATTTGTAACTCAGGAAATTTATCAGTGAAGTACATGACCAAACTCTAGAGATAACGGAGGAAGAACTTCAAAGCCGGATTTATAGTGATTTTTCCAAATGGTTTCGAACTCATGTAAGTTGGTATTGTGTAGAAATGTACTTGTCTTAAGAATGCCTAAACTAAACTAATTTAACTTTTGTTGTTCTCAATAGATACATAGCCTTCCCCAACATTCTGAAATGTTGTTGAAAAATCTGTCATGGGGTCCGTCAAGGAAAGTTATGTCATACACCGGTTACATTTGTTAACAGTTTTAGATTTCACACAAAAGCCCACAACGATGGAAAAGGAACGACAAACAACGGGTTATGGGTTAAAGGAGATTATTACGGAGAGTTAAAGCAAGTCATTGAGGTTGAACTTGCTGGAGTACTTCCCCAAAAAATAATTCTTTTCAAATGCGACTGGTTTGATTCTACTCCAAATCGAGGTTTGAGGGTGCATCCTCAATATAAACTTGTAGAAATCCATAAGAAAAGAACGTACAAGGGTTACGATCCATTTGTATTTGCTTCCCAATGTCAACAAGTCTACTACACACCTTATCCGGGTAGTAAGACAACATATATGGCTGATTGATTGGTTGTTTGTCGTTCCAAACCACGTCTATTTGATGTTCCTGGTGTTCCGATACCATATCAGGAGGAAGTAGGCGAGGAGGAGACCAGTCGCATTGATCCAACAATTATTGAAGTTGGTCAACTTGCACACCGGTCAGGGGAAATTGAAGTTGTGCTTGTGGCTGGTACGAGCCGTGTTGATGAAGATGAAGATGATGATGAAATTATGTCGGTGATGACAATTTTGAAGAAGAGGATGAATTTATGTCGGAGGATGATTATGAATAGAAAAAATACAATTATTAATTTCGTTTTGTATTTGTGGTTGTGTTTTAATTCTTAACTTTTCTTTTATTAATCCATCTTTTTCTCGTAGTATTAATCTCTTTCTCGATTCCCAACCAGCTTTTTGCAATTCCACATATTGAAGGTGAGAAATATTTGCTATTTTATTTTTAATACTTTATTACCATAAATTAATTGAGGTATTTAAAGTGTTAATTTTGAGTATTGTAATTCAAAGTGTACACTTTGATTGTGAGTGTTGTAATGTAAACTTGTGGTTTTAGTGAGATCATTGGTTATGTAATGTTATTGTTGGGTTGTATTGATTATGTTTGCTATTTGAGATATTTTTGATATTGTTTTTGGTTCGTAGATCTTTTTGATATTGTGAGTGTTGTGATTCAATGTGTACACTTTGATTGTGAGTGTTGTAATGTAAATAAGAAGTGCAAACTTGTGGTTTTAGTGAGATCATTGGCTATGTAATGTTATTGTTGGATTGTATTGATTATGTTTGCTATTTGAGATCTTTTTTATATTGTTTTTGGTTCGTAGATCTTTTTGATATTGTGAGTGTTGTAATTCAATGTGTACACTGAGTGTTGTATTGTAAATAAGAAGTGTAAACTTGTGCTTTTAGTGAGATCATTGGTTATGTAATGTTATTGTTGGGTTGTATTGATTATGTTTGCTATTTGAGATCTTTTTGATATTGTTTTGGTTCGTATTGCTGTTTGGGATTTTCTGATTTGTTTCTATTTTGTATTTCTATTTTTTATAATAGGGATTTAATTATATTTCAGATTTATTTTTTTAAATTAAAACACATTTTGCGACGGATTAGCGACTGATTTTCGGTTGCTATTGGTTAAAATTCAAAGTCAAATAAAAACTTTTACGTCAATAATTACCGATGGAATATATAGTCGCTAATTATCCGTCTGTATTCGGTCGTTATTAGTCAAGGTCAAAGTCAACTATGTTTGACTGTACGGTCGGTATTCCGTTGTTATATAGACACTCATTATACCATCGTTAATCGGTCGGTAAACCGCGGTTGGTATTCCGTCACTATATGGTGGTTGAATAATCCGTCACTATATGGCGACTGAATAATCTGTCGCTGCTTTTTTCATTGGTCATCGGTCGTTAATTAGTCAAAGTCAAAAGTCAACAAATATATTATGTTCGGTCGCGATATGGCGACCCAATTATTGGTCGCCCAATTAATGGTCGGTATATGGCTTAACGACGAAAAATACACGATCATATGGTTCGGTCGGTACTCGGTCGCTAAATCATTTTAGCGACCGAATACCGACGGAAACGGCAGTCCCTGTTTCCCTGCTTTCTTGTAGTGATGTGTTTGGGTAGGAAAGTAATTTTAGGGGTTTTCTTTTTATAAATAATTTTAATATTTACCTTATTTGTACCACTTTACCTTCAACTCCATCACAGCATCACCTCCTGTCGTCGTATAATGACATAAATGACTCCGTGAAATTTGTTATGCCACTGAGAGCTCCATACAATTTTTGTCATATCGATTAAAAAGACCGGTATATAAAAGATGTTGACGAGTCAAACTCAATATCTCAGGTCACGTTAAAGACAATAATAAATTTATTATAAAAATCTTTTTATATGTCATATATATTAAAGTATTTAAATGAATGAATGGTTCCCCCATTACTTCCAAGTTCTGAATCCTCCATTGTTAGTGGTACTTTCCTTACTAGTATAAGTGTCCTATATTATACATACATGTAATTATTCCAAAGTAATTATTCAATACAAAATATTCTTGAAAATCTTTTACGTAAACATTTTTTCCCCTCATTTTCATTCTTTAGCAAGAGAAATGACTACACTATTTATCGTGCCTTTGCCAGTTTTCAAGTATTCAGATGCCTTTTTGCCATATCTTCGGAACAGTTCATCCATAATGGTCACTCCAAAATGACATGCCAGTATGGATTCAAAAACTGCTCTCATGTAAGTTCCAATGTATTCCTCCCTAGTAAATTTCTGGCTTCCACTGGCCATGTAATTAGCATCCAATGGCAACTTAAACGTCTCAATATGCTTCAGTTTGAAAGAAGCTTCACTATTGATGATTTCCACTAATTCTTCTTCGGAAGGTTCATAGACTGGAAGGTTAAAAGTGGCCAATTTCTCCTCATCAATTGATCCCTGAGCCAACCAATAATAGAACTAAATATTAATACAGTTTTGGGAAAGAGAAAAAATGTTGCTGCTTGGATAATCAATACTACTTCCACTTCATATTAGGAAAATTCTGATATAGACCAGATGCATTTGAACAATGTGATCCAGAACTACCACATCATCACAAAGTTGTCTCTCTCCCCATCATATAGTAATTTACAAGTATTATTTAAGAGAGTAATATTGATATTTTGATTACAAAAAAATCTAAATTTATGGTTTCTTAATTTTCGCAACAAGTAATGAAAATCTTATATTTATGAATTGATGGAGTATTAAGAGCCAAGATTTTCAAAAGGAAACTGATAATTTTTAAAGTTAAACTGATAATTTTTGTGGTGGGAAAAAGTACCTCTTTGACCATGTCATATATGGTCATTCCAAGTAACTCATGAATATCATAACCATCATTCTTATCAATCTTGCAAAGGAAAGAAAGCACCATATGCCCTGGAAGGCTCATTTCTTGTGACCTCATTCTAAGAAACTTTGTGAAATCTTTTGTAAATTGATCCAAATATGCAGTGTGTACTTCTACAGGACTTGTCTCTGCTATGTATATATTGCTCTTGTTCAATGCTTTTATTGTTGGAGAATTAATTAATTAAGTGGACTAATTTGATCAAATTTAATTGTGTGTTCCACCGCTTAGTTTTAAAGTGTTTTGAATTCATCGCGTAGTGGGTTGCGCAAGCTTCGTGATGATATATAACACGTGAGGAAACTAATTCTCGGTGTGAATGAAAAATTTGGTTAAAGTGGAGAGGTTATGGATGGATGTGTGATGGTATATCCCACATCGGTTGTGAGAATCGATTAAAACTTGTTTATAAGCACTAGCTAGACTAGTGATATTAAACAAGTGGGTAAGGGGGTACCCCTCGCGCGCCGTCCGTCCGTCCGACTCGCCTCGCCTCGCCTCGCCTCGCCTCGTCTCGTCGCGCGTGTCCCTGCCGGGAAGGCAGTAATATCTTTTTGGACAAAATGAGTCACATAACTTATGTGTAATTGCAGAATAGTCCTTCCACGGTTTCTCCAACAGTTTTGAGAACTGCCACATTACCCCACTACGGGAAGTGGGAGTTACCCACGTTCTCCACTACGAGGTGAGGGAGAGAGGGCTACCTTGCAGTTCCGACTGCTATAAAAGGCAGTCTCCCCTCTCATAATTCACTGCTACGAAATAATTCTCCCTTCTACATTTCTGCATTCCATACATACTAGTTAAGAGAGTTCTGACACAGAAAGGTTCGAAGTTCTGCTACTAAGCTTCTGGTAAGCAGAGTGTATGGGCGTTGTACCTTGGGAACTCGTTGCTCTTGTAGGCCTGAAGCAAATAGGCGAGCAAATAGAGTTTAAGGGCAATTGGTTTAACTACTGCCTCGTCCAGGATTAAATCCGAAATCATTTCTGTTTATATTTTAGTTCTGTTTACTTTTATATTAGTAACAGAAGGACTAACATTTATCTCATCACCACATCTCACTGCTAGTCCTTCTGGAACCTAAAATGGAACACAAAGGAAAATGCTCAATCGTAATTTTATGAGAACCGTTGGTCACTCAATATTATGACCGTTCTTGTGTGTTTGACCCCAGGGACGAATACATGGGCGGGGGAGGGGGGCAAGATTTTAAAAAATGCTATTAGGTATAGAAAATTTATATGTAGTTCGGAAAATTTTATCAGTTTCGCCCCCAAGATTTTTTTTTTTTGGCCGTTTTTATTTGTAGACCCCGCCCAATTCATGTAAGTGACTGTGGAGACAGTTCCTAAAGGTCGATCCTATAATTGAATTTCAAAAACGTTGAGGGAGCTTTTTTTATGGAAATGCTTTTCAACTAATTATGATATACGAATAAAATTTCTCTATTATGGTACTCCCTTTATTACTAAATATAAGACTCTCATAACAAGTAACAAAAATTAAAGAAGCAAAAATTTTGATTTTTTTTAAATAAAATATCAATATTATTATCTTAAACAAAATTAGTAGTATACAAGTTATATTTAATATAATAATATTACTACATATTTTGATTAATAAAACACTTTCATTTTTCTTGCATAATTTTTGCTATTTGCCATTAAAGACTTGTATTTAGATTGGAGGTAGTATTTAATGGTTGAAAATCGTATGTCCCTGTGTATGTCCATATTTCTGTACCCAACCAATCATAATTCGTTATATGAAATTTTTTTCCAAATATATATACACATGTCTAATTGTGATTGGTTGGGTACAGCTAATTTTTTACCGTATTGAATAGAGTCGGAAGTTGAATGATAATCTAACCTGAGATAACCAATGAAGGCTGTAAGAAGAGTGCAGAAAGTGAATGGAATTGTCCCGAAACAGCCTCCCATAGAAAGAGCCAGCCACCGCACAAACGAAGCATGATAAATCATCTTCGGATTTCTCAATATTTTCATAAAATCCAGGAACTAATTTCAAAAGTGTATTGAAATCGTTAGCCACTAAATCATTCAGAAAAAATTGAACCGAAATCGACGTCTTTCGATTCGATTCCAAGCAAGCTTTGGAAATTCCCTCTAATACCCATTCTATTGCTAAGAAGGCATTAGGTCCTGAGCCACATCCCAAATCTAGGGGTGTCAATCGAGCTATGTGAGCTGAGCTTGGCATAACTCACGCTCAGCTCACATAAAAATTCAAAAGCTCACGCTCACGCTCAGCCCGGAAAAGCTCATAAACCTTGAGCTCACGCTCAGCTCACATTTTAACACGAGCTCGAGCTTAGCTCACGAGCTTCCCAAGCTCACTTATATTAGCGAAGAAAACTAAAATTCTGTCTCAAGAATAGCATAATACAATGAGCCTTAAAACTAAATTTGGACGAATACACAAAAAGAAGCAAAAGTTTAAGAATTGTTTGATATGCTAATAAAAGGAGTCATATAAAAAAAATAAAAAACAAGAGAATCCATGCACTTAAAATTTTAACAAATGATAAATTTGTAAATTTCAAAAGATTGATTTAATTCCATTGTCGGTGGCAATTCCAATTTTGACAATCCCATTGAATTCTTCTACACCATCTCACTTTTTGTTGTGATTCATCCCAATGTATTTTTGTACAGTGTTTTCCCTATGCTATCTTTTCTGTTTTCTCTCTTCCTTTAATTTTCTCTCCCTGTTTTAAGACTCCTTCTTTAATATAATCTCATTTCTACCCAAAAAAAAAGATTATTGAATTAATCCACACATTATAATTATAATTATAATGTATATAAGTTTTTTTAAATTAGTATTATTATTATATATATAATATTTTAATTATATTAATCTTATTCGGGTTCGAAGCTTTTTTTGGGTGAGCGGGGGTCAAGCTCACGCTCGACTCACATAAGAAGCGAGCTTGAATATTAAGCTCAAGCTCAGCTCACGCTCACATTACCTCAGCTCACGCTCACATTTTTTCGAGCTATGTGAGCCGGGTTCGGGCCGGCCCGAACCCGTTGACACCCCTACCCAAATCAGCTATATTCAGACAATCTGGGAAGTTTGGGTACTTTCGGCATAACTTCCTTATGCTTTCTTCAACCATATGCTTCGTCTTTTGTATCACTGTTTTCTGTTAACAACAATATCACAATCTCATATAATAATATTAGAAAATTATTGATGAGAAAATTGTATAAATAACAGATAGGAATAGGAATACATGGAGGAAAAGGGATTGATATTGGTGCAAGATCCATTATCAGATAGCAATCTTGAACCTGAGGGATCATTCCTTTTTTCCGATATAGGAAATAGGAAATTTTTCCTTTGACAGGCTTGTAAACCTTTATATATTAACACTCTCATTTACATCAATCTCTTTCACATCAAGGAGAGTCATGGACATTATGGACGGTGGCTCCAGTGTGGAACGTACGAGGGTAATTTTACACATACGGATTTTTTCTCGTATGTTGTATTAAACTTTTGACAATTAAAATTAATTTAAAACAGATATCTATTCTAAAAATCAGAACACATGTCGTTTTTTTTAACCTCAAAACACATATCCTTGGTGTTCCGTATGTATTGAAAAAAAATGTTCCGCGTAGGATCTGGACTGAGACATTACGAGTCCACCTATTCACTGTCTAATGGTCCATATATATATATATATATATATATATATATATATATATATATATATATATATCTATTAATATATATATTACAAAAGCTCTTTTCACTTTTAAGCTTCTAATCTGTATGTATATTGTATCTATAATTCCTTTATATATTAATTTTTTATAATTCCTTTTTCTTTTTCAATTAAAGTTAATATTTAAATTTATTAAAAAGAGTTTGATTATATCTCAATTCAATTAATTTTACTCCTACCATCTCACCATAACCTCCCCACTCACATCACGTAAATCACCTCTCCATCCACATCTCACATTAACCTCCTCCTATCAAATAACTTAAACTACCTTCCCCATCAATCCTCAGAAGAGCAATAAGGTACATCTTTCATCATCTTGCTTTTCTTTCAATTTGTTTAATTCCAAATGTTTTTTTATTTCACAAAATCAAGGTGGACTCCAACTTTTTTGATAAATTTATCAATTTTTTTATTGGGGGAGGGGAACCTATATATTACAATAGATGGGGATTCAAGAAGCGCAATTTCAACAAGCTTTTGGCATGCTTTTTTCTTTCCTTTTTCTTTTTGGTGCTGGTGAATTTCATTTATTAATGCTTTAAACGATACAATTAATTTTTTTTTTATCTATTGGCTAGAGTTTAAAAATATTCATGTTTCTTTAATTATGAGGATACTTCAATCCTCTTTTACCTCAACTTTTAATATTTCATTTGGAACTTCTACAGGCTTCTTCAGAAGTAGGCACTTTTTTATGTTTTTTGGAATTGATAAGCGTATTTCGGGATAATTTATGTAAGCAACTCGACAATAGTGTTGTGGGAATACGCTCAACAATTTCAAGGTTATCACAACTTCTGAAAGAGCATGATGAAGAGCTATGGCGCCATCTGAAATCACAGCCAAGGTGAATATTAACACACATCTCCTATAATTGCTCAATGTATTCTTTATCTTTAGTAATAATATCTTAAATGCTATAGTAATGTATGTTTGATGATTTTTCCTTATTTAATCCCCCTGATTTTGTTTATGTATTAATAGTTTTGGATTTTGAAAAAAAATTCTGGTGCGTAATTGAATGGAAGGAGATTTATATTTGTGGGTTTTGTTTCTTTTATATGGACAATGCATAAAAGTGTAGACTTACAAGTTCATCCAAAAGTGTAGTTTCTCCTTCATTTGCTGAAGAAGTTATCTTCTTCTCTTGATTGGAGACTTTTGAATTTACAGACTCTCGGTTTCTGCTTCCATGATTATCGGATCCCTCGAAGGGCCTTCTTTCTTTAATCATACGAATAGCTCCATCACCTCTAAAGCAGAAAACAATGTATTCCTCTTCTACAAAACTTGACCTATCTATTTTGTTTATGTATTAATAACCTTGATTTTTTTGGAATTTGAAAAATTTCCTGGTGCATAATTGAATGGAAGGAGCGACCGGTTCACTCACAAACATGATAATCGGTGAATAATTGGATATTTTCTTTATATATCTTTATTTAAAATTGGGTATTTCATTTCTTACGACTTAGAAATTGGGTTTCTTTTCTCTTTTTATTTTTTTTATAGATAAAAATTTCCTCCACGGGTTCTATGCATAATGTTCCTAAGCGACCAATTCACTCATAAACATGGTCAAAATTATGTTTACATGTTAATTTAGTTTAATTCTTTTTTCCTTTTGTTGCTTTTGTGTCAAATGTTTGAGAAGAAACCAAGAGATATAAGATGCATTGGTGTAACTTTTTCTGTGTGTTTTTGTTATTCTGAAACATTTTTTTTCAATTCTTAGGATTGTTGTACTTTCAGCTTTGGTTAATCCATTTTTTGTTGTTTTAACTGAAGTAATTTTTTAGTAAAACATTATTGTGTGGTAATTGAATGCAATTTCTACTTGGAGATTCGTACACTCTAAAGGAGATCAACTAGCAATTGGGTGAGGCTGATTTTTATTTTTAAATATTTCTTTTTATCCCTTTGAAATGGTTATTGGTGTTTATTGAAGTTCTAGCACAGATACCTTTGAATTTTGGGGTGAAGCATACTTTTTGGGGAACTTTGTTTGTTCCGTTTTGTATTCAATGTTTCATCTATCCATTCATTTTGTTTGTTTTTTTGACAATTAAAATTTTAATATAATAGGAACTTTTGCCCAAAATTATTCATTCTTTAGTCTCTAAGTACAATATTTGCTTGGAGCTTTCTATATTGCTTAAAAATATTAAGCAAATGATAAGTGTGTGGTTGCTCCAATTATCTTTCTTCTTTTAAAAACCGGTCATCATAAGTTCTTGATTAAATGGTCACCACAAAGTGGTTCATTTAGTCGGCCGCTATCTTCCTATTCAATTTATACATAAACTTCTTATTCATGATCTCTCATTTATGGAATTTCAGGTTTCTCTATAATAATATCTGACGTTTAGTGATGTAGGGAGTCTCTTCCCGAAAGCACATTTTTAGGCAAGTAATACTCCACATCTTCAAGTAGTTCTTATTTGCATTATTAATAATTTTTAGTTTTTGATATTCAAATATGTATTGAGATATAACACAAAGATGTGCAACTTCTAGCTTCTGCGACCGATATTTATCCAAAAGGGCATGCCTTTTTCAATTCTTTCTATGTTTGGTTTTAAGGTAAGATTGCTCTTATTTCTATATAAAAAGATATATGTTTTTTAATTATTTAATATTTTGTTTTGGAGATGAAGAATTTGATTAATTTGAACAAGGATTTTGAAAACTGTTAATTATAGTATCTCAATCTGTATTTAGCATAGTAAATTATACTTTTCGGTTTCCGAGAAATCATTTTCTCTCTGATGAAGGGAAGGAAATCCCTTTAACAACTTCTGCAGTTGTTTTTCAATATTTGCAGTTAAAGAGAGCCAATGACAAACAATTTATGCAATTGAAGTACCCTATTGTAAGTTATACTGAGTTATATGCATTTACAAAATTTGTAGGAAACAATATTTATGATGAGCATATTTTTTCTATCTCTTATTCTTTCCTTTTACTAATTTGTTTCCTTACGTTATAATTGGTCCTTTTTGCACCATTTGAAATTATGCTTGTGTATTCATTATCTTTTCTAGCGCAATTTGCTGATTCTTTTTGTTTCCTAATATGTGATTCTTTTCTTTTTCCTTTAATTTTAGGTCTTGGACTTTGATAGTCATCAATTTTTGGTATTTTTGTTTTTCTCTTCGCATTCTTTATGTTAGTTTTCTACACTACTGCCTTTAAAAGGCCATTTGTGTTGAGACTTAACCACTTTGGTGATTTTTCACTTTTAGTAATGTGAGATACTATTATGATACCATATTTTGTTTTTTTCATTTTTAAGTCTAACTAAAACCTCATTTGAAGGAAACTAATTTTCAATGGCCGATCACAAACTGAGAATAATATTCTTTCATATTCAGATTCTGAAAGTGAATTTTCACCCCCTTTCGGTTGTCTTCTTTTTCTTTGGCATTTGTTGATTATGTATATATAGATTGTTGATTAGTAGAAAGTTTGAGTTTGTTTCCGGTTTCTTTTTCTAAAACTTGCCTCCTAATACCATTCTTACTTCATAAATTTTCACTTTCTATTTTTTGAATTTCATTTTTTTGGCACCATCCAATTTGATTTATAATTTCTCTTGGTATTTTGTTATAGTTTCTTTTCAAGTAAAAATGGCATATTCTTTATATTGAAGTGAAAGTGTTCAAATTTATTTTTTATATATTTCTTGATTGCAATGATGGTAGGATGGAATTTGGCCAGTTTAACTTGAATGGAAAGAGAATAAAAACAAAAAAAAATAGTATAATGTATTTCTTGATTGCAATGAGCGCATGATGAAATTTTAGCATGGTTGAATGGATATAATGTATAATGTCACACTTTTATTGGGAAAAAAATAATAAAAATAAAATAGTAATGTCTGTTCATGAAGATCAATATTTCATTGAAATTTAATTGCTTATGTGGTCTATCCATATTTTTGTTTGTCCATTTGTTAGATGATTTTTCAATATAGTAGATTATTATTTTGTTTTTATCTCTTTTTATCAAATGTATTATTGTGTCGGTTTAAATAGTATATTTGCGTTGAGAATGTTTTCATGAATCCATATGATTTCACTATTATATCATATGAACAACATTTTTTTTTCACAAGAACTTATCCTTCTAACAAGTGAAGAGGAGATTAGAGGTGATTTACTTATTGAGAAAGGGATGTTTTCTGTGTTCATAGTGTTCTTGAAGTGTCAGTTTATTTTTGCCTGTTAATCTCTAATGGTTCTTTTGGCTTTTTTTCTAGAATACTTATCGGATTAAATCAGTGTCCTAATTGTTGTTTTGTATCAATTGGAAGGGTTTCGATTATTGTTTCAAGCTACTTAAAGGAACAACACGTCATTCATTTCTTTCTGGTATGAGACCTTTTGTTCTTCCCGACATGACATGATATTAATATGCGATATAGGGAGGGAGTGCATTGAAATTTAAAAAAAAATCTTGATCTAAAAAATATGGTTGTTTCTTGGATGGACTAATGTTTTACTATCAAAGTACTGTTATTGATATTATCTGACCCTAGGCATGGATGAATGGGAAAAAAACTTCTCTTCTTTAATCTTAATTTGATTTAACTATTTTCCTTTTTGAATTGAATTGATTACATTCTTTATTTGAAATAATTTCGATAAGGAAAAAAGTGACCGAGGAGAGAAGGGAACTTTTGATTTATTCATAATGGAACTTTTGTTTAATTCATGAAGTGTTGTTCAATTTTTGTAAACAGATTATATCCATTACATTATAAGGGGCATAAGAGATATACTACGGTGAAACAACATTGAAACTGGGTTGTTTTAATATATCCAGAGAGTGTGAATGTAAAAGGTTAGGAGTATACTAAGGAGATTTATCTTGATCATCAGAATGTGAATTTGAATCTTCATACATTTCGTAAAATATCATTTCCTTACTACAATCACATATTGAGGAAGAATGAGAATTTGCATATTCTCGGCAATACTCTTCTTGAAATTTCACACATTTTGTAACATTTGCTTTTCTTATAACATTCTTTAATATTGGTTTCGTCAGAGTATGAGTGTTTCAACTATATCTCAAAAACATTTATGCTAAAGTCTGCAATGTATATATGAAAGACCCAAATTAATAATACCTTGAAAGTTATATAATTCACTTTCAATTAAGAATACATTACTTTAAAATAATATTTATCATTTTCGTATCTTTAATGTAGTTTTCCTGTCTCTCCGTGCATAGCACGGGTCATTTGCTTAGTATATATATATATATATATATATATATATATATATATATATATATATATATATATATATATATATATATATATAATGCATTTCAATTGTTTTAGAGAAAATTAAAATATCATCAATATATACAATGATAAATTCACTATAGTGATAAAATATGTCGTTCATAATTTTCTGGAATTCAAAAGGAGCATTAACTCATTTCAGACATAGTCTCTACATTCTTTTTATCAGAATGTCCTTTAACAATATTATCTTTATGCATATGCAACTTATTTATTCTTGACTCATTATATGAATTATCATTTTTCTGACTTTTCTTTTCTGTAAATAATTTTTTATTTTTACTTTTTGACTAATATGAGATTTTGTATTTTCGATTTGCTATATTGGTCATATATCTTTTTTGCCTAACACGTTATATGTGTTTTTTAGATTTTCAAACTCCGGTCAAACAATCACTTATTCACTAGTTTCCGATCAAAATACTCATATACACACATTGATTATTTACGGTTAAAACTATCAACCAATAATCAGTGTGCTTGCGTGTGTTTTTGTGTACACGTATTGATCTAGAAATTATACAATGGATCTGAAAATTATACATTAGAAGACTAACCATAAATTTTGGGAAAGAAAAGGGAACGGGGTTACAAAATTTTAAAAAAAAAATTCTAAAGAAAATATTTTTTGAATTATATAAAAAAAAAAATTGAAAAATTGATATTTGAAAATATTGAAGAGAGATCGCCACCCTCTACCTAGAGCCAAAAAATCCTCCATCATCATTCTCATTCTCTGTACAACTCTCTGTTCTCACGAATAGATTTTTGTCATTTGTTTATTTTTTTTTTTACGGATTCCATTATTTAATTTAGTTTATACTTATATCAATTTCTTATTAGTGTGAATAAATAATGAAATAGCAAATAAAGATATAAGATTCCTAGGCCTATCTAGATCCGTCACTATGTATAGGAAGAAATAAATATTGAAAAACAATAATGATTGTTGGATTGGAAAATACCTGAAGAAGTGAATTTTGGGCATAACTAGCTTTGCTTTGCCCTGCATTCATGTGAAGAACATGGGAGACCTCCATTTCTAGCTACTGCCTTCTTTCACGTTGGAGTTGGATGACCTTTTGCTTTTATCCTTAAAAAACCACTTTGGGTCCACGTAAACGTGCAAGGATTTTCTCGATCTTGACAGTACATCACTACGAGCACGTGGAGGTGATAGACTCTTGCCATCACTACGAGCACGTGTTATATTATGGGTAACGTGGAAAAAATAGTTTTCAAATAGCAAATTGTCCTAGCTTTGCATTGGACTGGCACTCTTTAGAATAAAGAACCAACTATGACAGTTTTTTTTTGGAGCAACATTTATGTTTAGAACGGATTTATCAACTATGACAGCCAGTTCATTAGTTTTGATATACAAAAAATGAGATGTGATGTGCTCCCAAAATGTTATGTGTCAGCACCTATAAATTAGTGATAAACTAATAGATGGGCATGTGATAAAAATAATATGCAATAACAACTTTTCAGGTTTTTTTAAGAAAAAAATTAAGATAATAACTTGAACGAATGACAGTTTGCCATGCTATCTCAGTCAGTTGATCAGTTACAAATCAAATTGGTCAACACACATTTGTTGACCATACTTTTATATTATTATTAAATTATATATAACTTTGGCATTTTTAATGGTAAAATTAAAACAAAAATTGGTCAATTTTAATAAATAACTAGCATATTCAATTAAATTTTGAATATTATTACATTATTTTATAATTTTAACAATTTTAATTTGAAACCACACTTTTATCGTGAATATTTATGTTATATAGAATAATAAATTTAGATGTAATAATGGTGAATTTCATGACATAAATAGTAATTTATTTTATAATAATGGTAAATTTGGTGAAAAATAAAACTTAGTATTTAAAAAATGAAATTTATCACATTAAATTCTAATATTACCATTTTCATCTCAATTGTATCCAATTGATAAAATAGTAAGTATAGTGAAACTTTTGGTAATTTTATTTACATTATTTGTAAATCTTGTTAAAAAATAATTTTTTTGTAAAGTATAAAAAATCACAATAAAAATATCCAAATTCAAACAAATCTTAACATTTTAGGTTAAATTTTATTATTTTGTAAATCGATAAATTTTACAAACAATTTGGTACCTTTTAAAAATAAAATTATAAATTTTATGAAATAATTGGGGAGAAATATTTTGGCAAAGACTGATTCCGCAAATCCGTTGTAGATGAATTTGCGGAATCCGTCTACGACTAGCTTGGGTCATTTTTAACATGTCAATTTTGATAAGTTTGTAGAAGTGATGGATTTTTTAGTTCTTTTTTAATGGAAATAGTAATGTAATTCATTCTCTATAATAATAGCAAAAAAATTGGTATTTAAAACATTGATGAGTACTTATCAAGCGCTATGAACATCTATATTACTCATTGGTTTTACAAACTTAATTCAGCACATATAGATTAGAGATAGAGAACATATAATTGAAGCTCTCTAATAATGTATCAAAATCACAAGAATTGACAATCAGTCTTTGGAACAAAAGAATGATTATTAATTTTGTTAGCCAGACGAACCCAATATTGATAATTAAATCTAACATATGCCCATACTCTGTCTCACCTTTAAAGTATTTTGAAATTGTATTTGATCTCTTTATTAAGATAAAATCGAAGAAAAGTGAGAAAAAAAAAACACAAATTACAAAAGAAAAGAGAACATTAAGTTAGTAAAAGATTATACAAGAAGAGAACAATATCATAATTTAACATTAACTAAAATAATTTCTACAAAAGAAAAAAAAAAATGTTCCACCATACGTTTTTTTCAAAAAAACAGCCTTTGAGTTTAAATAGAGGTGAAAAGTGGGCGGCATTAAATGCACCAACGGCTAGAAAACTGTCAGAAATCGTCACTTCGGTCGACCGGACATGGGTTCAGGTCTCCTGGGGTGCTTCCGAGCTTAATTGAATAAAGTCTATGTCTTGATCTCGGTCGACCGGAGAAGAATCTCGGTCATCCAAACTAACTTGAGGTCGACCGAACCAATATAGTCGTTGAGTATTGAACCCATTTGAAAAAATTGAGTGATGTGACACACTCCGGTCGATCTGACTTGATTGTCGGTCGAAACGTTAAAAGTGGTTTTCTCATAAAGTCTCAAATCAAATGCTATCTATCTCAAGTATAAACTTAATGTGGTTTTGAAATACTTTGAAAAACATTTTAACATGATTGATCCAAGGATAAAAAAAAGTTTTAAAATCAAAAGACACTTTAACATGAAACATTTTTCGTGTATGCAGGGCGAGAATGAACAATATCATTTGACCTTTTCCTAAGGGAGATTACAAGATATGAAATATTTAATCTACCATATCATATACCTAAGTTTTCAAACACTTCTTATAGGAAAATCTTGGATCTTCAATGTGTAAGAGTATCATTGTCTTGTATGTGCATTCTTGATAGACTTGGTACTTTGCTTGCAATCTATTATATTAACAAATATTACGTTAAATCTCGTCAACGGTTTATTGTTCATCAAAATAGATAATTTAGCCCTTAAGGGTTACATTATCCTTTGATGCTTTAACTCTTGAGAATCATGAATTGCGTGGCAAGGTGAAATATGTAGATTTTAAACTTGTTGATTATGACATCTTGAAGAATAAGGTTGATACCTTGAACGCATATGTTGATAAGTGTACTTCTATTAGAGATAATCTTGGTAAGTCGTTTGATGCCCTAAATGTCTCTCATGTTGATAATATGTTAGAGTACAAGCAAATACATAAGAATACACATCATATATCCTTTTGATTCTAGAGCTACATCTTCATGTATGCATAATGTGACATGTAACTATTGTGGAATATGTGGTCATCATGTTACTCGTTGCATCACCAAGAAGAAAATTGAAAAAGCTGGAAAAATTGTGGGTTGTGAAATGCCCTATTACTAACTCTCAAGGACCCAAGAAATTGTGGGTACAAAAAATGTCTTCTTGTGTATGTGGTAAAAGGAAAGAAAAAAAATGGATGAATTAGCAAAGACAATGTCTCACCCAAAATCTTCATTCATATGAAGAAGGTCGATCTCTTTGAACAAAATGATTATCGATTTTACATGATGCATAAGCACCCCAAGATCAAACTTATTAAAGTTCATTGAATTGTTTTAGAATGCTTAATCTTTATGCAGCATCATTAAAAAACAAGGCAATAGTTGACATAACTAGCTTTAAATTGCCCAGCATTCATGTGAAGTACATGGGAGACCTCCATTTCTAGCTGCTGCCTTCTTTTACTTTGGAATATTATTACATTATTTTATAATTTTACCATTTTTAATTTGAAACTTACCATTTTTATCGTGAATATTTATATTATTTAAAATAACAAATTTAGATGCAATAAGGGTAAATTTCATGGCATAAATAGTAATTTATTTTATAATAATGGTAACTTTTGTGAAAAATAAAACTCAATATTTAAAAAATAAAATTTATTACATTAAATTCTAATATTACCATTTTCATCTCAATTGTTACCAATTCATAAAATAGTAAGTATAGTGAAAATTTTGGTAATTTTATTTACATTATTTGATAAATATTTTTAAAAAAATAGAAATTTTATAAAGAATTAAAATCACAATATAAATATACAAATTCAAACAAATCTTAACATTTTAGGTTGAATTTTATTATTTTGTAAATTGATAAATTTTACAAATAATTTGATAGATTTTTTAAATAAAATTATAAATTTTGTGAAATAATTGGGGAGAAATATTTTGGCAATGATTAATCCCGCAAATCCGTTGAAGATGAATTTGCGGAATCTGTCTATGACTGGCGTTGGTCATTTTTAACACGTCAATTTTGATAAGATTGTAAAAGTGATGAATTTTTGAGTCTTTTTTAATGGAAGTAGTAATGTAATTCATTCACTATAATAATAGTGTAAATCATTATAAAAGGAAAAGAAACTGGTCTTCAAAACATTGATGAGTACTAATTATAAAGTGTTTGTTTATTACTGAATGAACATCTATATTACTCATTTGTTTTACAAACTTAATTTGCCACCGTAAAGATCCATTTAAAGGGTTTCAACAGTTACATTTTTTTCAAAATCCTTCACTTTCTCTCCCTCAAAAACTCAAAACCTCTCATATTCTCTCTTAAAATCAAAAGCCCAATCTTTACCAAACTTCAATTCCAACCACAAATCATCCAAAAGTATCACCATAAAAACAGATCAACCTCCCTCAAAGTCCAAAAAATCTCAACCAAAGAAAAATCCTCCTAGAAAACCACCTACCAAAGGACCCTTAGAGAAAGGAATTTCCATTCAAGAAGGAGAAAATACAACTCCTAAGAGGCAAACGGGGATTGTTCAAAAGAAGAGAAGAGGAAAAAAACAAATTGATAGATGGAGTGATGAATCAGAGACGTAGTTCAAGTAATCGCATTTTCACGGCGAATTATTTTGCTGATATAAATACTCATAAGCGGCTGTAAATGCTAATGACTAAACGAAGTCGTATCACTATTTATGTTGGGGTCATTCATGCCGCAAATAGTAATTATTTGTGATGGTCTAGACACAAAAACTTATATTTCTAATAGTGAGAGTTCTACACAATTTGTGCATTTTTCAACTCTTCCAAGAGAAGCTCAGGGCCTTTGCAGCCTGGACAGAATGGGAGTACCCTACTTTAGACTAGGTTAGTTCTAGTTTGTAATGGTTATTTATTTCTATGATTTCTCTAGTTTACGTAGACCATTGTAATGTTTATTTACTTGTTTTGCTCTAGTTTGCTTAGGAATTTGTAGAAGTGGATTTGTTTCTTCCTTCTTAAGAGGTTAAGGTTTAAGTTTCCCTCTTTGTATATATTGTTTATGATTCAATAAAAACAAGTATGGGCCCATGTCAAACCCCCCTACAATAACACATGGCTTTTACTTTAAAAAAACAAATCTTACATAGGCATGGCAATGGACCCAATTGAATCGGAGGTCCAACCCAGCCCAGCCCAATTGCGTTGGGATTCTTCGGTTTAAATCGGAGGCGGGGTGAAGACAGGGGATGATTTGTTTCCCCGCTATTGGGGCGAGAAATATGATATACATAAAACACTAAATGCAAATAGAAAAACACGTAAAAAAAACATAAAATACTGAATTTTCCCGCTATCGTCCCGTCACGCATGTCCCTCCTAAGATACTAAATACAAATAGAAAAAACACGTAAAATGCCTAAAATTACAACAACAACAAAAAAACGTCAAAATGGGAAAGACACCGAGAATTCTCAAACTCTTAAGAGACTCGTCCCTCTTGTAAATCTTTATGAACCCCATTTTTTAATGGAGAAAACTAGTATCTTTTTTTATGGTGTTATTTTTTTTTAACATGTATTAAATGTTTTTTTGTTTACAATTTTGTATTTTTTTAAAAAGTTGTATATATTTGGAAGTTTTTTTGTCAAAGACTCACTAACTTTCTCTTGTCGAAGCTGACCGAAAGCCAGGATTTTGAAGAAACAAAATAACCCT
This sequence comes from Vinca minor, assembly GCA_026122235.1. Classification (NCBI taxonomy): domain Eukaryota; kingdom Viridiplantae; phylum Streptophyta; class Magnoliopsida; order Gentianales; family Apocynaceae; genus Vinca; species Vinca minor. The sequence continues at coordinate 792,260 of JAOCZM010000244.1, read as the reverse complement.
ACTTTTTCTTATTTGGGGATGGACTCCTCCTGATCCAGTGATGGGACCCCCTTCTATCCCCCAATAACATAGCTGGTCGGGAATATAGATCATATGGAGGAGGTGAGGCCAGAGCTAAGGACCATGTTCTTCACCACACTCACCCCATTGTCATCCCTTAATCTTACATAGGTTTAGGAACTATATTTTTATACCCCTGAAAAAAGCCCCCCACAAAAAAAAACAAAAGACTTTTATTTTGTCAAAGATGGAATTATATTAAATGGGAAAATGGGTTACACCGAAATTAAAGGAAAAAGAATGAAAAACAAAGAACTAAAAGAAAATGAAAAACGGCATTAAACCAAGAAGGAAGAAAGTAGTAGTGGAATAACTCTTGCACACTCAAAGTGTCTGAGGAGTACGGGTTGTGACTTGAACTTCCACATTGGCATTCCATAGGACAGTAATGTCACTAATTTGGTTGTTTGCTTCCACGCATTTAAATACAGTGAACTGCATGCTCATCTTTAATTGCTCCTCCTCTGCATTTTTTTGACGTGTTTCTGTTATCTTCTAGTGTAGTATCTCTTCCTGAGTCACCTAGTACTAGTTTTTCTTCGATATCCCGTCTTCCTTGTGTCTATGAATTAGATTATGTTTCAGAAAATAGTAAATTACCTTTGTCTTCATTTCCCATGGTAAATCCTTACAGCTTTTATCAGGATGAAAGTACCCACAGAAGATTCTAATAAAGGCGACTGTGGCATAATTACCAGTTATGAAAGACACAGAACCGAAACACCCAAGCCAATACAGCACACATAACCCACTTTTATCAAAAAGGCTGATGGATCTATTGAAATTAAGTTCCCCAACAGGAACGAGGTCTCTACTGTCTTCCCCACCAAGTTCAATATGATGCATTCTTCTGGCCAGAGTTTTTACAACACCTACTAAAATCTCTTGAGTCTCAGTTAAAGCCATCTAAACCCATCCCGCCTTCCTATTTCCCTAAACCATTTGTCATGTCTACCTCATCTCCAAATCCATTTTCAACTTCTCAACAAACAACTTACTCTCCAGCATTAGCCTTATGGAAACACTTACCTCACCATCAAAAGAGTACAGTTCAGCCAGCTCAGCCTATAGTTCAGCCAGCTCAGCCTAAACCAACCCCTCCTCCAAACCCCATCCCGTTAGAGCCTAAGGCAGATACCTCTGACCCCACAGTTGGAGCTTCAACCATTGCTGAGATCCTCAACTTTGAAGAGCCAAACCCAATCCTTTCTTTTCTCAAGAATATCTGTCCACCCACCCCTCCTCCAAACCAGTTCTCTTTTGACCCCCCCCCCCCCCCCAAAAAACAGATACTTCTGACCTGGATTATTTTGAAGCGTTCAACAATTTCCCGAGAATGTTACACTTCAAGCAAAAGACAATCCCAGATGCACAGTTGTTACGTTGGCAACAGTGGTTTTCTCAGTATACATTTGAAGTCAAGCATATTTCTGGCAAGTCCAATGTTCTTCATCGTCTGACCAATGATCCAGACAGTCTTGGCACGAAGTCGCTTTCTTTACATAGTTTTGCTAGTTTTATGTCCGGATTTTACGTCCGAACACGTGTCTTGTTATTTTCCTGTATATTATGTCTGTTTCAATTTCGGATTTCAAGTCCGGATACGTGTCATGTACTATTTATATTTTCGTTTCGAGTCCGGATTTCAGATCCGTCACGTGTTTTGTACTATTTATATTTTCGTTTCGGCATCCTTACAGTTCAATAAGAAAAGGATCATAGGTCTTGTCGGGGTTAGGCTGTCCATCAGATTGAGGCAGTGCATCAGGCTCCCCGCCAGTCCCAGTTCCAAGTTAATCTCTGCATGGCTCGTCCGAGTCGACGTGGGGGCTATCACTGAGGCATAATTTCGTCTGCCGGTCGGGGATGCTCGTGTGAGCGTTTCGATGTACAACTTGTTGGCACTATGATGGCATGGCATCACGTAGCCTTTCCTCGTTGAACTTGGCATTATCTAGAGTATGGGACTTTCCCTTAGGCTTAGTAACTCTGAGAATCGTTCGGTAGAAACGTCGTCGTCCCGAATGTTTCTCGGGAGTAGGTGTTCGAGATTTCCGTCCCCGCTTATCGGGTTGTGTATTGTCAGCGATGGGATCCCCAACAGGATATCCGAAGAGTGTGAATTTATTTTCCTTGGGGATGGGTGATTCACCAAATGAATTTAACGAAGTGGGTAAATAAATTCTTGTGTCTTTCTTTATTGTTTTCGATCTCGTTTTCTCTCCTAATATTGTTGTTTATTTTCTAACATGAGTTTGTGCATAGCTTTGGTACATAAGTTAATTTATATTGTGATTTCTTTCCTTATATGTTACGTTGTGTTTGATTTCTGCTTTCTAGTGTGCAATTCTCTAATTTATTTTTATTTGTTAAGAAAAAACATTTTTTCTACCCTTTCCTTGCTTTTCTTGAGAATCATTGCAATTATTTTTATTTTATTAGGTTTGCTTTCTTATTGAATGAAAGTGCTTTGCAAAAAAACAAAAAACAAAAAACAACGGTTACCAAGAAAGGTTGGCTCACAATTGCCATTATGTACGGATGGTGTATATACTGTTACTGTATACATATAGTGGTTCAGCTCAGGTGGGAAGGCCTTAATTTTTCGCATATGCGAAACAAATTTTGAACTGTCGAATACAAACTCTAACAACTGAGACATAATCTGATTACAACGAATGATAACATGTGTTATCATACATTGGACGCATATTTTATTTAACAGGTGTTAAGAAATGATGGATGAATATTTTTTTTAAATAATCTTAATCATCAAATTTAACGGGCATAATTGTATCCTGCATATACTGAAAAACATATGTAAATCACTGGAGTCGTGATGCACATATAGTAGTATTTCATTGTAACAGTACTAATTAATTTAAGTACTCTCTAGTTTTGCTTTTGCAGAGCAGAGCTTTTGACGAAAAAGAGTAACCAAAAATATCACAAATTCGTTTTTATCAAAATAAGTTTTTTTTAGGATGATAAATAGTAATTTCCACAATTCACTAACATGACTCGAATTTACGACCTGTAAGTTAAAAACGAAATGTCTAAACACTTCAATTGCGCTTCATAATCGTTTCAAAGAAGTTAAAAAGCAACTTATATTCCAAACAAGTAAAAAGAAAGCTACCCCCTAACTTTACTATTTGCAACAAATATATATATATATATATATATATATATATATATATATATATATATATATATATATATATATATATATATATATATATATATAATGCACCACCATGTGCTTTGTCGTTTCATCAGTGTTGTAAAATTTTATGTTTGGGTCCGTCTTTCCTTATAAAGAGTTCACCTTTTTACCGAACTAAAACAAGTCTCAAACAAAACTTAATCCAATCTCACCTACAGTATTCTCCTATACCAAAAGGTCTATTCGTCAGTGGGACTAGGGTCCCATTGGGACCATACTGATCAGATTTTGCAGCATCACTGCATTTCCTCTCTCTCCTCATTCTGCGAGGGATGTGGCAAATCTAACAACGTAGTCACATGGACCCGATACATATCGAGATATTTCCAAAATTTTACACAAGGTTAACTGCACAAGTAGAACACAATCAAGAAAGTAAAATATTAATATTATAAGGATAGATACATATAGATGATGCATGAGGAACCCCACCCCACCCCACCCCACCCCAACCCCAACCCCAACCCCAACCCCAACCCCAACCCCCCACCAAACAAAAAAAAATGCATCTGCCAAACCAAAGGTGCAAATATGTCCATCAATGGAGGAATAACAACAATTTGAAGAAAAACGATTAAGATGTAAAAGGAAAAGCCAACCGGTGTTTTATTTCCAGCGTGTAGCTTCTAAGAGCACGGAAAAATATCAATTTGCTAACTATCTATCAAGGATAGACGCAGGCTCAACCACGATTTCAAGATATCGAAAAGAAAGGCAAATCGGTGCTTATTACTAGAGTGTAGCTTCTAAGAGGAGGATGATGATGATCATGGCTCAGGTTGCATCTTCTCACACTCCTCCCGAATTGACTGGTAAAGTACGGAGGACAAGTACCGTTCACCAAAGCTTGGAAATACAACCTACAAAATATTTCAGATATACATTTAGCCCAACAATCCCGGAACACCAGTCAATAATTAAAAAGATCCGAGTTAATTGGAATAATATATGATCTCTCATACATTCCCTCCAAAAGTTCTCTAGATCCAACCTAGTGTAAAACGTTTTAGAAGATTGTTATTTGGAAAAAGGCTCGCTTCCTAAACCCAATATACCAAGTTTTCGGCTTTGGTCCTCCCTTCTGGTCTGACAAACATTTCATATTTTACGAAACCTAATATTCACTTTGTTTCAGAATATAAGGCTTATTGGCCATTTGCATAGATTAAGGACGAGGGAAATAAGTGATTTTTTTCCTATTTATCCTTTAGTAATACCATTACATAATAGAGAACGAGAAAATTGTATTTGTGGGTAAGATTAACTTTAGAAAATAATCCTTAAGATTTGTTGTACAAACATTTTGGAAAAATAAACATAAAAAATACTAGAAGGTCTTATATTCCTTCACATTTCTCTCAAGCCACCAGTCAACAAGAATTCAACCGTGTCTAAGCAGGGCCTGCGATGGCTTGAAATGTGAAATGGTACTAATGTTTTCTCTCCTCACTCGGGGTCCTATTCTTTTTTGAGAAATATACAATACAATTAGAACGAACCAGAATTTCCAATTCAATGCACTCGCACACGAAAAACAGTGTTTTTTTTCTTTCTTTTTCCCCTGGAGCATGAGAAAAATTGGTATTTAAATAAAAAAGAAATCTATTTTTGAAAAAGTAATCAACCGTGGAAAAGCCCTTTTAAATCATTGTGACACAGTGTCTGAAACAAGGAATGCATCTCGCAGGAGTTAGAGGAGCGCTAACAGGATCTATTGGAGTCTATAAGGAAGTTGTTACCGGTAATTAGACCAGTCAGTATTGGCATCACCAAAGGGAACTGAAAGGTTTACCAATGTACCAAAACTGCTACCGTAGAGTTAAGAGCCAAGATTAAGCGTTAAAGTTGGTTAAAGTTCCACACATAGCCTACCTAGTCTAATAATAATCCTCAAAAACAAAAACCTCTAAAAGGACATACCGCTATAAGCTTGCCCGCATTCTCAGGTCTCTTCCCAACTTGGAGGGCAGCAGCCGCAGCTGCTCCAGAAGAAATTCCGACCTGAAAAAAATGAAATTGTGGATAAGAGACAACGCACATTCTCAAGAACGAGCATAAAGGGCTGTAAGCATTTAAAAAGTAGTACATGAAACAAAGAAATTATTACTTGAACCAGTAAAACACATAATATAAGCGTAAAGATGAACAACTAATAAAAAGGATACAGATACAGGTTTAACTATTTATCTATTTAAATTCTGAATTTATCTATTTATAAGTGTAACTTAACTTCCTTTCGGTCCACTAACTATAAGCAAAGTAAAATACCATAGACAATCTAAAACAAGGACTAACCAGTAAGCCTTCTTGAAGAGCCAATTGCTTTGCAAATTCAACGGCTTCATCACTTGATATCTGGTGCACAATTGAGTAAAATGTAATAAGTAAACAGCTAAAACAACTCTGCTATTATAAACAACATTAGCTGCAAAAATTGAAAAACACAGATGACATAAATACCTATGCTTAAATAAAGTCGCATACCAAAGAAAGTCGATCCGCAAGAAGTGGAATAATTAAGAAACATAGTGAACATAAACTAATACAGATTAAACATGTATCACAAAACAGAACTGGCAACTACGTGAAAAAAGAATATTTAACAACCATATATAATCCAATAAGCCGAAGGTTAAACATCTAAAAAGTGGGAAACCTCGATAACTTCATCCATCACGCCTTGATCTAAATTTCCTGGGATAAAACCTGCTCCAATGCCTTGAATTTTGTGAGGGCCTGCAGTTTCAAATTGCACCAACTAGAAATATACAAAGATTTCATTCTGAAATAGAATGAAGAAAGTCATATTTTTGCATGTCTCGTACCTGGCTTGCCGCCAGACAATATGTTGCTTTCTGTTGGTTCTACGCCAATAACCTTGTAATAGGAAATGACGAAAAACACGAGAAGAAAAAAATAATTAAGAAGATCAGCATACAGCAAGCATAAATAAAATTAATTTACATGCACAGGTATGAAGGCAAACTTTGTCGGAATCTCCTATGCCAAAACAAAGAAAAGACGAAAAACTAATTCCTACCTTAATGCTAGGATTTCGTTCTTTAAGATATCGACCAACACCAGAGATAGTTCCACCAGTGCCAATCCCTGCAACAAATATATCTACCTTGCCACTCGTATCCTCCCAGATTTCTGGGCCAGTTGTTTCATAGTGTATCTGCAAAAGATATGAAGGATGGTTTTCGTTTACTATTTTTTTCTTCGAAGAAACAATAGACAAGAACTATTCTTCGTACCATTTCACTGTGAATGGTAATTCAAGGGGCACGATTTAACGAGGATATGCAAGGTCACAAATGAAATAGGAAAAGGAACAGAAACCTGAAGAAGTACCTTGGGGTTTGCAGGGTTATCAAATTGTTGAAGCATATAGGAATTGGGTGTGCTATTCAAGATTTCTTCTGCTTTTTGGATGGATCCTTTCATGCCTTTTGCGGGATCAGTCAAAACAAGCTCAGCTCCAAATGCTTTTAGGAGAACCCTTCTTTCCAGACTCATAGACGCCGGCATTGTCAATATGAGCTTGTACCCCTTAGAAGCAGCAATAAATGCGAGTCCGATGCCAGTGTTTCCACTTGTTGGCTCAACCAAGATGCTCTAAAATGAAAGAAAAGGATAAATGTTAACGCAAATATGCAAGAATAGAGACAATAATCATCAGGCTTCAACTTTACGCATTTAACAGAAAGATGCAAAAGTAAGTCACATTCAACATAGACGGAATCTCAAAACAAGAGAAAATCACTTATTAAGTTTTACCAAACTCCAATTGTTTTCTTTAAAATAGTAGGTATTTCTCTTTAACATTTTAATGCAGTATTATGAAGCTACGTCTACAGCTTCTGCATAATGCCTGAAAGTACTCTCGGAAGCAATAAACTCGTATAGTTAAAAAGAATCTTAAGACCAGAAATGGTGGATTTGGTGCCAAAAGGACAAAAGCGCCCATATCTTATATGCCTTCCAACTCCAATTGTGGATTCGATATACCATCTTACCTTCCCTGGAGTTATAAGACCCTTCTGCTCGGCATCAGTTATCATGCTGTATCCTATCCTGAAAGGAAAAGAATTCTGTGAGAAAATAATGCATCTTCTATTAAGCACTTTTAGCAGTCTACGGAGAGAGAGAGAGAGAGAGAGAGAGAGAGAGAGAGAGAGAGAGAGAGAGAGAGAGAGAGAAACACTACTATGAATGTAATAGAATAGTGCTTCTTAGCAGCATCAACCTTATACCAGGACATAACTCGACGTTGTATATAGAAAAAGAAAAGATCACTAAGTTAATAAGGACAACATAACAGTTTAACGTGCAACCCTCAATATTTTAGGATTGCACACGAGGTGGCAGTTCAAAATGCGTACTGATGATTCACATCACCTCAAGAGTTAAAATTCAAGAAGATTTACGAACATAAAGGAGACTGAGGGCAGCTTATTTTGTTTGGGATTCAAAGGTTGCCGCATTTAAGTTAATAGGTTGGATATTTGTAAGAACTTTTTTTGTTTTTTAGGGAATTTTGTAAGAAACTAAGACATACTTTTGATGTGCTAGAAATAAGTTCGGTTTAATGGGTAATTAAATTTCAGACTGGAACAACTCTAGAGAGCTTCTCTTGCTTCAAATCGAAAACATATAGAACTTTAGGCTTTAGTAATTCGCTAATCTGTTTTCAACAATTCTTGTGGGATACCCTTGTTTCACAGAAATGAACAAGGCGTCCATTGGTGGACAAAGTTCCCCGAAGATATCTGTCAAATTGGAATGGTGCTTAAACTTGTTGCAAATTGTGAGGAAGATAGAGTAACCATCTAAGTACATTTCACTATCTGCATCTCATCTTTGAAAAATAAAACTTAACAAGTACAACCTCGTATTAGAATCTGCCACACTAAATAATTGAAATGATTATATTTGATCATACACTACAAACACAAAAATAATCACAGGTGCACCGGGTTCCCCAAAGATGTCTGGCAAATGGGAAAGGAAGCTTCAACATGTTGCAAGGGGGAGGGACTAGACGAGGAAGATGGATAACCCTTCGGAAAATAAATTTTAACAAATTGAACCTGGTATTGGAATTTGCCAGTCTAAATAATTGAAAAAATAATCTTTGAAACTGGATTAAAAACAGCCTCCCCACCCACACACACACACACACACTCTCTCTCTCTGGGGCCGCGCCTGTGGCATCGACTCTAGTTTGATTATCCCGGATCCTACTAGTGCTTGCTGCTTAGCAGAATTAAGCAGCACCCTAAAACCTAAATGACAGCAACTACTAGTGCTTCAAATAAGATAGTCCAACACAGCGTTTACAAGATAATCCAAATTCCAATAATACATCTCCTACAATAGAGTTTGTGATACCCAGGTTTGCTTTTGCATATTCGCTCCAAGAAAAGAAAATGCACATCAATACAATAAGTAATCTGGGATAAACATGTGTTCCACAGCAAGATTTTAAATAGGTTCCGTGCACATTAAAAATTATAATCAGATAGCGGCAGAGGACTACAAGAAAGAGAATTAAATTCTCCTTGCCTTTGTTTAGCAAGAATCATTGGATTCGTCAAAGAAGGCTAGTGGCGCAACACTTCTGACTCGAACCAATAGGTCTCGGGTTCGACACACCCCTGCTCCGATTATAATAAAACAAAAAAATGAAAAAATAAAAGGAATCATCTTCCTTTTGCTAATTGTGCATGCTACACTGGTCACTCAAAGATTCGCTTTGAAAACAAGCTTACTATGCTTATATACAAATAACAAACAAAATAAAAGTCAAGGAAAAAGCACACCGCTTTAGTCCTACATTGCAGCAACTAAACCCGGAATTCTATTTCCAAAAAGAAGGGTAGAACTGGAATACAGAATTATGAAGTTGAAGTTCAAATTGGAAACTTTATCTTACCTGTCCTTGACGCTACAACATGGCTCCATGAGTTCAAGCTTCGCAGCAATATGTGCAACAGAACCTTTTACTATCTTATTCAAGTACACCATAGGTGTATTCCCTATTAGCTGCAAACCACAAAATCAAACAAATATTATCGTAAATGAGTATATCGGATAATTCCAAGAGAAAAAGGAGGGAGCCGATACTATTTTCTTGCAAGACAATGCAACCACAATATACAACAAGAGATTGGTGAGGAAATAAGATTACCACATTTTACAGGATGCAGGACTTAAAATGAAACTTTCACATTCTTTATATTGGCTCCATCAAAAGATGAAGAGATACTAAAAGAACTCGTTAATTGCACTGAAAGTTAGCGTATTTTATCAATTCCTAAACACTTGTTCACCAAAACAGAAGAGAAAGGCCCCCACATTTTCATAATGTAAAGATACACAGAAACAAACCAGATAAAAAATTCCAAACATAAATGAGATGCAAATTGTCAATGAAAATTTCACCTCATCCATATTTCTATTGAAACTTAGATAGCATTTCCGACTATCTGAAGCAAGCAAGTAGACAACTAACTCAAGCAAATAAACGAACATTGAGCAAAAGTAACAATCTTCTAATAAAATAACACACACAAACAGTCGTAAAGATACTCACAATTCGCCAACTTTTCCTATAAATTTTCCATAGGACGCCGGGAAAGAAAATTTCCCAGATAAGAATTTAACTGAAAAACAACAATGGCTCATACCAATCAGCAGAAACCATCTTCTTACTGTAACAGCACATTCAATTACTTATCAAGAAACTTATATGCCAAATTGCACATATTCTCCATTAAATGCCAAAAAAAGAATTCACTCACTTATCAACAAACTTATAATGACCTAAAAGGGGGTAAACCCATATAAGAATTCAACAGAAAAAGACAATGGCTCATGCCAAGAAGTAGAAAAAATCTTCTAACTATAACAAAAAAAATCAAACTTTCCTATAAATTTCCCATGAAATTTCAAACAAGAACAAAAACCCACATAAGAATTCAACAGAAAAAGGCCAATGACTCATACCAAGTAGTAAAAAAAAACTCTTCTTTAACTATAACAACAAATTCAATTACTTATCCAGAAACTTAATAATACCAACTTTTTGCACAAATTCTCAATGAAATTCCAAAAAAAAAAAAGAAGAAAACCCAGATGAGAAAACAACTGAAATGATTCACCTGAGTGACATCTTCTGCTATATTGAGTCCTTCAATCTCAGTCTTAGGTTGTTCTACAGACACTGCTTTGCAGGCTATGGAAAAAGAGGAAACTTTTTTGATATTATTATTATTACTACCAAAATTATGAGATTTCTTGAAGCTAATTGAATTAAATCCCAAGTTCAATAGAGGAGAAGTCTCAATCTTGGAACTGTAAAGAGAGGTGGTCAAGGGCTTGTTGATGAGAGACGCCATTGCTGTGCTGATGAAACTCTCTCTCACTTTTCTTCTTGTTTGACGATGACGATTATTATTATTATCTCTATGGTTTTTTTTTCTTTCGATTTTTGGGCTTTTTTGTAATTTTATTTTCTATGTGAAGAAACTTATCTTTTGGGGGGTTTGCGTAGCCGTCGTCGTTCCTAGGCAATTTGGGGTGAAAATCCTCTGTCTCAGATCAGTTTCATGTCACAGTGTCACTAGCTAAATCGAATTTACTTATATAAATATTTGTTTTCAATTATATATACTGCATGGTGAATTGTGATTGGTTGAGACTGTAGATACATCTATAAGAGACGAGAGGATTTTTTCTTGAGCAATTTGGGCCAACCTCAAAAAAAATTAGAAATGCACATTTATGTCCCAAGTAGGAAATTATAATGTGGACCTTTTGGTACACAAGGGACCACATTATCACATAATTATTTCTCTCCTTATCATTTAGTGATGTGGATAGTTCTGAACTAAATAAACCTGGTTATAATATCAGAATTATCCTAGATAAATACAACTACCGTGATGACTCTAGTGCAGAACACTTAGTATTTCGCACCGTGCGAAATACTAGTTGATCGTCGGATTAATAGATTTAACGGTGTGAATTATTTAAGTTTCAACATTTTTTGTATGTTAACAGGCAAGGTTGTTAAAATCGCGATTCTACGTAGACTCGGAGGAGGGGTGAAAAATCGTAAACTCGTGAATCGTAAAATAAATCGTAAAATCGTATCGAAAATTAATATATATATTTTTTTATATATATAGTAATAATTAACATTTAAATCATATCATATGATCAAAAAATATGGAAAAAAATTCATTAAACATCGTTTTATTAGTTTTTTCAAAAGACAATAACGCAACAAAGTTCACAATAAAAACTTACAAGTCTTTCAAAATATAAAAATGCGACTATATATAATACTTAACTTATAAGTTTTTCAAAAAAATCAAAATAAAATAAAGTAAGTAATAAATTTATAATCTCAATAGAAATGAAAGTCATTCGAAATATTTGAATTTTTGAACCAGCGTCACCATCATCATCCTCCATTTCCCACTCTGCATGATTAGTAGATATCCCATTTTTTGTAAACAATTAAATATCACAAAGTAGATATCCCGGTTTGGCATTTCAGCGATGAAACTTTCAGATGAGAAATATTTTCGGACGGTTTCTTCTTCGTTGTCGATGAGGGACGACTCCGTCACCATTTCTCCAGAATCTCCTAAACAAACCTCGCTTGATTCATTTGTCTCTCTATTAGAATTTTTCTACTGACAAGAAAGAATAGCAGAAAGCGACATAGGAAATGTATGAAAAAAACGGAAAAATTACAGGACTAGAAAAAGCGGAAGGCGGTGGAATTAGGACTCACGAGAAAAAAACATAACCACTTTTTTGTAAAATCGGTAGAATCGGTAGAAAGCGTCACGATTTTCACGATTCTACGATTCTACTCCGTTTCTGCAGATTGCGATTCTACTACCGATTCAACACGTTTTGCCTCCGTAAAATCGTAGAATCGTACGATTCTACGTGTTGACTCGCGATTTTAACAACAATGTTAACAGGGTGTTAAAATAAATGATCTCAACCGTCAAATCTTTAATTCTACGACCAATAGATATTTTGTATGTGGAGAAACTTTTACGATTTCGGAACGGACCGCACAACTACTATGTAAAAATATCTCTTCACGTCAAAAAACTACCTCCATTCCATAATATAAGTCGTTTGGCATGTAGCAAAAATTAAGGAACTAAAAAATACATGGGGACTAGGGGACACCCCCCATTTTATATTGTTCACACACCCCACTCTCATAACCCAAAAAATCTCTCTCTCCTCTCAAATATTTCTCTCCCAACAAAGTTCCCCCACAGCCGTAAGTTTTCTGCCCCACCAGCATAGCCTCCACTGCCGCCGAAATTTGACCGAAATTTTTTTAGTGACCGTCATCTTATTACAAACGTCACCCTCGTCAACTTTTTCTTTTAGTAGAACGTCAAAAAAAATCACAAATCAACACAATATGAGTTTTTCTTTTACGTTTTTTGAATTTATACTTGAAAATAGCTAGATCTAACTCATAATCACAAAAAAAAAGAAGTTAGTTTGTGATAAATGTTATAAACTTTACTTAAAAATATACTAGATCAGGACTTATTTAGCCAAAAAAAGACAAAAAATGGTCTGGAAATTCAAATTTTGTATTTTGATCGGCGGTGTCGCGTGTCACACATGGAGGCTTGTTGACATCAGGCGCGTGTCGCGTGCTGAATTACTGGCGCATGATTTACACATTGCATGTTGACGTCAGCACACGGTCAACCGCGTGCTGACGTGTACGCGATTGACTGGTCAACCGCATGCTGACGTGTAAAGTATAAGGTCGTGTATACTTTTGTCGACGCATTCTGGGCACAGGTCGAAGTACATTGTTATTCCCAAGCATTCTTGGGACATCCAACAAACCCTCATTCATTAGTGGCTTCTGGTTATCTTGAATGCTACCACCCACGTACTCACACTTTGACTTCAGCCGATGTTTGGTGGGGTTCCTAAGAGACTAAGGCACCAACAGGTATTCAATTTCAAATTTATTATTTTTCTAAAAATATAGTGTATTGTTCATTTTTTTTTAATACTAACATTTTATTTGTTTGTTTAACAATTTGTCGTTGCCATGACTGCACTATATATATATTTACCGAATCCCTCAAATGCGACATACCCTAGAGATTATGAGTGTATGTGGGCATAATTGAAAGCAAATGTTCATCGGGTGAACCAGTCAGGTCAATCGTCGGATGATGAAGAATTGTAATTTTGTTAGAGTTGTATTTTATTAAGACTTTAAATTTGTTATGATTAGTATTTTTACCAAGACTTTAAATTTTTAATGACTTTAAGTTTTTTATTTTATTAAAACTCTTAATGTTTTAGACTTGTAATCCTTTTAGACTTGTAATTTTTTTAAAATTTTGACGGGTAAGTAACATACCATAAGTGTTAAAACCTAAATACAAAAAAAAAAAAATACTTGGCAATTTTATTGCACTGAATTTTTGTTGCAATGCCCTAAAAATTGTTTAAGATTTTCTGCAAAAAAAACTGAAATTTTGACCACATACATGTCAGCACGGGAAAATAAAAAATAATTTTCCACGTCACTCTGTACACGTCAGCAAACGGTCAACCGCATGCTGACGTTACATTACCATGTCCCGCCTTGTAGAGGAGCCTTTCGATCATCAGTTACATTACCAAGTCCCGATGAGCTATCAGGAGTCCCCCTACCTGATCCCCATCCTTGGGAGCCACTGGAAGATCTTCCTCCCCGAGCTGGAGAGGTTTTCTTAAAGGTTTTTTCCTTGTTTTTTTATCTGTACTCTCACCAAGATGGGTCCCGCCTTGTAGAGGATCTTTTCGATCCTTTCGGCCTACCTTTGGTAACCACGACCGGTGGCTCTGCTAAGAGTGTCTCGTGAGGGTAAATTATTTCGGCAAACTTAGCTTTGTATTGTCTGATTTGTTCAGGATATCTGGTAGAAATTTCATTATACATGTATATAAGCCCTTTAAATGATCATTGGGAGGCGGTAAATCTCCAAACATAGGATGTTTAGGAGGAGTATCAACTGAGAGAGAACTCCAAAAATGGTGAAAATCTTTAACTCGTACTTTACCCCCCGTCTTCACTAATATGGCTTGTAGTTCACATGCACACAGAATTCCATAAATTGATCTAGCAGTGCAATCACATTTATCCCCTATCTTTTTATACTCTTCCATCAAAATGTCTATTCCCCAAGAACTAATCCTACCTTGCAACCTCCTCAGAAAGATGTTGTCAGTTAAATTTTTTTCGTATATACGAGAAGATTCCATTTCTGCCTTAACTCTGATCAATTTGATTTACAATCATAGCGTGGATCTTCTCCCAAACATATACAAAACTCCCAATAGAGGTTCCCAAATACCTCTTAAAAGCAGATTGTTAACTCTCAACTAGGTTTGTAGTATTTGTACCGAAGTGGAGATACTTGTTCGTTCACACCGAAACAAACATTTCCTTGTACCTATCAATCCAAGTCTTTCGAAGATATCTTATCAAAACGTTTCTTTTTTGCAATTTATAAGAACTTAAAAGAGCTGATCACTTCTTATAATACTCATCTTCTAGTTTCTGCATAAGCCAGTGACCACCAAATGGTTTGAGAGATTTGTGTACCAGCTTCTATTCCAAGAACTGTACAAGCATTCTTGATGACACACTTCCTAATGTGTCTCCTACACAACATGTGATTAGCTTCATTAAATACCTCCAGACTTGCATTAACAAGTTGCATATCTTTGTCCGTTACAACAACATTAGGGACTCGTTTGTGATTAAATAATTGCCTAATCATAGCAAGTGCCCAAGCAAAATTATCTTTTCTTTCTTGACGCAAGAATGCATATGCAATAGTGAAATTCCGACCGCTGCAAGTAAAAACAATCACAGACAAGTAGAGGAATTTTGTATATGTGATAATTTAAATCGGTAAATCTATAATATCCTAAACAATATAAATAATTTTAAATGACAGTATGTTTTTAAATAATTTAAAAAAAAACATACATTTTTGTTTTCTAGATGCTGTCCATAAGGATAACCTAGGGAAAAACCTTGGAGTCCGGATAAACAAATACTAAGTCGCCGACGTATTTCTGAGATTCATCTACACCCGTCCCCATCTCTCCCGCTATTTACATAACGGCGACACTCTATAACATAGTCTGCTTCAGTAAGACGATACATCAGATCTTGTAATTCAGTCATACATTTCCTATTAAGTCTCCCGATCTTTGTCCGAGCAGTATATATTGTAGACAATGCCATAAAAATTAGGATTTTCCATCTCCAGTGTGTTAAATATGTCATTGACCTCAACGTTGCACCTAGTCATTCAACCGACGTGCCGCAGCATGACCTAACATGAAATTTCCATTACCTAGTTTTAGTCTTTTTTTCCTACTATCTTAAATGGGCAACCTCTCTTCTTAGTCCTCATTATCCGGTTAGCTTTCCTCCCTTCACCTCCTTTGCCAATAGGTGCCCCAACATACGTACCAAAATGCTCACACTGTAAATACCACTTGGGTGCATTATAATATTGTCCCATTTCAATGTATATATTATTCCCCAGTTTTTCAGTTTAAACATGTATTTTACGATGAAATTATGTAAATATTATTAAAACAACGTGAAATGTATAAGTAAGTGTTTACCTCAAAATCAATTTCTTCCAAATAATCACTATTGTCGGAGTTCATTTAGCTGGAATGTTGTCGAAATTTTTTTTGACTCCAAAATTTGTTTAAATTGATATTTTACGGTGGATCTAGACCGGTTATCTCAAAAACTAAAAAAAAACATTGGCTAGAATCCGGTGAGCGGAGACTCTGGTGGGTGGTCCGGGGGAGGGTCAAGCGACCAGCGGTGGTGCTCCGGCAGAAGGGGAGGGGAAGCAAATTTTTTTGGGGAGAAATATTTGAGAGGAGAGGGAATTTTTGTTGGGTTATGGGGATGGGGGTGTGAACAATATAAAAGGGGTATCCCCATTCTTTGACCCTAAAAATATTGGAAGTTATTATTTAGGAGTTACCTAATTAATTAGGAATTGCCTAATCAAAGTTTAATTAATTAGAACATATGCTATATTAGTTTTTCTCTAATGTATAGTAGTTGTCTAAATATTGTGTAGTTTGGAGAATTAGTAGTTGACTAATATAGTGTAGTCACACATGTATTAGTGTGAGATCTAGTTCTTTATTTTAAACGAGTGATATGTATTTTTCCTTCAATTCTTTTAAAAAATAATATACTTTATTAGTCAAAATATCAATATTACCGTTTTAAATAAAATTAGTGATTATTTAAGAAAGTAACATTGATATTTTAACTAACAAAAATAACTTATTTTTTTTGCTTATTTAATTTTCATTACATGATATTATGAAATGGAGGTTAATATGTAATAACTAGACATAATTTTTGCGTGGATGCATTTTTTTTCCAAACTATTTCTCAAAATAACAATGTAATTTTTCTCTCAAAATAACTACAGTAAAAACATAGTTGACTGATTATTAACATTTTCCTAATTTCTATTTTATTATCTTTTTGAAAATGTTCAATTGTCCAAAATAAACTTTTAGAAAATGCACAAATATTCTTCTTCCCCTACCCCCACCACCCCCTACCCCAAGTAAATCAATAAAAAGGAAATAATTGTACTTCTTAAAATATGTTGGTCCATTTGTTGACACATCTCTAAATTCGGTGCCTCACTTGACAAATTACCTAGAGTTTAAGGGTACTGAAATAGAATTTTTATATCTCTAAAACCTAGATGTTGTTTCTTTATTAGTCAAAATATCAATAGACCGTAGATGTGTTTATCTTCTTTTTTTCAGTTAAGGAATAACTCAGGGTAATGTTTTTTGGCTAAATAAAAATTTAGTTAAAATTGGATAAAAACTTTTATTAGCCTAAGAGATTCCAATGATTATTTACCATTTATACAATTGATTTTAGCCGTCTAACATATTACCAATTCTCTTCCAAGTTTGAGAACTTCCTTTTTATGTTTCTTTTTTATTTGAAATCTTGGAGTACATTTCTCTTCTTCCTTTTGTCATTTGCAAAACAGAGTAAACCACTCCACTTCTTTAAAGAGAAAACCACCCAAAAAAAAATTACAAACTCCATTTAAATTAATAAGAAAATTAATACAAACAAATAGAATAAAACAATTGAATTCAAATAAAATAATACATATAGGAATTAAACTTGTGCTGCTGCTGATGGAAAAGGCTGAAATGGAGAAGCCCATTTACCCTCATCTTGAACTCTTGTAGCATTGCTTCTACTAAGAGAAACTCCACTACCTTCATTCCCTTCCACAAATCCATAATACCTCAAAACAAATGCAAGAACAAGAACAACCCATTCCAAACAGAAGATCAAAACCGATAACCCACCAGCCAATTTCAAGATTAAAGCCCCATCATCTTCTCTAACATAAGATTTCAATGCTCCCAAGAAATTGGAAGTGGTCGTGAAAATAAGTACCGAAACAGAGCCTTGAAATATGGCTGTTAGTACAGTTGATACCATATGTAACGCGTACCATTTGTTGGATCCACCTGCAGCGGCGCTGCAGCCTGAGATTGCACCGAGTATCGTGAGAAGGTGGAGGAGGATGAGGAGGAAGCCGGAAAGAGAAGGGATTAGACGGAGAGCAATTATTAGGAAAATGCAACTGAAGGCTGATCCTAAGAGGATGTAGTTTGCAAGGAGAAAGATTTTGTGAGTGTGGTAATGGGATTTGTTTACATTGGAGCAATTTGAAGAGTTGATTGAGAGACCCATTTTTGTTTTCTGAAAATTTCGAGAAATTTCTTTATAATTGATCAAGAAATTGGGGGAGAATTTGAGGGAAGATGGGATTTGAATTGTATCTACAAGAGATTGATATGAGGGGAAAGAAGGGGAGGAGGTTTGAATTTAAAGGTTGCTGAATTTGAAAGTTTTGAACAGAGTTTAACGGCTAGTTTTGTAACAAGAACGTTGAGAAGGGGGTTGCAACGTTGAGAAAGTTATAACGGCTAGTTATAATGGGATGCAGCTGGGCTTGTTGGCATGTTCTTCTGATTAAGACCAAATGTCAACTTAAATCTAGAGGTAAAAAGTAATAAATGAACTTTTTTCTTAATGTTTTTGTTTTTGTTTTCTATGTTTCATTGATAAATAATAAATTATCTTAACAGTATGATTTTAAGCAATGGCATAACTAAAGTTGGGCGAGGGTGACGACCACTTCCTAATATTTTTTTAAATGGCAAATATATTTTTATAGAACAATTTGATTCGTTGTAAATTTTTTTATTCATATAACCTATTCATGATTATCATACCGTACCGTGATATCTTAAGTAGAAAACAAATGGTAAAAGAAAGTAAGATCACCCAGTTTGGTAAGAAAAAATGGTCGAGAAGGGAAAAACAAATTATTAAAAGCTGGGTTAAAAATTAACATGACATATACCATGGAGACGATTGTAAATTGTCTGAGAAAACATTTTCAAGGAAACAAGTATTGTTAAAGATGTTTGTTAGGAAATAAATGGGTGAAAATCGTCTGTGTAACTATTTATGTGCTCAATCAATAAAAAATCGTTATATGATCATTTTTAATTTAATTATATATACACATAGTAAATTGTGATTGGTTGGGCATACGAATGAGTACACAGACGGGTACAAGCGATCATTTGCCGAAATAAAGTGTAATCATGGGAGAGAAATGAGATATAAGACACATTAAATTGTTAACTCAATTCGTCAAGAAATTGATTACGTCGCATTACCAAACCAAATTTTTTCACTATGTCGAGATACGAGAGAGTTAATTGTACATAAGTTAACTATTTATAATAAGAGGAGCAACCTAATTACAATTTTACGTGAAAAGCTCAAGAACAAAAAAAAACCACATGAGCGTGAACCCGTGTTCAGTACTTTATGCTCCATAACCCAACAATGACCAATATGCCTCTTCATCAAATGATCTACCCAGGAAATTGAGGCAACAGGGCCAACAAATGGACATGCATACATTATACTGTTCCAAGATCTAAGATACATGGTAGGAGAAACATTCATGATCAGCATTATCAACACTGAGAATCAATAGATTCAGCTAAAGAACAACAGGTGAAGAACAAGAAGTGAAATTACAATTTTAAACCGACGGTTTCATACGAGCAAAAGTTAATAACCACCAAGAAAAGAGTCCTAAATATTGCTAAACTGTTTTCAAATCTCACCTAAATATATCTGTTTATCGCTACTGCAAGATCCAATGATAGGTTCATTAGGATGGAACATGGTTTCATTGACAGATCCGTTATGTCCAGGAAGCTTATATAAGATCCTCCGAGAAGTAGTATCCCAGATGTAAACCATTCGATCAGAACTTCCAGCCGTGACCTTGCTTCCATCAGGCGACCAACCACATTTCAACAAGTTCTTTTCAAAATTGTGTTGATGCCCTTCCAGAATCTTCACACACCGATTATGTGGTGCATATGGACGCATATCCCATATACGGAGTGTGCAGTCCATGGCGTTGGTGAGAAGGTAAGATCCGTCTGGACTCAGCTGCATACCGGTTATCATGTCCAGATGCCCTTGAAGAGTCATAGTGACCTCATTTCTGCGGAGATCCCATATTTTGACATCGTTATCTATGCCTCCGGTGTATATTTTATCTGAAGCATCAGCGAAACTAACAGCAGTAATTTGGTATTTGTCCGGAAAAGTCTGTATTGCACCCCTTTGACGCATATCCCAGAGCTTAGCAGTCCCATCATCAGATCCGCTAACAATAAGAGGAGGGCCCCTCCTAGCGGGAGAACAAGAGTTCACGAAGGAAGAGTGTTCGGCCATCTTCTTTATCTGTTTCCCGGTCTCAACATCCCATGCCCTTAACGTCTTGTCTGGGCTCGCAGATATAATGGTTGAACCATCTGTAGTCCATTGAACATCTAGAACAGCATTCTTATGTCCTTTCAGAACAGCAAAGTTCTTGCAATCACCGTGCACGTTCCAAAGAAATATTTCTCTGTCAAGCGAGCCAGATGCAATGATAGTTCCAGCTGGATTGAACTTCATTGTATAAATGACACTTTGATGGCCAGTTAGCAACATGATTGGTGACTCTAAACTCGACTTCCGCTGCTTCCCAGTTGGATCAGGACCAATATTTGAGACAGTAGACAATTCCATTGGCCTTGGACCAAGCACAGACAGAGCACTTTCAACTTGCATTTTGGTTTCTCTTCGACTCTCAGCAACAGTGATCAACGTAGTTTACCTGAATAAGTTATTATAGACTTGGTCAACTTGTATAAGCAAGGAGCAGGCAATTTAAACACAAAAATCGAGATCGTGCTGAAAAGCGCGTGTTTTTCTAATAATATAATCATAAACAATGTGATAGAATTTTTTTGAAGAAGCTATGCTAAAAATCATGAGAAAGTAAAAATAAATAGAACGAGGGAACCTAGGTTCACATCTTGGATCTTTAAACACAACCACAATCTATAGAAATTTCTGAAAATAAAAAGTAAATCAATTGTTTCAAATTACCAAACTATAATAAACAATTGATGAAATAGACTAACATAAGATTTTAACCATATTACTTAAGGACTCATGAACTGTGTGCCAAAATAGAGTCCGAGTTTATAACTAAGCCAATTTATAAACTTTAGTTAATTACTGTAGTTTGTGTCTTGTCAAAACATATAGCCCTCCTGAGCGTATCAAATACAGAAATTTTATGGTCTTTTTTTTCTGATCAAAATACTAAAATTCCTCCCTACAACCAACTCAGAATTAAAAATTTGCAAGTTGAGATCCATAACAGTAATAAAGTTTCACTGAAAACAAAACAAAATAATACTCGGAACTAGTTACTGGGAACTGCTAAAATCCATGATTTAGCTAACCATCTCTACTTTTTTCAACCCTTTCTACTTCATTGCTGCCACTCACAAACAATACAATAACAATAACATAACCCATTAAGTCCTCAATGACCTAACTTTTAGTAATAAATGCACAAGGTGGATGCTCTAAGAATACCACCAAAACTGAAAGAGATGAGTGACTTAACATTTGACAATGAAAGCACAAAGTGACTGCTCACAAAATACCACTGAAACAGTAGTCCCGTATAGCTGCCACTCGCAAATAATTACACTAAGAAATGAAAATTTCCATCAGTAAATTAAAATAGGAAAAATATGGATTTTGATAAAACTAGGTTAAGGAGCAGCAAAATAAGAGAGGCCATAATCTTAAATCACCACAGATCCCCTCGTAACACTCACTATAACATTTTTAACCCTTAGGGTTTATCATTTAGAGTTTTGAACATATGAATAAAAGTTTCCATTGTTAGTGTTACAGAGGCCATGTTTAAGCACTAGTCAAAATAAAAGCTGAAATATTCTTGATTCCCAAACTTAGGAAACCCTAAATTGTCCAACACCCAAATTAAAGAGGCAAATTAAAGTAGAAAAGCAATTCAAACTTTACCAGTAAATAAAAACTATCAGGATCACTGGTGTATTTATATCCCAACAGAGGCGGAGAACGAGTAGGAACGGAACGGGACGGGACCGGACGACGAGGAGATTGGGAGCCGGAGGACGACGAACAGAGGCGACGGGATGAGTAAGTGGTGATCTTTTTCAATAGAAACTTGGCTCCTTGGGCCGCTTTTAAAAAGATGAGCCTGTTTTCCCACAGCCTTAATTCCGCACGTTTGGAACACGGATTTAACCGTTGATTCAAATTCGGAATCGATCGATGGCTATGATTGAATAGATAGTTAAAAGGGTATAAAATTAATTTTATAATTAAAAAAAATATCACACGGCAACGTCACGTCCGTCGAATTTCGAGGTGGGAGAAACCACCCAAAAGGCGCCGGTTCTCCTTTTTCACCATTTTAACTTTTAACATTTACATATCTTTCCTCTGCATGTTCATCTTCTTCTTTATCTTCTTCGTCGGCTAACACTTAGAGAAAAAGGAAAAATCTACCAATACTGCATTATCAAATAGATGAATTTAGGCGAATTTAAGTAACTCTAGGTGGTAATATAGAGGAACTGACTCCTTAATTAATAGTAACGTATTGTAGTGATTTAAGTCTCCGTCTATTAGTACTTTGACGATACTACCCTTCAACGTAACACTCATCCATTAAGCTTAGATCTTTTAACGTATACTGAATACATTCATATAATAATATTGAAACACTATTCATTGGTTAAAAGTAAAATCATCTCTAGTTTAGAGACTTATTATATAATAATCTTTGTTCAATGAAATGGTCTTTCATTCATTGACCAATCATGAACTTTAATCTCTAACGGTTTATATCTAACTGTGGGCATCTATGCCAACCACACATACTATAACCTTAATGTATATCAAGGTTGTCAAGATCGTATTTTTGACTCGGAACGGAAGGGGTCTCAAGAATCGTAAACTCGAGGATCGTAACACGGATCGGAAGATCCGACAAAACTAGTAAAAAAATATTTCATAATAAATTTAAACTAGTAGAACTAAACAGTTGAAATTAAAACACAAACTAACAAGTAATAAACTTCAAAACAAACCAACAATTCATAAGGTCTTTTAATCTAACAAGTTTCATAACAACAATTCTATCTTTCAAATTTTTCTAATCTAGTAAACCATTCAACATGTCATCGAGTTCATTATCAATGCTCGGAATCTCCATGTCATTGGATGCATTGACTAAGTCATCTTCATCCAACTCCGCAATTGAATCTCCAACCTCATCCACAAGCCAATCATCATCCGATAGTAGATCGTCAATATCATACTCAATTGTCTTCTTTTCTTTCTTCTTCGTGGCTAATAACTTTGAATTAGCCATCACGTACACAACATCATTCATGGTCTTTTGTTTCAAACGGTTCATTCTCTTGGTATGAACCTAAACAATAATTAAAAAAAAATTAAATCATATACAACAAGTTACAAAACTATATGGATGAATAAAAAATTACCATCTCAAAAGCGCTCCAATTTCGTTCACACCCAGAAGAACTACAAGTCAAACTCAACACCCGAATTGCAAATTTTTGCAACTGCGGACATTCATCGCCGTATGACTCCCACCATTGTGCCGGAGTCTTTGTTTGAATTCCATTCTTTGCCATTCTACTACCACTCCCGACATCTTATTTATGCACCTATAACAATTATTAATAGTAAAAACCATTATTCAAATGTATTGTGCAATTTGATTTACAGTAAAAACCAAAAGAAATGACTGAACAAGATTAACTGGGGTTTACACAAATGACCAAGATTAACAACTGATCAATTTCTATGGTGCCAGAAGAAATTAAACAAAAATTTCTATGGAATATATCAACTGGAATTTTTTCCATATTAATAAAAAAATTCAAACCCTAATTCAAAACAATTCTCACAAAAATTCAATAAAAAATTAATGAAAAATTCAATCAAAACTTAATAAAAATAAGCAATTACCCGTTTGGGAGGACGATTTGGGAGCAATTTTACGATTTGGGATAGATAAGAGAAGACGATTTGGGATTGGGATGACGATTTGGCCGCCGGCTCTGAGACAGAGAAGACAACGACCTGGGTTCTGAGACAAGGAGGCTGGAGCTGGAGAGATGATGATCGGACTTCTCAGAGATGAGGTTGAGAGAGAGAACGACGACTTCTCAGAATGAGGAGGTTTTTTTTTTTTTAAATTACACAACCTGATTAGACACAACCCGACCCGGCCACGACCCATTTGTAAAAAGGAGAAAATCTTGGATCGTTTTGGATCGTCCCGATCCTACGATCTTACGATCTGGATCGATGATCCAGAACGATCCAACATCACAACGATTTTTACACCGATCCAACACGTTTTTGGGCCTTAGGATCGTAAAAGCGTACGATCTTACGATCCAACTCGCGATTTTAACAACATTGATGTATATTAAGGCTTACATGAAATGTAAATGTAAATGAGTAGTGCATGAAAAACCATCCTACTTGGACAAGGTTTGGGTTTGGGATTTGTCTCAAAATTGGTGTGAAAATACAACTTTTGACCTAGAAATTTGGCTGGAGAATTTCAAATTTAAATTTTTTCGTTCAAATATTCGTTGAAATTGAAATTTTTGAAAGAAATAAATTGAATTTGAATTGCTCCCGCCAATTTTCTTTCAAAAATTTCAATTTCAACGAATATTTGAACGAAAAAATTTGAATTTGAAATTCTCCCGTCATTTTTCTAGGTCAAAATTTGTATTTTTCCACCAATTTTGAGACCAATCCCAAACCCAAACCCAAACCAAACATTGTCCAAGTTTGCAAATTGCTCAATCGAATCTATGTTTAGTCAATTTTATGTTGTGTTGTTTTTATCTTTGATCCAATTAAATCTAGAACTTCCCAGCCTCTAGAAGTAATTTAGATTAATGCAATAGTTGATTAGAAAATCGTAAGCATTAAGAACAAATAATAACAACTAACCTGTAAGCTCTAAGGGCGAACAAACTCAGTTTTTGATAATGGACAAACATTTGATGTTGTGTCTAATGCTCTCAATCTTTGTGATAGAATATCGGAAGTCATAATAGAAGCTCTAAGTACTTCAATCAAGTCATGATCAAGATTCAAAGTTATACTTAAAGGCACATCTCGTCGAGATTGAAGATTGAAGACTTAGGTTTGGTTAGGATAGCTTTGTCTTTATAAGTCCTTATCTTATAAGCTCTAACCAATGCTCCTTATGAACATAAACGTACAACACTCTAGTCTTGCATGCTCATAAACACGTTTTCAAAAGGCTAAGTTTCAAAAGGATTCTTATATGTGTTCTTATCTCAAAAGCCTTTGATTTCAAATTCTAAGTCCTTTAAAATGGTTTTCCAAATGTTCTTACTTGTTACCTTTTGGGAAAACCTTTTAGACTTCAAAAGATTTCAAAACTAGTGAAAAATCAACATCTCTCATACTCAGGAAAGTCGGATCATCCGAGCTTTCCTCGTATCGACCGAACCGAAACAGAGAGTTGAAGATTTTGGGAGTTGCTTGGCTCGGTCGACCGAGGGTACATTAGGCTCATCCGAACCTATGCTCGGATCATCTGAGGTCCAAGTTCGGTCAACCGAACTCCTCTGTTACTAGTCGTTATATGACCGTTGCAGAGTCATTTTTTCAGCATATTTTGAAATGTATATAAGCTCTAAAGCTGCTGAATGACTCTAAGGCTTGCACATCAAATATACATTGATTTCTTATCAAGTCTAAAACACTTTCAAAGGAAATGCTCTTCATCTCTATGATCTAAATCATTCAAAAGTGATTTTTCTAAAGCAAGACAAAGAGTGTGCATCTTATGTTCTAAGAGTTGATTATTCTTGTACTTCAAATGTATTTATCTTTCACTTAGAAGAGTGAACAACCTTTCTCTTAAACCATCTCATTCCCTTTCTTAGTGATAGGGTTATTGTTGTATTGAAAGTCCTACTTAGTGTGGGCGAGCTCTCTTATTGAGTTGGTGTATTGTGGTTATCTTGTAAAACTCTTAGTGAGTTATCCACAAGTGTAATATTCTTCTTAGTGAAGTTGTTGAAAATCCTTGGGTGCGGCTCAAGGTAGTGGATGTAGATTCTAAGTGAATCGAACCACTATAAATCCTTTGTCTTGTGATTGGTTTTCATTTTGCTTTTATTCATCTTGCTCAAACTTACACTAGCCTTGCTTAGATTCGGAAAAGTTTACAAGATTGATTGAAAATTCAATTCAACCCCCCTCCCCTCCCCTCCCCTCCCCCCGCCCTCTTGTGTTTTACAATTGGTATCAGAGCCTCGTCTTCACCTTTAGCTTAATCGCTTGAAGTAAAGGTTATGGCCGGAAATTCCGCCTTAGCTTTCTTAGAGGGGTCTTCCACCAATAGACCACCACTCTTTGATGGAAACAACTATAATGCTTGGAAAAACCGATTCAAGATATATGTGTGCTCCATAGATTATTCTTTATGGCATATATTTGAAGAAGGTCCATATGTACCTATGAAAGAGGTGGATGGAATTCAAATTCCAAAGTCGGACCATGAGCTAAATGAAGTTGAGTCCAAGAAAATGACTCGAAATTATAAGGCAATGAACATTCTTAGTTGTGCCTTGAATCCAGATGAATACAACCGTGTCCGTGGAAGCAAATCCGCCCACACTATGTGGAAAATGCTTGAAGTTACTCATGAAGGTACAAATCAAGTCAAGGAGTCAAGGTTGAACTCGCTAGTTAGAGAATATGAGCTATTCTCCATGAAGCCAAATGAATCAATCAATGAGATGAATACTAGATTCACCAATGTGATAAATGGCTTGAAGTCCTATGGTAAAGGTTACACTATGGGTGAGATGAATAGGAAGATTCTCAATTCTCTTCCTAAAAGTTGGGAAACAAAAGCTCTTGCCATTGAAGAAGCCAAGGACTTAAAGACATATTCAACGGAGGAACTTATTGGCTCTCTACTCACCTTCGAGATGAAGAAAAGGAAAAATGTTCCTAAAAAGGGTATTGATCTTGATTTCATCATTAATCATGAAGAGGAAGAGAAATTGTTCTTTAATCTCAAAAACTCAAAGTGCATGTTAAGTTTTTGGGATGAAGAAGGAAGTGATGATGATCAAGAAGAAAAAGACCACATGTGTCTTATGGCATTTGGTAATGAGGTACATCTTTCTCACTCCACTTCAAATTCTTATGATGATGATGAGGATGATCCTAATGAGCTTTTATGTGATATGTATGATCAATTGAAAAAATGTGCAAAGCAAAACAAAGATATGAAGCTTAAAATTGAATCTTTGCTTGAAGAAAGATCTAAGTTGTTTGATGAAAATAAAAAGTTGTGTGATGATGTTAATTGCTTGAAATCTGAAAATGAGAGTCTTATTACTACTTGTACAACATCTTCATTACAATACAAAGAAGCTTGTGTTAAATTGTCATCCCTTGAAAACAAACTTGTTGAGTTTGATCATTTGAAGAACAAAGTTAATGACCTTACCTTTCTTGTTGAAAACTTTACTAAGGGTAAGAAAAATCTTGATCAAATTCTTGGTATGCAACGTGCTTCTCATGATAAACATGGTCTTGGTTATATTGCTAATCATTTTGTTATTTCTAGCTCTTCTCATATACCTAAGAATCGTGTTGTGAATGTTAGAACGCCACATAGGGCAAATAGATTTGTTAAGCATGTTCACAAATCTTTTGAGTCACATATTTGTTGCACTTATTGTGGAAAATATGGTCACACTAGTGTTAGATGTTATGTGAAGAAAAATATTGAAAGGGGAGTAAAAACCATTTGGAGAGTTAAGCATACTTCAACTAACCCCCATGGACCCAAACAAAAGTGGGTACCAAAAGTTACTCTTCATTTGCTCTTATAGGTTCTTGTAAGTTAAAGGGATGCTCCGGCGCTATGATGTCTCAATGTGTATGATTTTGTCACATAACCGGAGATGCCTCATTAGTCAAAGACGTGGAACCTATCTATGAAGGATATGTCACATTTGGGGACAAAAAGAAGGGTAGAATCATTGGCATTGGAAATGTTGGTAAAGGTTCATCAACTCTTACTAAACATGTTCTTCTTGTTGATAGCCTCAAATATAATTTGCTTAGTATTAGCCAACTTTGTGATAATGGTTTTGATGCTATGTTTGGCAAAAAGGCTTGCTCTATTTTTGTTAGCTCTTCTCATGAAAAAGTGCTTGTTGCTAAAGGTGATGTTTGCATAAATTTCATAAGCACGGATGAACAACTTGCAGATATTTTCACAAAGCCACTTGGCACCGAAAGATTTGAATATCTCAGGCGTTGCCTCGGAATCACAAAATTCCAGGACTGGTGTGTTAAGTGTGCAGGAAGAAACAGAGTATACAGTGAAATTTAAAGGTCTCGGTCGACCACAAGATTGGATGGTCAACCGGACCCTCAACCGAAGAGCTACTGGAATGGTTCGGATCAACCCTCGGACGACCTTCTCTGGGAACGGTCGACCGAAGTGTTCGGGTTACAGCTTATATCTGAAAGAACCGTATGTCTTTTCATTTTATACCCACACATTAAAACGGTTTTCTCTCAAATTCTTCATCTCTCAAGACCAATTTCTCCCAACCCAAGCCAAATTGATCTTATATTTCATCATTCAATCTCTTTTTTAATCTTCAATTTGAGTGGAATTCATCTAAATTATCTTACCTCGAATTACCTAAGCTTCACTCTTTCAAAACTATACCTAATCCGGACTTCACACCTTCTCTTTTCACATGGTGAGGACAAAATACCCAAGCAAAAGAGGCAATGATGATAATGACTCGCCTCCTCGCAAAAATCCCCCTAGGAATCAACCCAAACGACCCCTTGAAAAAGGGGTTTCCTTCAAAGAACCCTCACAAACTCCATTGAAGAAAGGAAGGGTCAAGTCAGTGGCTCAAAATATTGTGGGAAAGGGTAAAAAAATTGTGGATACCGATTCTAGCCATTCGGAGGATGACTACTCTTCTTCACCATCAAGGGTATCTCCACCTTCAGACTTTGAGGTAGGAGGATCTTCAAATTTTTCAACGAAAAAGGTAACGACTCTGTTTTACAATACCGCTTCTAAGCAATTGTTTGACAAGCTTAAGAAATGAAATAGAGGTTTCATGACAACATACTTTAGAGATGATATTATGTTTGCTCAAGGTAAAGGGCTAGATGAAGTCATGAGTCTATTTGATGATATGGGGTGGGTTAATCTATTTGATGTTGATGAATCTATTTATCCCTCCATTGTTTATGAATTCAATTCTAATTTGAGGAAGGATGAGGGTGATGAGGATGAGATTATATATAGATCTTGTGTTGGAAAATTGGAATTTGCATTCACTGAAAAGATGTTTTGTGAGGCCATAGGAATCGAATATGTGGATCATGCCAAGAGATTTTATAAGAATACAATGAATTCAGATGATATCAATCTCCTTGATATTAAACATTTTAAATCTCAATTTGGAATTAAAGGCAGCTTCTCCGATTCAAATGAAAGGGAGATTGATAAGTTGGATGAGTTTGGCCGTATCTTACACTTCTTCGTATCCAACATTGTGGCCCCGGTTAAAGGGCACAAGTCATCTATTACTTCCCTTCAAATGGTTATTATGCAACATCTCTTGGAAAGGAAAGCTTTGAATTTTGCACACCTTGCTCTTCAACACTTTATGGCGAATATCAAAAGTTCAAGGAATTACATTCCATATGGAAACATTCTTACAAGGCTCTTCAAACGATTTGGACTTGATTTGAGTAATCCGTTGAAGAAGAAGTTTGTCAAAATTGATGAGGTATGTTTCCATCGAATGAAGTTGATCTACATAGACAATCAATGGAAATTAATTCGAAATACTACAAATGATGAGTTGGGAGCTGCTATACTTGCTAGAAAGGTGTCACCTTACATGCTTAAAACTCTTCTAAAGATTGAAAAGAAAAGGGGTGGAGCACCCTCAAAGCCGAGAAGTGATCCTATAAGTGATGAGCAAGAAGATTTCCAAGAACGTAATTCAAAAAGCTCAAGCGAAAAAGCCTCATCTGAAAATGGCCAAGAAGAAGAACCTGATTCTCCAACACAAGCAACTACCAAGAGTCCGCCTAAAAAAGTAACAATAAATAAGATGTATGCATTGATGAAGATGATGGCAAGAAAAATTGAGGCAATAGCGGAGGAGATGAGTTGTATCAAAGAAAATGTGCAAAAGGTGTTCACCATGCAAAAGAAGTTGGCCAAGGAGTTAAGCCTTTCAAGTTCAAATAAAGATGATCAAAATTGAGACTTGAAACTTTCTATTTATTTTTGGAACTTTTATGTTGTTTTGAAGTCTTTTTGATTATGCCAAAGGGGGAGAAAAATAGTGGTTATCTTTTATCCTTGCTTATAATTATGCTATCATTGCTTATCTTTATGATTATTGTGTTTATAACTGACTGTTGGTTGTGTGAGAAAGTAAAACTTTCAGGACAGCTCAGTTGCAGCAAAGTGCTGCAGAGTTTCTGCCAGAGCTCGGTCGACCGAAGTTCCCTGACCAAAATCTCGGTTGATCCAAGATATGTGCAGTTTGTGGATTGAAGTTTTTTGTATGGCTTTTGTGAACTGCTGAAACAAAGGGAGTTTTCTTAACTTATTTTTATCTTTGTAAAAATCTTTTCCTGGCATGTTTTGAGGGGGAGCTTATTATATATCTTATCTCTCAAAATTTTTTATATGGAAGGAAGGAGGAAATGAGGTTGGTTGGGTTATAGGGCTCTTCTAAGAGTCCCTAGATGCTTATGGCAAAAAGAAGTTATCATGCTAGTGCTTTTGTCTTCCTGGTTTTATCTGTTAAGCACTAGTCTTTGTTCTTATTTGATCTTTGTTTTTTTGCCTTACTTCCTTGTTCTTAAATTGTCGTTATTCTATCTTATTGCATCAAAGTTTGTCATAATCAAAAAGGGGGAGATTGTAAGCCCTAAGGGCGAACAAACTCAGTTTTTGATAATGGACAAACATTTGATGTTGTGTCTAATGCTCTCAATCTTTGTGATTGAATATCGGAAGTCATAATGGAAGCTCTAAGTACTTCAATCAAGTCATGATCAAGATTCAAAGTTATACTTAAAGGCACATCTCGTCGAGATTGAAAATTGAAGACTTAGGTTTGGTTAGGATAGCTTTGTCTTTATAAGTCCTTATCTTATAAGCTCTAACCAATGCTCCTTATGAACATAAACGTACAACACTCTAGTCTTGCATGCTCATAAACACGTTTTCAAAAGGCTAAGTTTCAAAAGGATTCTTATATGTGTTCTTATCTCAAAAGCCTTTGATTTCAAATTCTAAGTCCTTTAAAATGGTTTTCCAAATGTTCTTACTTGTTACCTTTTGGGAAAACCTTTTAGACTTCAAAAGATTTCAAAACTAGTGAAAAATCAACATCTCTCATACTCAGGAAAGTCGGATCATCCGAGCTTTCCTCGGATCGACCGAACCGAAACAGAGAGTTGAAGATTTTGGGAGTTGCTTGGCTCGGTCGACCGAGGGTACATTAGGCTCATCCGAACCTATGCTCGGATCATCCGAGGTCCAAGTTCGGTCAACCGAACTCCTCTGTTACTAGCCGTTATATGACCGTTGCAGAGTCATTTTTTCAGCATATTTTGAAATGTATATAAGCTCTAAAGCTGCTGAATGACTCTAAGGCTTGCACATCAAATATACATTGATTTCTTATCAAGTCTAAAACACTTTCAAAGGAAATGCTCTTCATCTCTATGATCTAAATCATTCAAAAGTGATTTTTCTAAAGCAAGACAAAGAGTGTGCATCTTATGTTCTAAGAGCTGATTATTCTTGTACTTCAAAGGTATTTATCTTTCACTTAGAAGAGTGAACAACCTTTCTCTTAAACCATCTCATTCCCTTTCTTAGTGATAGGGTTATTGTTGTATTGAAAGTCCTACTTAGTGTGGGCGAGCTCTCTTATTGAGTTGGTGTATTGTGGTTGTCTTGTAAAACTCTTAGTGAGTTATCCACAAGTGTAATATTCTTCTTAGTGAAGTTGTTGAAAATCCTTGGGTGCGGCTCAAGGTAGTGGATGTAGATTCTAAGTGAATAGAACCACTATAAATCCTTTGTCTTGTGATTGGTTTTCATTTTGCTTTTATTCATCTTGCTCAAACTTACCCTAGCCTTGCTTAGATTCGGAAAAGTTTACAAGATTGATTGAAAAATCAATTCACCCCCCTCTTGTGTTTTACATAGCCATATTGTCGAGATATATAAATTAATAGAAATCAAACATATTCATAAAAGTTTCGATTGGTCTCAAGAAATTTAGCTAAAAATAACCATAAACTAAAATAAAAATAAAGAAAAAAGTAGCCTGATAACGAAATGGCCTCCGAACTCCAAGCTTCTATGTTCCTCGTGCTCTCCAAGCTAATTATTTTGTGTTTAGGAATTGAATAATTGTGTCTTCCAAGAACCCCTTTATATAGGCAGAGACATTTTTCTTTTCTTCTTCAACTCCAATTAGGATTCCAAGTTCTTCCAAATTGGAATTATAATAATCTCCAAATTCTATTCCTTTTTTAATTTACCTGTTGGTAAGTAATAAATTTGCACGTTTTCAATCTTTTATTCCAAGTTGAAACCAGTTTCCAATTATCTTATGTGTGATATGTTAGCACATGTCAAATATAATTCTTCTTTTTCTTTGATGTCCAAAATGCCCTTTAACCTGTATCAAATATTAGAGAATTAGTGACTTAATTCTTAGTTTTGCAAATAAAATTCACAAGAACATTTTTAAACATATTCAACCATAAAAATTAATTTAATATATTTTTTCTCTCAATTAATTTCAATTCAGATAGGAAAACGATCCAAATAATGGTAAAATATAGACTGCATGTTTACCAAATTTTGTGCATTTTACTAGAGTGACTCACCCTTTACAGCACTACAAATTGCTTAGGAATTTATGGAGTCTTTAGAATCCATGGATTACCTGAGAACATTGTGAGTGATCAAGACAATATATTCACCGTCATTTCCTGGCAGGAATTGTTTAAAGTCATTAGAGTTAAACTCAAGCTTAGCCCTATCTATCACCCTAAAATTGATGGGCAAACTGAGAAGGTGAACCAGTGTTTAGAAATGTATTCGAGATGTTTCTCAACTTCAATACCTCACACTTGGCGTAACCCCTTTGCATTAGTAGAGTGGTGGTACAATTCGAGTTATCATGAAACATTGAAGATGTCTTCATTTGAAGCAATTTAATAAGCCCTCTGGATTTGGGGAAAGGGCTGTTGTTGAGAACATCAAGCATGGAGATATGTCATCAATATGCTAGAAGAAAGGAAGAATCTAAATGGCATGTTGAAAGAGTACATAATGGTAGCATTAAGTAGAATGAAGCAAAATGCAGACAATGGAAAAAGTGAGAGATATTATGAAGTGGGAGATTGAGTTCTTGTAAAGTTACATCTTTATAATTAGGGGAGTGCGTTAATAAGTTTTAATCGAAAATTGCACCGTACAAAATTTAATTTTGTTGTACGGTACGGTGTTTGGTCAATAATGTTGCGGCTAAATGCGGTTTTAGTAGACGCAAATTATTTTTCAGTGCGGTTGTGGTCTAGATTTGTTTTAGTTATATTGCACCGCAAATCGCTTTATATACCTATCTAATTTTTTATTTTTTATTTTTAAAAGTATATGATATATTTACATAATTATGTTTCACTGAATTTATTTTAATTATGACTAATATATTAATTTTAATTAGTTGTTTGATTAGACTTAAGTTAAAGTTAGGATCTAATTATCTCATTCTCGCTTCTCACAAAAGTCACAAGTCTCAACGACAATCTAATTTCTGTATTGCAACTTGCAATCATATTTGGACTCTCTGTTTTTATTCTAAAAGGCGATTTTTAAAACCATTTTGTGTTTGGTTTCATTGAATTGACTCATATATCTTTCAAGTTTAGTTTTTTTTTTAAAATTTCGTATTATGGGCTATGTCGATGTTGTCTTTGTTTTGCCATATTTTTCTACTAAATTCAAGTTTGATGGCGCAAAAGATTACACCTCCGAATAAAACATCTTTACAACATGAACAATTCTGATATAGACCTGGACTACCAAGTGATCATGGACCACTTAGTCCACATTCAGCCACATCACAGTTTTGATTAAAATAATAAAAATACTCCCCCTTTTGGTGGGCTTTTGGAGGCGTTTTTATTTTTTTTTTTAAATCAAAACAAATGATGTGGCTGATTGTGGACCAAGTGATCCACAACCCCACATATAACCCAGGTCTATATCAGAATTTTTCTTACAACATATGTCCGAATGGGATTATCAGTGAGGATTTCATATCAGATGATGTCAAGTCGTTTGTCTTACTCTAGAAAGAAATATTCTAATGGAATGTCAGCAGGAGATATGTAGTTTTAGATTAGTTAGGCCAAGTTCTAAATTAGTTTTATTTTATTTAGATGGCACAATTAAAATTTGATCTAAATCAAATTTATTTTTGTTGCTGTGGCTAATATATTCCTATTTAAGCCTAAGTCCTAAGATGGTGAAGATGATCAAAGAAAACATATGTATTTTGCTAAAGTTTTCAACTTAGATATGTATTTATTTATTTCAATTCGCATTAAAATTGAGGGATTTTGTTATATGGTTAATCTCTTGTAAATATTACATTGGATCTCATGAGTCATGAGATGTTTAAATAATTTGACAAGTTTTTTAGATCGGCTTTTTCACCGCACCGAATTTCACAATACCAAAATAATTATTGTTTGGTAAAATTTGATTTGGAAGTCAAAAAAGATGTGGTATGATTTTAGAAAATATATTAAAAACCGTATAAAAACCGCATTAGTAAATCCAATGCACACCCCTACTTATAACTATAACTCTTTGGTGAATAGAAAGAGCCAACCAACTGTTTCTTACAAGTTCTATGATACTTATTGTGTTGTGCATAAAATAGGATAAATAGCTTATAAATTAAAGCTTTCAGCAAACTTCAAGATCCATCATGTTTTTCATATTAGTCAGTTGAAGAAGAAGCTAGGAGACCATCAAATTGCTCAACTTTATTTGCCAGAAACAAATGTTGAGGGGCGTAGATAGATACTAGTGGAACCAACTGCTATATTGGAGAGGAGGTTAGTCCAGAAAAGTAATAAATCAGTAGTTCAATGACCCATTCAACGAAGCAATCTAGCTCTTGAAGATGCATCTTGGGAGTTTTCAGACGAGGAAATGGCTAGATTTTTGTTTTGAATCTCGAGGACAAGATTCTTGTTAAGGGGAGGAAATGTTATGAACTGAAGTTTTATTGAAGAATTGAAGAAAAATATATTTTTCTTTGGCAAGGGTTCGATAATGAGACGACGAGAAGCATAGGGCTGTCTCGAACAATATTGAGGTTATGTACTAGTTATCAAAGTTAGACTCCTAATATTTTAAAAAAAATATAAATTATAAAAATGTGAAAACAGAATTTTCGTTAATTTTCTTGTATGACCATAATTATTTTGCGTATCCATGTACTCGTGTCCGAATTCTAAAAAGTAACCTTGTGTCCTTATTTGTAGAGGTATAAACAACTAACACTTAGATATGTACTTGCATATGATACCAGTACCCGAATCCAAGTAACATTGACTTTAAGTGATTTTAAAATTTTTGGACCCTTCAAAATGAGAGGCCCGATTGTAGAAGTCGTAACATGGGAAAACTGCAGGAAACACGACTCACTTTGAACATGCTAAGAGTCGGTCCAGGGAAAGCATTGGTGATGTGGACGGAGGAGACAATTTTTAGAGGGTCGAGATTATATATACTAGGTCTTTAACCCGCGCGATACACTGTGTGCTTAATTTGGCATAGACTATCTGACAAAAACAACGTCATCCATATTGAAATGGTAAATATTGTATACCCAAACTTGGAAATCCGATTTACCGTCCGTGGATATTCTCCACCTTCAATTCCAAATTGAAAAACACTTTTTTCCCAAATCATTATCTTTGTTATCTTTGCTTGTAATAAAAGAAAAATATCAAACATGAAAATCCTTGAAAAGAAATAAATTTTAACCACCATTTTCTAATTATGTGAGTGAGTACTAGTTTGTCCAAATATATATATATAATATAAGGAAGAAAACTGTTGAAATTCCCAAAACAATTAATTGGGAGTTGGAAGAGCACTTAAGTGATTTTTCCCATTTTTCACAACTCTAAAAGGACCTTTGGTATTTCAATGGTTGATTGTTATTCATCTTCTCATAAATATAAAATATACCAATTGGCCATTGATTGTCTTTTCATTTACTTTTTTTTTTTTTGAAAGTACATAAATTTAATTGACATTCCTTTTTGTACTCACCCCACTATTAATTGCCACGTATATATAATTGTAAGAGTTTTTAAATTCAATTTATTTATGTTACTTATTTTTTTTCTATAATCTATAATTATATATAAAATTTATAGTATCATTTATGAGCTAAACTATTCATCTCTAACATTAATATTGTTCTACTTTATTGAATACACTTAAGGCAAATGGTGTACTTATTCCTGAAACAATTTTCGTTTGGAAAGGTTGATCCCTAATGATTGTTTGCATCTTTTTAGATCATCAGTCAATTTACGAGGAAAAAAAAGGTCATTCCGTCAAATTTTTAAAAAATTGAACGTTATTCAATAATTAGTGATTAAGTGAACACATCTTTCTTAGAGATCAACAATCTACAAGACCATGGGCGTATCAACCGTCTAGTAGATTGTTTCGGAAAGATATATAAAATTGAGAAATGGCCCAGAACAAGTCCAGGTTTAGAGAATATGGACCTACAAAGCTGCAAACGATCATTAGGGATCTTGTCTGCCACCCGTAAATTGATTGAGGATCTAAAAAGGTGCAAACAATTATTAGGGACCAATCTTGCCAAGCGAAAATTGTTTCAGAACTAAATATATCAATTGGCCTACATTTAATTGGCATGAATAGAGAATTGTAAAAGTTTTTTAAATAGTGATGTCCCCTACCAAAGATTAGTCCATGGACATGAAACAAGCATGAGCACCGCCAAATTGCCTTGTAGGGTAACTGATTTTATAACTTTTCAGGATCTGTAAATAATCTTCTAGCGTTTGAAATTCGACGACTCTAAGAATTGATTTTTTTAGCTCTACTGAAATCATGAACTTTTTATGTTCCTCTTGTCGTTATACAGATTATTAACATGTTTTGGGGTGGGGGTTATTCTTGTGAATCTGCTGATTTCAGTACTATTTTTGTCCCAAGGAGGCATTAGTAAACCAATTAACATGGCATTAGGCCCGTTAAATGAGTCTATTAATTCTAAAATATTGGGTTCCAGACTTAGTTCCACTAAATTGAATCCAAGTTGGATTTCTATTGGATTAAGTCTAGATATTTTCAATTAGAGTCCGGACTTAACCACATTGGGTCTTGGATCTAATTTTATTGATATTCAATTTGATTAATCGAAACGTGAATATTTTTTTAAATAAAATAAATAAAGATTATTAGCGAAATATTTTGTGAAATATTATGCACCGTTCATTAACATTAGGATCATATCATTGGGTTCATATAAATCAAAATAAAAGAATAATTTTAATTGAGTCTTTGAGTTTTTAGATCTCTTGGATCTATACGATTATAATTTAGACTCACAACTCTTGGGTCCCGTACTTGGCTTGGATCCTACCCATATGAGTCCAGACACAATTTAAATTTGAGTATAGAAAAGTATATCTAGAAACAAATTGATTTTTATGAGTCTGAATCTGGATCTGAACTCTTGAGTCCAATTGACCGACCTACATGGCGGGTGAATATCGTCTGTACCCGTTTGTGTACCCATTCCTTGCCCAACCAATAAGAATTCGTCATGTGATCATTTTTTTAATTATATATATATACATGGTGAATTGTAATTGGTTGGGCATATAAATGGGTACACAGACGGGTATATATGATTATTTTCCCTACATGGCATATACGTCCTCGTTTAATACTCCTTTGTCTCTAAACAATTCTCCTCCTACTACTAAGGAAGCTTCAGTTCCTACCACAAATATAAATAACAGAGTTAGCAAATCTCTTGAGGTTCTTGAGAAATCCAGCACTGAAGGTACAACTTCAGATGGAGGGAAGAGCCATGACTTCTCTGGTGGTTCTCTAGCTGAATTAAAGAGGTGTGCAACCAAACGAAATGAAACATTGGCATGATTAGCTGAGAACTTTTTTATTTGTCTTAGGACTATTCCTGTCCCTAGACCTCTAGAATAGGCTTTGAAATATGATGTCTCTGAAGGTTCTTCATCCGAATAATCAAGCGGCACTTTACCTGCAGATTCAGTTGATCCTAAGACAATTGTTACTGTTTACAAGATCAATAATCTTTTGTGCCCTCACGCTCGCGATAGGTATATGCTAAGAGTCTGATTGAAGTCGCTATCTACGGGAAGTTTATTCATTTTCTTTGAAAAAACGTTCTAAAACACATGCATTCCGATCAAGCAAATCAACAACCACATTTTGTTGCCTAACAACATGGGACGCTTCAACCGTCTCAAATATTGCTTTTAGATTATCCAGATAATCCCTACAATCTATTATCATAATCAAGTCTAATTCAGTTGGTTGATTTTGCTTGTTTTTAGTTTTCTTTTCGTAATCAAAGTTGTTTACTGCCATTCTAACAAAATGATAATTATCTGCTTCAAAAAATAAATTTTGTATATTAAGTGCTTTAAAGCCGTGATCATTCGTAAACCTCATCATTGCCGCCATAACAAAATAACATGCAGCCAATTCAATAATGAAATTGTTAGGAATGCGACCAAGAAAACAGACAAAAACTAGTCCTTCTATTTTCAAAAGAATCCCGAATGATCCTATCACAAGTTCAATTTAACTCTCTAGTTCATTTTCTAGTTACACGTAATATTTTGCATTTCTGAAATAGTCAACAAAGTTGATTTGTTAAAGAATCAGTTGATGGTTTGTGCAAGCATACCAATTTAGTCTGACTATTTCTCTTTCCCTTTTTACCTTTCATAATGAAAATATGTATTTAAGCAACCAAAGAAACTGAGGAAGAGTAAGAAAAGTTCCAAAGTCCAAAATTCTTTCAATATTTTTTAGCGTGTGAACGACTGTTAAATTCTTTCGATATTTTCGAAATCCCAAATTCTTTCAATGTTTTCGAATGCGCGAATAATAGTTAATGGATGAGAGGAAACAATGATCTTGAAATGTCGAGATAAGAAATCTTGGATGATACTTGGAGGTACATTCAAAACCCAAATTCCCATCCGCATTGGAAAAAAAAAACTTTTTTTCTTCTTCTAACCCTGACAAAGATGATTGAAGTTCTTCTAATGGAGACAGACGAGTTGCAAACAGAGATGAACTCTTCTTCTCCAAATTCAAACCCTAACTCTAAAGAATCAATTATGGACCAGAGAGTTACGTGCACTTGTGGTGGGATAATTATAGATTACCTTAGAGATAGAAAGAGTAGTTTGTACTGTTTTCTTGATCACATTCCTCCCACATGTAGCATTCTAACAAATATTTTCTACTATACATGTAGCAAAAGATTCCATCCTTATATTTTTCGTAACATTGCGAAAAAATTTAGACTAAAAATATATTTTCTATTATACATGTTGTCACGCCCCGGACCCAGGTCTATAAGTCCGTATCCGGAATCCCGACATGACCGTACTCCCGAAGTAAATTCCGAGAATACAAGGTCTTTATATTCAAACAATCTATGTCAAAAAAGAATTAATTATCGATCGAGATTAATATCCATAAATCTTAGAAGTCTTTTATTACAAACTAAATAATAAAAAAAATTAGAATTGTATATCGCTTATAATTTATCCCAAATTAGAGACTACAATATAACTTCTAAAAGTATCTATACTCCCAGTCATCTTCGTACGAAATATTGTACATCTTTGAGTCATCCTCTATAAAAAAAAAAAAATAGGTAATAAGTGAGCAACAACTCATGAAGTATAGAAACACCTCGCGGGAAAATTCGGTTATATATATATATTGCAAACAAACGGAATTTCACATTTCTGATTCGCAATATAAAGTGTTTTCCCTTATTCTTCTTTTTGTGCAAAATGTTTGTTTAGTTGGCATTGGAAATTCATACATGGTGTAAAAGCAAACAGACTAATTATGAACAAATGATGTGATCGTATAAATAAAACTAACTTTATCACTTGGATATATAAAAAGCATCTTTTCCCATTTCGATTGCAAATTCAATATATATTCCTCCATTGTCTCTAACAATTCCCTTGAAAGAATTGATTCTTTTAGATTTAGGGTTTGAATTTGAAGGAGAAGAAGAGTTCATCTTTGTCTGCAACTCGATTGTCTCCATTAAAAGAACTTCAGTCAGCCTTGGCTGAGTGAAAAGACAAAAAAGATTTTCTTTTACAATATGGATGAGAATTTGGGTTTGAAAGTATCTCCAAATATCATCCAAGATTTCAAGATTTATTATCTTGACGTTTCAACATCATTTTTTCCTCTCATCCCATCAACTATCATTCGCCCTCTCGGAAACATTGAAAGAATTTGGGATATTGATACCGGATGATTCTGAAAATATATTATTGTAGCACAATACTAATCCCCATGTATTAGGCAGGGGTTGGAGGATGATTTAGAAGATACGTATAACTACATAACGATTCAGGCTGAATATCTATTAAACATTACAAAGTGTCACAAATCTAATCAACTAACGTTAGACACTCGTACTGATATCGTTTTATAAAATGGATGAAATTGTAGAATGAATTTCACCAAAAAACAAAAACATAAACTAGAGAGGAGGTAGATCAGAGACAATATATAGTCAAGAGCTTCTCTTATTATTTCATGAGTTTCATTACATCAACCAAAGACCTCTATTTATAGAGATTATGTATATATGTTATGAGTCATTTCATCAATGGTATATTATAGACTCATCAAATGGCATATTTTCTGTTTATTTCAAAAAAATTATTACATTTTACTTGTAATCTAATTACAACTCTACACTTTCTCCAATTCTTTCAGTGGTCAACTTTTGACCACTTTATCTCCTCAGAGTATTTGATTTTAGATTTTATATTTTTACTCTTGCCCACATATCATCAAGTATAAAGATAAAGAAGTTAAATATTTGTGTCAAAAGAGAACTAATCTCTTATTGTGGTACATGTCGTAACAAATTTGCTTACTTGGTATCACCTCTACTGATCAGGTGGAAAGCAAAGAAATGCATAAGGAGACAAATTTTCATTTCACTTGGACATATAAAGTGTTAGTGTGGCTATGGATCCTTCAGCATAAGTATTATCATGCACCAAAAAAAATAAAATAAAATACCAGTTAGTCTAAAACAAATAAAGTAAAATAATAATTAAAAAGGAAAGTGAATAAAAAAATTGAAGCCATTATATCTTCACAAACGAAAAACTAAACAATGAAAATTTGAAAAAATATGTCTCAATGGTATATATACTATTCACTATTAGTATGAGAGATAACTCTTATTCATTGAATGAAAGAAAAAAAGGGCAAAATACAAACAAACAATAAGACATCTATAGAAGCAATATAAATAGAAAATTAATAAAATCAAGTAATAGTAAACCACAAAAAAAGAAATAAAATTAAAAAAAGGAAAAATGGTTAAGTGACCTATGATTCCAATGCTTGAATAATTCATATTTCGTCTTCTGAATTTTGTGTAAATAAAATTCTGAATCTTGTGTGATGGGAAGGGAGAAGGGAATGCAGAGAAACATGTAGTTAATAAAGAGAGACAATAATCACATTCAAGTTAAAAAGCTGATTAGAAGAGTTGGTGATTGAGTCACATTATGTAAGTGACTCCTTATTTGAGGTTAATTAAATATTATTTTGACAAAAAAATCTGAAAGATATACAATAAAAGTTAAAATAAATAAAAAAATATAAATGTCACACAAGTGTGAATCAATAAGCTTTATCACCCAAATCTAATAACCCATTCATTATCCCTTGTTATTTTGAATTCAAGTTAAAAAAAACAAAAGATAACGATAGATGAAGAGATTATTATTAATGAGAGATGATGACGATGTGGTGGCTTGGGATTGGGAGGTTCTAAGATAATTAATTTAATTTAGTGAAAAATTCACTCTTCCAATAATATTTTTTATAATTAATTAACAACTTAATTAATTAAAATTTGAGATCTATCCTAATCTCTTATCTTTTATTTGAAATTGATTTTTTTAGTAACCGCATTTGAAAATTGATATTTACCATAAAGAAAACAATTGAGAAAGGATAATTGATGGTTTGTTACGTGATTAGATTTTTTAGATATGGTCGTTGATAGATTAGAATCTGGGGTTATTTAGAGGATTTTTCTAAAAGAAATAATAATAAAAAAAGAACAAAGATAATAAAGAATCAAATGATTTATTTACACCCGAAATAAAAAATTAAATAGAAAAACAAAGTGGCTGGAGACTATTCCCTCAAATAAGGAATACAGTAGATAATATCTTCATTTAATTAAAGCGATAATAGTAAATTGAAGCCAATCAAATCTTAGATTACCATCAAGAAAAGGAAAAAAATCAAAACATCCAAGATTACCGACATATAATCAGCTAAATTTGAATTAATCTAAATATATTATTATTTTCAATTAATTTAACTAATCTAAATTTTCACAACCAATCAAAATTAGTAAACTAATTAAAAAATGTGGAAATCTAAGAAAATAGTATTGAAGAATATATAGATACAAATATACGTATGTATAAGTGCTCTGTAATATATATATATA
This sequence comes from Vinca minor, assembly GCA_026122235.1. Taxonomy (NCBI): domain Eukaryota; kingdom Viridiplantae; phylum Streptophyta; class Magnoliopsida; order Gentianales; family Apocynaceae; genus Vinca; species Vinca minor. The sequence continues at coordinate 749,377 of JAOCZM010000244.1, read as the reverse complement.
TATATATATATATATATATATATATATATATATATATATATATGTGTGTGTGTGTGTGTGTGTGTGTGTGTAACTGAATTTTTTCCGGACGTTTCTATACTTAATGAGTAGTAGTTCACTTCTTGCTAGTTGTTTTTTTTTACAGAGGATGAATCAGAGAGGTACAATAGTCCGTACGATGAGGACTGAGAGTAGAGAAGCTTTTAGAAGTTATATTATAGTTCTCTAATTTGGGATAAATTATAGACGATATACAATTCATAATTTATTTTATTGTTTAGTTTGTAATAAAAGCCTTCTAAGATTTATGGATATTAATCTCGATGGACCTTGTATTCTAGGAATTTACTTCGGGAGTACGGTCATGTCGGGATTCCGGATGCGGACTTATAGACCCGGGTCATGGGTGTGACAACATGTATAATAGAAAATATTTTTTTATTCTAAATTGTTTCGCAATGTTACGAAAAATATAAGGATGGAATCTAGTGCTACATTAATAATAGAATTTTTTTTTAGTCTAAATGTTTCACAATGTTACGAAAAATATAATGATGGAGTCCTTAGGATTCCATAACCTTCCACTAGATGAATACTTAACTCTCCATTTATAGTGGAATAACAAGATCCATAACCTACCATTTGATAAGTCCATAATATGCCAATGATGAAAGGATTCATAACATACATACATGATCTCGATAAATAGAGGTCTTTGGTTGATGTAATGAAACTAATGAAATAATAAGAGAAGCTCTTGACTATATATTGTCTCTGATTTACTTCCTCACTAGTTTATGTTTTAGTTTTATGGTGAAATTTCGTTCTAAAATTTAATCTATTTTAGCACGAGTTTCCAACGTTAGTTGATTAGATTTGTGACACTTTTTACTGTTTGAATTAATTTCTAAAATTATTCTCTAGGTAAGAAATTACTTTATATATCTGTTAGTGCCCGATTTGTTTCAAAAAAATTAAGTAAAGTAGCATATGATTGGACGGACTAAAATGTCAGTTTAGAGTGATCGTTTGAAGGGACGACAACTCATTTTTAGGATTTATATCTAAAATCCTGATTCCATATCTTTATCACAATTAAATTGAACGCTAGCTCCGCAAATAAAGATTCAACTTTCTTGAATCTTTGTTTTAGATTTTTGAAATCTTCTCTACTGTAAAACAAGACTCAAGAAACCTCATTGGTTTCATCTTTGTTTGGTTCTTTCTTACGGGTTTTTTTTCCGAGGTCCCTCTCTTTTTTGTTCTTAATCTTGTAAATTTCATTGCTTAAATTAAATGTGGGATTATTGTTGAGATGTTTTGAAGTGGAATTGGATAATTTTTAATCTTAAATGTTTTTTAATTTTGAGGAAAGTAAATTTGTTTGTAAAAGACTATGCACGAAATGTTTTTCATTAGGTCTGAATTGATATTCTTGCAAAAATAAAAGGAAAAATAATTTTAAACTAAACGGACTCCACTGGCAATCGAACCCAAAATCTCTGGTGTCGTAGGTCAGCACCTTATCCATTGGGCCATGGAGTCCTTGTTTATATTCATTTAAACGTTTAATTAGCCTAAGTTACCTAGACGAAATAAAAAAAAATAGTTACACCATTAAACTTTAATATGAGAATAATTGCTAAATTATTTAAAAAACAAAATTTCTTCATCATTCGAATCACTCTCATATTATCTCCTTTGATGTAAATATTCTCAATATCATTAATTTCGTTATAATTTTGGAGAGTAACTAGAGTCGACGGTGCATAACTACAATAATTCCGCCGAGATATTATTAGCACGGGGCCAAGATATCAACAAAAAATATATTTTCTCTCGGAAAAATAATTACAGAGAACATCGCTGCAAAAAAACCAGTTATCGTTGTATGGTTCCCAAGAACCGCCGAAGTTGAATTTGAACGACCGGATACCACTGCAAAAGACGATAACCATGGAAATATATCTTCACTTTCTTAAATTATAGATGACGGTGCTTATTTTAAATTTTTTAGAAGAGGAATTGGATGTTCCACTTGTTTTCATTTTTTTGTCTTGATGCTCATGGAATGTACGATGATATCCTTGAAATAATTTCTTAACTTATTTAACTACATCTGATTTAATTTTGTGAGTTCTAAAAGTTGTTCTTCATCTTGTTGACTAAGGTAAAGAAAATAGGTTTCTTCAAATGTTTCTAGAAGTTAATCAAGTTATATATTCTTATAACTTGGGATTTTCTTGATGGCATTCTTCTACAGATCGATAATTTATCATTCTCCGTAGAGAAAAGAACTTCACGCACTATGCAAGAAAAACAAGTTTCTGACGAACTTGACGAATGTCGTAATGGCCAATAGGCTTACGTCCCTTTTAAAGGTATATTTCATTTCTTGATGTTTTATTATTCTCTTTTAAATTTTTCAAGAAGAGAATTTTGGTATATGCCATTATTGAGGATTAATCATTTTTTTTTGGGAATACTTAGACAATTAAGTTTTTTCCTTTGTATACAATTTTTTATAGTTCAATAGTTACGTACCTTAATGTATCAGTCGCTCCAAGTTCTTCAATGATATTTTTTTTTGGATTGGTTTTTTTGTATTATACTACTCTATCCGTCCCAATTTACATGTCTACGGTTGACTTGCTTAAGACGAATAGTTTTGATAATTAGTAACTTATCACATTATCCTTAAACAAAGGACACTCATGTTAGTAGATTTTGCCTCCCTTATAAATATAAGAGGTTAGCTATGAGAATTTAAAAAGAAAATACATCGATCTTAAGAAAGTATACCTTAATTTTAGGATTGTGGAGTATTATTTTCCCCCATACAAAAAGTTCATCAAATATTTTTTGTTCGGTCTTCAATGTTTTTGGAAATGGTAGTTTAATACCCCTTTAAAAATAGGAGTAGCATTTGGACATTTTTTTCCCATAATAAGTATCATATTTGTATGCATGGACATTTAATGAACTTTCACCATGTTTAACTTTTTCTAATCACCCCTTTAATATGTGCTAAAAGTTCAAATGCTAATGGAGGGAGTAGTATTCTGGAGGAAAAACATAAAAGGTTTCTCCTTAATCGTGTACAGTGCAACATCGACCATGGTAGGACTGCACGACATTTTATCCGAGATAGTATGTAGGTTTTGAGACTTAAACATTTCTCTCACAAGTAATTTAATTTACATTTTACGGAACTCAAGATAGGAATTTTCAAACAAAACACTATTAAATGTGTCCAAGAATTAATAATGCATTTAATCGATTGTGGGGAAGGGGTTTTCATTTGCAAATTGATGGAGGAGTTTGTATTTAAGTTTTTTGTCCTCTATAAAAATTTTTTATTTTTAAAATCGGGGCTGACATAGGTGGAGGATAGAGGAAGTAGAAAGAGGGTGATGGTTTTAGGTAATTTTGGAAGGATGGACCAATTATTAAAAAAGAAACTTAGTTCCTCAATCGAACATAGAAATGTGAATTTAGGATTATTTTGAATTAACTTTAACGTTTACATATTTTACCTATCAACTATATCTTAGTATCACCGACCTCCGCAATGTAGTGACCTTTTTAGCACCTGTATAATGTTTCATGGCAAAAAAAAAGCATCAAAAAGTGAATTGTGGTAAACATGACACTCGTAAATAATTTTATGGTAGAAAAGGTTAATTGCTCATAATTTAAATTAAATTTTTAATTGATCTGATGTACCATATTATGTAAATATAGTACAAAATCACTCTCTCATGTTAGGTTATTAATGAAATGATACAATAATATCGAGAATATTCACTTAAGAATATGTTATCACGTGTTCTAGAAGTCTTGGAAATATAGTAGTTTTTTAGGGGGGAAATATTGTAGTTCAAATATAATGACCAACATCCAAAAGTTATCAAGAACAATATTTTCTTTGAGAGTGATATTATAAGTTGTTTGATTTGCACTCTTCTTTCATGAGTAACTTGATTTTCCATTTGAATTAATTTCTAAAATTATTCTCTATGTAAGAAATTACTTTATATATGTGTTAGTGCCCGATTGTTTTCCAAAAATTAAGTAAAGTAGCATACGATTAGACGGACTAAAAATGTCAGTTTAAAGTGATTGTTTGAGGGGACGACTACTCAGATTCCATATCTTTATCACCATCAAATTCAATGCTAGCTCCGCAAACAGAGATTCAACTTTCTTAAATCTTTGTTTTAGAGTTTTGAAATCTTCTCTACTTTAATGCAAGACTCAACAAACTTCATTGGTTCCATCTTCGTTTGGTTCTTTCTTTTCCTCCTTCTTACAGGTTTTTTCTTTGTTTTAATCTTGTAATTCCATTGCTTAAATTAAAGGTGAGATTATTGCTGAGATGTTTTGAAGTGGAATTGGATAAATTTTAATCTTAGATGTTTTTTAATTTTGTGGAAAATAATTTTGTTTGTGAAAGAAGATGCATGAAAACTTTTTAACTAGGTCTGAAATGATATATATTGTATACCAAATAAAAAACGATAATATGTTGCACGTTTTCAAGAATTCTTGCTCGATGGGTTAGTGTGTTATTAAGATCCCAACCGGTCGGGTTAAATACTTGGACACAAGCAAAAATTAAAGAAGAAAAAAGATTTTAACTAGCTACGACTCCACTGGGGATCGAACCCAGAATCTCTGGTTTCGTAGACCAGCGCCTTATCCATTGGGCCATAGAGTCCTTGTGGATGAGTATTCAAAAGTTATAATTAAGATAAGTTTTCTAGACGAGATAAAAAAATAATTACACCAATAAATTTTAATATGAGAATAATCGCTAAATTATTAAAATATATATTTTTTTTCATCATTCGAATCCTTCTCATTATCTCCTTCGATGTAAATATTCTCAATATCCTTAATTTCTTCATAATTTTGCAAAGTAACGGGAGTCAACGGTGCATAATTACAATAGTTCCACGGCGAAACTATTGGTACGGGGCCAAGATATCAACATTGTGGAATGGTAGTTTAAAGAGAGTAATATTTGAACAATTTTTTTTTCTCACAATAAGCATTATATTTATATGCATGGTGCTTTATTAATGTTTTACCATGCTTAATTTTTTTTCTAATCATTAGTACATTTTTTTTGAGGAGTAAATGATATGTATTAGTCTATTTCTTTGAAATCTTCTTGTTTTTGGAGACTCTTTTATTTGGGAGAAAAGTTCAAATACTAATGGAGAGAGTAGTATTCTAGAGGAAAAACATAAAAGGCTTCTCTTTTAATCGTTTATAGTACAACATCGACCATGGTAGGAATGAATTCTCTCATTCCATTGTAATTCTATTTGATGAATCAATAATACTTGTAGAGATTTTCCTCAGACACAACAGATAATTAAACAAATATACCATAAATTATAAGCATAATTTCTGACAAATGTATAGAAAAAGAGCAATTAATCCAGCTACAGATCGTAGAATAAAGAATAAAAGAGTCGAAAAACCTGTGTGATTGACACATGAATTGAAGAATCTGAACAAAGAATTTCCCTTTTTTCTTTTAAAATATTTCCAGTAATATCATAAAGCAATCCCTAAGGTTTCTGAGAATGTAAATTAGCTCCACTCAAGATTCACAAGTGAGAATTTAAGACCTTGTGTTCATTTATATTTCAATGTGTACATGTTATAATAGATTTATTTGGATATGAATTAGGTTCTTGTGAATTTGTGATACAGATTTCTCCATTAATAATATAAAGAGAAAATGTCGCGCTCTCTTGATGTGGAGAAATTTAGTTCATATCGGGAGTATTCGTTATAATATGACTAACCTATCTTGTATTCAATACACCATTTGTATCTTAATAGATATTTTTATTTTGGATTTCAATCCTTTTGTGTGAGAGTTCGGTGTCTCATTGGTAGATTAGGAACTGCCCAGTCACCTTCAGGTTACGGGGTGTGACAAGTAGCCATCAAACGATTATCAATGAGCAAATCAAATCAAGAAACTGGCTTTGTTGATATCGATACATTGAATTTCCTAAACTACTGAAACTAATACGAAATTCATATAGTAATCTAAGATAATTAAAGAAATATACTATTAACTATAAGCATAATTTCTGATACATGTATAGAAATAGAGCAATTAATCCAGCTATAGATCGCAGAATAAAGAAGAAATGAAATGAAAAACCTGTGTGATTGACACATTAATTGAAGAATCTGAACAAAGAATTGTTCCCTTTTTTTCTTTTAAAATATTTCCAGTAGTATCAAAAATCAACCATAAGGTTTCTGAGAATGTATGTTTGCTCCACTCAACATTCAAAAGTGAGAATCTAAGACCTTATCTGTTCATTTATATTTTAATATGTACATGTTATAATAGATTTATTTCGATATGAATTAGGTGCATGTGAATTTGTGATACAGATTTCTCCATTAATAATATAAAGAGAAAACAATGTGCTCTCCTGATGTGGAGAAATTTGGTTCATGTCATGAGTATCCGCTATAATATGAGTAACCTATCTTGTATTCAGTACATCATTTGTTTCTTAATAGATATTTTTCTATAAGTAGTTTAACTTAAATTAAAGAAGGGAGAGACAACAAATACTTTACCATTATAACCTCAAATAATTTAATTTATTCTCAACCATTAACCTCTCTCCTTTCTCTTTATTGTACGGGCAAATTTAGAAAAACAAGTTCAAAAGTTGAAAAAATGGCATATATTTGATGAAGAGAATAAGAGGCTAAAAAAACCTTTAGAACTGCTTTAGGAGTTTATGAGAGAAAAGAAGATGAGAGAAATTTTAAGTTGTGAGATAAAGGTAGGGAAAGAATGTAAGTTAATTTACTTCTTTACGAGAGGGGATATGTCACACCCCTCTCTGGAATAGGTGACATGACAATGCCTCATTGGTCTAAAAGATACCAAAGTTCACAACAGAGATTACTAAAAGGAAATTCATTATGATAAAGTAATCCGAATATAAAAGTTCAACAGCGGAATCTAATTATTACAAAGAAAATTGTCCAACAATGCTATAAATGAAATAGTTCTACATATAAATGAATAAACGAATGAAAGAACTATCTAAGTAGCTGGTTATGAATCACTCTTCAATGTCCTATTACCAAGCTCCATCATCATCATCATCATAGTATTCCTCATCACCTGCACACTAAAAGCGGATGGACTGAGCTCCGGTGCTCAGTATGGACCTAATAATCACAATTATAAAACACATATTGATGCGAAATCGAGGTATAAATACCAAGGTTCGGCTTTAAAGGTCCGATCTTTCTCTATTCGAACAGTTTATGGGGGAATATAATCAACAATCCTCCCGTAAGGTTGATTATCAATGGGAGCTAAAACACCATAATAAGTATAAACCAAACTTATTGATACAGTAAGTTGTCCTATCCCTCATCACATACAAACACTAAAGCACATTTCCGTTTCCCAAAATACTATTTTCGAAGTAAATACTCAACACTATACACTAATACTGCCACAACACTGTAAATACACTGAGAATACGTACCATAGTATTCACAATGCACTAGACACAGACACAGAAAGAAACAAAACAGAAAATTGAACACAACAGAGCTGCGGATGGAAGCCCAGACGAATGCAGTAGTGGTGGTGTTACAAACCGAGTATTGTTAGCTTGATCCTGTTGCGAGACCTCTGGCTATTGTTGACTTGTCGACACAATAACCTGATGTCTTCTACCTTAGGCCCTCTTCGAACAAATACCGTAGTTGGCAAGTCATAATTTTCACCACTGTCTTGGTTCGGATCCATCTTATTCCCCAACAATTATATAACAGATAATTAAGGCAAGTGATAAACAAATAACACGTTAAACATATGAGGTGATTACGAGTAAAGCGTGATATTACACTTAAAGAATAACACATAATACATGTAATCAGATATAGAAAGCAACATATAAGAAGTACATCCTAATCCATGGTCTCTACCCATCACACATCTAACATTACGTGTTCTTGTTATCCTATGAAGGCATTAATCAAATCTTTTATAAACTCGATATAGTGGCTGAAAAGAGTCTCATGAAGGCATTATCATCATTCATCAATGAAATAGAAAATAAACAAAAGATTAAAGGAAATAGTTCAAGAATCAAACTAAGAGTAAACATGTATGGAGGACAAATGACTTCAGAAGATCCAAACATTCAATTAATATCAAGAGAAAATTATGAAAAAAAATCTTGAAATAAAAGGGAAAACATAAGGAGAACGAAAATTTTCTTAGGCTACCGCAACTTGTAGCCCACCTTCAGTCAAAGTGCTATGATTAACGTGATAGGTGATTGTGCGAGTGATAGTTACGATATAGTGGGATATGTTGGTTATGGGAGCAGTGGAGTTAAATTAGGAGTTGAATTAGTTTATTAGTTTTTGTATTAATACAAGATTAGAATGAAAATTTGAGATGATATAGATAACTGAGAAAGTAATTTGATAGTTATATATAGATATGGATTTTAAAATAAATATTTTAATTTATCCTATGCCAAGAATTTTATTTAAAATTAACAATGTTATCTTTTTGAAGGAAAAAAATAAATATACTAAGAAACTTAATCATTTTTTTAAAAAGGAAAATAGTATCTCTCTTAATCGTACTTCAACTTAAAATATACAAAAAAAAAAAAAAAAACAAAAAAATGAAGAAAAAATAAGAGCCCGCCACGTGGCACAATATGAAGAGTAAAATTGAAAATGGCTTATGTAATATACTAGCCTAATAACCCGTGCTATGCACGGTATTTTATTTTACTATATAATTAAGAGTATATGAAAATCAAATGACTTTGTGAGCTAAATACTTTTTTTATATAAAAAAATTGACTATTGTAATGAAAAAAGTTGAAAAGCAAATTGAGTTTGACACTTAATTTAATTGGCTAAATACCAACCCACCAATTCGTTCAATTGAAAAGCATACTCAACCCCTTTATTTATAATGTTGTCAAACTAAAAAAAAAATCGTACATTTTCAATGTGGGGATCTTGAATAATATTGAAAAGGAAAAATTAAAAATTAGAAAAATTAGAATAAATGAAAAGAAAAACCATAAATATATAAAATTATAAAATTTAATTTGAATAAGTTAAATATGTCAATCAATAATTTTAAAATAATTATAAAAAAATTTGAAATTAGATTGAGAACCCGAAAACTCTATAGTGCTGAAAAACTGAAATGTCTTTGCTGATATCATATATAAATTTTATGCACATTAATTTTCTTTTACAGTCTTGTCATTTGTCAAGTTTTAAAAATAATAACTCTTTTTTTATGTGGGAGTCTTTATTGTTGTTAATTCTCTTATGTGACTTTAGATTAATAATTTTTTACTTTTTTATTTTATTAAAAATTAAAATTTCTACAAATTAATACTTTAATTTTAGAGAATTTATAAGAAGATTCACTTGATTTTGGCAGTATAAACGAAGCGAATTGATTTGTTTTCATTTTTAAATATTCTAATTTATTTATTTTTTAAAAGATATTATGAAAATAAAAATGTTGTCTAATAATAAAAAAATAAAAAATTGAACATTGTATAAGTCTAAGCTAAATTGAACTTCATTATAAGTTCAATTAGAATTCAGAGAACCTGCTCATTCGAATTACCCTGTTATTTGTTAGAACCTTAATCATTTAAATTTATATAAATAAAAAATATAAGAATCAAATATGTGTGTTTTCCTAATTTGATGGGCTGGAATGTCAGCTCAATTTTCCACTCAAAACAACATGTGAAAGTACTCTCTTTATAGTGTTGTCAAACTCAACAAACAATCTAAATTTTCAATGTGGGATGCATTTACTCCTTTTATAAGAGTTTTTACTATTCTCCTTTTATTTTATTAAAAAAATACCGAACTCTCGAAAATTACACGTAAATTTCTAGAGAATGTGATTGGTTAAAAACAAAAACACGTTCTGTAATATAAATATAGTTAGATTAGATAGTCTAATAGCATGTGCTATGCTCGTGATTCCATCTTACCATATAATTAAGAGTATATAAAAACAATGGCTCTGAAAGCATTTTTAAGTTATGACTATTTAAATGTAAAAAAACAATAATAAGCAAGTTTTCTCGCAGGTTCTACCAAAAATCAAATGGTTTTGTGAGCTAATTTTTAAATTTTTTTTTACTATTGGAATAAAAAAGTTGAAAAGCAAATTGAGTTTGTCACCGAATTTAATGGGTTAAATATCAACCCACCGATTCATTCAATTGAAAAAAACGCTCAACCCCTTTATTTATAATGTTGCCAAACTCCAAAAATTTCGTACACTTTCAATGTGGGATCTTGAATAATATTGAAAAGGAAAAAGAAAAATCTAGAAAATTTGAATAGAAGAAAAGAAAAACCATAAATATATTAAAAATCATAACTTTAGATTAATTTTTTCTTTACTTATTTTTATTTTTAAAAATTAAAATTTCTACAAATTAATACTTTAGTTTTAGAGAGTTTTAGAAAAATATTCACTTGTTTATAAATGAAGCGAATTGATTTTTTTTTAAATATCCATATTTATTTATTTTTTAAAAGATATTATGAAAATAAAAATGATGCATACGAATAAAAAAAATAAAAAATGAACATTGCATAAATGTAAGCTAAATCGAACTTGATTGTAAGCTCAATCGGAATTCAGAGGACCCGGTAATCTGAATTACCTGTTATTTGTTAAAACTTTAACTATTTATATTTATATAAATAAAAAATATAAGAAGCAAATAAGTATGCTTCCCTAATTTGATTGCTGAAATGTCAACTCAATTTCTCACTCAAAACATGTGAAAGTACTCTCTTTTAATTTATAATATTGTCAAACTCAACAAACAATCTAAGTTTTCAATGTGGGATACTCTTATGAGCCAATCAAGAGTTTGTAACAAAAGAAAATTTTAACCAACCAATCAAAATTTTATAAAATAATTAATTGAATCAAAATTCATAAAAATTACACGTAAGATTTAGAATAATGTGATTCACTGAATAGAGATACTTTTAGAAGTTATATTATAGTTCTCTAATTTGAGATAAATTATAGACGATATACAATTTAGAATTTATTTTCTTATTTAGTTTGTAATAAAATCCTTCTAAGATTTATGGATTTTAGTCTCGATGGATAATTAATTATGTTTTGATGTAGATGGTTTGAATGTAAGGACCATGTATTTAATCTAATTTGTTTGGCAATGTTACGAAAAGTACAAGGATGGAATCTAGTTCTACATGTATAATAGAAAATATTTTTTAGTCTAAATTGTTTCACAATATTACAAAACATATAAGGCTGGAGTCGTTAGGATTCCATAACCTTCCACTTAACCTACCATTTGATGAGTTCATAATATAACTTTAATGAAAGGACTCATAACATACATACATGATCTCTATAAATAGAGGTCTGTTGATTGATGTAAAGAAACTCATGAAATAATTCTTTCTATGTTTCTAGGCGAGCGAATGATAGTTGATGGGATGAGATGAAAAATGATGTTGAAATGTCGAGATAAAATATCATGAAATCCTGGATGATACTTGGAGATACTTTCAAACCCAAAATTCTCATCCATATTGAAAAATAAATCTTTTTGTCTTCACACTCTGCCAAGGATGACTGAAGTTGTTCTAATGGTGACAATCAAGTTGTAGACAAAGATGAACTCTTCATCTTTTTCAAATTCAACCCTAAATCTAAAAGAATCAATTTTTTTTAGGGAATTGTTAGAGACAATGGATAACACTACAAGAAATATATAAACGGATTTTTTTTTCGGGAGGTGTTTCTAAACTTAATAAGTTGTAGCTCATTCCTTGCCTGTTGTTTTTTACAGAGGATGAATTAGAGAGGTACGATAGTCCGTTCAAAGAGGACTGAGAGTAGAGATACTTTTAGAAGTTATATTATAGTTTTCTAATTTGGGATAAATTATAGGCGATATACAATTCAGAATTTATTTTATTATTTAGTTTGTAATAAAAGCCTTCTAAAATTTATGGATATTAATCTCGATGGATAATTATTTCTGTTTTGACATAAATTGTTTGAATGTAATGACCTTGTATTCTTGAAATTTACTTCGATAGTACGGTTATGTCGGATTTCCGGATGCAGACTTATAAATCCGGGTACTGGGGCATTACACCATGTATAATATAAAATATTGTTTTAGTCTAAATTGTTTCGCAATGTTACGAAAAATATAATGATGGATTCTAGTGTTACATGTATAATAGAAAATATTTTTTTAGTCTAAATTGTTTCACAATGTTACAAAAAAATATAAGGATGGAGTCCTTAGGATTCCACAACCTTCTACTTGATGAATACTTAACTCTCCATTTGTGGAGGAGCCTCAAGATACATAACCTGCCATTTGATGAGTCCATAATATACCATTAATGAAATGACTCATAACATACATACATGATATCTATAAATAGAAGTTTTTGTTTAATGTAAAGAAACTCAGGAAATAATAAGAGAAGATCTTCACCATATATTGTCTCCGGTCTACTTCCTCTCTAGTTTATGTTGTAATTTATGGTGAAATTAGAATTTCATCCATTTTATAACACATTATCAGCACGAGTTTTTAACGTTAGTTGATTAGATTTGTGACACATTTTACAGTTTAATAGATATTTAGTCTGAATCGTTATGTAGTTATATGTATCTTCCGAATCATCCTCCAATCTCTGTCAAATACATTAAGATCAACATGGTGATACAATAATATACTTTCAGAATCATCCGAATCAGTGTCCCTTTGAGAGTGTCATCACTCGGATCATTGACATTAAGGGTCTGATTGTCGTTGCAGTCCACAGTAGGTTTCTTAATTTCTTTGAAAAATGTTCTAATCCATATGCATTGCGAACCAGCAAGTCGGCAACTCGATTTTGTTCACTAACAATATGCGACACTGCAACCGTCTCAAATCTTGTTTTCAGGTCATCTACATAATGACTACATTCCAATATCATAATCAAGTTTAGTTCACTAACAATATGCACGCTTCAACCGTCTCAAATCTTGCTTTCAGGTCATTACATAATGACTACATTCCAATATCATAATCAAGTTTAGTTCAGTTTGTTGATCTTGCTCTTTTTAGTATGTTTTTGTAATCAAAGTGTTTCTGCATAATTCGAATTATTTGATTATTATCTCCATCCAAAAATAATTTCTTTATAATAAGCGCCTCAAAGGTAAGGATCATTAGTAAACCTTACCATTGCCGCCAAAGCAAAATAACATGCAGCCAATTTAGCAGTGAAACTGTGAGGAATGTGATCAAGAAAACAGTAAAAACTACTCTTTCTATCTCCATGGTAATCCCTAATAATTCCACCACAAGTGACATGTAACTCTCTGGTCCATTTTCCATTTCCACGCAACTTTTTCCCCTTTCTGAAAGTGTCATCAAAGTTGATTGTTAAAGAATGAGTAGATGGTTTATGTCAGCATACTAATTTATCCTGTCTATTTCTCTTTCTCTTTTTACATTTCATAACGAAAAAATGTATTCAAACAACCAAAGAAATTAAGAGCAAGAAAAGTTCTGAAGTCCCAAATTTTTTCAATGTTTCCGAGCGGGCAAATGATTGTTGATGGGATGAGAGGAAAAATGATGTTGAAACGTCAAGATAAGAAATCTTGAAATCTTGGATGATACTTAGAGATAATTTCAAACCCAAATTCCCATCCATATTGCAAAATAAATATTTTTGACTTCTCACTCTGCCAAGTATGAATGAATTTCTTCTAATTGAGACAAGCGAGTTTCAAACAAAGTTCACTCTCTTTCTCCTTCTAATTCAAACCCTAAATCTAAAAGAATCAATTCTTTCAAGGGAATTGTTAGAGATAATGAATGGACATATATTGAATTTGCAACCGAAATGGGAAAAGTTGCTTTGTATACATCTAAGTGATAAAGTTAATTTTATTTATACGATTACATCATTTGTTTATAATGCATCCACTTTTTTTGATGAATGGTAAATAGAAAAATTGGTTCAATTTTTTGTCATTGAAAGGAAAGAGCTGGAAAGCTCATTTATATACCTGATTAAAAAATGGGTTATTCTAATAACCGCTCCTAATAAGCTGTAATTATAATAGGAGAAAATGAATAATATTTACAAGATAAAATAATAAGTAATTAGTCTTTTTGCTCTTACACCATGTATAAATTTCCGATCTTTCCTAAATTTCACTTCCTGCAGCATTTACAATGCCAACTAAACAAACATTTTGGAAAAAAAAAAAAAAAAAGATAGGTAAACACGTCATATTGCGAATCGAAAATATAAAATTATGTCTGTTTGCGATATATATGTGTGTGTAACCGGATTTTTTTCGGTAGGTATTTCTATATTTAATGAGTTGTAGCTCACTCATTACATGTTGTTTTTACAGAGGATGAATCTGAGAGGTACGATAGTTCGTAAGAAGAGGACTGAGAGTAGAGATACTTTTTGAAGTTATATTATAGTTCAGTAATTTGGATAAATTATAGGCAATATACAATTCAGATATTTTATTATTTAGTTTGTAATAAAAGCCTTCTCAGATTTATGGATATTAATCTCGATAGATAATTAATTCTGTTTTGACCTAGTTTATTTGAATATAAGTGTCTTGAATTTACTTCGGGAGTACGATCATTTCGGGATTCCGAATGCGGCCTTATAAACTCGGGTCCGGGGCGTGACAACATGTATAATAAAAAATATTTTATTAGTCTAAATTGTTTCGCAATGTTACGAAAAATATAAGGTTGGAGTCCTTAGGATTCCATAACCTTCCAGTTGATGAAAACTTAACTCTCCATTTTTGGAAGAGTCACAAGATCCATAATCTACCACTATATATTGCATATACCACTATATATTGCATAAGGAGAGAGAAAGTTCTCCCATTCTCTATTTTGTTTTTACTTTTTTTTTGTTTTGTTTTTTTTTTGTTTTTTGAAGGATTGGCTCCAAACCTTACTGATGCTAAGGTTATTTTTTCTATTCATTTCATTTTTTTAGCATATAATTTCCTGTTTGTTCTCTTCCTTTTTGCTTACAAGTTTTTTTCTGTTTTTATTTCCCGAATATTGTTGCATTGTAATTTCAAGCATGGATACTCAAATGATTAAGGTATTTGCTCTTTTATGTTTTTCCAATTTCTTTAGAATAATATATATTTTTTTTTTGCAATCTGAAAAACTTCAAGTAATGTATTTATTCTTTTCTTAATTAAAAAATGATTTTCCATTTTTTTATTTATTTTGATTATAAATATTATTTCTCTCCTAAGATTATTTCTTTAATTTTATTCTATCATATTTTTTTCAGGGGCAAATTGGACATTACCAAAATTTGAGAATAATCATTATCACTGTCTTCTTTGTACTAATACTTTGGAGTTTATGATTTGATGTATTAGTCGACATCATTAACCACCACATCTATTGTAAGATTTTTGACAAATTCACAGTAAATGAAAATGGATTGTATTCATTATTGCTCTTGACAATCAACCTTCACCACCCTTGAGCATGGTTCTTAATTCGAAATGTTTGACCCGTCAACAAAATACTATACATATATTTCCTTTAAAATTCTTGAAATCTCATAGTTTCAATTGATCTACATGTACTCTTACGTCCATTCTAAGGTGTGTTATTACTCTCCAACATATTTTTTAGTTTTTCTTCTTTCATTTTTTCCAGGTATATATTGGAGTTAATAACTCTTGGAGTCAATCATTTCTAAGGACTTCGTTGTGATAATAGTTTGAACTTTGTGATATGATTTTCACTATGCTTGACTTCTCATCTTTTGCAGAATTTCTAAAGAAGGAATTTTTCTTCAACGAAATCTATATTTTAGTGGGTTAGAAGTATGAGTTCTATGTACTCAAATATAACATAAAACTCGCACATGTGTGAAATATATAAACTTTGCATTGTAATGTTTATAAAGGGAAAAAATCGTTTGTACCCAACTTGTGTACTCATGCATGCACCAACTATTTAAAATTTGCCAAGTGGACAGAGAAAATAAATTTTCCTTACAAGTTCTACTATTCTTTTAGGTTATATATTTCTTAATTTAAAATTTGACACATGTCAATTCTTATTGATGGTACATGCATGGGTACACAAATTGGGGATAGGAGATTCTTAACCGTTTATAAATTGTCAGTATGATATTTTTCTTAGTAGGAGCAATCAAAGGACTATTATAAGTAATGGATATTTTTTTCTTTTCTTTTCGTGGGAATTAGATACTATTCTAAGTACTTTTTAATTCAATAAATAAACATTGGTCTTTTTTTCTTTTATTTTTGTGGGAATTAAAACTGATTATCTTATAATGAGAAACTTACTTTGAAGTTTTGAAATACCAAAAAAAAAAAAAAAACCATTTTTAATCTTTTTAACTATAAAAGGTTAAGGCCTATTTCATGCATCAATTCTGCCTTTTGTATCTAATAATTGTAGCTCAAAATTTAATATGAACAATATCATCTTTTTTAGATACTTATTTAGAATACCTCACCGTGCATAGCACGGGTTTTATGCTAGTATATATATATTACAGAAGCCTTATACATACAAATAATTGTATCTATATATTTTTACAATCTTATTTTCTTAGATTTTCACATTTTTTTAATTAATGTACTAATTTTTATTGGTTGAGAATATTTAGGTTAATTAAATTAATTGAAAATTAACTTATCTTAATAAAAATTAAATATAAACTTTTATTGGTGCAAAAAAAATGTTAACTATTTTATCTAAATCGGGAGAAGGGATTCTATCCCCGACCCTACAGATCGGATGCAGTACTGCATTGCCAACTACTCCGGCGGGTGTTTGACAACTATTTTTTTTAATTCTTTTTAATAGAATGCTAATTTAAATTTTATTTTGGTTGTAAACTCTTAATTGGCTTATAAGAGTATCCCACATCGAAAAAGTTACATTTTTTTTTGAGTTTGACAATACTATAAAAAGAATGTACTTTGTCATGTTTTGAGTTACAAAATTAGATGACATTTTTAGCCCATAAAATTAAGGAAGCCCGCTTATTTGCTTCTTATATTTTTTTGTTTATATAAATATAAATAGTTAAAGTTTTAACAAAAAAATGGGTAATTCAGATGACTGGGTCTTCTGAATTCCGATTGAGCTTATAGTCAACTTTGATTTAGCTCAGACTTATGAAATATTCATTTTTTTTACTCTAATGGAGAGTTTGTTATTTTCATAATATATGTTCATTGAAGATATCGAATCCAAACTTTAGAGAGGGGATTTCGAATCTCATATTCCGTGCAACCAATTTACGAAAAAGAACATATAAACATCAAATAGAAAAAGACATAAAAATTAAAAGCAGTATGAATAATAAATAACATAAAATTTACTAATTTTTATTGGTTGAGAATATTTATGTTAATTAAATTAATTGAAAATTAACTTATCTTAATAAAAATTAAATATCAACTTTTATTGGTGCAAAAAAAAGTTAAACTATTTAATTTAAATCGAGAGGGGGGGATTCGATCCCCCGACCTGCAGGTCGGATGCAGCGCTACATTGCCAACTACTCTGGCAGGTGTTTGACAACTATTTTTTTAATTCTTTTAATAGAATGCTAATTTAAATTTTATTTTGGTTGTAAACTCTTAATTGGCTTATAAGAGTATCCCACATCGAAAGGTTACATTGTTTTTTGAGTTTGACAATACTATAAAAGATGGCACTTTGACATGTTTTGAGTTACAAAATTGGGCTGACATTTTAGCCCATCAAATTAAGGAAGCCCCCTTATTTGCTTCTTATATTTTTTGTTTATATAAATATAAATAGTTAAAGTTTTAACAAATAACGGGTAATTCAGATGACCGGGTCTTCTGAATTCCGATTGAGCTTATAGTCAACTTTGATTTAGCTCAGACTTATGAAATATTCATTTTTTTTTATTCTAATGGAGAGTTTGTTATTTTCATAATATATGTTCATTGAAGATATCGAATCCAAACTTTAGAGAGGGGATTTCGAATCTCATATTCCGTGCAACCAATTTACAAAAAAGAACATATAAACATCAAATAGAAAAAGACATAAAAATTAAAAGCAGTATGAATAATAAATAACATAAAATTTACTAATTTTTATTGGTTGAGAATATTTATGTTAATTAAATTAATTGAAAATTAACTTATCTTAATAAAAATTAAATATCAACTTTTATTGGTGCAAAAAAAAGTTAAACTATTTAATTCAGATGACCGGGTCTTCTGAATTCCGATTGAGCTTATAGTCAACTTTGATTTAGCTCAGACTTATGCAATGTTCATTTTTTTATTCTAATGGAGAGTTTTTTATTTTCATAATATATGTTCATTGAAGATATCGAATCCAAACTTTAGAGAGGGGATTTCGAATCTCATATTTCGTGCAACCAATTTACGAAAAAGAACATATAAACATCAAATAGAAAAAGACATAAAATTAAAAGCAGTATGAATAATAAAGAATATAAAATTTACTAATTTTTATTGGTTGAGAATATTTATTTTAATTAAATTAATTGAAAATTAACTTATCTTAATAAAAATTAAATATCAACTTTTATTGGTGCAAAAAAAAAAGGTTAAACTATTTTATTTAAAATGGGGGTGGGGGATTTGGTCCCCCGACCTGCAGGTCGGATGCTGCGCTGCTTTGCCAACTACTCTGGCATGTATTTGACAACTAATTTCTTTAATTCCTTTAATGGAATGCTAATTTAAATTTTATTTTGGTTGTAAACTCTTAATTGGCTTATAAGAGTATCCCACATCGAAAAGTTACATTGTTTTTTGAGTTTGACAATACTATAAAAGATGGCACTTTGACATGTTTTGAGTTACAAAATTGGGCTGACAATTTAGCCCATCAAATTAAGGAAGCCCGCTTATATGCTTCTTATATTTTTTGTTTATATAAATATAAATGGTTAAAGTTTTAACAAATAACGGGTAATTCAGATGATCGAGTCCTCTGAATTCCGATTGAGCTTATAGTCAACTTTGATTAAGTTCAGACTTATGCAATGTTCATTTTTTTTATTCTTATGGAGAATTTTTTATTTTCATAATATATGTTCATTGAAGATATCGAATCCAAACTTAGAGAGGGGATTTCGAATCTCATATTTCGTGCAACCAATTTACGAAAAAGAACATATAAACATCAAATAGAAAAAGACATAAAAATTAAAAGCAGTATTAATAATAAAGAACATAAAATTTACTAATTTTTATTGGTTGAAAATTTTTATGTTAATTAAATTAATTGAAAATTAAATTATCTTAATAAAAATTAAATATCAACTTTTATTGGTGCAAAAAAATGTTAAACTATTTTTATTTAAATCGGGTGAAGTGGGATTCGATCCCCCGACCTGCAAGCCGGATGCTACGCCACATTGCCAACTACTCTGGCAGGTATTTGACAACAAATTTCTTTAATTCTTTTAATAGAATGCTAATTTAAATTTTATTTTGGTTGTAAACTCTTAATTGTCTTATAAGAGTATCCCACATCGAAAAGTTACATTGTTTTTTGAGTTTGACAATACTATAAAAGATGGTACTTTGACATGTTTTGAGTTACAAAATTGGGCTGGCATTTTAGCCCATCAAATTAAGGAAGCCCGCTTATTTGCTTCTTATATTTTTTGTTTATATAAATATAAATAGTTAAAGTTTTAACAAATAACGGGTAATTCAGATTACCTGGTCCTCTGAATTCCGAGTGAGCTTATAGTCAAGTTTGATTTAGCTCAAACTTATGCAATGTTCATTTTTTTTTATTCTAATGCAGAATTTTTTATTTTCATAATATATTTTCATTACATGTTTTGAGTTACAAAATTACTTTGACATTTTTCTTCCATTAAACATTACGTTTCCGTGCATAGCACGGGTATTTTTGCTAGTATATATATATCGCAAACAAACAAAATTTTACATTTCTGATTCACAATATATGGTGTTTTCCTTTTCTTTTTCTTTTTTGCAAAATGTTTGTTTAGTTGATATTATAAATGCTCCAGGAAGTGAAACTTGGCAAAGAACGGAAATTCATACATGGTGTAAGAGCAAAAAGACTAATTACTTATTATTTTATCTTGTAAATATTTTTCATTTTCTCCTATTGTGATTACAGTTTAATAAGAGCGGTTGTTAGAATAACACATTTTCGAATCATGTATATAAATTAGGTTTCCAGCTCTTTCCTTCCAATGACAAAAATTTAAACCAATTATTCTAGTTACCTTTCATGAATAAAAGGTGGATGCATTATGAACAAATGATGTGATCGTATAAATAAAACCAACTCTATCACTTGGATGTATAAAAAATAACATTTCCCATTTCGATTGCAAATTCAATATATGTACATCCATTGTCTCTAACAATTCCCTTGAAATAATTGATTCTATTAGATTTAGTATTTGAATTTGAAGGAGAAAAAGAGAGAAATTTGTCTGCAACTCGCTTGTCTCCATTAGAAGAACTTCAGTCATCCATGACAGAGTGAGCAGACAAAAATATTTGTTTTTTCAATATGGATGGGAATTTGGGTGGTAAGGTATCTCTAATTATTATCCAAGATTTCAAGATTTCTTATCTTGACGTTTCAACATCATTTTTCCTCTCATCCCATCAAATATCATTCGCCCGCTTGGAAACATTGAAAGAATTTGGGACTTCGGAACTTTTCTTGCTCTTCCTTAATTTCTTTGGTTGTTTGAATACATATTTTTATTATGAAAGGTGAAAAGAGAAAGAGAAATAGACAAGCTAAATTGGTATGCTGACACAAACCATCTACTCACTCTTTAACCATCAACTTTGATGACTCTTTTCAGAAAGGGGAAAAAGTTGCGTCGAAATGGAAAATGGACCAGAGAGTTACATGTCACTTGTGGTGGGATTATTAGGGATTACCTTGGAGATAGAATGAGTAGTTTTTGTTGTTTTCTTGGTCACATTCCTCACAGTTTCACTGCTGAATTGGTTGCATGTTATTTTGCTTTGGCGGCAATGGTAAGGTTTACTAATGATCATGACTTTGAGGCGATTAATATAAAGAAATTATTTTTTGAAGGAGATAATGATCAATTCATTCGAATTGTGCTGAACAACATTGATTACAAAAACAAACTAAAAAATGGCAAGATCAGCAAACTGAATTAGACTTGATTATAATACTGGAAAATAGTCATTATGTAGATGACTTGAAAGCAAGATTTGAGACGTTTGAAGCGTCGCATGTTGTTAGTGAACAAAATCGAGTTGCCAATTTACTGGTTCAAAATGCACATTGACTAGAACGTTTTTCAAGAAAATTGAGAAACTTATGTAGACTGCAATGACAATCAGACCCTTAATGTCAATGGCCCGAGTGATGACAATCTCAAAGTGACATTGATTCCGGATGATTCTGAAAGTATATTATTGTATGACCATGCTGATCCCCATGTATTAGGCAGGGGTTGGAGGATGATTCAGAAGATACATATCACTACATAACGATTCAGACTGAATATCTATTAAAAATTAAAAAGTGTCACAAATCTAATCAACTAACGGTAGAAACTCGTGCTGATAACGTGTTATAAAATTGATGAAATTCATTGAATTTCATCATAAAACTACAACATAAACTAGAGAAGAAGTAAATCAGAGACAATATATAGTCAAGAGCTTCTCTTATTATTTCATGAGTTCTTTTACATCAACCAAAGACCTCTATTTATAGAGATCATGTATGTATGTATAAATGGAGAGTTGAGTATTCATCAAGTGGAAGGTTATGGAATGATAAGCACTCCATCCTTATATTTTTCGTAACATTGTGAAACAACTTAGACTAAAAAAAATATTTTCTATTATACATGTAGCACTAGATTCCATCCTTATATTTTTCGTAACATTTCGAAACAATTTTGACTAAAAAAATATTTTCTATTATACATGTTTTCACGCCTTGGACCCAGGTTTATAAGTCTCGCATCCGAAAACTCGACATTACCGTGCTCCCGAAGTAAATTTCGAGCATACAAGGTCTTTATATTCAAACAATCTATGTCAAAACCGAATTAATTATCTATCGAGATTAATATCCATAAATCTTAGAAGGCTTTTACTATAAACTAAATATGAAAATAAATTCTGAATTGTATATCGCCTAATAATTTATCCCAAATTAGAGAACTATAATATAATTTAAAAAATTATCTCTTGTTCTAGTCCTCTTCGTACAGACTATCGTACAACTCTGATTCATCCTCTGTAAAAAACAACAGGCAATGAGTGATCTACAACTCATTAAATATAGAAACATCTCCCGGCAAAAATCCGGTCACACACACACACACACACATACATACACACACACACACACACACACACACATATATATATATATATATATATATTCCAAACCGACAAAATTTTACATTTTCGATTCAGAATATGAGGTGTTTTCCCTTCTTTTTTATTTTGCAAAATGTTTGTTTATTTGCCATTGTAAAATGCTCCAGGAAGTGAAACTATGCAAAGAACGGAAATTCATACATGGTGTAAGAGCAAAAAGACTAATTACTTATTATTTTATCTTGTAAATATTTTTCATTTTCTCCTATTGTGATTACAGCTTATTAAGAGCGATTGTTAGAAAACCCATTTTCGAATCATGAATATAAATTTGCTTTCCAGCTCTTTCCTTTCAATGACAAAAATTTAAACCTATTATTCTACTTACCTTTTATGAATAAAAGTGGATGCATTATGAACAAATGATGTGATCGTATAAATAAAACTAACTCTATCACTTGTATTTATAAAAAGCAACTTTTCCCACTTCGATTGCAAATTCAATATATTTCCATCCATTGTCTCTAACAATTCACTTGAAAGAATTGATTCCTTTAGATTTAGGTTTTGAATTTGAAGAAGAAGAGTAAAATTTGTCTGCAACACACTTGTCTCCATTAGAAGAACTTCACTCATCCTTGGCATAGTGAGAAGACAAAAAGATTTATTTTTCAATATGGATGGGAATTTGGGTTGTAAAGAATCTCTTAGTATCATCCAAGATTTCAAGATTTCTTATCTTGACGTTTCAACATCATTTTTTCTCTCATCCCATCAACTATCATTCGCCCGCTCGGAAACATTGAAAGAAATTGGGACTTCAGAAATATTGAAAGAATTTACGACTTGGGAACTTTTCTTGCCCTTCCTTAATTTCTTTGGTTGTTTGAATACATATTTTGATTATTAAAAGGTAAAAAGAGAGAGAGAAATAGACAGGCTAAATTGGTATGCTGACACAAACCATATACTCATTCTTTAATAATCAACTTTGATGACTATTTCAGAAAAGGGTAAAAAGTTGCGTGGAAATGGAAAATGAACCAGAGAGTTACATGTCACTTGTGGTGTGATTTTTAGGGATTACCTTGGAGATAGAAAGAGTTATTTTTTCTGTTTTCTTGATCACATTCACTACAAGAAAAACGCCAAATTGCTACGGAAAGTAGTTACGGAATACTTTTCGTAGATAACGTTTCTAAATTTACTAAAGAATAGCTACGAATAATTATCAATAGCTATTCCGTAATAAAGTTGGTGGGTTATTTTTTGCTGGTTAAACTTATTATCAATAGCTATGGAATTGCTACGACCATGTGAATTTGATTGACGGGAATATTGTGAAGGGATTCATGGGCGGAAACTCGTTCCAAACACCCATGGATCCTCCCCTGAAGGATCCGCTCATATGAAACAATTCGAAAAACAGCAAGAAAAACTTACGCTTTTGGATTCAAGAAGCTACTTCTTGAATGGAGGATGACGTTTCTTGGATCGGATGTCGCTACCGATTGATCTCCCTCTGCGGAAAGTCCTCTACCGAGTATCCACGCCGACTTTAAACGGGCAGCGATTGCTAGCTCTTCGTCTTTTCCCGATTTTCGGGAATTAGAGAGAAAAGGGAGAGGCTGGAATAGAAAACGGTTTTCTGATTCTATGTATTATTTCGGCTGAAAACATTGGCTTTCTAGGTTTCGGCTAAGAGAT
The DNA here is from genome assembly GCA_026122235.1 of Vinca minor. Classification (NCBI taxonomy): domain Eukaryota; kingdom Viridiplantae; phylum Streptophyta; class Magnoliopsida; order Gentianales; family Apocynaceae; genus Vinca; species Vinca minor. Next base: position 725,145 of record JAOCZM010000244.1, on the reverse strand, counting down.
GTTATATAGAGTGTGAGAGTTCGTTACTAGAACAACTCCCACCCTCTACTCAACTTCTCTCGGCAGTGGGAGTATCGTAATCCCACGTTCCCTCAGACTTTCGCTGGTAGTGGGAGTCCCTATCGGATAATAACTCCCACGTAATCCCGACTATAGGTAAAATACCGAAATTGCCCCCTATCTCTAATTCGAATAATAAACACTTTATTATTTTTTCGTAAAAGTGAATGTCGATACAAATGAACCTAGACACATTCTAGATTCATTGAATCCCGGACATGAAGCTTCATTAGCTCGCCTATGCGTGTGACCCTCGTAGGTTTATCTCAAAATGGCAATGAAAACACACTTAGTAGTAGTGTGAGTTCATAAATCACAAGCGGTCCCTAGCAGGGACATTGTGACTACCCAAAGTGAATGAATATACAACGAACCTAATATCAATCCACTATTTAATCACTTTGTCTCGCGATATCCCTAATTAAGCATAAGGCATGGTGGTCGTCACCCTTATTAAGCTTAATTGTATTTATGCTCGATCTCCGGGTAGATCGTTTTCGACAAATAGCATTTGATAACCACTTTATCAAATACATTTGAACACCGCCATGCATTTAAACGGTCTTTCCCCTATCGAGAGGCCCATGGATCTCTCTCTCAATAATAGAGAGGGACAAATTCCTTACAATGTCTCTCGCATTCAAGCTATGATAGGACACTACATCCGATCATCAGTCAGTATTGATTACTCATTACAAGTAACGTCCGACTGAGTCAAAAGCGTGGCTCCATTCATACTAGAATCAATGAAGACATAAGGTCTAAGGATTCTAAAATAAGTATTGAGGAAGTAATACTTATGACTTAAGACCACGAAGTATTACTTCTCCGACTTGATCACGTCCCAATACAATGTATCCCTATATATCGCATCTATGATGTGATTTGTATCCATTACACATGATCGATGAAAACAAGATCATCAATCAACAATCATACTAGTTTTATTTCATAGTAATTAAGCATTACATAAAACTAGGGACTTCTAGAATAGTAATTACATAAGCTAATGAGTTTTACTATCAAATCACACATTTGATAATCAAAAGCAAAATTAACTATTCAATTACATGCTCAAAAGATAATAAAACGCACAACATGTGCTAATGGTCCTAGGGCACTACTAACATATTGATGGTAAATTATTTATTCATTTTCTACGGAATTTACGTAGCAAATGGATATTAACTTTTATAATTGTTTTTGTGTGTGATTCCGTAGCTATGCGGTAGCTATGTTTGCTACAGATTAACTACATATGTTTTTCGATTTTTTATTTTCTTTTATTTCCGTAGCAAAACCGTAGCGGGATCTAAATAAAAATATTAAAATCTACCACACGAATTACAAAAAAAGTTCCATTTCAAAATAATTCCCATCCCCCTTACAAATTAGGTTCCCAAAAAAATTATTACAAAATTAACTATTTTTCCCTCTTTTTTATAAAAAGTAATTAGAAGACTTTTGAAAACTAATCCATATTAGGATAATAAATAAATCTAACCTATAGCTACCCAAAAAACAAACATAACTAAATAGGGGTGAAAATCCTCTGCTCATTTAGTGTGTGTCCCTCATGTCCCCCAACCAATCGAATTTACTTATATAAATATTTGTTTTCAATTATATATACACACTGGTGAATTGTGATTGGTTGTGACACTGACACACACAAACGTGACAGAAATGATTTTTTGCCACTAAATAGTCCCCAAAAATGATATCTATACTAAAAAAAAATAGAAAGAGGAAATCCCCCAATTCTCAAAACTCCCTCACCCGTAGAACCCCAATTCTCCGGCGACCAGCAACGAGTTCCGATCGACGACCACCGAGCATAAAGGTTCGTTCTTCCCCGTCTCTCTAAATTTTTGCACAAAGATTTTATTTTTGTACTGATTCTTTATTATTTATTTGATTTGAGCTTCATAGTGAAGCTCCTCCATAGCCAGATCCTTACAATCAAAGTGTAGAAATCATCAATGAAAAAGGTATTGATCCCTCAAATTCAAACTTCACATCATTAATTGATGTCCTGATTATTTAAATTGTACGAAGACTACGGGTTAAAGCCCAAATTCGTTTTTGCAAAAACTATCATTCTATTTGCTATGAAAATGGTATGTAGTTTTAATTTGTTTTAGATCCCAGCTCGAAAGAGATGAGAGAATCTTCTTTGTTTGATTTCAGAATACATTGTTTTGGTGAAAATTATTATTATCTGGGTAGGGGTGTCAAACATGATATGTCGAAGAACAATACTTCCTCCTCCTGAAAAAATATTTTCTTTTATACATGTAGCACTAGATTAGGTATTCCAAAATCAACTCTCTGCGCATAACTAATCATCATACATGTACATATACATATTACTCCCTCCGTTTTTTAATAGGGCTGCTTTGAGATTTGACAAATAGGGAAAAAATGTGGGAGTTGGGGAGAAGGAGTCATAGTTTCTTTTGTTTGGGAGATTTCAGGGTAAAGAAAAGAAAAGAATTGGAAATGCTCCACCTCCTAAAATATTTCTCTCCAAAATTGAGAGAAGAGACAGATCTCACCATTTAACGAACAAACTTTTTAGAATACCCATAATGCCATCGTCTTCTTCATCGATTCTTTTTGTCCATTATTGAAGTTTGTGACGATATTCAACTTCAATCTTTGAAATAGATTAATAGGTAAATAAGTTTATAATGCTTGGAGTTGAGTTAGAATCTCTAAGTCGCGTTTCTGTTTTGTGGATTGAGTGAAATTGCAGATTTTTTAGAATGCCCTTCAATCGTTTTTGGAGTGCCAATTCCAGATTGAATAAAATTGATTCTGGAGGCAGTGAGAAGAAAAAGAAGAAAGGAAAAAAGGCGGGGAAGATGAGAAGATGATGACGGAGGTCGTGGATATAGTCATATAGAGAAGATGAGTGGTGGTGGTAGAATGAGTGTTGACACCGATTCTTTCTTGTCTTTTTTCTTTGCCAATTAGCGTTTAAGGGTTATAATAGTTAAATCAACATTTAAAAAAAAAAAAAAAATTGTTCTCTTCTCCCCTCTCGTAAAGAAGTTAACTTACATTCTTTCCCTTCCTTTATCTCATAACTTAAAATTTCTCTCTTCTTCTCTCTCATAAACTCCCATATAAACTCCTATTACTCTCAGTGTATGCCTATCCCGGTCTCCATTTGCGATAAAATTGATAGAGAACAAAGGACCTTCCTCTGGGGAGGCTCGACTGAAAAAAGAAAGATCCACTTAGTTAAATGGGATAGAGTCACTAAACCTAAACACCGTGGAGGATTGGGTATTAGGAAGGCTATTTATGTTAATCAGGTTGGCCTTGCGAGGCTGGTTTGGAGACTTAACAGGGATAACAAAAGTAAGTGGGTTTTGAGTCTGAAAAGAAAGTATGTGAAGAACGATTATGGCACTCGGATCGAATTGAAGAATGGTTCGGGTTCTATTAATTTTATGGCTATAAAAAAGGTTTGGATCTTTTCCATGACTCCTCTATTTGGATCTCTGGTGAGGGGAACAAAATCAGAGTTTGGCATGATGATTGGATGGGTCTTGGTCCACTGAGAAAGGTTTTATCTGGACCACTTAATAAGGACGAGGATGACATAAAATTATATCAAATTTTTGGATATAATGGTAGTTGGAATCTGCAAAACATCTATTTTTTTCCTTCCGGTCCTTATTGTCAATTGCATCAGAGTGATTCCACGTAAGGAAGATGATTCGTTACCTGACCGTAGAAGTTGGAAAGGAACGCCTAATGGAGAGTTTAGTTCCAAAACTATCAGTGTGAGTTGGAATAAACCTCCCCAAAACTGGATGAAACTTAATGTGGATGGTTATTCTTTTGGTATTCCGGACAGAGGGGGAGCGGGGGAAGGGGGTTCATTAGAGATCATAAAGGGGCATGGATAGCTGGTTTCAGTAAAAATTTGGGGTTCTGTACTAACACGGTAGCTGAGATGTGGGCCCTGAGAGTGGGATCGACCATTGCGAAAAATCTTGATATCCAAAAGTTGGTTGTGGAGTTAGATCCGAGGATTATTATTGATCTTATGTATCAAGCAGATATTAATACACACCAGGTATCACCTCTCATTTATGACTGCAGAGAATTGCTTAGAAGTATACCTGAGAGTAGTCTTACACATGTCTACAGGGAAGCCAACGCTTGTGCTGACGGGCTGGCCAAAGCTGGAGTAAACTTCTTATCTACTACTTTAGTTTATTTTCACTCTATTCCCTCTTTTGTTAGCCACTTAGTGGCGAAGGATACCCGTGGGGCTTGCTTTCCTAGACTAGTTTCTTGTTTTACTAATCATGTACTTGACTTTATTGCTACTTAGCATCTATATTTATTCTGTGTTCACCAAAAACTCCCATAGCAGTTCTAAAGGTTTTTTTAGCCTCTTATTCTCTTCATCAAATATATGTCCTTTTTTCAACTTTTCAACTTGATTTTCTAAAATTGCACGTACAATAAAGAGAAATGAAAGAGGTTAATGGTTGAGAATAAATTAAATTATCTGAGGTTATAATGGTAAAATATTTGTTGTCTCTCCCTTCTTTAATTTAAGTTAAACTACTTATAGAAAAATATCTATTAAGAAACAAATAGTGTATTGAATACAAGATAGGTTACTAATATTATAACGGATACTACTGATATGAACCAAATTTCTCCACATCAGAAGAGCAGAGTGTTTTCTCTTTATATTATTAATGGAGAAATTTGTATCACAAATTCACATGCACCTAATTCATATCGAAATAAATCTATTATAACATGTACACATTGAAATATAAATGAACAGATAAGGTCTTAGATTCTCACTTTTGAATGTTGAGTGGAGCAAACATACATTCTCAGAAACCTTATGGTTGATTTCTGATATTACTGGAAATATTTTAAAAGAAAAAAAGGGAACAATTCTTTGTTCAGATTCTTCAATTAATGTGTCAATCAAACAGGTTTTTCATTTATTTTCTTCTTTATTCTGCGATCTGTAGCTGGATTAATTGCTTTATTTCTATACATGTATCAGAAATTATGCTTATAGTTAATAGTATATTTCTTTAATTATCTTAGATTACTATATGAAATTCGGATTAGTTTCAGTAGTTTTGGAAATTCAATGCATCGATATCAACAAAGCCAGTTTTTTGATTTGATTTGCTCATTGATAATCATTTGATGGCTAGTTGTCGCACCCCGTAACCTGAAGGTGACCGGACAGTGCTTAATCTACTAATTGGACACCGAATCCTCACACAAAAGGATTAAATCCAAAATAAAATTTTATTACAATACTTAAATAGGTCACAAAGTCTTACATAAACTTCGAAGGAGATTCGAGGTCTTACAAAGGTAAATATGTTATTACAACCCAAAAGAATTAACAGAGGTCCAAAATTAAAACATAACTATCTATTACATCAAAAGTCAACCAAGCCTTTCCTCAACCAATGGTTCATTAACCTGATCAACACTTGTTTACCTGCAAAATGATAAGTAATGGACTGAGCTACTAAACTAGCTCAGTAAGGTCCCAACACCCTTGGGATGAAGTACCGTTAGACTCGAAAATCGTATTCCCATTTCACCCAAATAATGTGAAAATGATGCATACTTTACTGGCTTGAAATACACTTTAAAACACTTGAAATAACTTGCAAAATAGTTAATGTAAATAGTAACTTACTAACTTGAAACAGAGCGGAGAGAAAGCGAGTTTGACCAAAATGGACCCTTCGATCGACCTAGCTGAAAGTCTGGTCGGCCGAAATAGAGACAGAAAGATTTACAAAAATCTCGGACGAGGTACAGAGCACTTTGGTCAACCGAATGCAGTGTTGTAAAAATCGACCTAGTCGGCCGATTAGTCGGGGACTAGTCGGTAGTCGGCCACCTACCGCCTAGAAATTCAAAAATCGATCAAAAATCGGATCTAGTCGGTCAAAAATCGGGGGAAAAAGACAAAGAGTGAGAGAAAGACACATACCTGCAGCAGATGCACACGGGCGGCGGTGACGGGAAAGAGCAGCGGTGTTGTAGCGGCGAGGATGAGGCGGTGAGGTGCTTTGTGGCTGAGGAATGGGAGAACGGAGAGAGAAAAAGAGGGAAGAAAGGGAGAGGCGGCACCGGAGAAGAGAAGAACAAAGAGAGAGAGAGAAGAAAAGGAAAAGAAAAGAAAGGAGAGGAAGAAGATAACGGAGAAGAGAATGAGCGGAATTCGCCGAGGAAGATGATGAGACGGGAGAGGGGGCACTGAGGTGGCAAAAGGGGAAAACAATATTTTTAGGGTTTTCTTCTCCTAGGGTTAGATAAGAGAGTATATATACCTATGACTAAAATGTTAATTAAAATATTATCACATAAGTCCTATAAAACAATTATATTATAAACAAGTCCTAAATGACCAAATTTAAAAATAACTTGTATTCAAAGTCTGAAATAACTTTTAGAAATAATGTTTTGGTCCTTATAACTTTATATTTTATTTTTAAGGTTCGTTAAAGTTTATGAATTATTTCGGGAAAATTTATACGACTAATAATAATATATATGAGATATTTATGTCTTCCCTAGTCTGCCGACCGGCTAGCGACTAACGACTTCTACAACACTGACCAAAGGTCATCCGAAGCACTCCGGTCGAGTGAAAAACCACCCTGGATGACCGACATCGACCACCCATCATCCGCAATTTTCCTAGTAGTTTACTTCGGACGATCGATTTGGTCTTCCAACCGACCGAACCGATCTTCCGAGATTTAGAACATGGCAAAAACAGTACATTTCGACTATGGAAAACACATTTCTGAAATCCCCACAAAGGTTCCAACCCAAAATACTGACTGCACATCTCAGATAAACACTTACACATACAACTCATCTCGCTACATTACTACTTATAATACTTGCCACTTCTATCTTAACCTCGGCTAAGCTGTTTAACTTCTATTATTCTTCTCATAGGGCCTCGGCCTTCTGAGCTTGCTATACTTGTCTCTACCTCGATGCATCGGCCCTTACCAGACCTTGGTCGATAGAATCTAGTCTCATGAGATCTCGACCTCATGAGAAATACCTACTCTTCTAGTCTGTCTCGCATGACCTCGGTTAGCAGTTCCTGCAAGGGCTATGCCTTATGATAATTGTGGAGGGTGCACATAATCTACATACTACACTACTAACTTATGATCTACTAAGTAAGACAGAACTGAATAACCATATAAGAATATAGAACTGAATAATCACATTAGAACATAGAACTTCCAACTAAACATAGATGTCATATAAGCACATTTTGCAATACTTCATCCATTTTATGCAATAAAACCAATGAAGGAATCATTACATCATGTATGAAAATACATATTTCATGCTTTTTAACTAAAAAAATAAGGGTGAAGGGTCCTTACCTTAGCAACTTAGATCAAAACCTCAAAGGTACCCCAAATGCAGAATTTTTTAGATTCGTAGTACTGACTTTCCAAGGCTATAACTATATGCACAGAACTCCACTATTTCATCAAAGTCCAAGCGTAGATCTCTCGGTCCTCTTCAAAACGCACTAAAAATCACTGAAAACGAACACAGTTTACTTTCTCAAATCTAAAAAAGGCTCACCACTCTCAGTTCTGCCAGAAAATCTCATGTCTTCTTTCTCTTCCTTTCTAATTCTAACTTCCTCTCAACTCCTTCGCAAAACACCTCCTCAACTCATTCTCAAAACACCTCCTCAACTTCTTAATATCTACACTCGCTCCTAAAAAATTAATGTACATAGAATATAGCATGTGGAAGTCAATTAATACACAAAATTAAAAGTAAGCATGCTAACCACGTAAGTAGGAAAAGTTCCGGGTATCACACTAGTGATCTTGAACTCTGTTGTTTATTTATTTAATTTGTATATTTTGTATATTTTTTTTTGAAAGTCGTGATTTGCGGGATGGTGGTAAAGTGTTTACTAGCTATCCGTTAGGTCGCGAGTTCGAACACCGAAAAAATGCAATTTATTAAAAAAATAAGGGTAAGACTGCCTACATCAATCGTGACCTTAGATAAGTGAACTAATAATGATTATTTATTTATTTGTTATTTATTTTTTTGCGGTGGCATTGGGAATTAATGATTTTTAATAACACTAGCTAGGTGAACTCCAATAGCAATTTAAGTGGTAAGATGCTTCCCCTCTAACCCATAGGTCGGGGGTTTGAGTCACCTAAAAGAGAGGGGAAATAGGGGACCACTACTGACCGTCCTGAGAAAAAAAGAAGTTAAATGCAATCTAAGTTTGTGAAGAAAGGGTTCAAAAGTTTCGAAGTAGTTTCAGTAGTTTAGGAAATCCAATGTATTCTTTATAAAGTTAGTTAGTTGATTTGGTTTGCTCGCTGATATTGTTTGATCGTTAGTGATCTGCTGTTAACATGATATTTTCTCCAACACTATTATTTTTTTCCTAATAATTGTTTTTGTATATTTTGTTTCTCCTGTATCATTGTGTGTCACAGGGCCGTGTCTAGTGATTTGGACCTTAGACAAAAACATTTTAATTTTATTATATCATTCTAACTTTCTATGTGGCAAAATTGCTCATTAAAGTTCATAATCAAGAAATTATAGCACTTCCAATTAGGCATTGTCGGATTTGTCAAGAGCTGAGGCCTTCCAAACAGATCGGTCTATCACTTACCAAAAAAAGAAGTCAATAAATTATGCTACATTTATAGAAGAATAATAAATTTCCATAACTTGTATTAAATTTTTAGTTGTTTCGATGCTTATGGGCCTTTTTCTAAGCAAGAATTTTTTTTTTGCCATTTTTATTGTCCCCAAAGAATTTTTTTTGCCGTTTTTATTGTCCTCACTTGAGCTATATAGTTCTACATACTGTTACAGTTTCGCCCCCGCAATACTAAATTCTTGGCTTCGTCCCTGCCTTATAGGAAGTGTCAAATTGGTTTTTTTCTTCTTCCCTCCTTCCATCTTATATATATATTTTCTTTGTTAATTTGATCAATTTGTTTTTCTTACATTCTAAATTTTGACTATTACAGGAGTCGCACTAAGCAGTAAATGACTTTGCACGAATCTTTTTAAGGAAAATTGTGGCTTATTGTAGAGCCGCTATATAGAATTCCATTTTGCCTTTTCTTTTTAGATGATACTGAACCCAAATTTATGAGTATTAGAAATAATCCAACTTCTGAAGAATTTTCCAAGCAAGTTAAATGTGGACAATAAAATTGGGACGAAGAGAATAGTATAATATAAAAAAGCCAATTCAGAAACAAATTTTCATTGAAGAACTTGGAGCGGATGATACATCAAGGCATGCAACTATTGAACTATAAAGAATTCGTATACAAAGAAAAACTTAATTATCTGAGTATTTCCAAAAGAAGATTAATCCTAATAATGGCATATACCAAAATCCTCTTCTTGAACAATTTAAAAGACAATAATAAAACATCAAGAAATGAAACATAATAATAAGCCATTTCGACATTCGTCGAGTTCGTCAGAATCTTGTTTTTCTTGCATAGTGCTTGAAGTTCTTTCCTCTTCGGAGAATGATAAATTATCGATCTATAGAAGAATGCCATCAAGAAAATCCCAAGTTATAAGAATATTTTGAAGAATATACAACTTGATTAACTTCTAGAAACATTTGAAGAAACCTATTTTCTTTACCTATTTTTTTAATTTTTTAATTTATTTATTGGGGGAGAGGCATCTATATATTAAAAGAAATGACAGATTCAAAAAGCGGAAAGGGGATTCAAACACATTACTTATAAGTCATGAGGTCTCAGCCTTGTCTATTAGACTAATGCCTTAGTGATACCTATTTTCTTTACCTTAGTCAACAAGATGAAGAAAAACTGTTAGAACTCACAAAATTAGACCAGGAATTGATGAAATTTGAAGAAATCGTAATTGGATCAGGAACGAAAACCACAAGAAGCCGCAATGATGCCACTACCAGAACAAACACATCAAAGAGAAGTGCGTAGTAAGGGAAACAGAATCAGACGGTGTGTCTCCTTATCAGAATAGATATACTCAATTCGTCACAAAATTATCTATCCACTTTCTATATAAAATGTTCATTAATGGTGATTTTTCTAATACTATCCCTCACATTAAATGTTAAAGAAAGAAGAATTTATAGAAGAGAATATAGAATTAAATTGTGACTAAAATTAAATAGGGTCATATTTGACATTTTACCATATCTCACTATAAAATTTGATGAAACCTTAATCTCTCTGCAAAACACCAAGTGAACAAATAATTTAGGACGGCGTGACTAGTTAAAGTTAAAGTTAAAGAAATTATTTCAAGTATATCATTGGACGTTCCATAAGAATCAAGACCAAAAAATGCAAACAAGTGGAACATCCTGTTCCTCTTCTCAAAAACTTAAAGTAATTTTTTTAATCTACTTGAATTTAGTTTTTTATTCAACTTACATTTTCTGTTCTATGTTTATGATGAAAAGAAAGAAAATTAAGCACTGTCACACCCCAAAACCAGGGTGATGACATGACAGTGTCTCATTGGTTGATGAGACACTAAAGCCTACGATACATAGTTACTAAAAAGACAATTCATTATGCATTAAATCCAAGGTAAATGTTAAACAGCAGAAATCTAAATACATAACTGAAAATTAATCTACTTATTACATTATTGGAATAAGTTTAAGCGTTCTAAAAGAAATAACTGAAAAGGAAATAAAGTCTAGTAGTTACGTAGATTAGGATCACTCCTCAAATGGCCCCTCCCAAGTATCATCATCGTGAACAAGTTCAACATCTACATCACCTGCACAGTAAAAAGTGGATGGACTGAACTCTGCTGCTCAGTAAAGACCTAAAAACACAGTTATAAACATAACAGAAAATAACACAGATAAATGAAATAGATTCTCGTTTCCCAAAATACCCCTTTGGAAAATAAAAGCTCTAGACAAGCCACTATACAAATCTTTTAAGACCTAGAGCTTGAAACAGAACAGAGCAAAATCCAATTGGATCAGAACAGAACGGTACAGAACATAAAAGCAACCCAAAATACAAGTTAAAAGACTCAAACCAAGTATCAATAAGACCCAAACAAATGTTCGACTATACTTATCAAATCTGACATCCCAGATCGGAATTCATGACATGAGCATCACATACTACTCATGCATTACAAACTAATAGTTATGTCAGACAATCGAGTATAAAGCGAACAAAGACCAAACAAATGAAAGCAACAAATAAGCTAAACAACTAAACTCTTCACGTCTAAGCACTTCACACAACCGAATCCACATCTAGCACGTCTATCCTACAGTATCCTCGATTACACAATTTACTTAGACGTTACGAACTTAGTTATCGCTATGACACTACAATCCCACAGTCAAGCTCAATTGTCTAATCAGACCTATAATCACTGCTAACAACCCCCATGTATTAACCCACTGTGGAAGGCCACACAGAATCCACACAGAAACCGGACTAAACTTTCCCCCGATTGGAGGCCAAAAATAAAGAATACATCCATTGTGTCATTGCCCACACATGAGCTCCACAATTAACTGTTAGCAACCCCAACTTGTTTCTCCCCGCTAGGGTCCGGGTCCACATATCCACACAGAAATATCGCGAACACCAGGTTCTAGCGATATATAAATGGGATGTATGTCGACCAAACCACATATGACTAAAATCAATGACTCCCAAATATGACGACCAAAGCGGTAACATTTATGCAAGTTCAATATAGGCTCAATTAATCCAAGATTCACAATTATCAGTTAATTATGACAATTTACATAAGGCAATAACAAGAACGCAGTAATCAATTTACGAATCAGATTATAATGAATTTAAATCATACACAAAACAGTTTTATACAATATCGAAAGTAATAAACACAATTTGTGCAACTATTTTGTAAATTGAATAGTTTATTCGTTTTTACTGTGCAGTAATTAATGCGAGAATTAAATAACGTTAGGGTCCCTACCTCGAATCCTTAGAAAAGCGATAAACGTCCAAGAACTGGAAAAAAAATATGGTTTTGCCCTCTACTTCTGACATACATTACGGAAAATCTAACGGTTAAAATCTCGATCACTCCAATCAGATTATAGTCCTATCAGTCTAGTTTCTAAATCAGAAAGAATTACTACGATTGGAGTTCGGATGTCACCCGTTTTGGGCAGCCTTTGTTGTGAACCCAGCATCCCCTATGGATGGCCTAATAGCAGCTGGAGGCCCATTTCCATACGGACCAGAACCTTTATGCGGCCCAGAAATAGCGCCCAGTCCAACCCAGCCCAGTGCCTGATCCAGTACCCACCCCACCGCCCAGCCCAGCCCAGCCCCTTTCATGTCAGATGAACCCTGAGCCCTATCATACTTTACCCTTGCCTTCCCCCGCCGCTACACCAGTTGGAGCCCCACCGCGTCGATGCCAAGTTGGCGCTCGCCGGTCGTCTTCATGTTTTTTAGACACCGGCGAGTCCCCCTTCTCCTTCTCCGCCATCATTTTCTTCCGACCATCTTTTGCTCCCCCAAAACCAGGAGCCTGCTTCCTGTAGGTTTCTGCAACCCGACCCGAGCCTTGGACCCCCTTTCTCTTCCGCTGACCCGCCGCACCACCGTCCGCAGCAATGGCCGCCGCCATTAATTTTTCCACCATCTCCGAAGCCTAACCTCCGTTTAACCGGTTCTTGCACCTGGGTTCCTTCTGCCTCAGTCTTACATTTTCCCTTTCTCCGCCACTCATCTTTTTCCTCCCTAGCCTCTCGGAAACCCGCCATAGCCGGATTTCTACTATCCACACTGTGCTCATATGGTACAAGGGCCTTGTCATCAACAATCTCCTCAGGTATGTTTCCATTGAACCTCACTGTCTGTAAGGGTTTGAAGTGTGGCATTCTTGCAGCTTTCAATAGAGCATCAAATTCAAAAAAATTCCTGCCAGTAGGCTTTATTCCGTTAGGTAATTCTGGACAAGTAACTGGCACATGATCGACCATTCCGCAGTGATTGCAGAACCCTGACAGCCGTTCTTATCTATAATAGCCTTCAAAGGTGGCGATATCCAGCGCCTCCCCTAGGAACACTCGGAGCAGCAGCTTCGTGACGTTAATCTCAACGCGGAAACGGTAATACCATATACCCTCCTCTGTGACTTTCAATTCCATAATTGAACAATTGTCCAAGTTTTGAGCAATCTTAATTCCCATCTCCTTAGTCAAAAGTATGCCTGTTTTGAAAAACATATGAACCCAGAATGGGCATTTAACAAATGTGTTAGCAGTGATGGCTTTAAGTGATTTGACTCGCTTAATTACCAGTAGAACATTGTCAAAGCACCACAGGCCATTCTCTACTACACGATCAGCATCTTGTTCACTATGAAAATAGAACCGGTAAGTATTAGCTCCTACCTTTTGAAAATCAACAGTACACTTCCAAGATCGTTCTAACATGATTTTGAAAAACTTTGGCAGGTGGTCATTAATTTGTACAAGACGCCCTACCACAATCAGTTCAGCCTGAACGTCAGCTTTGTCAAAAATAGTAGTACGTTTCTCAGCCCCCTTAAGAGTGATGTTCTTCATCCTCGAGACTATGTCAAAAACGTTAGCCATAGGAAATCGCTGTTGCTGGAACATTAGATATGTAATGGCCAAATCTTCTACTTCAAATATTGTGTGAAGAGAAAGTAGCATAAAAGTTCGCTTATAATACGGTTTTCGCTTTGAGTACCCTAGTGATTTTAGGAATCCCAGCAGCACAATATTCTGTTGTAATTGTAAAGAGATTCTGATTACTGCCATATTTTTAGGAAAACTTATGCTAGAGATTGTTATAATTCTATAGAAATTGTTTTCTATGTTGATAAGCAAAATGATATTTGCATATCCAGTAAAGGCAGGATCAAGATCTCGTTTTTTTTAAGAGTCCAAAAAAGGAGTTTGAGAGAGGAAGAATTCTTGAAGAGTTCTTCGAGAGAATTTCAGTTTTCGATAAATAGAGAGGTTGAAAATGATTTTTTTTTTTTTTTAAATTATTACAGTTCGATATTCTTGTCCCGAAATTAATAAAAGAAGTTTGGAAAAATAAAATAAACTAAAATAAAATCTTGATAAACTATATATATATACAATCTAACTGCCAGATGTGTTACCCATAAGGGAAAATGGTCTCAGACGTTCCCCAACTATTACCATTTAGGCTCGTAAATCCTCATTTGTTTATATTAGCATTAAGAATCCCTTAACTTTTACGGGTAGCTTATAGAGTCATTGCCACTGCAAATGCGGCGGAATCCGACCAAATTGACACACGTGCACTGCACATGCATTTAATCCAAGGGTAAAATAGTATTTTTCTCTGTATAATTAAAAAGGAAACATATTTTTCCTTTATTCTACATCTTCTTCTTCAAGTATTAAACCACCATCCTTGGCCACCATGGTCTTCTCCTCAAAGCTCCTACCCATATCCACACACGCCACCACTACCGAACGCCGAATCATTTTCCCTTACTTTCATTAAGAATTATTCAATTCATTCTTTTAGAAATTATGAACACAAAAAACTTCCAATTCCTAAAAAATAAAAAACATTATCTCCAAATTCAAGAAAAAACAATAGCAAAATCAAAACCTACTTGGTATTATACTTCATTCTTAAAAACTCCGTAGAGTCAAATTTAAGGTGAAGGAGGCAAGCCTTTGGTGTCGCCTTTTTGTGAATTCTAATAAATATGGGCTTATGATGAAGGTGGGATTGAAAAAATCTGAAATTTTGGTTATGTTTAATGGTGAATTTTAAGTGGGTATTGTATTTCTGTTGGAAAGATTATGTCTTTTTGTTTTCGGTTGACTGATGGAGAATGAATTATTATTACCATTCTTCTTAATAGGGAAAAAGAAATCAATTTTACTTCGATTGGGTATTTTTTATCTTGTTGATTTGGTTGAATTAAAGAGGAAAGAATAACAATTTGATGAGAAGAGTTAAGTTGTGGCTGAAAACCATATCAGTTTGGTCCAATTACAACTACACTTCATTGTTTGCACAAGCTTGAAAGAGGAACAATGGAGAATTGGAGAAGGAAGAAAAAAAAAGATGGAGGTTTTGAAATGGTGTCATTAGGGATTTAATCCCCAATATGATGGATCTTAATGCGGGTCGGGCATAATAGGACAATTATTCCCCTGGGTTAAAGCCATGTGCGGCTCACGTGTGACTTTTTTGCCGGATTTTGGCGCGGGTGTGGTGGCGAGGATTCAATGGGCGCCCGTAAAAAGTTTAGGGATTTTTAATGCCGATATAAACAAATGGGGATTTACGAAGCTAAATGGTAATAGTTGGGGGACGTCTGGGGGCATTTTCCCTAACCAAAATGAAAACAACCCTCATTCGCATCCGACTAGAACTCTCTATTTGAGCTCTTCCTTTCTCAGAGACGCCGTTGAGAAGACGAATCAAAGATACAGAGAGACCAACGCAATGCGTTTACCGGGGATCCGAAAATACGGAGATGCCGTCGTCCTCCGCCATCTCCGTACAGTCATGAAGTTGAGTTTTGATCCTACTTTCTGCTTCTCATTATTATCGACTTTCTTTTTCTTCTTCTTCTTCCTAGATTGCTTATTAACCTTTAAAAAATTCATATAATCTTGTTTGTTTATTGCGTTCAATCTACCATAGTATGCCTTTCAAACTGCATAAGTTGATTCACTCTTGGAGATTTATTTGGAGTGTGGGAATTAGGTCCATAGCTTGTCCTTCTCCTAATTATATTTTTTGCGTTCAATCAATCTACCATGTGTTACCAGAAATTGATGCAAAAAAAAAAAAAAAAAAATAGTATTCCCTCCATTCCAAAATAACATTAACATTTCAATTTTCACATAAATTAAGAAATTTCCTAAAAACAATGAGAGTCAAAGGCAAAAGACTAATATATCATCGTTAATTACTTCTTGGAAATGCAAATTGTGGTTAAAAGAAAAGTAAAAAGAGGGTAAAAATGGTAAAAATTCATTAAATGTTCATTGATAGTTCAAATGTTAATCTTATTTTCGAGAAAATTTAAAGTTCAAATGTTATGGAAATTGTGGTTAAAAGAAAAGTAAGAAGAGGGTAAAAATTCATTAAATGTTCATTGGTAGTCTAAATGTTAATATTATTCTGGTTAAAATTTAAAGTTCAAATATTAATCTTATTTTGCAATGGAAGGAGTACTATTTTGAGAAGTGGTATGATTTTACCGAGGCAAGGGATTGCTACACGGTGACTAGGTTAACTTCTTTCCTTGCGATATCCTTGAAATTAGGATTAGACTAGACCCGTTGGATTGGCGTGAGTAATCGACTTTTTTTAGGACGCCATGTAATTGTTATTTTTTTTATTTCCCTTATGCTTTTTTACTTCTAATGAAATTTGTTTTGAAAGATCGCGTTTATACTTCTTATGAACTTTGTATAAAAATCCTAACACAAACCTAACAAACTCTAACTAACCCTAACTAAACCCAACTAACCTTAAGAAACCCTAACAACCACCCTAAAAAATCCCATCTGCCAAATTTTCATTAAAATTCATGTGCATAAATATTATTTGTCTATCCAAGGGAACAAAAAAAACAGGGCAAAAATCGAATTATGGAAATCCGTCTTTCAACAAAGACGCATTTTCAAAATCCGTCTTTATCTGACATGGCAAATAATGATGCAAAAAAAAATAATAATAAAATAAAATCCCTAAAATACAATGTAGTGTTGTCAAATGGCGGCCACGGCGGTATGGCGTGGCGGATTCGGCGGTCACCGTTATACTCAATGCACGTTACGCTCTAATATGGCGGTGTCCTCTATTCAGCGTTTCGTGGGCGTTATGGTGGTTTTGTTATGGCGTTTCATGGTGGGCATAGCGGACAAAGCGGAATATTGACCTTTTATTTTTTTTAAACTGGGTCCTGGCAGTGTTGTGAAAGTCGGCCGATTAGTCGGTAGTCGGCCACCTACCGCCTAAAAATCCAAAAATCGGGTAAAAAAGTCGGGTATTTGAAAAAATTGGTCAAAAGTCTGATATAATCGGTTAAAAGTCGGATCTAGAAGCTCAAAAGTTGGCTAGTCAGTCAAAAATCAGGGGGAAAAGACAAAGAGAGTGAGAGAAAGACACGTACTGCTAGCCGGATGCACACGGGCGGCGATGACGGTGACGGGAAGGAGCAGCAGCAGTGAGGTGTTTCGCGGTTGAGGAAAGGGGAGAACGGAGAGAGAGAGGAGAGGAAGAGGAGAGGAAGAGGAAGTGGAACAAATGAAAGAGAAGAAAGAAGAAGGAAGAGGAAGAAAGGAGAGAGAGACGGTGGCGGTTGTTGGAGGAGAAGAAGAAGAGGACGGTGGCGGCGGCTGCGAGTGAGTCGCGGCAACAGAAGGGGGAAGAGGGTGCTGCTGATGAGAGAGAAAAGGGAGGAAGGAAATGTTTTTAGGGTTATCTTCCTCTAAGGTCAGATAAAAGCATTTATATACTCATGACTAAAGGTGAAATTAAAATATTAGCACATAAAATCCCATAAAACACTTATGTTACAAACAAGTCCTAAATGGCATACTTTATATTTTTAATATTTAATTGGACCAAAAATATAAAAGAAAATGTATAAAACTAATAATAATATATGAGATATTTATATCTTCCCACACAGGTTAGTATAACATATATGATAATAGAATTTTTTAAAATTACGTTGTAATTTAGGGTCCCAAAATACTCTCCGACTAGTCCCCGTTTATGCCGACTAGTCGCTAGTCCACTGTCTGCCGACCGTCTAGCGATTAGCGACTTCTGCAACACTGGGGCTTGGGTTACTTTTTGGCTACCAATGTGACGTTCATTCTTTTTCCTTCTTCTCTCTCTAACTTTATTTTCCTCCATCGTCCTTCTCTTTATTAATCTATGATTTTGTTTATTAAAGGGTGATTTTTTAATATCTTATTTTTTATCCTTTGTTTTTCTCTTTCTCGCTTCTCTGCTTTTTTTATCATCTGTTTCCCATTTAAGACTCAAGATTTTGATTGATGATTAATGTTTTTCCATGTTACGAGTCTCTTGTCCTGTCATTCAGTATGTTGCTCAATATTGTGTTTTTGTCTTGTTTTGATTATCGTTTTTGTTATCATATTGTTGGCTAATGACTTTTGAGTTATTTGTTTGATTCATGTTGTTTTCTTTTTCTTTTTATTTAAATTATGCAGTGTTTTATATATATTTTGCATTATTTTATTGTGTCTACCATGTGTCTGCTATAAGTCGTTATAGCGTCCGCTATAACGATATGACATTTTTTTGGATTGCCGCCATGATTTTCCATCCGCGATTGACAACACTGATACAATGACATGTGAAACACATTCTTTCAAAACATGGTTATTCTGATAAAAAAATTCGATATTGTTAGATGAAATTGAATTATCAAATTTCTTATATAAAAATGAAAATCAATATATAAAATATCAATAACATTAAAGGACCATCAATTCAACGCTGCAATGGAGTAATATAAGAAGTAAATAAAAGTCCCCTCGCATTATCAATAATTCTTTCCACCACATATTTTAATAGTGAGAGTGTATTCATGTGGACGAAGACAATGAATTCTTACGATGATGCATATTTTTGAGATTAAAGCTTTGTTGTTATTGTTGTTGTATCTAATTGAGTAATGATAAGTTACAGTTCGATATTGATGAGGGACCGACCGCGGGGCTGCCTATTCAAAGGATTTCTTAATAAGCTTACATGGACCAATGACGCGGCATAGGACAAGGAAGGTGAATCACTTTATTACATCATTGATCCGAGTTCTAAGATACAAAGGTGATACTAAGTTACATCTAGGAATGTTGTACAAGTCAACCTCTTAAGTTTAACAAGTGTACAATTTGGTCCTATCAAGTAAAGTGGCTAAGGAGGGCATTTTAGTAATCTTACAAGATGATGAGACAGCTTTGCGACAGTTTGGTAGAATGGTCATAACTTTCGATCCATTTATCCAATGGAGCTGATTTAAGAGGCAGATCTACAACTTTCATGAAGATCATGAGATCAGATTCTGCCTTCTTGATATTCTAAATCTTCGTGCAAGTTGGCCCAACAAGCTGTCCCGAATTGGGACGAATATAAAGGGCATTTAATTCTTTTTGTACATTAAAGTCTATTCTAAACTTTAATTATTTTCAGCTTTATTATTTACTATTTTATCCATGTTGGCAAGTAGAAGTAGTGTTAGCTACAATAAAGGACATGTTGTCCATATGTGTTTAAATAATGGTTTAATGGTAGTTATCTAGGAGTTGTAGAATCCTAATGCTAAAATGACTTTTATTTTCAAGGCTTAAAGCTGAAATCCACCTCTATAAAAAGGGGATTTCGGCACTATTGTAAGATACGTTTAGATATATTATTGATATTTTTGGTAAGATTATTCTTTAGCTAGTTGTGAATTGAACTTCTCAGCCTACGAGAAATGTCTGATTAAAACTAAAGTTTCGAATTCTTGGTACTCTGTCACTCGATTCTTCATCAATATTCTTGTTCCGAAATTAATAAAAGAAGTTTGGAAAAATAAAATAAAATAAAATCGTGATAAACCCTTATTCGCATCTAACTATAACTCTGTATTTGAGGTCTTCCTTTCTTTAGAAGAAGAATAGAAGATACAGAGAGACCAACGCAATGCGTTTACCGGGGATCCGAAAATACGGAGACGCCGTCGTCCTCCGCCACCTCCGTACAGTAATGGATGTGAGTTTAGGTCCTACTTTCTGCTTCTCATTATTATCGACTTTCTGCTTCTGTAAGTTGCTTCCTAGATTGCTTATTAACCTTTAAATTCGTATAATCTTGTTTGTTTATTGCATTCAATCTACCATAGTATGCCTTTCAAACTGCATAAGTTGATTCACTCTTGGAGATTTATTTGGAGTGTGGGAATTAGGTCCATAGCTTGTTCAATCAATCTACCATGTGTTACCAGAAATTGATGCCCCTCTACCAGAAATGGCTCTTAGTTGGAAAATAGTTATGTTTTGCAAACCATATACATATATAAGGATGGCCTGATTAGCCCTTTAAAATTGCTAGACTCTATCCCAAGTGGAAGGATCTTCGAGCTCCTCGGAAAACTTAAAAGAGTTTCCTATTTCAGTCATCTTCCAGCCTTATGGCTTGGATACAAGTAGGAGGAGGTTCTTGTGGAGCGAACTCAAAACTTGAGATTTCCAGACGCCATCGGTGGACCAAAGGTCCCTAACTTTAGCATTTTCCATCTCGGGTGGGATGGTCTTCAATGCCAGATTGGCCAGACATCTTTTCCAGAACAAGGTTGAATACCCATTCCCAACTTGCCATTTCAGGTCTGGATAACAAGTTCCTAACCCTGTAGTATGCCTTTCAAATTGCTACAAGACCCTGCATAACTTGATTCACTCTTGGAGATTTATTTGGAGTTTGGGAATTAGGTCCATAGCTTCTCCTTCTCCTTCAAAAGTCTTCAATGCAATTTAGTCATCTAGGTGGTATTAAGGTGTCTGAGCTCTGGGATCTTCAAAGGCTTACACCAGCAAAACTCCGATCCTTCTTTTTTAGTCAAATCACTTTTGTTAATGGATTAAACCTGGCTGCTATCTGGGAAGATTCTTGATGTATTCTGTTATGTGTTTAAATTAATTGGACGGCTTACCTAGTTTCTTTTTGTTGTGCTTCTTGGGTATAGTCATGATTGGCTTTTGTTTGGTTTGGTTTTCAAGTTCTTGAAGTCTTTTAAGGATATATTTTTTATTCACATTGTTCTTGGATGAACTTGCTTTCTGAACTGATAAGTGTACAATTGTGGAATAAATAGCACTATTAATAACCTCTTGTCGTCGGTAAAGTAAACCAAAAGACATCCCGCTACCCTACTTCTCCAGTGATGTCCCCCACCAAAGGTTAGTCCATGGACATGAAACAAACATGAGCACCGCCGAATTGCCTTGTAGGGTATTCGGTTTTATGACTTTTCAGGATCTGTAAATAATCTTCTAGTGTCTGAAATTCGATGACTCTAAGAATTGATTTTTTTAACCCTACTGAAATCATGAACTTTTCTGTGTTTTTTTTTTTTTAGCTGCAGGGAAGAGCCAGGACTTCTCTGGTTGTTCTCTATCTGAATTAAGGAGACGTTGTGCAGCGAAACAAAATGAAAGATCGGCAAGATTAGCTGAGAAATTCTTTAGTCGTAGAAATCGTCTTATTAGTATTCCTTTCCGTTGGCCTCCAGAATACGCTTGGAAATATGATGTCTCTGAAGGTTCTTCATCCGAATCATCAAGCGACACTTTACCTGCTGCTCCTGCAGCTTCAGTTGATCCTTTGACAATTTTTACTGTTTACAAGATCAATAATCTTTCATGCCCTCATGCTCGCAATAAGGTATATGCTAAGGCTCACAGGTACGGACTGGCTGGATGTGCTGTAACTTCTGATGAAGGCGTTAGCGTTGTAGCAGTGGAAGGTAGCTGGGAGTCGATAAAGAGATTCAAGAAGGTTATGTTGAAACGAATAGATTGGGCTGCAGCTGTGAAGAAGGAAGAAGACGGCGCGATTCTCCTATTAACAAGTGCCATTTGGTTTTGCAAAACAGGGCTTACAGGCCAAGGTTTAGTGGATTTTCCATTCATGATTGTCGTACAAAAGCTGCTGCTCGCAAATTTTTTGTTGATGCTGAAGCTTTTTCTTACTGGGGTGCTGTAGAGTTCAAAGAGGGATGAAAAATAGTTGAAGTTTCAGTTCCTGAAGCAGGTGCTTGGCGCTTGGTTTTTTGATACATTTGCAAGTTCAATTGCCTCAGCTTTTTACTGTTTTGTTGTAATTTTTAAAATAATTTATTAAAATATTGTGAGTTATAATAAAATAATATAAACATTCCTTGTTGTCTCAGTAAAAATCGCATCACAAAGTCAATTTGAACAATTTAGGTTATAGTCCTGAGTTTCTTCTCCACAACTTTGTTGGAAGATAGTTCTGGTGCCATATAGCCTACTATAATTCACAGCAACACAAGTTTCAAAAACTTGAGTGAACTTCAAAACGGTATATTATCGTTTTTCTTTGATTCATAGTTTCCAATAATTTAAGAACGCATTGTTGATTTAGGAAATCTCTTAAAAGCTTGTTGCATGCCATGTCGCATTTACATATCTCATTGATTGCCAAGTAGAAAGTGCTTGATATATCAAGTAGTTGTCTCATAAAATTAACTAACCAATCCGGGTGATTTTTTTTACCTCACAGGGGGAGGCGGCCCCACAGGGGAGCCCAAAAAGACATAATTTATTAAACTCCACGTAGGAGGCTGGTATCCAACCCTCGACCTCACGATCGTGGATAGTGTCAAGCTCCAATGGGTTAGGATACTTCCGAAGGGTGATATTTTCTTGTGTGTCTATTAAGTGTTCCCGTCCCACAATCTTTTGCGTACGAACCTTAAGCCCACAATTAATACATTTAACTTTTTCATTATTTGTATCTAGTGTCCATATTTTCCAAACGGGAGAAACTCTTTATTTTTTATTTTATTTTTTTGTGGTCCACTAGATTCACTGGGAACACTAGTAGGAGTGGGATTATTACTAGAGGAGAGAGATGGAATATTAAAATTACTAGTAATGGGACCGGTAGAGGGAGAAGGAGTACTTATACCAACATCATTATCGGAATCAAATGTAAATTTATATTCAAAATCATCTTGAGGAATGTTTTCTATCTTTTTAACTTAATTAAATTAAATAATAAGGGAGAATTAAATAAAACTAATTAAAGAGAAATAAGATTAATCAAGTAAACAATTAGAATATTTAAAATGAAAAAAAAAACTAAAAATAAGATTAACAATATACGAAAATGAAAATTAAAAATTAGAGAGTGATACACTAACTATAATGGAGATTGAAGAACGCCGAAAAACGGTTGAGGATTCGGAGATGTTTCACCGAGTACAATTCCACCACTTGCACAAATTCACCACTTGAATTTAGAGTACTTATGATAATAATTAAGAAAATAGAGTAAGAAATCATAAAGTGAGTTTGTTGTGAATTTGGAGGGGAGGGGGAGTTGAGGGGTATTTATAGGAATAATAATGGTGTTGAAAAAAAAAAATAGTCGTTGGGGGCTTGGAGTGGATTGGGCAAAAGGGTGGGTTTAGACGGGCCGGTCGGCTGACCAACCCGCGGGTTGTTGAATGGGGTGTGTCGGGTCTCGGGTTTATCAGGGGTCTGTCACGGGTCATCTCTTGAGGTTCTTAGACGCACCGTGATGCCGAGTGACCTTGGTTCCTAGCCCCAAGTTACTCCCGGCTTTTGAAATAATCGAAAAGGGACAAACGCTTCACAATGGCAAAATCGTAAATAAACACAAAATAAATGGCACGGGACAAATTGCACGAAAATCACTTCATTGATTTGAATGCATGATTACAGAGTTTGAATGTACAATACGACGAGGGGGAGGAGTCGTTTGCATGAGATTACAATTGCTTGCTTGCTTGCTTGTGTGTAGATTTTTATTCCCCCTATAGATGCTTAAAAAGCATTTGCCCAAATGCTAGGAGTGTACCACTTATTTCCGAGGAGGTGGGAAATCTATAACATATGCTATATACATGATAATTACAAACTAGCTCGTGCATTATCTTCTACATGTTGTCAAAAGGTGACTCAAAAAGTTTGAGCTCATTTGGACTTCATTCGGATAGGGGTGAGCAAATTTGGTAAATACCGATTTACCGACCGAATTCGATTTGAATTCGGTAAATCGAATTCGGTAATTCGGACCAATTCGGTAATTCGGATCATACCAAATTCGAAGTTTTCGAATTCAATTCGAATTCGGTATATGGTTTTGGCGAATTCGGTATTACCGAATTCGAATTCAAAAAAATATTTTAATAAATAATACTAAAATAAATACACTATAAATACTCTACTAAAATAAATACACTATAAATACTCTCCTAAATCCCTACTTCTAACAAAAAAATGTCACCCACACTAGATTACTCCCCTTTTTTCTTCCTCTTTTCTAAAAAATTTCTTTTTTTTCCCTTCTCTAAAAGCCGAATCGGTAATTCGGTAAACCGACCAGATTCGAATTCGCCAATCGGTAAATCGAATTCGGTAAATCGGAATTCGGTTCGAAAAAAGGTCGGTAATACATGTGAAATTGAGTCGAATTCGGTCAATTCGAATTCGAATTGATGAAATCGAATTCGATGCTCATCTACATTCGGATGCAAAAGCGGCAAGTGCTAAGTTGTTGGCTCGAGCTGCATTCTCGCTGCATGTCAGGCGGCTAGGGTCAGAGCACGGCTACGATGCAGCTATGCCGCATCTGCTTGGGCGGCTAGCTCAGGGCGCTGCCTGGGAGGCTGCTGTCTGGGCTGCCTGGGCTCTACTTTGTCTGGGCCGCTCTAGGGCGGTTGGCTGCTGCATCTTGCACTGCATGCTGGGGCACACTGCTTGTTGGGCGGGCTGGCGAGGGGCACGCTGCCGAGCACGCTGTCTTGCATCTTTGGGTTGGGCGTGGCTGCCATGCGACGTGCACGTTGTTGGGGCGCACCGAGGTTACCCGACGTTGTGCACCACATGGTAACTTCACGCAACAACTTAGGGTGCCGAGCATCGTCACGGTCGCTGAGAGATGCTATATTCGTGCGACCCGTGACAGGTCCCACATGCCATTGCTAACTTCAAGAGCAGCGACTTATCATATTTGCTTGTATTTCATGCAAGTATGTCTCAATGACCAAGTACAAGTTCCATTCCAGTTTTAACTTAACATTCTCTTGTGAGGTGTTACTCTCCTCTTTAGGGTGTACGCCTGTCTGGGCTTAAAAAAAAAGAACTTAACATTTTTTTTTATATTATCATTTTTCCTCCTTTCTACTGTTTAGCACAAGAAAATAGTCCAAGAACTTGTAGATTTCATTTTTAACAAGCTTGAACTGAAATTGGACAATATGCATTTTCTCCATTAAAAAAACAAATGGAATATTGATTTACGACATTTATATAAAAATGACATATTTAGATGGCACTTCACACCAAGTGGCACAAAGTTTGGGTCTTTTCCTTAGTAATTTTTTATTGCCTGCTATATCAAATAGCCATTAATAGTCATCCGGCTAACAAATTGTAAATTTATCACACAAATAAAATAATGTAACGCAAAATGCCAAACATCAATTCATTCAAACTAACACCAACAATAACAGAAGAAAATACGTAACCAATTAATATCCATGCCAAATTCTATCAAAATTCTTCAACAACCAAATAAATAATAGGTTTCTCAAGTAATACATTAATTCAAATGTTTGGAATATCAAAGATCTAATTATAGACCATCTTCTACTGCTTCTGACCAGAAGATTCGACACAGTCATCTCTTGTTGTAAACAAATGTTCCTGTTGAATGCTAGATGTATCAACAACCTGTCCATGAAATCAACAAAAGCAATCAAGATCCAGAAAGTTCAAATTCACAAAATCCACCAAACATCATAAGGTTGATGAACTGCAATCTAAGATTTCTACTAGTTGTTCATATCTAGTATTAAGTGATAAATTCGACAATCATCAACTTTTAGAAGCAATATAGTTCAATATGAATTTTACATGTTTACTATGTCATCCATTCTATGTCAAAAGAAGAGTAAACCACAATAGAAAAAAAAAGTAAGTCTAATAGCCAATCCCGCCATTATGCGCCATTTAGCTTATCTTCATAATAATTTGATGCAAGATAAAATTTGATCAACATAAATACCAGAAACTTACATGTCTATTGGCAACAGCTTCTACGCTTGAAAGTTGATCAACTTGTACCCCACCATTAGCAGTTATGAAGTTATTAAGTGTTGTAGCAACCTTGGCTCGTAACTCTGCTCTCACATCTTTTTTTTATCTTTTCTGTGATTTTGTCAAGAAAGTCTCGTGGAATAGTTTGTACGTCAAAGGATGATGAGGCAGGGGCATCTTTCTCTTGGGTATGTCCTCTTTTAACTGCACACCTTGTGTGGCCATGTTCATCTTTTCCAAAAATGCTAGAGAACAATTTTTCTTTAAATTTGCTTATGCGTTCAGACTCGAGCAATTGAGATAACCGTGTTTGCATAAGTTCCTACAAAATAAGGAAAAAACAAGAAAAATGGGGAAATCTAGGAGGAACCAATAAGATGAATTACAAAAAGAGAATCATCATCATAGAATTGTAATTAAATATTCGGTTACAAAGTGGTAGTATAGTCAATGACTTCCTACCATTTTTGTCCTTTAATACCAAAAAGCTCTAAGATTATTTTGTGAGAACAAAAGTAACTAAATGAGCAACAAAATCTCTCTTACCAAATTCTTTATCTACCTTTGCATTCTCCAAAGAGTAGGAAAGTAATAAACTCATACTTACGATCACAGTGTTTGTGTCCTCATCGATTGCAAATCCATTTTTTGGAAGGCGAGTTCTATTGAATAGATCAAGTCGAGATGATTCAACTCCAACAGATTTCATCTGGAAAAAGATATACGAAAAAGATATCAGGTTAGCAAAGGAAGAGTAAGATTCAATAAGATCGATATCCGCAAAAGAGGTCAAACTTTCTGCCATATACCAGATTTATATTTCATTGTGTAAAACACAAGAAGGGGGGGGTGAATTGGGTTTTAACTAATCTTGTATACTTTTTCGATTCTTTGCAAAGCTATTGGAAGTTTGAGCAAGAAGAATAAAAGCAATGCAAAACCCAATCAACAAGACAAAGGATTTAGAGTGGTTCGATTCACTTAGAATCTACATCCACTACCTTGAGCCGCACCCAAGGATTTCAACAACTTCACTAAGAAGATTTTATACAAATGTGGCTAACTCACTAAGAGTTTTACAACACAACCACAATCCAAAAGCTCACTAAGAACTTGCCGACACAAAGTAGGAC
The DNA here is from genome assembly GCA_026122235.1 of Vinca minor. Lineage (NCBI taxonomy): Eukaryota > Viridiplantae > Streptophyta > Magnoliopsida > Gentianales > Apocynaceae > Vinca > Vinca minor. The sequence continues at coordinate 698,007 of JAOCZM010000244.1, read as the reverse complement.
TTTACAAATTTGCCCACACAAAGTAGGACTTTTACAAGAATTACCCAATCACTTAGAAAGGGAATTGAATGTTTAAAGAACAAGTATGATCACTCTTATAAGTGAGAAATATACCTTTGAAGTACAAACAATTATAGCTCTTTGAACATATGAAAGTCCACTCTTTGTCATGCTTTTGAAAGAATACTCTTGAATGATTTAGATCATAGAGATGAAGAGTATATTGCTTTGTGAGTGTTTTGGCTTGATGAGAAATCAATGAATATTTGATATGCAAGCCTTCGAATGTTTCTCTAGCTTTGGAGTATTTATACATTTCAAATTTGGCTGAAAATCGAGTTTCCAACGGTCAAATAACGGCTAGTAAAAGCAGAGTTCGGTTGACCGTTCAGGAAACCTCGGATGACCGAACCAAGGGTCGGTTGACCGAAGACATGGTCGGTCGACCGAACCAGGCCATTAGGTCGACCGAACTTCCAAAAGGTCGACCGAAGCTTAACAGTCAAACCTCTCAGTATCTCTTCGGTTGATCCGAGCTTGAGCTCGGTTGACCGAACTTCCAAGCTGATTTTTCACACGTTTTGAAATCTTTTGAAGTCTTTAGAAGTCTAAAAGGTTTTCCCAAAAGCTAACAAGTAAGAACACTTGGAAAACCATTTTAAAGGACTTGGACTTTGAAAACAAAGGCTTTTTGGATAAGAACACATTTAAGAATCCTTTTAAAACTTAGCCTTTTAAAAACGTGTTTGTGTGCAAGCAAGACTAGAGTGATGTGTACTTATGTTCATGAGAGCTTTGGTTAGAGCTTTATAAGATAACTACTTATGACAACAAAGCTAAACTAACCAAACCTAAGTCTTCAATCTTCAATCTTGAAAGATGAGCCTTGAATAATACGACTTTGAATCTTGATCATGGCTTGATTGAAGTACTTAGAGCTTCCAATATATGTTCCGATATTCTATCACAAAGATATAAACATTAGACACAACATCAAGTGTTTGTCCATTATCAAAAACCGAGTTCGATCGCCCTTAGGGCTAACACATTGTAAAACCAGTTATCAGGGCTGACAATATGTACACTGCAACAGGTAGGACGTACAAGAAAATTCATAAAGAGGTTCGGGTTCAAAGTATAAAAGGAGCCCCAAACTTATCGATTCAGAACAACATTCCCAAAGGCTCAATCTAGCACACATTTATATTGCAATTAATCAATCATATTTTAGCTAATAATTTAAAGGGAAATAACGTATATGTTTTAGGGAACAGTAACAACTCAATACTATCAGAAAATTCGTAATTTATTTGTAGATATCAAGCAACGAAAGGCCACAATTGCCAAGCAATAGAAATAAGATTTCACGCAGCGAAAGGCCCCAACTGTCATAATGGAAATATATTTTGAAAAAATGAACATTTAGAGCAACTATCCTACATCGTCAACAGTGTCACCAAATTCAATTCTCCCTATTCTATGTGGAAACTTCATGTTTGCTTTGTTTTTCCTGTTTCGCTCTGCTATTTCCTTCATGAAAAAAATGATAGTTTAAAGTATAGACAGTTTACATGAAGAGATTTTAAAGCTAGGATTAGAAATAATGAATTTGAATGATCAATTTCCACTTCTGGATCTTTCGAATAAGTAGCAAGTGTCTTCCATTGTTCAGGATCAACACACTCATCTGGGCATTGTAAGAGGAGCTCCTCATTGTCTTTGTTTGGCTCAAAATATTTAGTCTTCAATCTACTCTTAAAATCTTTCCAAGTCTTGCACATCTTCTTCATCACAGTTTATTTTGCTTCTTTTGGAAAAGTAGTATTATTCTGTATATGAATGTATAAAAAGATAATAAGTTGGATTGGTGAAGAACAAATAATAAAGTAGATAACAAAAGATACAAACCTGAGCATCATCCCAAAGTGCATCTCGTATCGGTTCAAGGATGTCATTGAAAGTAGGGTATGTCAAAGGAACTCCCTGCCCATTCTTCACGAAAATGCCAAGCATTGTGATTATTTTTTTCTTATCTTGACCTACAATGATATCAGAAGCATTTAATTGGACTCTCAACTTTATTGTACCCCGTTCATCGTATTGGCGAGCATGCCCTCGGTGGCGTTTCTGACCATTTGCAGCACCAGTTATTGTGGTTTGATCTAAATTAACCAATTACATAAAGTTGGTAATATTCTTTACTAGGAAAATAAGAAATAATTTCATTCAATAAAAACTAAAAACATGATTTTTGCTTAGCACTTAGCGAATAAAAGTCACATAGTATTTTTTAAACCTGTATTGGAGCTTGCTTGGCCACCATATGAGTTTTGGTACTGGTATTGATTACATTGACTAGCAACAACATTTGATCCAACATTTTCCCTTTGTTCACCATCAGAAGGGTTAGGCTGCTGATATTGATTACATTGCATAGCATCAACGTTTGATCCCAAATTTACCTGGAATCGTGGTTGAACATGACTATGTGTATTAAGGATTAACTGGGTGTTCACTTTCTATCGTAATTCTGCCCATTGACCGAGTGTGTACACGCATTGGTGTTTGCTCCTGCCCTCTACTCAAATAGTCACTCATAGTGATACTTCGTGATTTTCTCTTGCCTCCCATACTGATGGCTGCTACAACATTAACAAACAAATGAAAATATTAATTTTTTTGTTTTAAGTACTATTTTATTTCTTATAGAATGTGTAGACAAAGAAGAACACCATTATTGATAATAAAAAAAAACAACAATATCATCCCTTCAAATATGGTGCTTTCATTTTAATAATTTTTCCTGTACTTGAGACTCCCTTTAAATGTTGTTAAAATCCTAATTTAAATCGTAAAATCTTACGGAAGAAAAACGATTTGAATCGAAAGTAAAATCGAAATCTGGTAGAATCGTACGATTCTACCGATTCCACAAATTTACTATTTCCAGGCGGATTTCGACTATTTTCAGGCTGAAATTTGCTTTTTCCAAGCGGATTTCAACTATTTCCAGACAGAAATTGGCTATTTCCAGACGGATTTCAACTATTTCCAGACATAAATTGGCTATTTCCATGCGGATTTCAATTACTCGTTAATAAGGTCAAAATTATTTGTTCAGTTCTCTAAATTTTGTATTTTAATAACATCTTGGTGTTCATATTTGTTGCTTATTTACAGAATTGGTGGTCTGATATTTTTTTGATTTATTTTGTTTTGATATTTTGAAATATTTATAAGTTAAAAATTATATTTTGTCGCATTTTTATATTTTAAAAAAATTTTTGTGAAATTATGTTTTATGGATTTTCGCATATTGTTAGACCATATGATATAATTTATATGTTAATTATTGTTATTCATATATAAAATATATATTTTAATTTTTTGGTACGATTTTACGATTTTCACCCTCCACCGATACTACGTAGAATCTCGATTTTAACAAACTTGCTCCCTTTATCTTTTTAAAGCCCGACACAAATTACTTCGCCCATTGCAACAATAGATTTATCCCCCAGTTAAACCTTCTGTTTGCAGCAAGAGAGAACTAAGAATATCTTGCGTAGAAAAGCAAGAGAGTCTAGATCTTTAATGCACTCTACCGATGTCTTAATCCCATTATAGCACAAAAGTTTCACTAACCATCAACTGGTCATGTTATACAAGTTATACAGTTGTCTTATTAAACATCATTCAATAATTCTAACATCTTCATTTAAAGATATTCGAGGATTATTTATTTCTTCTTCAAGGCATTCGAATTTCACCAACATAACAGGTACGAGGTTCATAATCCAATCCATATTAACATATTTCTCCAACAAAAGAGAAGAAAAACTGATTATCAATAATAACACCGTTACTACTAAAACCTAAAATCTTTTCTATCTTGAAACAAGACAGTAATGAGAAAAGAGCTTAATAAAATAAATTGAATCCCATGTCATCATCACAGCAGATGCTCAGGAGAAGGGCCCGCAACAGATCCTCCTACAGCACCAGCACCACCTGCAGGGGCAGCAGCAGCTACAGCGGCACCACCACCACCAGCAGCTCCGACGTTCAAGATAAGATCATGAAGATTCCTCTTTTCGGCAAGCTTAGCAAACAAGATGGGCAAGTATGACTCCATGGTCAAGTTAGCCTCTTTCGCAAGCGTAGCAATCTTTTCAGAAGTGACAGTGATGCCATCATCACTGAGAATAAAAAAGGCGTAAGTGCAGGCGAATTCGCTGGTCGACATGGTCAAATCTGAAGAGAGGTGGAAGAAAGGAGACGCGCTGCTGATTCTGTAATCTCGAGGAGAAAATTAAATTGCAACACAATAGAGGGTTTGTCACGCTTTGTGACCTTCAATAAACCCTTAGAGGTTGCAAGAAAATGTTTGTGAGCAAATTTGGTAATGAAAAAATATAATTAATATCAGCCATTTTTGGGATTTCCAAATCTTGGCCTAAAAAGATCATTATAGATTGAAGATTAATCCATAAAAGACTAACTGGAATTATGGCCAAGAAAATTATGAAAATCATTTGTTGAAGTGATCTTGAAAGTACATCCCATCTTTTGCTACCACAAGCTTGGCTACAAACTGGCTCAATGCTGAAGCAATGCCTAATAGAACAGAAGCTTGCGAGCACATTAACATAGGCAAATCATTTGTTGTCTACTGTAATCGAATGACTTACAGTAGCATTATTGATTTATATAGCATTTGGATACCTTGTCTTGCAACGCCTGTGTTGGCAAGAGAAGACTGATACATACATGTAATTTTTTTACTACGATCATTAATCAATAAAAGCTTCATTATTTAAAAAAGAAAAGAAAATGCCTAATAGAACAGAGTAGCCAGTGATGTTTGTGAAGCCGATGGCGAGTGCACCTCCAGCTAGTTCTAAACTGCCTAGCCTGCCCAAGAGTAAGAATGAAACAAGTTGTCGAGCGTAAACTAGGCAGTTCATTGCTGTTATAGGCAACAACATTGCTCATTCAAAGTCACAGACAAGAGAGAATTACAACACAAGTCCGTTCACATAATGCAATATACATTATGATACTATATAGAGCAATAGTTCACAAATTCTTTAAGGAAATTAGCAGATTCATTCTTCAAGTTGAATAGCAATAACTACAACAAAACTAATGGATAAACTAAGTAAATTGAAGAAGTAAAGGAATAACAATCCTTTTTTGGCAAAAATAATCTGCAATCTAAGTTAAATTAATGGTTTCAAAGACTAATTAAGAGAGAGGAAGAGGGAGAATATATATACTTACCAAAATCTAGGGAAATGATCTTTGAAAATGCGAAGGAAAATCTCCAAATTAGAGAACATGATTTCTAAACATGGAAGAGTTCTGCAAATTTCGCTGGAAGAGTTTTTTGCACATCGCGGGAAGATGAATTCTTCCTCCTCTGAAACGTTTCTGGTCTTCCAGAACAAAAGCAATACTTAGCTAAGATGATGTTTTAGTTTATAGGGTACTGATTATTTACGACCGTCAGATTGCTTGATCTGATGTTCTATAATAAAAGTGATTTCACATAACTTCCTCACTTATTCATAGTTTTGTGAGATAACCTTTAATCTGAGTCGTCGAAACGACAATCTAACGATTCCCCTTCTATACATAACAACTTATAAATTATCGTAGAAGCATTATAGCCAAACTTAATTTTTTGTTCCCAACTGTGAAAAAACAAAAATAAAACTAACACTTCAAACACTTTTATTCTAAGTAACAAAAATAAAAAATCTTGTATTCATTGAACTTTAAAAAAAAAAAAAAAAAGTAGCTTTAATTTGATATTTGTAGACTAAAAAGTATTTTCCCTTTTTATTCGTGGGCGCAAAAAGCATCTCGAGCTGTGTGCAAAAAATATATTTTTTTGCATATATAAACAAACTATTTTAAATACAAAATGCATTGTACTATATTATATAAAATTTATTATGTTTTGCAATTTATAATGTTTCGAATTTTACAAAAGTATTGTCAAACAATTACTCCCTCCATATCTAAATACTCCTAACATTTGGACTTTTCAATTTTATCCAAAATACTTCTAACATTTAGAATATCAATAGATAATAAAGATTTTTTTTCCAATATTACCCTTATACAATCACAAGTCCCTTTGTCCAAATTGTCCAAATTCCAAAATTGAAGTGAAGACCATTAATTACGTGAAGACCAAAATTCATTTTACTATTCCAGCCACTGCTCAAACTTTATGGGAAATGAATAAGATTACCAATCCTTTTATCTTCTCAGCTATGTGTGGGTATAAGAAGATTACCAATCCAATTTGAAAGGCTCATTGAATTTATTTGAAGCATAACATATCAGTAATGAATAAAGCCGGAGAAGAATGTTTTACTACTGAAATGTATTCCCTATTGTAATCATCTTTTGCAAGTGAAGACAGAAAAAAAAGTTTACTGATGCAATTGATCTCTTTGCAATCTCTTTACAAAATTTTCTTTATAAGAAGAATGTTTGTCTTTATTATTCATATTTATCATATATGTGTGACCAAATCCAAATTGCTCAAAGATGAAATAAAAATTAAAAACATTTCCTTAAGTAATCAAACGACTCCATAAGAGTGCAAATGAGCATCTAACATTACAAAATGATCATATTAAGAATATTTAAATCATCTTTCTACTTCTACTTGTGATTCAACTCAAATAATCTAGGACTTCTGTTGAAGTCAAATTGTGTACTCCAACAATGATGAATAGAATTTGTATGTTTTCAATAAGTGTGATAATTAAGAGGAAATTATAAAATTGATAATTACTCTTTGATAGGATAAATAAAGGGTAGAATAGACATTTTGTTTCAATTTTGATTGACTTCAATAATTTCTTAATCTTAGTGAAAAGTCCAAATGTTAGGAGTATTTAGATATGGAGGGAGTAGTTATTAAATTTAAAGATATCACCTATTTTTTTAAAAAATAATATGACATTAATATGTAACGGTGAAAACAGAAATTAATTATTAATTATTTTACAATTTCTTAAAAAATTATATCAAAATTTTAATATAGTATTATTTGATTACTATTTTTTTATAGTTACTAATTTATAGTTAATATATAATAAAAGTTCCTGTGGTCTATTGGTTTATGGTTAAAACTTTTATTTTTTCAATCAGAGGGGTTGTATTCAATTCCTTCAATTCATACTATACTACTTTGGAGTAAAGATTTTTTTTTAAAATTTACGAGATGCAGCGAGAAAATTCACTACCAAAACTAATTATACAATTTTGATCATTTGCATCAACTTTATATGTGACGTTAGAATTCCATTGCAATTTTTGGTTATTTGGGGCAAAACCTTTTGCATCAAACGAAACCCGTCGCAAATTTGGTCATTTACATCAACTTTATATGTGACGGGAGAATCCTGTCGCAAATTTTGATTATTTGTGGCGAAAGTTCTTGCGTCCCCATCGCATATAATCCCCTCTTCACGACGAATTAATTTGCTGACTGAAATAGTAATTCGCGGTCGTAAATGCATATCATGAAAGGACGTTGTACCGTTATTTGCGTTGGTGTGTCATTCTTGACGCAAATGACAGTTATTTGTAACGGTAAACGCCCGACGCAAAAAATCTCGTCGCAACAAACTATATTTCTAGTAGTGATAGAAAAATGAAATTATGTTCCATTTCTCATAATTCTGAAACTTAATTTCTACTATCAAATTTTTTACCCCAAAAAAATCTACACAGCCCTCGACCAATTAGAACAATCTAAATTCGATAACATTGATTATTTGACTAAATAACTTAATCTATCAAATTAGAGTTTAGGATTCAAATTACCTTTTCGTTGTTCTAGGATATGGCACATGAAGAGCTCGAAGACAAAAAATAGAAGCAAAAAAGGAAATTGGTATCAATCGAGAAAGAGAAGAAATTGGCCGGGAGTTGAAGATTTGAGAGGCTTGAGAAGATTGAAGGCTTGGGAAGATTGAAGAGACTTGAACATATCACTTTTTTAATCTAAAATGATTTTTTTAAACATCCGGGGCAGGTTGAGCTAAAACCGGACTCGAAAAAGAAAATAGCTAGCTCGTAGTTGACTCGTAGGATCGTACGATCCTAAGTTCTCGAGTCCGATCCCACGAGTTTACCTCGATACTACTTGATCACCGATCCTACATAGAATCTAACACGTAAGGTCACTTAAAACTCGTAGAATCATACGATTCTACGAGTAACTCGCGAGTTTGACTGTTATACTTCCACCAATAAACAACAAATAAATCTGGGCATTGCATTGGACTGGCCATGGTTTGGCATAAAACGCCAACCATGACAGTCTTTTTTTTTGGGGAAAATATTCGACGTGGCAATTCCTAGACGCACCTGGCCACGTCAGCCCAGGACGAAACTTTGCCCTAAATCAAAGTACCAGCCATTTTCTCTCTCTCTCTCTCTCTCTCTCTCGCGTTCCATTAGGAAGAAAAAAATGCTAAGGCAAATAAATAATAAAAAAAACCTCCCCCCAATAGACCCAGTAGCTGCCGCCCCCCTCCTGCCTCTGCCTCCGCCGCAGCCACCATTAATCACCACTTCCAACTCTTAATTTTAAAGGTATAAACCTTTAGTTTTTTAATTTTTTTTGAGAAATTTAAATATAAATTATTATGAATATTTGTTTAATTGAAATTTGGTGAATTTGGTGAAGTTGTTAAATTTGGAGAATTTAGTTTTTAAATAATTCTGAATTTGGGAATTTAGAGTAATTTGGTGAATTTAGGGCATTTAGGATTTTGGTAAATTGTGATATATTTGTGTATTTTGGTGAATTTTTGTAATTATCTTATATTGATGTTAATTTTTCTTAAATTGATTTTTTTTTATTTTATAGAATTTATGTTAATTTTGGTGATATAACATGTGTTATTTCTAATAAAATCTATGTCTATTATTTTTTTTGTATAGATGTTTACACCTGTTTATCGTGGGCCCGGTCATTTTGATAGGAGTGTTTTAAACAAACAGCCATTACATAGATCATTAGGAATATGACACGGTCAGGAGTAATTAAACAACCCATTAAAGTTTATTAGAAGCGAAGGTCATTTTTATGCCGCTTATAATAGAGAAACCGATTAGGTTTTGGGGAATGCTGTAGATTGGGACATATGAAGGTAGATCACGCGCTAGTGACTACCATAGTAGAGAGATGGCGGCAGAGACTCATACATATCACTTATGTAGCGGTGAGGCAACCATTACTCTAGAGGACCTAGGATGCCTTCTTGGACTACCTACTAGGGGAAACGTGGTAACATGGGGTGCGAATTACAATATAAGGGATACTCAATGGGCTACTACCGTGTTGAATCTGTTAGGATTCCAACCCGCCCTGTCGTCAATTAGGGGAAACACTCTTCAGCTGTTTGAAGTTTATGCCCACATTAGTGACCCTCTATGACATGATGTTACTGATTTGGCGATAGAGCAGAGGGCTAGGGCATTGATATTCATTTTGATGCGTAGTTTTCTTTTTCCCGATAAGTACGGGTCGCAAGCGAACATGCGTTATCTCCTCACCATCAGTGAGGTCGAACATGATACGACTTCTTGGGCTAGCGGTATCCTGGCGTATTTGTACCTCTAGATGTGCATCTTCTGCATGACTGATTCAAAGGACATAGCCGGTTGTTGTTTGCTCATTCAGGTTTTTCAAAATTATATAAACTTTTATGTTTAATGTGTAATTTGAATATTTAATAATCGATACTATTTATTTTGACCAGTTGTAGGCGTGGGAGCACCTTTCTTGTCTCCTTCCGGAGAACCGAGGTGAGATTACAGATGACATCCCCGTTGATGGCGCTCCTTACGGGGCAAGATGGAATAGAGCCTGGAGTTTCCGCAAGACACTGAGACACAATTTGTTAGTGTTTCGTGATCAACTAGATTTGATCATCGTGACACAAAGGGTATGTTAATTTCGATATTCTCGTAATTTGTTTTAATTAAATAAATTGTTTTATATTAACTTGATTTTATTTTACAGTTTATGTGGAGACCGTACCTTTATGCGGTAATGGCAAAGAGAGTGGCTCAATATGAAGACTTCATGTCAACCGTGCGAGCCCGAACGCCACTCATCTTGCTTCAAGTAGTGGAGTACCACCTGCCTGATAGAGTTATGAGGCAATTTGGATTCCACCAGGTGGTACTAATACCGACAGAGACAGAGGTATTGTCGAGGTTCAGGACGTCCACACATTGAAGGCGGGCCCGACAAAGAATTGGGAGAACGTGTACAACAAATACATAAAGATGTGGGGCCGAGTGCGTCGATGCACTCGCGGACGCTGCTCCCGCTTTCGGTAATATTTTTCACCAAACCCCGAGTACATGGCTTGGTACAATAATATTACCGTTCACCGTCTTACGAACCCAAGAAATAAGGATCCCAAGCCACTCCCAATGGGTTATCAACCAAACGCAACAAAAGAAGATATTTTGGTAAGTTTTTGTTTGTTTTGTTCTTAACATATATCTTGTTTTTTTTAATATACTAATTTTAATATTAATGTTACAGATGGAGTCCAATAGGATGATACTGGAGGAACTCGAGAAGCCTGCGACTATAAATGCAAGCTAGTATGGAGGTCTCATCGCTTGGGCTACCAAAGCCCTCAAAGACGCCTTGGATGCGGCTGGGAAGGTAGCTTGCAGATTGCGCGCTGCCGACATAGCAGAAGGTGTCATTGAGCAACTAGTGACACAACCGAGGCAGGATGTTGAAGGCAGGGCTCAGCGTGGGAGGCCGGGTACTTGTCGGAGTTGGCAGGCTACTCAGGAGTATCATGTCGAGATACGGCGCACTAGGCAACGCGGCGGGACCGTCTCAACCACCGGAAGATCAGACCCAAACACAGACTCAGTCTCAGACTCAGTATGATACTCAGGCTGATGTACCCCCTATTTCTATACCAATTTCTGGGCATTAACACTCTTTCTCCAGGTAGTCAAATGAGGGGCATACTGTTGCGGGTCCCTCTTCATCGGGGCAAGCGGAAGTCTATTATGGTGCGACGCCTTCTTACAGCCTACACCTCGATGACCAGACGCAGACTCCACTTTTTCCACCAGATTCACTTGAGGAGCCGATACATATCGACCCTGAAGGCGTTGAAGTCATCGAAACAGAGTATGGTAGTGCCCTGGGAACCAGAGACGGTCACACGTACTATCTACGGAACAACCCAAAAACAACCGTTAGATACACACCGTCGGGGCCTTAGATAGGACATTACATTTAGTTACTTTTGTTTTTATTTGTTTAATTATTGTTACATACGATTTGTTTAATTTATGTCACATACGATTTGTTTTTTACGTTGTTCGTTTTTATTAATAAAGCAACTTTTGTCCAAGTAATTTTTATACACATTTTTTTGTAACTATTATGTTTTAGTATTTTTTTTTGGTTTTAAAATACCAATTGAAAAATTTGTAGGCAAAAAACAAAAAACAAAGTGTTTCAGGCACAAAGTTTCTGCCAGGCAACCACTTCCGTTCTGGAATTGGATGGAAAAAAAGTGTTTTTTACCAAGCTACTGCCGGTTGAGGACGGAAGTGCCACTTATGTCTTGGGCTGACGTGGCAAGGCGCGTTTGGAAAGTGCCACGTCAGCCCAGACTTCCGTCCTCCCACTACTTCCGTCCTAGACAAAAATGTTTTCCCAAAAAAAAGACTGCCATGGTTGACCCTTTTTGCCAAACCATGGCCAGTCCAATGCAATGCCCAACAAATCTAACCATAAATAAAAAAACAAAACAAATCACGTGGACCAGAAAGGCCCTAAACATTACAAAAGTCCAAAGACCAACGAGTAACAAAAAGGCCGAAAACAAAAAATTAAAACCCAAATCACCCTCCTAAATAATTAAGACCCGCGGGTTTGCCCCATAAAGAGCAGCTTTCCTCTTAGAGAGAGAAAGAGCCGTTAACTCAACTTTTCCCCTATAAAGAGCAGCAAATTCAATATCAGCCCATCTATTGTCTCAAAAAAATCCCTTGAAAAAATTGATTTTTTTAGAGTTAGAGTTTGAATTTGAAGAAGAAGAGTTTATCTTTGTCTGCAACTCGCTTGTCTCCATTAGGAGAACTTCAATCATCTTTGGCAAAGTGAGAAGAAAAAAAAATTATTTTTCAATGTGAATTTGAATTTGGGTTTGAAAGTACCATTTTGCCTCCATCCAAGATTTCTTATTTTGACATTTCAAGATCATTTTTTCCTCTCATCCCATCAATGATCGTTCACGCGCTCGGAAATCTTGAAATAATTTGGGATTTCGGAAATCTTGAAAATTTTTGGGACTTTAGGAAATATTGAAAGAATTCAAGGTCGTTCGCGCACTAGGAAATATTGAAAGAATTTGAGACTTCCTTCTTTTCTTTATTGGACTTAACTTTTCTTGCTCTTCCTCAATTTCCTTGGTTGCTTGAATATATATTTTCATTATGAAAGGTAAAAACAGAAAGAGAAACAGACAGGCTAAATTGGTACAGTGGCACAAACCATCAACTGATTCTTTAAAAATCAACTTTGATGGATCTTTCAAAAAAGGGAAAAAGTTACGTGGAACTGGAAAATGGATTAGAGAGTTGCATGGCACTTGGTGGGATCATTAGGGATTACCTTGGAGATAGAAAGAGTAGTTTTTGTTGTTTTCTTGGCACATTCCTAACAGTTTCACTGCTTGAATTGACTGCATGTTATTTTGCTATGGGAGAATTGTAAAGTTCACGAATGATCCTGGCTTTGAGGCGCTTAATATAAATAAATTATTTTTTGAAGGAGATAATGATCAAGTCATTAGAATGATGGTGAACAACTTTGATTACGAAAAACAAACTAAAAAGGAGAAAAATCAGCAAACTGATTTAGACTGGATGTTGATAATGGATTGTAGTAAATATCTAAATGATTTGAAAGAAAAATTTGAGACGATTGAAGCGTCTCATGTTGTCAGGGAACAAAATGGAGTTGCTGATTTGCTGGCTAGGAATGAATATGTATTGGAACGTTTTTCAGAAGAAATGAAGAAACTTCCGGTAGACAGCGAGCACAATCAGACCTTAATGTCAACGAACCGAGTGATGACAATCTCAAAGGGTTTCGGGATGATTTCGAAACCATATTATTGTATCACGATGTTGATCCACACGTATCCACATGTATTAGCCAGAGGTTGGATGATTATTCGAAAGGAAAGAAGTTTAAGAGAAAATCCTGTTGGAATTTATAACATATACAGTTTCATTTGAAATAATTATTTACGGACGAGAAAAAGCATCTTGAAAAAAATTAATTTCGGGCTGGAAAATAATTACTGGAGTGGAAAATAAATAACTATGATGCAATACCGCACGGGAAAAAAATGATTCATCGGGACAGAAATACTGAAACCTTAAACCGGTTTGGATTTTCTCCTTGACGAGATAGCAGTTCACCGCTTCCCCTTAAGTTCAATATGTCCGGCCTTTGATCAGCTTCTGTCACTCTTGAACACTGAACTCTCAAGGTACAACGTTCCAATCCAACTGTTTCTCTGAAGCAGAAGAAACAGTACTTCGAATGCACTAACAGTAGAACTCTCAGAAAGATGGAGTTGCTGAGAGTTCGATTGAAGCGTCTCATGTTGTCAGGGAACAAAATGGAGTTCTTGATTTCTTGGCTCGGAATGAATATGCATTGGAGCGTTTTTTGAAGAAATGAAGAAACTTCAGGTGAGCGGCGAGCACAATCGGACCTTAATGTCAACGAACCGAGTGATGACAATCTCAAAGGTTTTCGGGATGATTTCGAAACCATATTATTGTATCACGATGTTGATCCACACGTATTTGGATGATTATTCGAAAGGAAAGAAGTTTAAGAGAAAATCCCTGTTGGAATTTATAAAATATCTCAGTTTCTTGAAATAATTATTTACGGATTTGGAAAAATTAATTCTTTGGATTGGAAAATAATTTATGGACTGGAGAATTAAATTACATGATCTGAAATTACTGCACGAGAAAAATAATTTCTGCATTGGGAAAAATAATTACTGGAGTTGAAAATAAATAACATGATCTTGAAATTCTATCACGAAACATAATTTGTGCACTTGAGAAAAATAATTACTGGACTGGAATATAAATAACAGATCTTGAAATCACTGCACGGGGAAAAAAAATGATTACTTGGGCGAAATCATCGAAACCTTAAGCCGGTTTAGATTTTCTCCTTGACGAGAGAGCAGTTCACCGCTTCCCCTTAATTTCAATATGTTCGGCCTTTGATCAGCTTCTGGCACTCTTGAACACTGAACTCCCAAGGTACAACGTCCAATCCAACTGTTTCTCGAGCGGAAGAAAGCAGATGCCGAATGCACTAACAGTAGAAGTCTCAGAAAGATGGAGTTGCTGAGAGTTCGATTGAAGCGTCTCATGTTGTCGGGGAACAAAATGGAGTTGCTTGATTTCGTTTGGCTCGGAATGAATATGTATTGGAGCGTTTTTGGAAGAAATGAAGAAACTTCAGGTAGGCAATGAGCACAATCGGACCTTAATGTCAACGAGCAGAGTGATGACAATCTCAAAGGGGTTTCGGGATGATTTCGAAACCATATTATTGTATCACGATGTTGATCCACACGTATTTGGATGATTATTCGAAAGGAAAGAAGTTTAAGAGAAAATCTCGTTGGAATTTATAACATATACAGTTTCTTGAAATAATTATTTACGGATTTGGGAAAAATTAATTCTTAGTCTGGAAAATAATTTACGGATTTGGAGAATTAAATTACAGTACTGAAATTCTGCACAGAAAAATAATTTCTGCATTGGGAAAAATAATTACTGGAGTGGAAAATAAATAACATGATCGAAATTACTGCATGAAACATAATTTGTGCCTTTGGGAAAAATAATTCTTTGGATCTGCAATATAAATAATCAGTCTTGAAATCCCGCACGGGGAAAAAAATTGATTCTTGGGACGAAATATCGAAACCTTAAACCGGTTTGGATTTTCTCCTTGACGAGATAGCAGTTCACCGCTTCCCCTTAAGTTCAATATGTCCGGCCTTTGATCAGCTTCTGGCACTCTTGAACACTGAACTCCCAAGGTACAACGTCCAATCCAACTGTTTCTCTGAAGCAGAAGAAACAGTACTTCGAATGCACTAACAGTAGAACTCTCAGAAAGATGGAGTTGCTGAGAGTTCGATTGAAGCGTCTCATGTTGTCAGGGAACAAAATGGAGTTGCTGATTTGCTGGCTCGGAATGAATATGTATTGGAACGTTTTTCAGAAGAAATGAAGAAACTTCCGGTAGACAGCGAGCACAATCAGACCTTAATGTCAACGAACCGAGTGATGACAATCTCAAAGGGTTTCGGGATGATTTCGAAACCATATTATTGTATCACGATGTTGATCCACACGTATTTGGATGATTATTCGAAAGGAAAGAAGTTTAAGAGAAAATCCTGTTGGAATTTATAACATATCTGGTTTACTGAAATAATTATTTCTGGACTGGAAAAATTAATTACTGGTCTGGAAAATAATTTCTGGACTGGAGAATTAAATTACAGTACTGAAATTCTGCACAGAAAAAATAATTTCTGCATTGGGAAAAATAATTACTGGAGTGGAAAATAAATAACAGTACTGAAATTCTGCACAGAAACATAATTTGTGCACTGGGAAAAATAATTACTGGACTGCAATATAAATAACTGATCTTGAAATACTGAGCAGGGAAAAAAAATGATTCATCGGGACGAAATATCGAAACCTTAAACGGTTTGGATTTTCTCCTTGACGAGATAGCGAGTTCACCGCTTCACTTAAGTTCAATATGTCCGGCCTTTGATCATCTTCTGGCACTCTTGAACACTGAACTCCCAAGGTACAACGTCCAATCCAACTGTTTCTGTGAAGCAGAAGAAACAGTACTTCGAATGCACTAACAGTAGAACTCTCAGAAAGTGTTAGGTAAAATGCAGGAAAAATAAGAATGCAAAGGGGTTGGAGAATTTCGTGTATTTTCTGGCAGTGTAATGGTCTGCCATATATAGGCTGTAAAACCATATCTACAACAGCTGAAGAATTACTCAGCCTTAATGCCCATCATAATTCTTGACTGTTACAGTCAAAGATTAAACACAGCCATTAACCAATAGCAGTTACGGTCACACACCATAATGCTGATCACGCGCGAACTGCCATACAGTCAAAGATTAAACACAGCCATTAGCAAAACATCAGCTGATAAGGTCCGCGAGTTTTGGTCCGACATTCATGTACGCAGGTCGCGCCTGAGCTATTTTGGCATCAACAGAACTTGGAATTGCACCCCCTGCGTGGGCGCACACGAGGTTCTCACATAGGGCATAATACAAGTAACACAATTTAAACACATGTCAACCACTTTAACTTATAAAGGGAAAAACACTTCCAAAGGTTTCCCATGTGGGATGTGGTTTAAAAACCCATTTTCCACATTTCATCCATCCTACTTTATACCAATTTATCATTCACACCAATAATTGGTTTTCTCACATGTCATATATCATCGCGAAGCTTGCGCAACCACTTCGTGATAAACTCAATAACATTCGAAACCGAGCGGTGTAACATATAAATATATTAGCTCAAATATGTCCTCACGACACATTAATTACACATTAATGCTTTGAGAAAAGCACATTCTCCAACAAATCCTTAAAGAGATACAATAGAAATAGAAATTTCCTGAATCTCTTTCCTGAATAGATTGGTCTGCAGCAGTAAAGAGGGAATAAGAATCATGCAATGCTACTATTAACAAGAGACATTTGGTTTTGCAAAGAAGGGTTTGTAAGCCAAGGGTTTTGCGTTCTCTCTTTCTGATTCTGCAACTGTAGCTGATAAATAGGTCTATGTCTATACTTTTCTCAGAGGATAATTCTGATATGGATCGGGGGCCCATCGGTAGGGCCACTGAGTCACTTAGTTGTAAAAGAGCCACGTCGCCCTCTCCTTCAAATTTTTTTTCTCAGATCACGGTTAAAAATACAAAAAAAGATTGTTACGATATGGATACGGTTAAAAGTCAAAAAAATTGTACAAATTTGTCACATCACTATAAAATGAGGAGAGAGACAATTTTTGACTTTTAGCTGTATCCATCATCGAACAATCTTTTTGTATTTTAACTCGTGACTGAGAAAAATTTTTTTTTGGAGGAGGGGACGACGTGAGCTCTTTTACTGACCAGTGAGGCGGCCTACCAGCTGACCTGGTCCCATATCATAATTTTCCTTTCTCAGAACATATGCTTACAATCTATAGTCTGTTTGTTTAATTTTCTTGTACAATCTGAAATTCAGTAGTTGAGGAATTCAATTTTTCAATATAAAGCCAGTGACTTGATTTGATTTGCTCACTGATATTGTTTGATCGTTAGTGATCTTATTTTCTTCGACTCTGTTTCTGTTTCTTTTTCTTTAATATTTTTGTATATTTGGTATCTTATGCATCATTGCATGTTCTTGGGTCATGAGAGCAAGAATTTAATTGTTTACTGTGGCATTGGGAATTGATGATTTTTAATAACTTCAAGTTAACTGCAATCCGAGTTTGCGAAAAAGGGTTCAAAAGTTTCTCGAGTTGATAGACTATGTCGGTTTTGCCTTTGGGTGCATTAGTAGCCCTGCTCTTAAAAGTTTTCAAAAAGTGTATAATGGGGGCTTGTTTGCATGATTCCTAAGGTGTAACTTTTAAAGTTGTTTTGGTGCAAATTTTAATGTCCCATTATTTAGGGGGAAAAGCAAAAGAAGAATAAAATGCCATCCTAGTTCGGTTTTGAAATGAGGCAAAACAATTGCATATTTCAGTTTTTCGCCATCCTAGTTCTCTGAAATTTATCACCGAGTATTTTTAACAGTTGAAAATTATAATATAGAATACTTCAGGTTAGTTTTGACTTCTCAAGTTACTGTTTTTACGCATTATAGGACAGGTCCAAAGTCATAAATTTGGATTCTGATGGTTCTCGATCAAAAGAAATTGCAAGATCAATGAGGACTCTTTGAATTAAGGTAAAATTCAGGCCCAGATTTGTAATCAGAATAATTCTATTGAAATGGCAGAAAACACTAAACATTTCTAAAATGGTTCCCGCAATCATCTCTCCGCAGATTTCTTTCAAGTACCTGAGAAAAGGACAGGTGAATTTAATGCAAATATTCTTGTGGTGGGCAATGAAGACGTTTCTTGCTGATCAGTTGCATTGCATCAATCTTTATGGATAAAACGAAGTTACTTAAAATTTTGTTTATGAGCTTCATGGTTGGTTTACTTGGATCAATGACTAGCTTTCTGTTTGGACAGGCACGGCATACTATTCTTCTGGATGGTCTTAAATATCTTGCGAGTGTCCCTCACATGAGCTGTTGGAACGATTCTTCTGAAACGCTGTAGTTGTCCGAAAGTTGATCCTTTGATAGCTAGGATTTTTTTAGTTTACCTAGAAATGTAAATAAAATCCCATATGTTCATGAAACTGATGATGCTGTTCTATTGTGTCAGCATTTTGAGAGAACAAATACTCTGTAGCAATGAATTATAACTCATTCATGAATAGTCTGTAACACCCTGGAGTTACTCCACCTTGTTTCAGGGACGAAATATGTCATAGATCCACTTGCTACGATCCAACTCTTGCTCCGGGAACTCCTGGTCAGGTTTGTGCATCTTCAAACATAACCCTGCCTATCTTTATTGTTTGTCAACTCTCCCTATTTGCGAGAGAGTGATGATGTAAAATTCATATTGCAGAATTTGCCTCATCAAAATGGTAAGTCTTCCTGGGAAGCTTTAAGGGCTCATAAGGTTTACATTCTGTTAATTCTTATGCTCTCTTAATGTTTCCTAGAAATATCTACTAGTGAAATTGATGAACATTTGGAAATAAGGTGTGACTATGTCAAGCTGTAATATAATTGGAAGCTGTGAATAAAGTTATGTCAGTGTGACTGTTTACAACTGCTGCACATCACGTTAATTATGTTAGTATGTCTCCAAACTGGAAGTATTTGGATTGGTTTTGGGTTTAAGAATTTCTGTCTCGATATTAAAAAAGCGAATTGTTTGTAAGAGAATATGTGGGATCCAAAGTAAAATTTTGTATTGGAAAATGTCGCAAAAGTGGTGTCCAAATACCATTGTGGGAATCACCCCTTAGTTTTCTTATAATGGAGAGTTGCCTCTTAATTGAATTGATGGAGTTGTTTCCAAGCTTTTATGATAGGTTATTTGTTACGTTCACTTGGTGGTTTTACTTTTGACCATATAGGCACGAAGGGGCTATCTTTGGCCTATTTTTTTACATCACCCTGAGAAAAAAATCTGCTTTGTGGTTTTAATCATTCTGATAGAGAAAAGTGACATTCATTTGTAGACTAAACTCTTCCAAGAATAGCTATTGTCTGTTAATGATTTTGGAACAAAGGTATAAGTTCATGGGTCTTAAAGTTGATTAAGTGCTGCTTGGGGTGGGATAGCTAGGGATAATCTTGGACAACTTCTGGCGCCTCAGATAGGATTACTTGTCCACTTTCCCCTCTTTTCCTCCGGTATGATCAGAACTCCCAACCTACTAATTAAAAGTGAAGCATCTTACTGTTTGAGTTGCGCTTTATTTTCTTAATAGGTCTAGTAATGTTCCTACTCATCCTCATGCAGGAAGCTAAGTTTAGGGGGTTGTATTCTACCTACATATGCGTTATTCGATGAAAATTCTCACAGAAAACTTGACCGATCCGGGAAAAAAATGTTTATTCTAAAAATAATTACTTGAATGTAAGTGCTCAAAGTTACAAGGAAAGTTGTAAAAACGTGATAAATGAAGATAAAAAATGCATTTTGAGTGTTGATTGTAATATCTTTAACTCCATTATTCGTCTTCTTTTTATAGCTATGTTTGAATTGCCTTCCTGCATTTGATCCCAAACCACATAAAATGCAACAAAAATCCATATAGGCGAATGCCAATTAACTGACATCAATGAGTAAAATCTCATTGTGCTTCGACAGTATTATCATTCTTATTTATGAATTAATATATGTGTATCCTAACTAAATAAGATAAGTTATAAATCTAATAATAAACTCTTAAGAGGTGTATTCAATTCGAATTTTAAAAGATTGTAATTGATTTTTAAAATATTATGGATTCTACTGACTCTATGGATGGTTTTAAAATTCTACACAAATTCTATTATATTGAATTATTATGATTTCTTTTAATTTACAAAGTTGATAGATTCTTTGAATAACACACAAAAATAAGGAAAAGACTAATTCAGTAGTGTATTATACATACACAATGGTCTTGAATTTTCAAGTCAACGTATGTTTATCAAACTTTTTTTTTAAGAATCAAATCAATTTATTAAAAATTCAAAAAGCTTGTTGGTGGGTCTCTGATTTTTCGGAGATCATGTAACTACTGTCTTTTTTTTTTATTTATTTGTTCAAGATTTGTATAATTTACTTACTGATATTTTTTTTCTTTGTCTTTATTAAGGTATGTTTTGTTTGAATTTCATATTATTGAATTTTTCCTTTTTCACCTTTTGATTTTCTCTTTCAGGAAAATGAAATAAATGTTTGGAAAATAGTAAATTTTTGGTTAGTTAGGGAAGAAATACTTTACTTTCTTTAATTTCTGTTTGAAGATGATTATGAAGAAATTTGAATGGATATTATGTCAATATATTGTTTTGGGAATAAACATTTCACATTGAGTTTTATAATGACGTGAAAAAAGTTCTCATATTTTTTGGGTTTGAACATTTTTTTTTTTAACTTTTACTTTTAAAGAGATGAGATCACTGCAAAAATTGTGATCTCATAGCTAACTGCAAAAATTGTGATCTTAAGATGGATAGATTTTCTTTCTAAGCTCTCATAGTTAACTTCTTCCCCTCACGGGGCACCCGCTCAGCCGGGCTTCTACTACTCCTCCTCTGGTGAGGTCCAATAAATCATTGTAATAGGAAAAAAATAATAAATAAATAAAACTTCTTATATTTAAGGGAGGCAAAATCTACTAACACGAGTGTCCAATATTTAAGGATAATATGATAAGTTACTCATTATCAAAACTACTCGCCTTAAGCAAGTCAAATGTGGATATTGAAATTGAGACGAATAGAGTAGTATAATACAAAAAAGCCAATCCAAAAACAAAATTTCATTGAAGAACTTGGAGTGATTGATACTATAAAGAATTCGTATACAAAGAAAAAACTTAATTGTCTGAGTATCCCAAAAAACATTAATCCTTAATAATGGCATATACCAAAATCCTCTTCTTGAACAATTTAAAAGAGAATAATAAAACATCATATTGGCCATTTCGACATTCGTCAGAATCTTGTTTTTCTTGCATAGTTCTTGAAGTTCTTTCCTCTTGGGAGAATGATAACTTATCGATCTGTATAAGAATACCATCAAGAAAATCCCAAGTTATAAGAATATTTTGAAAAATATATAACTTGATTAACTTCTAGAAACATTTGAAAAAACCTATTTTCTTTACCTTTTTTTAATTTTTTATTTATTTATTGGGGGAGGGAACCTATATATTACGAGGAATGAGGGATTTAAGAAACGGAGAAGGAATTCGAATGCATTACCTTTACGTCATAAGAATTTTTTTAAATAATTTTAGTGATTATTCTCATATTAACTGCTCAGTTTACTGGTGTAACTATTTTTATCTAGTCTAGGTAATATAGTATAATTAAAACGTTTGAATTGATATTATCAATAAGGACTCCATGGCCCAATGGATAAGGCGCTGGTCTACGAAACCAGAGATTCTGGGTTCGATCCCCAGTGGAGTCGGTTAGTTTAAATTCTGTTTCCTTTTTTTTGCAAGAATATCAATTCAGACCTAATGAAAAAGTTTTCATGCATCGTCTTTTACAAACAAATTTACTTTCCGCAAAATTAAAAAATATTTAAGATTAAAGTTTATCCAATTCCACTTCAAAACATCTCAGCAATAATCCCACATTTAATTTAAGCAATAAAACTTACAATATTAAAAACAAAAAAACATGGGAACTTCGACATTAAAAAAACCCATTAGAAAGAGGAAAAGAAAGAACCAAACAAAACAAAAAAACATGGGAACTTCGGCATTAAAAAAACCCATTTAGAAAGAGGAAAAGAAAGGACCAAACAAAGATAAAACCAATGACGTTTGTTGAGTCTTGTTTTACAGTAGATAAGATTTCAAAACTCTAAAACAAAGATTTAAGAAAGTTGAATTTTTATTTACTGAGCTAGCGTAGAATTTAATTGTGACAAAGATATGGAATCACGATTTTAGATACAAATCCTAAAAATGAGTTGCCCTCCCTTCAAACAATCACTCTAAACCGGCATTTTTAGTCCGTCCAATCATATGCTACTTTACTTAATTTTTGGAAACAAATCGGGCACTACAGATATATAAAGTAATTTTCGGCCAACGAGGCATTGGTCTAGTGGTCAAAGGTGAGGTCTCATGACGTAAAGATCATGATTTCGAATCTCCTCTCCTCTCCTTGAATCCTCCATTTTTTGGAATAGATAAGTCCCTCCCCCAATAATTAAAAAAGAAAAAAGAAAAAAGAAGTAATTTCTTACCTAGAGAATAATTTTAGAAATTAATTCAAATGGAAAATTAAGTTACTCATAAAAAAAGAGTGCAAATCAAACAAACTTATAACATCACCCTCAAAGAAAACATCGTTCTTAATAACTTTTGAATGTTGGTCAATATACTTTAATTGCAATATTTCCCCCCAAAAAAACTACAATATTTCCAAGATTTCTAGAACATTGGATAACATATTCTTAAGTGAATATTTCTCGATATAATTGTATCATTTCATTAATAATTTAACGTGAGAGAGTGAGTTTGTACCATATTTACATAAGATGGTTCATTGAATTAATTGAAACTTTAATTTAAATTATGAGCAATGCAATTTAATTTTAAAAAAAAATAATTTGTTCGTCAAAATATCAATATTATTCTCTTAAATAAAATTAGTGGTATACAAGTTACCATTGATACGTTCTTAAACTTTCGGAGACGAACGCTTTTCACCAACAAATTAATCTTAAAAAAACGCAGAAAACCAACATTAATACGCTCATAATCCTATGAATCGTGCTAACGAAACAGTAGACTTCCTTACCTGCTATCGGAGGAACGGGTATCGAAGATGTCTCAGCTTCTGTCTCTGCAACATTGTATGTAGCCGCAGAGAAATAGAGGATAGGATTTCTATTTAGGGTTTGGCTGGAAAATGTATTAAATACTAATAAATAATTTCAAATAACGTTTTCTACCACAAAACTCTTTACGAGTGTCATCTTTGCTACGATTCTCTTTTTGGTGCTTTTTTTTGCCATGAAACATTTTACGGGTTGCTAAAAAGGTTACTACATGGTGGAGTGCAGTAATGCTAAGATATAGTTGATAGGTAAAATATGCAAATGTTAGCATTAATTCAAAATAACCCTAAAGTCACATTTCAATGTTCGATAGAGGAACTGAGTTTTTGTTTTAATAATTGGCCCATCCTTCCCAAGATTACCTAAACCTTCACCCTCTTTCTACTTCTTTCTTCTTCCTCTCTCTTCCACCCATGTCAGCCCCGATTTTGAAAATAAATTTTTTTTATAGGACAAAAAGATTAAATACAAACCCCACCATCAATTTCCAAATGAAAACCCCTTCCCGACCATTTTTCTTGAACCTCGGTTAGTTTTCCTCCATTAGCATGGCTTCTATGAATTCATTTGAAAATAAGTCCAAGAAAATCAAATCCATTTTTTCTCATTGAATATACAATATAATTTTTTTCTCTATTACATTTTCAAATTATCACGAAGGTAATGGTTTTAGATTGAGATTTGGATTTGGATTTGGATTTGGTTAATTAGTTATGGAAATGGTGGTGGTGGTGGTGTGTGATGGTCGGTAGTGGTGGTCCTCGAGCATGGAGAAAGAAGAACAAGGAGAAGAAGAAGAGGGTGAAGGGCTTATGAATGCTTTAGGAAGATATGTCAATTGCAAAAAAAGGAGCATAGAAAATCAGTTTAGGGATTTATTTGGAATTAACGTTTACCTATTTTATCTCTTAACTCCACCTAGGATCACCGCCATCCGTCGTGTAATGACATTTTTAACACTCGTAAAATGTTTCATGGAAAACAAGACACAAAACATGAATTGCGACAAGCATGGTATTTGTAACTCTTGTTTGTTTGTTAGAATATGACAACTTCATATTGTACAAAGACCAATGGCTTCTTTCTCCCAAGCCCCATTCAGGCCACCAACTACTAAACCTGACCTGCCCACAATCTCACAGCCCCTCCCTCCCCGGAAGAGATGGATCACCTTCATCGCAGTAACAAAAAGGTGAAAGAAAATCATCCAGACGATCATGTCCACACCTTGTCCTTGCTTGCCCCAACCACCACCAATCATAGGATAGCCTCAAAATCACCCAAACCTCCTTTCCCCATTGATGCTATGAACCCTCCCCCAATCATACCTCTCCTTGCTCATTGCATCAGATCCACTTAAAACTCACACAAACAGATTCTTAATTAGCTTCAATAACCAAGATATGTCTGATGAGTTAACCAATTTACGTCAATCGCCAAACTTTATCCCTCTCTCTAGTAAGGACAATCAAAGAATTTACCAACCTTGGCAAGCAGCTATTATAGTAAAAGTATTTAGAAGAACAGTTGGATATACGTACCTAGCCCAAAAGTTAAGAGACATTTGGAAACCTACGGAAGAACTCAAACTTGTGGATCTAGGAAGAGACTACTCTCTAATAATATTCATCAAAGAGGACAATTACACTAAAGCTCTAAATCAAGGCCCATGGTTTATAGGTCTGAATTTCCTTGCTGTCCGGCCATGGGAACCCAAATTCAAGGCCTCTCTTGCAAATTTCACCTACACCGCCATTCGGGCTAGGTTGCCTGAACTACCCCAGAGTTTTATGACAAATACTTACTCACAAAGATTTGTAATATTGTGGAGACTCTACTACAAATTGACGCAACCACCTTGTCTGCAACAAGGGGCAAATATTCAAGACTCTGCATTCAGGTCAAGTTGGATGAACCTCTAATCACGAACATCTATATAGGAAATCATAAACAAAACGTGATTTAAGAGGGTGTGAACCAGATATGCTTCCCCTGCGGAAGATTAAGCCATAAAAACTTTCTCGGCCAATATACTCAAAGGACCTAATCCGAGCAAGTTAAGGCTACCCGCTGATCTGGACCCGACGCAGGAATAAACCCAGGTGGAGAGACCCAAGGGTCGTGGGTTGTAGTGTCTAGGAATAGGAAAAAACACCTTCAAATGTACACCCTGACATTACAAAGAACAACAATGATTTAGATTTTTTCTAGTACAAACCACTTAGGTAAACAGAAATGGGTCCTTAAGGCTAGACATACACAAACAGACAAAAACAATTCTTTTACCTTACTGACTCATCATTACAATATCCAAAATGACCAACAAGAAAGTTTGTTGGGCCCGCCTCCCTACAAAAATAATGATGATACTCAAAACAATCTCAAACCTATTCCTATGTGAAATAGTGATATCCACCGTAACCCTCACTCATCTCCTTCAACTCACCTTCAAAATGATAAAACAATGGAAGATTTAGATGACATCGTTGTATCTCAAACCAAGATCCCTAATGATGACCAAAACCAAACAATCAATTCCCACAAGCAAAGTCTTGCATCACCCAAATCCAATAACTCGATAAACCCCCAAATAAGCCAATACTTGATTTATTCTGCAATGGAAATCGGCCCTAAATGAACTATTCCCCAAGGCCAAGTAATTATTACCTCGCCATCTCCACCCTCCCTTAATAATTCATCTCACCTTAAGAACCTTTCACCACACTTCTCAGATTTAGGCATTCCCACATACCCACAAGTCCCTCCCACCACCACCTCACTTAGCAGCCATGCCTCACCTCCCATTCCTGAACCAAAATCGTCGACGTCGCAACCACAACAACTCAAACCCTTACTCGGAGAGGCAACGACGTCACTCCAATGCCCTGAACTCACAAAGGAACCACCAACAACAATCACTCATCTTCTGAAGACAAGAACCCAGGAATCATTTGGAATTTTACCCTATCCAGAGAAGGAATCAAATTGTAACAAACCGTCCAAATTCCCAACCTATTCCACATATCCAAAGCCCTCTGTACTGAGCCTGATCTATACAAAACCAATCAAACCCTCATTTATTCCTGATTCACCAAAATCAAGCGGGTCATGCTCCGAACCAAACAGTCAACCAATACCCAAACCCCAATTCGGAGTCATGGCTAGAGTAGGGGATCCAGGGCCATTATTTATTGCTGAATATAGAGATGGAGAACCAATCTCACACATATCAGATAGAAGACCCTCAGTTCTTGGCGAATTTGATAACAACAGGTTTCCAAGCAAGCATTGCCACCCTAAATCACCATCCGTGGTTCATCCAGCCACCCTTTTTTCCAACCCTTGGCAACACATGCAACACCAAATCTACCACTTGATTCCTGTGAACCAACAATTCCAAAACCATCCTTCTTCTTTCCCCCTCCAACTACCATTTACGACCAAATAGACTAATTTACCTTCATTGAATCGACAAATTAGCACAAATCGCCTTTTTCATATTTCTACATTTTCATTAAGATCCTCTTTGTTTTATTTTAACTTTTAAGATCCTAAATGTTTTTACGACTGCCAATCCATTTTTCTGTTAGTTTTCCGTCAACTCAGTCAAATGGTCAACACATAAGGTACTTTTTAATGGTATTTCAGACATTTCAACATATTTCCAAATGAAATTTTTGGGGTACTCAATTGTTAAAAAAATATAACTATGAACACTCAAATAAAATAAAATAAGTAAAATAAAATCTAAAAACTCATCCCCTCCTGCATATTATTAAAAAAATATAACTATGAATCTCCTCGCCGGTAGCGGTGTTGTTGGATAAGGTGAAGGTGATGAAGATGGGGAGGGGATGAATTTTAGATTTTATTTTTTAATTTAAATTGAGTATTCATAGTTATATTTTTTAACAATTGAGTATCCAAAATTTTCATCTGGGAAATATGTTGAAATGTCTGAAATACCCTTAAAAGGTATATTATATGTTGACCATTTGACTTAGTTGACGGAAAACTAACAAAAAAATGGACGGATGTCCTTTATTGAAGGTCGTAAAAACATTTAGAATCTTAAAAGTTAAAATAGAACAAAGAGAATCTTAACGAAAATGTAGAAATACGAAAAGGACGATTTAGAATAATTTGCCTCATTCAATCCATACTACAAAAAAACAGTTGAATGAATATGCCCCTTTTGTATTTGGATTACGTTTTTGTTTGAGGTTTTTTATCTTGATTTTCATATTCTTTGTTTGTGAAAAAATATGTAATACGTGGAAAACAATTCTTTGAGTGTGAAACCAAAGGGAAAACATCCAATCAAATGCATTCATTATTCTTGAATAGATTAGATAGTGTTTTGTTTGTAAAGCTCTATCTTTAATTCCATAAACGTTTTATTAAATTATTCGTGGGAAAAATGTTAAAGTCTCAACTCCACCCCACCCCACATCTCCCATTCTTCTTCAACCCAACATTTTACATTCCATCTTGGATGAAGTGTCGTGGAACTTTACCCTATTTGATGTTGTATTGTACACGAGTTAAGAAGCAGGCAGAATGATTCTTCTTCAACCCAACATTTTACATTCCATCTTGGATGAAGTGTCGTGGAACTTTACCCTATTTGATGTTGTATTGTACACGAGTTAAGAAGCAGGCAGAATATTCATTTATGAATTCTGGAGATTGTAACCGTCGGTATTAAGGCCTCATATAAATCCTCTGACTGTAACAGTCTGTATTGATAGTGGGCATTAAGACTGAGTAATACTTCAGTTGTTACATATATGATTTTACAGCCTATAAAAGGCAAACCATTGCACTGCCAGTAACTCACTCGAAAATTCTATTCTCTCCTCTCCTTTTGCATTCCTGCATTTTTTTTCCTTCATCATATTGTCAAGAGAGTTCTGCTGTTAGTATATAGATTCGAAGGTTCTGCTTCATTTGCTTCAAAGAAACAAAAGGATTGGACGTTGTACCTTGGGAGTTCAGTGTTCAAGAGAGAATGAAGCTGATAAAGGCGGGACATATTGAACTTAAGGGGAAGCGGAAACTGTTGTCTCGTTTAAGATTTGATCCAAATACCGGTTGATCGAGGTTCTGAGTTGATTTCTCTCTTTACTGTGTTTCATTATTTACTGTGATCTGAGAAAAATATTATTCAAGTTATACTTCTGATTTTTCTACTACTACTTTGATTTATTCTTCAGATATAATATATAATCAGTAGCAGTGCTGTTTTCCAGTCTCATATTATTATTTTTCTGTACTGTTTTTCAGTCTCAAATTATTATTTTTCTGTATTGTTTTCCAGTCTCAGATTATTTTTTCTGTACTGTTTATTTTATTCTATTCAGACAGTAAAACAATAAAACATTATCAGTATATCTGTAAAACAGTATCAGAATTATTTTCAGCGAACCAGAAAATTTTCCAACACATAACTATTGAACTATAAAGAATTTGTATACAAAGAAAAACTTAAATGTCGAGTATTCCTAGAAGAAGATTAATCATGAATATAACAAAATCCTGGTATTTTCTCAGGTCAAGAAGACCAGCACAAAAAGGATAATAAACAAAACTAATAGGAAACAAATCATCATAATTTGACCCTTTGCTCCAGCTTTTTTCATTACCATCCCAACCTTTTTTGGCATAAAAACATGGAATTTTAAAATAAAGAAGTTAGTAAGAAAAACTGCCGCCATATATTATTATTCCTTCCGTCCACTTTTACACATCCCAAATGATCTTTACTTTTCCAATGACGTTTTAATAAAAACTTTACACATTTGCCCCTATTTATTGTCTTCTAGTTAGAAAAGAGAACAGTGTTCGAGCAAATTAATATAAGGACATTATGGTCTTTTGATTTCATATTTGTCTAGAATTCCACACTTCCTTAATCCCCACGCATTCAACATTTGAGACATGTAAAAGTGAACGGAGGGAGTAATTGATAAAGGCTGACATCAACTATTAAATCCCAATTGCGTTCGAAAAAACTATCTATCTGATTATTACATTTTACAGTTCAGATATGGTAAGTTACCTGAACAAAATCAAGGCGGGTTGATGTGCTCTCCATTTCATTACCCAATTCATTTGTAATCTTTTCCTGCACCATCACCAAAGAAGATTTAGGATTTGATAATGGATCTTGATTCTTTTTTGTCGGGGCTTCTCCATAAGGTTAGAGCACCATTTACCTGTCCAAGAAGTTCTTCGTGTATGGTAAGGCCAACGCCTCCTATTCTTTCTACACTAGCGCTCAGCTCCTCCAACTCTTCATCTTGTTGCCTGCAGAAATGATACGGAGAACCGAATGAGAAAAGACTCCATTTCTAAAGGATAAAATAAAAAAGATTGAACTACGCCCATTATGGATAAATAAAGATCGTAAGTCGAGAAAATCTTTTGAGACGAATGTATATGATTCTTAATATTCTGAAAAAGGAAGAAGTGAAAAGGAAATTAGAATAAATAATCAAAGGTTACAAAGAGTCGGAAAAGAAGGGACTCAGTTTCACAGATCAAACTCTAAGCTTAAAAGCTTGTAGAAAAAAAGTAACAGTACTAGGATCAGTTTTACGTTGGACGAGAGAACTAAAATATATAATAACTTCGGAAAAAGAAAGAAATGATTTATAAATGCAGAGAGAGGGAGAGAGACTCCACTTTATGAGTAGTTGTCTGTCAGATTCTGATGATATAAGATCATCACTATCTTAAACTGAGTATTGGTTGGACTGACCGGCTGATGAGGATTC
The DNA here is from genome assembly GCA_026122235.1 of Vinca minor. NCBI lineage: Eukaryota > Viridiplantae > Streptophyta > Magnoliopsida > Gentianales > Apocynaceae > Vinca > Vinca minor. Next base: position 667,888 of record JAOCZM010000244.1, on the reverse strand, counting down.
GGTAGTCTCATGAGTTCTCTTTGCATTCCATCGACTGCTTGAACCATTAGACTCCTTCCCAGATACTACAGCTTTCTTGACATTGCGTACCTATTCATCAATTGGAAACCTTTACTTATTCAATCCCTTTTCTAAATCAATTGAAGGATCAAGCTCAATATGTAATACGTGTTACGAAGGATCATGCTCAATCAATTGAAGAACATTCCATATAAAGAAAACTGATGGTTGAAACGGAAAGTCGTCTAAACTGATACCTGAGTACGAGCATTGCTAGTCCATCTTCTTTCTTGCCAAGTTCTACTTGATTGATGCCATACCAGCTAGGATCTCTTGCTGCTACATCAATTGTTTTGTCCAATTCATCCACCTTCCTATAAGAATAACAGATATATATATCACCCCAGAAGAAAATTGATCAAATAAGAAAATACAACTATGCTAACGTCCATCTGAAGAACATGGAACAGGTCGGAACTTGATGAAATATGAGAGTTTTTACCTGCCACTCGATGCTTTCAGAACCAGCAAGAAGCTCCTTAGTCAGATGCACTTGCTCTCCAATATCGGGAGGAATGCGCTCCATTGATGAAAGGTATATAGCAGTTTGTCAATCTAAGTCAAATAAGTGATCCATTAACAACATATTTACAAACAAAAATACAAATCCATGATAAGCCAAAACAGGGATAAAAAACTGCATACAGAAAAACTCATGGATGTGTTGGGTACCAGAAAAGATTAGCAGGGAATGCGTAAAGAGTAAATAGCTATTTTAGGCTACTAAACTATTTACCGTTTACTGTTTTGGGCACTCAACTATTATTTCGGCTAATTATATCACCCCTAGTATTTACGTGCAAGGTTGTTAAAATCGGGATTCTACGTAGAATTGGTGGAGGGGTAGAAAATCGTAAAATCGAAATTTTACGTAGAATCGTAAAATCGTACCAAACAAATAAAATATATATTTTATATATAAATAACAATAATTAACATATAAATCATTTCATATGGTTTAACAATATGCGAAAATCCATAAAACATAATTTCACAAATTTTTTTAAAATATAAAAACGCTACAAAACATAATTTTTAACTTATAAATATTTCAAAACATCAAAATAAAATAAACCACAAAAATATCAGACCACCGATTCTGTAAATAAGCAACAAATATGAACACCAAGATGTTATTAAAATACAAAACTTAGAGAACTGAACAAATAATTTTGATCTTATTAACGAGTATTTGAAATCCGCCTGAAAATAGCCAATTTCTGTCTGGAAATAGTTGAAATCCACCTGGAAATAGCAAATTTCAGACTGGAAATAGCCGAAATCCGCCTGGAAATAACAAATTTGTGTAATCGGCGATTTTACGATTTTACACTACGATTCTACCAGATTTCGATTTTACTTCTGATTCAAATCGTTTTCCTTCAGTAGAATTTTACGATTTAAATCGGGATTTTAACAACATTGTTTACGTGTGGCTGAAAATAAACTGTCACCACTTTTTTGCTAATTTCCGGACAAATTATAGCCCACAAGCAAATATAAATAAGGAAATCGATAAATGTACACAATGATTTACGTGGTAAGGCGATTACATACTTTCATTATAATAGAGAAACAACAATACAAACCCATTAGCTCTCACTCGCTTTGCGACTCCAAACAATATAGAAAAAGCATATATATATAATGAATTTCCTAACATGGCCAATAATACAGGGGCAAAAATTAAAACATTCAATGAATTACAAACTAGAAAGTAGTCCAATAGTTATCAATGGGAGCAAAAATTCTCTGTCAATAATTCAATGAATAGGACTAACACCAAAAATATTTCTACATTTCTTCCACAAACAAAAAAGAAAACAACCAAAATTACAAACCAAGAAGATATATGAATGGAAAACTCTATAAAAGAGAATTCTTTTATTGAAAATTGATCTGAATACTACAAAGAATCTCTATAAAAATGAGAAAACTCACAGATTCTTGAATCTCTTCTTTGACAATGTAGAAAGGATCTTGAGCTGAAGATGACATCTTTATACCTTGAAATTCAAAACCCACAATTTTAATAATCAAATTAACATGAACAAAGATTTGGGATTTAAAAACACTCAACAGAACAGTGTTTAATCACCCGATCTTTCTTATTATAGTTCATACACAAAACACCAAAGATATTTGGATTGGTCTGTGCAAGACAATTGGGTTTTTTTTGGGCTTGGCCCAATGTTCATGTTTTTTCTTTTGTTTCTCCAACTGGTCAATAATAAAAATTTGAGTTGTGTGGGCTTTGCATGGGTCTGACCCACTTTTTCTCAATCGGTCATGACATGGCACCCAATAGTTGGGGACAAACATTTTCCGTCCCGGGTTGAGGACGGAAGTTGACGTGGCAGTTTTCCCCACGCACGTTGCCACGTCAACCAGGACGGAAGTCCCACTTCCGTCCTCAACCCGGGACGGAAGTCTCACTTCCGTCCTTGTCCTGGCAAAAACCCTACAAATACCCTAACTCTGCCCCGTGAGTTTGAGGACGGAATTGCCACTTCCGTCCTCAACTTACAGCCAATTTGCAGCGTGTAGTCACATCTCACTTTTGCTTTTTTTACCCAAAAAAAAAATCTGAACGGTTTTGGCAATTTCGTGGGCATTTATGACCCGTTTTCAGAGACTTGTCCAATAAGAAAATTAATTTTACCATTTCCCACCACATCTATAAATACTCCTCCAAAATCTACATCCTTCTCAAACCCATAAAAAACCCCTCCCCCTTAATTCTAGCTTTTTCAAAAATATTTTTTTTAGGAAAACCCTATCCTCCGTAAGATTATTTGAAAATGAATAGCGAAATGGATCCCAGCCTGGAAGAGTATTTCAGACACCAATTTAGAATTGCGGTCGGAAATCAAATTGATGGAAAAATGGTAGTATTGTATTTAGTAATGAGTAAATTTTTATTGTATGAAATGTGTTTAGCTATCTAACTCATCATTTTCGCTTTGTAGCGTCTTCCATCGAAGTACACAAGTTGGTTGGAGCAAACTGGTCTCGGGTTAGCTAGTTGTGTGTACCTGAAGGATGACCATGGGAATCAATGGTGCGTCTATGTAACCAAAATAGATGACACCTACTACCTAGACGGAGGATTGCAACAATTTTTGCGTGACAACAATCTTCGTCCCGCAAATAAAGTTCATTTTATACCATCTCCAGGGAATCTATTAGATATTTATGTTAAGGGAGGGCCCGGGATAGGTTACCTGAAGGGCGATTATCGTATCCCTCCGACGGGGCCTTTTTCCGGCAGAGTTTTCGAATTGACATTGACAAAACATATTCGGGACTTTCCAAACCGGTACGTTCAGTAATATTAAAATTTTAGTAATAAAATCGTTCATTTTACAATTATGTGTTGTAATGTTGTTTCCCGTGTACAGTGGATATGTCCGCAGTACATGCAATGGCGTGTTAGAATGCAGCTTGGAATCCCCGAAGTACTACACATGCGCAACCTTCACGGTAACAAATTGACACTGCAAGTGACTAGAGACGAAGGCTGCGATCGTTACTATTTTTTTTGGGGGTAGGATGAGTTTGTTGTGTTTTCTAGATTACACCCGGGTGACCATGTAAAAATTCATCCAACTTTCTTACGATATCCTTGATTATAGGGTCGGGAATGATGATTTTTTCGATTTATTACGTCAACTTTAATCATATGTAATTGAAATGTAAGATGTTCGATGAAATTGAATGGAAAAAATCGAGCACATTCACAACAATTTTATAAATTCTAAACTATTACAATTCGGAGAATTTAAATACAATTACTGTGGAGGGGGTGGTTGCTGAAGATGTGCTAACATGGGGCAAGTCTTCCGGTTGTGACCGACTCGCTTACAGTGGCCGCACTTCTTTTCCCTTTGAGGATTGCCATCCGGGGAGGCTTGCCACGGCACTAAGAATGCCGGCATGACGATCGCTGATAAGACACACTTGAAGGTCTTTCACAACATGTTCCCTCAAGTGCCTAAGTAACCATGTCCATGTCAAAGATGACTCTGAATTGACCAACGCAAAAGCAAGGGGTAAAATTTGGTTGTTAGCATCCAGAGTGCTTGCAACCAGGAGAGTCCCTTTATAATTCCCCCTAAGGTGTGTCCCATCAACTGAAATTATGGGCCGGCACCACGGGTAACCGTCAATCAACGGTTTAAAAGTCCAGAACAATGACCTGAACACCTTGGGCCCAGCGGTTTCTCTTGGGTGGTAGAGAAATTTTGCTATCATACCCGGGTTTGAATCATTTAATGCCCGGATATAATGCTGACGAGCACTGAAAAGTTGATTGCCAAGTACCAAAAAGTGTTTCTATAGCATTTATGCGGGCATACCAAGCTTTTCTATACGTACAAGTCAAATTCATATCATTGGTACAAGCAGCCCTAATCAATTTAACAGATATTTCAGGATCAGCCTGAACAAGATGGAGAATTTTTACCCCGATGTAGCTGGAGGACATGTTGCATTTTTTGTTCTGGTCCATCAAGCAGCAGTGGGCCGGGTTAAGCTTGGTAACCTTCCACATTCCATCCACCCTGCTATGATTTACGCGAACGTACCAACTGCATCGGGCATTTTCGGTTGAATTTCTACACACCCCGCTGAACCATTGTTTGTTGCTCCTCTCTCTTTTCCATTCCCTTAATGCCACCTTGTCATGCCACACGTTCACTGCCAACATTCCCTCGCGTTTATCCTTGAATTGCATCCCCAAGCATATTTCGGGAATATTGGATTCCATGTTATAATTTTTTGTCCCCCGTACGTGATTTCCGGTAAAGGTTCCATGGGACCCATATCATTCCAACAGGCATAATTAGCATAGTTACCGTACGAGGGCAAATTCCATTCTGGAATGGCCGGGGCGGAAGTAGAGGGTGTCGGTCCAGGCTCTTGTACCGTCTCTTCAATGCTTGGTCCACCGGTTTGTTGTTGGATTTCGGGGTTGTCATATTCCGCTACCCCCTTTCTGCGTCTTCCTCGACCCCGTCGTCCTCGTCATCTCCGGCACTATCATCGGCGAAGTCGTCTTCCGTTTCCGGAACGCCGTCAATGTCGGATATTGGACCCAATGAATCCATGATCGAATTATCGGTACAGGGTTCGTAAGTAGACGGTGGGGGCATAGATGGTAATGGAGTTGGCTCCGAAAAAAAATGGTTCCGGAACAAATTGTGGCTCCGCTGCAAATTGTGTCGTCGGTATTACAAAGCTATCTGCATGTCTCTGCACAGGTTCCAACAGGGCACCAACATGAATCCCTTGGAGTTTGAAATCCGTTTGGATTCCCCACAAACTATCTAAACCTTCTTCCTCGTTAAGGTTGAAAACATCGTACGCCACCATGTTGAACGTCGGCATGAAGAATGGACGGATCATTATTAGCCGAACATTGACAGTAGAAAGCTCGACTCCTTTGCGGCGACATATTCTATTGAATAGTTGTCTGAATGAAATCCTTGTATAACTTCAAAACTTTTTTCGCTTGGCTCGGCGAAACGGGGGTAACCCCCATTTTCATACACTATGTTGTGGTCGAAATGTAAATACAATCTCATTGGACATTCTAGTGCCATTTTTTAGTAAAACAAAATAAGGGGATGACGGAGGATGGATTTGTTAATTAGGGAATGTTGTTTGGGGTATGAAAAATTGGGGAATGTTGTTTGGGGTATGAAAAATGGATGGAGGGTATACAAATTTATAGAGAATTTGGCAGCAGATGGGCAAAGTCTCTGCCGGTTGAGGACGAAAGTGGGACGGAAGTCCCTCCTCAACCGGCAGGGACTTTTTCCCAATAACCCTGTTTTGGTGCCCCGCGCATTTGAGGACGGAATTGCAACTTCCGTCCTCAAATTGCAGGCTATTGTCACTTCTCACTTTTGCTTTTTTGTCCATGCCCCCTTGACGGAAAATCCCAAACATTTTCTTACAGATCCGTGCGCATTACTGATTTATTTTCAGAGACTTGTCCGACTCGAAAAAATTTTTTCTTTCAATTTCGTACTAAATCTATAAATAACACCTCATAACCTCTCCCTTAGACCTACAATTGCATTCCCTGCCTGTTCATATTATAATCATTATTTTCAATGTTTTTTTAAATAACAACTGTGAATTCCATTAAATTCAAACAAAATATTTTACATCGAATATATTAGAATACAAAGTCCCGGTTATTCAAACCCTAATTCTTTCGAAACTTATGCTCAATCATTTTCCAGGTACAACTGTTGCTGGACGATGCATCCGACATCGGGTATTCAGGGGGAGCCTCCACAGTTACCTCTTCAGGAGATCTTGAACATTGTCCAGCTTTGTCCACAAATCCTCTTCCTTCGTACCCAAAAATATGACAGAGAAGGATAAAGAAAAATTCTCCACTCCTTCTGTACCGCCTAGCCCTTGGATTTGCCTGAATTAGAATTATATAAACAAAACATTTAGTTATGAAAACTTAGAGTTAATACAATGTACCGGAATTACATGCAACGTACCGCAACATATTCCTCCCACTGGGCCTCAGCACCGTCCAAGTCAACAATGTTCGTCCTTCCGTCGTACTTGAACCATGATTTGTGGGTGAGGGCTTCGAAATCCCAAAACCGCCTACGCAGTTTTGCTAGTCCTGCGTCGATCATCGCAATTGTGAATTGTCCACCGGTCATAGAATTAATTCTGTAAACAATTTCATTGTAACAATCAGACCAACATTTTTTTCCAGGGTAACCCATGTAAACTAAAATCATAACAAATTTCTATTAAAGCCTCCTCGTATTCGGCTGGCCATTCTCTAGTAAAATCAACATCCCTAAATTTGTTACGCATTTCGTTTGGCATAAATTCTGGAAAGTTGGCCATTACGGGGGATAGGGTTTTCCTAAAAAAAATATTTTTGAAAAAGCTAGAATTAAGGGGGAGGGGGTTTTTATGGGTTTGAGAAGGATGTAGATTTTGGAGGGGTATTTATAGATGTGGTGGGAAATGGTAAAATTAATTTTCTTATTGGACAAGTCTCTGAAAACCGGTCATAAATGCCCACGAAATTGCCAAAACCGTTCAGATTTTTTTTTTTTGGGTCAAAAAAGCAAAATTGAGATATGACCACACGCTGCAAATTGGCTGTAAGTTGAGGACGGAAGTGGCAATTCCGTCCTCAAACTCACGGGGCAGAGTTAGGGTATTTGTAGGGTTTTTTGCCAGGACAATGACGGAAGTCCTTGCCAAAAATGTTTGTCCCCAACTATTGAGTGCCATGTCATGACCGATTGAGAAAAAGTGGGCCAGGCCCATGCAAAGCCCGTGTTTCACCTTCAATCAAGTTTTTGGATTCGTTTTTATTTGAGAATTTTTTTTTTCTTGGGATTAAAAAATTGAACTGTTTATTAAAAAAGATATCGGAGTTAAAAGTGAAAATATGTGTTGGGGTTTGAAATAAAAGTGGAACACAAATCACAAATGCACACCTTGAGGAATCCGTCTTTTATTAAGGCACATATAGTATGAATGAGAAAAATCTATTTCCAAGCATAATCGTTTTTTCAGTTAGAATGTGTATCAAATTATCTTTCCATTCCAAATGTCTGGACCAATTACACTTGATTCAATTCACTTTTATTTGTGTGGGATTGGACCAGTTACATTGTTTTACGTGCGATTATTTTTATCGTTGTATTAAATAATATTGTACTTATTAAAGATTTGAAATCGCCCAATTAAGTTAGTTGTTCGTAAAGCATTCCCTATTAAACTAAGTTTCATTCTCATGTTCATATGATAGATACTTTATAAATGTAGAAAAGAGAGAATCATGAATAAGAGAAATGACTCTTTAATAACTCCTACTTGTGTGAGAGAAAAACAATTATTCAATATTATTTAAAATAAATTATATGATTTTAGGTTCCTCCTTGATTGCCTCCCTAATTATGTCTTTCATTGCCTCCATGATTATCGTTTGTAACAGACTACCTCAAATTGAACTTGGGAGAAAAAATGTTAAGAAGATCAAGAAATTGGATAAGAAAAGTAAAGCGTGGAAAGGAATGACTTTCGTGAAGAGGTCGGCGAGTTGAGAATGCGAAGAAATGGGTAAGGATTTGGCAATACCCGTTTTCATTTTTTCACGAATTTTATTGATTAATTTTATCGTGTTTGGTGTGTTCATAAACATTAGATCGCCGGTGAGATACATGAAACTTTTCTTATAAAAAAAAAAATGTATGGGTCGAGGGTGTGATATCAGAAGGTCATGTAGGAGATATTTGAGTCATTAGAGTTCACAAGTAATTGTAGCAAAAGTGCGATATTATGCATTCAAAGAGCTGCATGAGATTGTAGGCCGCCTTTAGGACTTCCAGTAGATTAAAGAAAATCTCAAGAATAAATATTTGGTAGTGAAATGTAACAACCTGCTATGTAAGTTGATCAATTAATTGAGGAGATAAGGGTACAATAGTCAGTTTTTCACACTCCAAAACCGGCACCGAACCCAAAGTAAAATTGTTAGACCAAAGTTATATCATTATTAAAAGGAGACCAAAGTCTTACATCATTATCAAAATACTGAAAAAAAATATATGTGCTTACAAATAAAATAACGGAGTTCAAGTTATAAAAAGGAAGTTAATTGTTCAACTTATAACATAAGGTTCATTAGGGAATCACTCGTCATATTCCCAAACTTATGACTCCAAATAGGTATCATCAATCACATTATCTTCATCTGCAAAATAAAGAATTAAAGGCGTGAGCTATGAGGCTCAGTAAAGATCAACAAACATTGGGATGAAATGTCAAATAAGTCTCAAACACTTCCCAAAATTATTGTGTGTGACCATGCAAAGGAGACATTCGCCAATTTTAGACCTGAAAAAATTATACTTTTCTTTTTTTAGACTTAAGGTTTTATTTTATCCAGGTATGGATTTGAACATTTTACGATTAGCTATTTATGGATTTTTTTGCATTTTCCAACAAAAAAGTCATCTGAAATCAAAACGGGGACGTTTTGCACAAGGGCAAAATTGTCCTTACACCTCCCTCTCCACCATCACCATCTCCTTCTTCAAAAATCTGCCACCAAAAGGAGGAGGAAGAAAAAGCCACCACCTCCTTCCCCTCCTCCATCACCACCACCTCCCTCTCCACCATCACCATCTCCTTATTCTTTCCAAAAACCAGCCACCAAAAGAAGCCAAATTTGGTGGTTTTCTTCATCTCCGGCCAAAACCCTGATGCCCAAAATTTTTCAGCGGTTTGGGGATGCTTTCATGGCTGCAAAAATTCTCTCTCTAGAGAAAATCCATAAAAAGCTAGAGAAAAACTGGAGCTCTTCTTGCTTTTGTATGATTTTTGAAGAATAATCTAACTAAAACTACCATCTTTTGGTAGGATTAGCTTAGATTATTTAGGAATTTTTGGTATTCTCGTTTTATTGATCTCGGGTAAGCCTCCTTATATCAAAAATTTTGAAGTTTCTGTCCATTTTTTTGAATGGAAGCTGCTAGATTAATAGGGATTTTGTGGGTTTTCAATTGGTCTCATGGGTTTTTTTTTTAGGAGAAAGCAGAAAAGATGGGTTTTTTTTGTGTTTGCTGTTCTTGGGAAGCTTTCAAATATGGCGATTTCTGGGAAGTTCTCGAAGGAGGTGGAGGATATGGTGAAGGTGGAGTGGGAGGTGGTGATGATGGCAGAGGAGGGGAATGAGGAGGAGGTGGAGGAGATGGTGATGGTAGAGAGGGAGGTGGTGGGGATGGCGGATGAGGAGGTGGTGGTGGTCCAATGTGTTTGTAGGAATTTGGGATAAAATTACATTTGTGTGGGTTTTTGGGTACTACATTTGTGTGGCGATGGTGATGGTGGTGATGGCGGAGGTGGGGAAGGAAGAGGAGGTGGAGGAGATGGTGATGGTGGGGAGGGAGAAGAGATGGTGTAAGGACAATTTTGCCCTTGTGCAAAACGTCCCTGTTTTGATTTCAGATGACTTTTTTGTCGAAAAATGCAAAAAAATCCATAAATAGCTAATCGTAAAATTTTTAAATCCATGCATGGATAAAATAAAACCTTAAGTCTAAAAAAAGAAAAGCATAAATTGTTCAGGTCTAAAATTGGCGAATGTCTCCCATGCAAAGCTTACTTGACTTGAAAATGTCGTAAAACACTTGAAACATACTTAACATAGCTTACAAAAGACTTGCATTGAATCCATAACAGAACGGAACTACAAAACAACAAAAATGACCTCAGGACGCTAGGGCAAGAGGTCCGGTCAACCGGAGGTCGTCCGAGATCGGGACAAAAACTATGACAAAAAGTCCGGTCGATCGGAGGTCGTCCGGAACAGCCCCCGGTAGAGGCGATTCTCATCCCGATCAACCGAAATAGTCTAGAGCAGTTGTCTGAATATCCCCAGTAGTTTTCCTCGGACGAGGCAGAACTGGCCCGGTCGACCAGAGGGGGGGTCGTCCAAGGTTCAGTCCAGCCAGTTTTTAGTGTAAAATTGTAAAGGAAAATCTCATTTTTGCATTTCCAACTCCCAAACCCAAAATTGCACACTTAGATCATTATGCACATGCCAACAAAAAGACCAATACAATAACATTTAAGCTATGAATCATACTCATCGCATCCAACACTTAAACATCGAAAATGTGCTACGAGCACCATGAATTTCTCACATGACCACACGGACAGACACAACATTAGACACTCCAAATATGGTTCATACTATTACTTAAAAAATCAGCACGACCGAGCTCAATTATCTAGTTACAACTCTAAATAAATTACTACAACGGTCCCCAACTTATAAGCCAATGAAAGGAAAAGCCCAAAAGAACTCATGAGTTCAGATATGTTAAAATGAACTTTGGATCCTCTATCTTATCATTGAGAATTCTCGGGGTTCAACATAACATAAACTTAAACATGAATGAATCATTCAATTGAGACGTTCCTAGACAAAAGGTCAAGACCGGGGAATTGACACTACCAACACATAGCAAATAAGACTCCAACAACAACAATAATTATGCAAACAACATACGCAATTAGACTTGACGATCCACCACACAAGAATGATAATTCGACAATTCATCCAATGCAATAAAATATGATTTAAACCTTTCATCAAAATCTCAGAACTTTAAAGTACTCAAATCAAGAATTTTATGACAGAAAATCAAAGGTGAAGATCTCTTACCTTCAAAGCTTAACAATTAAACAAGCAACACAAATTCCACAAATCATGCACTCTTCCCGAAGCAATTACATTCTATAGAAAGCTCCAAATTTAAATACGTCACCATCTAGATGTAGTTTTTTCAACCCTCTTCGAAATGCACTGAAATTTGCTTAATTTTGACACTGTTTACCTTTCAATCGTTTGAATTGCCTCACAACTCTCATTTTTCCAGATTTCTCTCTTCTTCCTTTTCTTTCTCTCTTTTCTTTTTAGTAACCTCTCTTCCTTTAATTTTTTCAGCCATAACCCCATTTCCATGGGCGAAAATCGTTTGTCTCCGTTCCTGCACCCAACCAATAAGAATTCACCATATGGATATTTCTTCCAATTATTTATACACATGGAGAATTGTGATTGGTTGGGTACAGGAATAGAGACATACACGGGGACGGACGATTTTTTTACCCCTTTCCATCTATTCAAATTCCTACACATAAGTCCCACAAGTTTCTAGTTTATCACTTAAGTCCCCAACTTATAAATCACATAAATGTGCCCCTTAGAACAAGTAATTAACAAAAATAATTAATTAAATTACGTGTATCACATAAAATCTAATTAGCTTGCAATTTACATAGGTTCAAAAAGCTCGACTGAACGTCGAGCTATACAGCAAGGCTGGCCGGCCTTCTATTCACACTTGAAATTTCTTCCCCTTACACTTGGAAAATGGTGACTTGGACAAGTATGCGTTATTGGAAAACAACTCCTCACGCAGTAAACCGGTCTTAAGCCAATAGGACTACCTTAAACCATAATGTGCGTTGTTAGGGAAAATCCATCACGCAAGAAGCCAAGGCTAACGGATTTGATTCTAATATAATTATGCATTATTGGAAGAAAATTCTCATGCAAGAAGCCTACCTGATTCCAAAATGATAAGTCTAAGATTAGCCACATGAATTTAATTGTGGAAATATGTAAGGAAAGCTTGTAAAAAACAATATGAATAAAGATAAAAATGCATTTTGAATGTTGATTGTGATGTTTAAAAAGTATAGTCGTTTCTGCAAAATGTATTCCCGCCTTAAATTCTGCCAATTACGACCATGATTATGTGAAAGTGAACATGTCCTCACATTATGACCGTTATGGAGAACATGGGGGACATATTTTCCTTCGGTCGAGCACGTCGTCCCTTTTATAAGTTTGTCAATCTATTTACTCTGTCCTAAAACCTCTCTTGGTGAGGCCACACTTTCTTTGCATGAAGATTGTGGCAGTTGAGAAAAAATATGGCCTATGACTGGGCCAGATGCATTGAAAACAAACCCTGATATCCATGGGACTTGCTTGACCTCTTCGACCACTTGTTTTGCTGGTTGTTTCCTAATTCCTATTATTCATGGCCAGTTTACTTTGGTCGATCCTACTTTTTCGTTTGGCTGTATCCTTTTGATACTCGTGCTAAATCTCGGCTAACTTGTTTTCTACGCCTCCTGAATGGTTTCGGCCAACCAAGATTTTTCGAGTGTCAATAAACTAGGAGTAAGTTACCATAATATCCTCTTTATTGATGTTAATGGTAGGACTCATAAATTAGTGGAGACTGCATCCCTCAAATATAAGAAGTTAATTATGAAAATTAAGAAAGATTTTGAAAATATGAATATTCATTTTAGAATTAACTAAAATAGAAATAAAATATTCAATTTTGAATGGAGGAAATAATTCTTTCTCTTATTTGGGGATCCACTCCCAAGAAAAGAAAACTCCACCGGTTCTCTTGGTCAAAAGTGTGCTTACCTACAAATCAAGGAGGGCTACAACTTTGCCAGGCTAAATATAATAATCTTGATTTACTTGCTAATCTAACTTGGAGATGTGTCTATACTCAGAAAGATTCATTATGGGCACAACTTATAAAGTCCAAACTGTTAGTAGTGCCCTAGGACCATTAGGATATGTTGTACGTTTTATATCTTTTTGAGCATGTCTTTGAATAGTTAATTTTGTTTTTGAACATCAAATGTGTAATTTGATAGTAAAACTCATTAGTTTATGCAATTACTATTCTAACCGTCCCTAGTTTTATGTAATGTTCTTTACAATGAAATAAAACTAGTATGATGTATGATTGATGATTATGCTTTATTGATCATGTGTAATGGATACAAATCATATCATAGATGCGATATATTGGGATACATTGTATCAGACGTGATCCGTTAGAGAAGTAATACTCCATGGTTCTTTAGTCATAAGTATTACTTCCTCAATACTATTTTGAATCCTTACACCTTATGTCTCAATTGTTTCCAGCATGAATGGAGCTACGTTTTGACTCGGTAATCAATGCGACTGATGATCGGATGTAGTATCCTATCATGGCTTGAATGTGAGAGGCATTGTAAGGAATTTGTCCCTCTCTTATTAGAGAGATATATCCATGGGCCCATCATTAGGGAAGACTGTTTAAATGCATGGTCGTGCTCAAATATATTTAATAAAGTGGTCATTAAATATAGTTTGTTGGAGCAGTCTACCTGGAGATCGAGCATAAATACAATTAAGCTATATAAGGGTGACAACTACCATGTCTTGTGCTTAATTTGGATATCGCGAGACAAAGGGATTAAATAGTGGATTGATATTAGGTTACACCACATATTCATTAACTATGGGTGGTCACAATGTCCTATTAGGGACCGCTTGTGATTTATGAACACATACTACTACTAAGTGTGTTTTCATTGCCATTGTGATATGAACCTACAGGGGGTCACACGCATAGACGAGTGAACGAGCTTCATGTCCAGATTCAATGAATCTAGAATGTGTCTAGGTTCATTGTATATGACATTTATTTCTCTGAGAATAATAAAATGTTATTATCCGAATTAGAGATTAATGAAGGGCATTTTCGGTATTTGGTTGTAGCTGGGATTACGTGGGAGTTATTATGCGATAAAGACTCCCACTGCCAGTAGAGGTTTACAGGACGTGGGAGTTAAAGACTCCCACTGCCGGAAAATGTTGATAGGACGTGGGAGTTGTTCTTGGAACAAACTCTCACACCCTATATAATCCTCTCTTGGCCGAAACCCTAGTTCCGACTTGCTTGAGCCGCAATAAACAAAATACCCCAAAATCAGATTTCTTGATTTTCTGCCTCCTTTTCTCTGTAGATTCCAAAACTCATAAAAACGAAGAGCTAGCACTCGCTGCTCGTTTCGTCGCGTGGATACCGGTAGGGAGTAATTCCGCAATGGAGGACTTTGGTGGTTGCAGCTAAGCACCCGAAAAAACATAATCTTTAGCCGAAAACGTAAGTCTTTTTCGTATTTTTCGATTCCAATGGTATGAGCGGATCCTTCAAGGGAGAATTCATGGGTGTTTAGAACGAGTTTCTACCCATAAATCCCTTTACAAACATCAGCCATTTAACCAAACCCTTTTACCTAGTCACAACTTCCATTCACCATCGTCTATCTGGAAGAGTATCCTTCTCGGTTGTAATATATGTAAAAAAAAACACATATTAAATGGCAAATTGGTAATGTGAATAGCATTTCTGCATGGCACGACAACTGGTCTACCTTCGGCCGGAAGAAAATCATCTGTCCTTTTCCCTGTCCCACCATTAGAAATGTGCCACATGTTCCACTTAGAGAATAAAAGGTATGAGGAGAGATAAATTAGAAGCATGTTGCAATACAAGAGATGATTGTGTTATGAATAACTAGACATGTGTCACATATTTAGTGGTGGAACAGGGAAGGGGATGGAATTTCGGGACAGACGATTTTATGCCCCTTCGGCCTACTAAGGCAACTCTTAAACGACCCCTTAACTGAAGCTGACCAAAAATTAACAGTCGAAGATCTCATGATGCAAATTTTATTTCTTTACACAAGATGTCCTTCAACTTCGCCACAGACCCACCCTCGGTAATCATCTCCACTCATTTCCCCAAATATTCATCTTCTGAGGACACCCCTAACCTGGTCACTTACTCCTAATGGGCATTTTTCGGTCTACTCTACCTATCAATCCCTCATTCCCAAATCTACACACTCAAGTGACTCTAATTATTCTTTGATTTGGAAGCTCAACACATTACCAAATAAAATTCTTTCTTTGGTTATGTCTTCATGTCAACCAGGTAATTGTTCTACATGTCAGATTGAATTGGAAAATACATAGCACATCCTTAGACAATGTACTCATGCCCGCAAGTTCTGGTATCACATGGCTAATCTTCTCAATTTTAATATTAAGAGTCTTCTTTTCTCCAATGCCACCTTTCAATCTTGGCTCAAGATTAATTGCTCTACTTCCTTACATAATCAACAACATATCCCATGGAAAAATTACATTCACCTTCGCATGTTGACACTTATGACTTACACGTAACAATCGTATCTTCAAGAAAAATCATCCAATCTTCTCTTGCCAGGATATTGTCTCGCAGAGCTTAGAATATGTCTAGGCAAATAACCTATTTAGTATTACCACTCCGCTAGTTCAACGGAATATTAAATGGCACCCTTCAAATCACACATCTCTAAAACTTAATATCGATTGATCTTGCATTTCAAAAAAATGGTTTGGAGGAACATGAGGGGTAATACGAGACCACCAGGGACTAGATTTTAGGGTTCAATCATCATCTTAACTACACCACCAATAACGAAGCTGAACTTCTTACCTTGAGGGCAGTGCTGGAATTAGATATAGAGCACCACTTCCTCAACATGGAAATAAATCCGAACTCCACTTTCATTCTTAATATGTTGAATAATAAAGAAAACATAAATATTACATATGCTAACATTATTCATGACTACAGATCCCTCATCTCACAGCTCGAGACATATAGGTTAGCACACGTATACGGAGCAAGCTAATTAAGTGACTAACTCACTAGCAAAATATGAAAACTCCCTTTCCTCTACTAAACGCCATATTTTCAACACAATCTCGGAATTTGCTCACACAATATTGCATCAAGACAAGGAAGGGAAATGTTTACCTAGAATTAAAACTTTAAAATCGGCTATTATTTAGTTTATGTACTCTTTAGTTCATCTATAGTGATTTTTTTTATATGAACCAGGATCATATGGAACTTGTGGTACATAATTAGCCACGTTATCACAAAATTGTTTATTTCCTCATTCTATAGTGATCTGGCCAGTTCTTAACCAAATAGTCCAATGGACCTATCCATATCAGAGCTATCCTTAATATAATATATTTATCCACAAAAAAAAGGGAATATATTCAAGTCATGATGGGCATTTCTTTCTCAATATGAAGTCAAAGATGTTGGAAACATTTTCAATTGAAGAGGTGTGAAATTGGAAAGTTATGACCATATGAAAGTAACTCATTGTGAAGGAATATGAATGTACATACTAGGTATGATTGTTCATATAAAGACACCATGAAGGGTTAAGATAAGGGGTCATGTCAACCAACTAGAGGTACTAGTCTATCTATAAAATGATTAGAGGCTCAAAGAAGTGAGTAAATCATATGATCAAAAAAATAGTAATCCTAACACACCAACCAAACATACTAAGATTGAATTTGAGAGTGCACTCAAATTCAAGTTAGGCTTCTTTGTATCATGAGTGAATTTGCATCACAACCTTACATCATATGGGGCAAATATAACTTAAGAAACGTGATTACACGCCTAGAAGTATTTCATATTATATCAGGTACATTCGTTCAAATCAGAAGAAGTTAAAAAATTCAAGAAGCAGACGGAAGATTTTTCAACAATTTTAAGTGATATTCTTAACAAAAGAATCTATATATGATGAAGTTTTTGGGACCGACTCATAATCAAGATTTTCTCTTTTTTACAAGACCAGTAACTAAAGCCACAAGCGGTGAAGCCTAGGAAAGCTGTATGGTTTCCAAACATATGTCATGCATGAAGGATAAGGAGTCATTAAAAGAAACTTTGTTGCTCTCTAGCACGTTTTTGCTTAGTCAAAATAAATTAAAATAAGCTTAAAGAAGAAAGTTTATATGATTTATAAGATTCGTGCTAATAATATATCATAAAGTTTTAAAAATAATTGAAAAAGTAATATTTAAAATAAAGTAGATAAGAATTAAAGAAAGAATTTTAGAACATTATTAGTTTCTTCGTATAATTCGCATAGAATCTTAAACTATATATAAGAGTTGGAACACATACATCAAAACAATAACACGTATACTATATACCAATTTAGAAGATACGATTAACCACTTCAAGTCAGGCATCTTAAAGTCTTATTCGTTTAGATTAATAGATTTCTGTAATATTATTCTCATTACAAAATAATTTATTTGAACTTTTCCTGGCAAAATAACAATGTGTATGGGCTAAGTTTGATCTAATTGGGCTCTTTTAGAAAAGATTTGATTGTTTCTGGCAGTAAATTGATCATTATTATCCCTAAACAATGTATAACTCAGGCGTAAGGTTCCAAAAAATTAATTTTATACATTAAAATCTCTAAATAATTTCACTATTGATATAGAAGGTCCTTCCGTCCAAAAAATTATTAATCAACCGTTCATTTAAAAAATTGATCGGGTCAAAGAAAAACTTTAAGGTTATTTCTAAACATCTACCTTTAAATTAATCTCCCCTAACTAGGGATGGCAATTTGACCCGTGACCCGCCCTGCCCCAATGTCTTTTGGGTCGCCCCGCCCTGCAAACGGGGCAGATCGGGGCATGGTAATTGTGTCCGCCCCGCCCCGCCCCGCCCCGCCCATCTTATCCTATATAATATTATTATAGTATTATTATTACTAAATACAACCCTGAATCCTAATTCTCTCATATTACTGCCCAGCCCAGCCCATCCTATCATATATAATATTATTATACTAAATACTAACCCTCTCATATTACTACCCACCCAGCCCCCGCAACACCCTTCATTCTCTCAATCCTCATACAGCCTCCTTTTCTCTCGGCCCTTCTCTCTCCTTCCGACGCCAATCCTCCCTTCTCTCTCTCCTTCCGGCACCGACTCCCTCTCACTCTCAGCGAAGACAACACTCCTTCCTCAATCCGCCCATCCGCCATAGAATAAGATGAAGAAATCACTGCCAAATCCCTAAGCTAATAGATTTGTTATTTTTTTTTGGTAATTGAAAGATTTGTTCTTTTTTTTGGTAATTGAAAGATTTGTTTTTGATCTGTTGTGACTAAGCTAATAGATCCAAAAAAAAATTTGAAATGAAAGAAATATTTTGGTAATTTGAAATGAAAGATTTGTTCTTTCTTTTGGTAATTGAAGGATTTGTTCTTGGTCTGCTGTGACTAACTTAAAAGATCCAAAAAAAAATTAATTAAAAAAAATTGCATGGGCGGGTGGGTCGATCTCGCCCCAGACAGACGGATCACTGGGGCGTAAAATACTGATCCAGGACGGATCACGGGCGGGGCGGGTCAGGCTTCAATATGAGCGGGGCAGGTCTGGTATTTGAGATACCCGCCCCGATCTGCCCCATCCCTACCCCTAACCCACCCCTTCTTTTCATCAACCCCACAATCCCTGTTTATCTCTTTCACCACCCCATCTCCACCTACATCTCTCCCTCAACCAATCTTCTCCGACCACCCTTCCTTTCACATCCACTCCCCATTTCTTACAAACCCAAACCCACCAAAATTCTCTTTCCTCTCCTCCTACCCTTTCACCACCACTTCCGAAGCCGCTCTGAGACAACAGAGATCCAGTTTCTTGCTTGATTTTTTGCTGTCCTATAGAGACCCAATTGGAGCGGCTTTTTTGCTTGTTGTTGCTTTTGGTGGCCACAGAGACCCAATTTCTTTGAGTTCCATTTGTTATTTTCCATTTTTGTTGTCTGAGGAGAACACAGAGACCCAATGGGAGTGACTTTTTTGCTTGTTTTTGCTGCTTTTGGTGGCCAGAGAGACCTATTTCTTTGAGTTCCATTTGCTATTTTCTACTTGAGCTTAAAATTGATGATGCCCTTTACCATCAGAGACCCAATTTCTTAGTTTGTATTTCTTGATGGAATTGGGGAATTTCATGGATTGAGTTCTTGCTGTTCATTAATGGTGGATTACATTAATCTGGTTTTGGTGATATTCAAATGGTGGATTACATTGAAGTAGGTATGGATTTGAAGTGGTTGAAGTAGAGGAAGGTAGAAGAGGAAAAGATGTGGCGGTGGATGGGTGAAGGGGGTGGGGTTGGGGAAAACGGGATGGGTGTGAAATATCATAATTACCCCTTCTAGTTTTTGTTTTGACTCAATTTTTTTACCAAATTTAGGTTGACTGTAACTTTTTTAACATAAGGACATTTTATACCAATGATAAATTGTTTAGGGAGTTTAATATTTAAGGATCTTACACCTGACTATAAATTGTTTAGGGATAAAATTCACCAATTTGCCTTTTTTGGCCAAGTTAAATTGTTAATACTAAAGATGAAAATTTGAATTTGATTTTAGAAATAAGATGCATCCATGAACACTACGGATGCAGTTATGGTTACCCTACAAACGGGTCGGGTTTGCACATGTATTCAAACCGAATTCGTTAAAACGATTCGGTATAACTTTAGATCCATATGCCTATATACGAATCCGAATCCGTTTAACAATCATAAAAATGAATACGGATTCGAAATATCAAATACAAGATCTGGTAGACTCAAATCCGTTTTGCAAATATATAGTAAAGAAATATATAAATATATGGAAAAAAGCTTAACGGCTAAGCAAATTTGGCTATAATTGGCTAAAAATCTAAATTAAACACTATTGATGCTAAAACATCCAACGCCGAAAGGGGTCGTTATGCTAGGCTTTGCTTACAAATCGACCTTAAAAAATCCATTGTACCTTTTGTCAAGATCGGGAAGAATCATATTCAGCAAGTGCAATATGAGGGCGTGGAAGTGTGCTTTGATTGTGGTATCATAGGACATAAGTGCCCTATTTCGGAATTACTGATGTTTGATGTAATGCCTGCCTCAAAGGAGGTGGTAGTAAACTCAGGGGAGAAGAGCAGTTCTTCAGACACACTCATGGAGGAAAAAAATAAAGTTGGTAAAAGCATCAATAACCACGATTTAGGCCCTTGGAACATTGTGTCTCTGTTGTGCCGGCGGCTTAGTTTTAAAAGGCGCGAGGCGATGAGGCGCGAGGCGAACGTTCAAGGCGCACGCCTCAAGGATGCGAGGTGCACTTTTCTTGCAAAAATTGTCATAAATTAAATTTATATACAATTTTGTATTATAAACATTATTTCAATATTATAAATACTAGATAAAAGCATATATTTTATACTATCTCCCAAATTGTCCACACAAAAATATCGTAAACTGTTAAACGCATAAAAAAGACAACTACTATCATTCACAAGTGCCCAACATCTTAAAGTTGAGTAAAAATACATGGAAAATAAAACATAAAGCATATTCATATATTATCTCATACAAACTAATACTCATCGTCCTCATCATCGTCATCAACGTCAAACACAAGATCCTCCCCTCCTTCACTAGAAGACCTCTTAATGTCTTCTTCCTCTTCCTCAAATCCATCCATTAATGTAACATTAGGCCGAGTAGAACCGGAAGCAACATTTTTTCCTTTGTCATTGTTTATTGATGGCCCATCATTCCTTAGTCTTGAAGATCTAGTGACATGACTAGGATCATAAGCCCCCGAGGCTCTAGCTACGACATCCCAAGTCAAATTGTCATCCTCATACACAAGCTCACTCCCATCATCATCATCCTCATTCATTCTTCCAAGCAACCACTCGTTGCTCTCATCAATCTCTTGCAAGAGAATAGGATCATTGGTCTCTCTTCTATTGTATCGGCGTTTTAAAGCACGGTTGTACTTCACAAAAACCATGTCATTTAATCGATCTTGGGCCAACCTATTTCTCTTCTTGGTATGGAGCTATTAATAAAAAAAATATAATGTAAGTATTGGATGTAAACTTACAACATTTAGATTTTATAAATATTGCAAGTTTTGGAAGTAAACTTACATGTTGGAAGACACCCCAATTTCTTTCACAACCGGTTGCACTACAAGTGAGGCTTAGAACTCGTACGGCAAAGTTCTTCAAGTTTGGAGACGGTGATCCATATGATAGCCACCACTCCACTATTTAAAATCCAAAATTTAAAAAAATAAGTAACTATAGTTATAAAGTACAAATAAAAAAAGGCTTATTGGTCATTATTGTCCCTAAACAATTTACTACTCAGGTATAAGGTCCCTACCGAATTTTTCTGTACATTAAAATCCTCAAACAATTTACAATTGGTATGTAAGGTCCTTCTGTTTAAAAAGTGACGGTCAACATGAATTTTGGAGAAAAAAATAAAGTCAAAGAAAAAATATTTAGGGGTAATATGGTACTTTGTACTCACATATCTTCTTCAACCACCCCAACCCCCCTAAACACCTCCCCCCACCACACCCCACCACCACCACCCCCACACCACTCATTTCCTCCTCCAACCCGCACCACCTCTACCTATTTCACTACCCATCACCAAACTCTAAAATTGACATACCAAATCCAAGCTAACAACTATTCTAACTCCAAAATAGACATACCAAATCCAACCTAACTCCAAAATTGACTCCTAAGTACCTTCCATTCCATCACCATCTCCCTTCTTCCACCTCTCCTCATCCCAGCTCCACACCGCCACCCCACCCCACCTTCACCACCTCTACCTATTTCACTACCCATCACCAAGAATTTCTTGAAGAATATGAGAAACTAACTGAATTAATTTCCCTAAAACCAAATTGGGTTCCTTGAATTAGCTTTAAATTTGTTAAAAAGAAAATGAAAACAGAGAGGGAAAAAAATGGTTACCTCACCGGAGCCGGATGACCGTTAACCGGCCGGAGAGATGGCGGACTGTAGCGGCTGCAGAGCAGCAACAAGGTGGATATGAGGAGAAAACAAAATAGAACAATAAGTATAATAAAACATAAAATAAAGAATTAAAAGAAAAAGAGAAAAGAAATCGTACCTGTCGCCAAAGAAGATGAGGCCGCAGACGACGGTGATGGAGGGAAGAGGAAGCAGATCGGTGGTGACGGGTCCAAGAGAGAGGAGAGGAAGAGGGCAAGAAGAGAAAGAAAAGAAGAAAAAAAAAGAGAAGAAAAGAGGGAGACTGAAGAAGGAGAGAGAAAGAAAAACGCCGAGGAAGAAGAGGAAGGATGGCGGCGGAAGGAGAAAGGCAAAGGTGATCGGAGAAAAAAATTGTGATATACCAATTATACCCCTAATATATTTTCGTTGACCCAGCAAAAAAATTAAATTAACAGTTGACTAACAATTTTTTAGACAGAAGGACCTTACACACCAATCGTAAATTGATTGAGGATTTTAATGTACAGAAAAATTCGGTAATGACCTTATACCTGAGTAATAAATTGTTTAGGGACAATAATGACCAATAAGCCATAAAAAAAATTAGAAATTTTATTTACCCGGCGATTTGATGTTTCTTTGCCTTATAGCCATTGGTAAGACAAATACGCCACTAGCATTTTGGTATGCTCCTAATTCTAGGCCAATCTTATCTTGAATTTCCGGATCCGGAACCAACCTTGCAATACATTCATATAAACCTTTCATCACCTCTTCACAATCGCCAATTTTTGGGTTATTATAAAATATTTCCGGATTTAAGTAATAACCCACCGCATGCAAAGGCCTATGCAATTGACAATTCCATCTTTGATCAATCTTTTCAAAAGCTTCTTTGTAGTATTGCTCTTTTTTGTCAAAGCTAAAAGCAATGGCCTCCTTAGCCCTATCCATGGCCTCATAAATGTATCCCATTGGTGGTTTTTTCTCTCCATCAACCACTCTAAGCACTTTGACGAGAGGTCCCGTCAATTTAAGAGAGTAAGCAACATTCTTCCAAAATCTCTCTTGTAATAGAATTTGAGTTACTTTCTTACCAATAGCCTCCTTTGACCATTTACTACTAATCCACTCTTCGAATAGAATCATTTTTCTCAAGTTATTTTTGTGCTTGTGAATTTGTGATAGGGTGATGAATGATGTTGCAAACCTAGTGATCGCGGGCCTATGCAAATTTCTTTGATGTGTATACCTTCTCATCATATTCACAACACCAACATGATTGTAGATATAGCTATTCATTAACATTGCACTCTTTAAAGTCTTGTTAACCTTCGAAATTTTTCCAATATCCTCCAACATGAGATCTATGCAATGCGCCGCACATGGAGTCCAATATAGGTGTGGTCTCTTGGCTTCAAGCAATTTCCCTTTCAAAAATAAATAAACAAGTAAGTAACTAAAAAATAGCAATTGAATTAAGTAAGATAAGGTAGTTAATCTTACCCGCCTTGACATAATTTGAAGCATTATCCGTAACCACTTGGATCACATTTTCCTCTCCAACTTCCTCCACTATCTTATCAAGCATGTTAAACAACAAATTAGCATCTTTAACGGTTTCCGAACAATCAACCGATTTAATGAACACCGAACCTTTAGGAGAGTTCACAAGAAAGTTGATAATATCTTTTTGTACTATAGAATCACGCCACCCATCGGACATAATTGTACATCCTATATGCACCCATTCTTTCTTGTGCTCCTCCATCAACAATTTAACTTCATTAACTTCCTTCCTAAGAAAATGGACTCTTATCTCATGCATGCTTGGTGGTTTCATTCCCGGACCAAATTGTCCAATCGCTTCAACCATCACGCCAAAACTATGATATGTAGCGGCATTAAATGCAATTCCCGCATCATAAAACCACCTAGAAATCTCCATGGAAGCTTTGTCCCTAAGATCCTTCCTACAAACTTCATTTATTGTTTGTTGTCTACCTCCTTTCATTTTAGCTTTAAGTATTTCTTCCGGATTTTGTTGAAAAAACAAGTCCATAGGGCCTTTTTGCCTTGGTTTTTTTTTGGAGCAACCTTAGTACTACTCCCACTTGGTCTTTTTGCATTTACTTCAACGCAATCTATTTGCTCATCATCATCATACTCATCAATTTGATCATATTGCATTTGTGACATTATTGGCAACATTTCCTTTTCTCTATGTGCTACTATTTTGTTTAACATAAAGGATTTTATTTCTTCACGAACGTGCTCGGGACATATAACACATTTGAGCACATTCCTAAATCCTCCTACGAGATGTTGTTTCATTCGTTGGACTCCTCCTTTAATTATTTTCTTACAAAAGTCACAAGTGAAATTAGTTCTATTTGTGACATCTTGCTTACTATATTTTCTTGCAGGGTCACCCGACGATGGAGCATTACCCGAAGATGGAGCATTAGGATCCATAGTTGAAATAAAAAAATCGAAAAAATAAGGGAAAAAATAATCGAACAAAAATATGAAAAAAAACTCGAAACTTGAGGAGAAGAGGAGCAGAGAACCAGAAAATTGAAAAAAGTCGAGAAAAAAAATCTCAAAAAAAAAAATAATCAGAAAATAAAGAAGAAGAACGTGAAAAAAGTCAGAAAATAAAGAAGAAGAAGAACTTGAGGAGCACCTGAGCAGATAACCAGAGAGTCTGAAAAAAGTCATAAAAAAAATCACGAAAAAAAATCGAAAAAAAAATTTCAAAATATGAAGAAGAAGACAACGTACCTGAGGAGGAGCCGAGAGCAGCTAACGAGAGGCTAAAAAAAATCAGGAAAGAAAAACTGAAAAAAAAAAATCAAAAAATAAAGAAGAAGAAGAAGAAGAAGGATCCATAGTAGAAATAAAAAATTCAAAAAAAAAAAATAGAAAAGATGATAAAGAAATTTAAAGAAGAAGGAGATGAAGGGAGAGAACTTACCTGAGGAGAGCAGAGGAGCATAAAGTAATGAGGCAGAAGACAAAAATAAACTTTCTGCCTATTTTATATTAGGTCAAAGAGCCTTGTTAGCCTATGATGCAATTTTTATCATTTTTGTGCGTAACGAATCGTCTCGGTCGCCTCGGGCTCGCTTCGTGGACACCCTCGCCTCAGACCCCCGGAGGCGTTTTGAAGCTCGCCTCGCGCCTAGGCGCGCCTGAGGCACACTTTTTTAATCCCACCGGCCTCCATAAATATGGAGACTAAAAAATATACGGGCGGTGACAGTGGCTGATGGCGAGCAGTCTACTCTCAAAAAGCCACTTCAACGTCACAAAGAGGGGTCAAAGTCAGCAATCAATGCGACTAACCCCACCCCCAAAATGGTCAACAAAGTCATTGTACCCACCTTCTCCTCGGCTGATAGCAAAAGGGAGAAGTGATGTCCCCAATTAAATTGGCGGCTGACAAGGGAAAATTGCCGGAAGAAATCATTACAACTAGCAAATCTAAACTTTCTTCTCATTCTATTCCCTTTTCCTACCCCTCCCCCTTTATCAGTGAAGACTTTAGAATGAAAAAATTCTTACTCTCAAAAAGAAAAAAATGCCCCCAATAAGAAGAAACCCTCTCTCTCACAAAGAAAAAACTCTGGCGCTAGCTCCGGCAATGGGTCATCGCCAACGGAGATCCCCAGTCCACTACAGCCATCGACAAATAACACATTCCCCAAGGGGAACAAGTCGGCAAACATCAGCAACAGTGGAAGAACACTCCAGTTACCCCCACTGGACCCTAATTCCCAATATAATTCCTCCTACCTAACTGGGCCCGGAATAGTGGATCTATATGGGCTCACTCCAAATTATTTCGACAACCCAGCCCATGAACCCCCTAAACACATTTCCTCTAAATCAGATGCAAGAGGCACACTTGGGCCAGATCAATTTATGGTCCAATATGAACAAAACCACATTTACTATGGACCTGGACCCGACACAGCTGATGCAATGGGTTATGAGGAACCTGGCCCATCTTCAAAGGTTTGCCACCATGGAGCAAAATGTGCGTTATTTTTTATAAGAGCAAACATAGCAAATCTTCCCGAAGAATCGATTCTAGCATAGATGGGTCTGGTGGCGAGTCAGATATGGACACTGATACATGCACAAACTCAAGACCAATCGGGTCCGAGCAGAACAAATTTAATCAGCCAAGAAAATCCAGAGCTAAGGGAAAGAACAACGCTACAAGACTCCTACATCTTAAACGGCCATCCTTTTGGAAATTCCAAGCATAAAGAGCACATCAGTATCCATCCAAATGATAAACGATATGTAGAAAATGGAAATAAAAATCATGTGAAGGGGAAACTAGATAGAGTGGGCTTACCACATTCTCCTTATTCCACTATCTCGGATGTGCCAAAATGGGAGGGAATCAGCAAAGGCCTTTTGGGACAGGAATGTGGGCTAGAGGTTTTTGGGGAGAGTGGGCCAAAACCAATGGAGATCTTAAGCCCAACCTCATTCAATCCTTTGTTAGTCATCTAGTGGCGGGGGATGCCCATGGGGCTTCTTTTGATAAGACTATCTCTCGAAACCTCTATCCATATCCATCATTTTGTTAGCCTTATAGCGGCAGGGTATGGACAAGAGGTTTTGTTAGATAGACCAAATTGTAACAACTTTAACCCATACCCAACAGGCTAATTTTGGCTATATATATATATATATATTGCTTATTTACCCAACAAAAAAAAGAAGCCAAAGAATCTAACTTAGCAAATAAATAAAAAAGTCAAAGGATATATATATGATGAAGTTTTTAGGACCGACTCATGATCAAGATTTTCTCTTTTCTCCACTGATTCTCCAATCTCGAAATGTGCTTGTTGTTGCATTGTTGAAATTGTGTCATTAAGAATCTGTAATAAAAAATAATATTAAAATATTTGATATTGTTATCATTAATTAGTAACCCTAGCACAAATTGAGAGTCAATGCCTATTTGTATGTGAGTGATTTCCTTTTGTTGTGCTAATATTAGGCCAAAGTGTAAGGCAAGCAGTTCGACTTCGTTTGAATTGGTGTGGGATAAATGGAAACTAAATCCAATTATCCAATCACCCTTGTAGTCCATGGATAACACCACCACCCCACCAGTATTAGTAATTTAATTACAGAAGCCATCAGTGTTTAATGCAAGGAATTTATATGGAGATGGTTTCCAGTTGTCAAAAATTTGTTTGATCTAAATGTGTTGATAGTTAAAATCAGTATTGTAAAAATATTCTATACTTCTTGTCATTGTTTCTTTGCAACTAACTAATGATGACTGAAAATATGGCAGTTTCTATTCGACCATAATGACCAACATGCATAGGAAAATGTGGTTGCCCAATGAATGCCTGGATGATGATTTAATGATGTTGTACAATTCGATTTAATTCAAATTTGCAGTGAACATGTATTTTTAATTAAACTCACAACATTAATGTTGAGATTCTTAGAAATACAATTCCAAAACGTTTGGGCTTGTTTACAATGTCTTAATATGTGGTCAGTATATTCATCATATTGATTGCAAACCACAAGTTTCATTAGAAATGATTTTACATTTATGAAGTAAACTTGAATGGGGGATGAGGTTATGAAAACAAACCCAGATGAAGAATTTTAATTTTGGTAGAGAGTTTACTTTCCAAATCCATTTCCATGATGTGTTGGTAATATCATTAAGAATTTGTTTTTGTAGGGACGAATATGCAGTTAAAACCGAAAATTTACCATCATGTGTTAAGGCCCAATATGGTTGATCTTGGTTTGTTAAATAGTAGGGAATGGGTGTGGATCGTATTGTTTGTTTGAATGAATTTGAAAGTGAGAAAAGAAATTCCTGAAGATCAAAACAACTATTCCTAATGATATTGTGCACCTTAAGATCATTATGATTTTTTTTGTAGAGGACCAATAAAATATGATCTTAGAGGCCCAAGTGGAGTCCAACTATCATTAAAAACAAAGATTGATTGTCCATTTCCCACTTTCCATTTTAAGTTTGGTTTACAAACATCCCACCCGTCTAGTATACTTTTC
The DNA here is from genome assembly GCA_026122235.1 of Vinca minor. Classification (NCBI taxonomy): domain Eukaryota; kingdom Viridiplantae; phylum Streptophyta; class Magnoliopsida; order Gentianales; family Apocynaceae; genus Vinca; species Vinca minor. The sequence continues at coordinate 639,636 of JAOCZM010000244.1, read as the reverse complement.
CATAAAGGTAATGGTGAATAATGAGGGTTAATATAATGAAGGCCATACTTATAAGGAATGTAACGAGATTTTGTGATTTGGGCCCAATAGTCATTCTTATTTGTAATAAAACAGTGTCACGCAAGGCCAAGTTTTGATGTTTAGCATTCCTAAGTTGAAGACCTCCCTCTAAATAGGGCAATCATACTTTTTTCCATGAAATAAGATGTAATTTTTTCTTTTCTGGTGTAGTTCCCCATAGAAAATTACGACATATCGAATCAATTTCTTTGGTTGTTGAGGAAGAAAGTTTATATAGTTGCATTACATGTGCCAGTAGTGCGGAAAGTGTTGATTTAATCAAGGTACATCTTCCTGGGTACCTTAAAAATTTGGCTTTCCAGTTGGATAATTTAATTTTCATAATATCAATGATAAATTAGAAGTTGCGGTTTCGAAGAGAGTTGCTTGAACAAGGAAAACCTAAATATTTTCCAAAGTCATTGGATCTGGTAATTTGTAATGTTTGGCATATATTCTGAGCTGATTCTGGATTGATATTCCTTGAAAAAACAACTCTAGATTTAGAAAAGTTGATTTTATGTCCAGATGTGTTAAAGGAGGACAACGACGGGAGAGTTTAATTGGATTCCATAATGAGTCTACTACTGTCTGATTTATACTTAGAGTTAACAATTTCATACTTAGAATAAAAAGGTAAGGAGATAGGGGAACTCCTTGTTTAATACCTCTACTAGGGCTAAAGAAAGATGTTGGACTTCCATTAATTAAGATAGCCAAAGAAACCGATGTTACATAATTCATTATAAGTTGAATAAGATAATGAGGAAAATGAAAAAAGTGTAACATATGATTGATAAATGACCATTCCAAACGATCAAAAGCTTTCTCAATGTCTAACTTAATGGCCATAATAGCCATTTTTCCTTTTTTATGTTTAAATGCAAAAATATTTCCTGAGCTATACTTGCATTGTCTGAGGCTCGTCGATTAGGCAAGAAACTACTTTGATGCAGACTAATAATTTTAGAGAGTAACAATTAGTTTTGTAATAGTTTTATAGATAGTATTGCATAAACTAATAGGATGGTAATGTGTGATAAGTTCTGTTTTTTTATTTTTGGTTTTAAGAAAATATATGTCTTGTTTAGACTTGAAGGTAGATGGCCAGTACTAAAGAAATTAGTAATTAGAGGCATAACTGTTTTTTTTTTCTTTTGTAAAATTCCAATATTTCTGGAAAAAATATTGGATGTAGATCGGATCTAGAATAGAAAATTTTCGTATCCGTTTGTACCTATTTGAAAGTCTATTTTTGGTATTGACTGCATGCCTTTTTCAGTACGATACTAATGTAACTTTAACCATTAACTTTCTATTAAGAGTTGAAAATAATTAACTCCTATAGAAATTAGGTATTTTAGTAATCCTAAAACGGTTACTCCTTTTGCTCCAAATTAAATATCCGAGTTCTTTTTTAAATTTGAATAAAAATTAATGTTCACTTTCTTAGTTTTGGTGTGGATTGGTCTTTCCACTTATTCCTGAAATTCCTATTATCGTGAAATATCCTTTCAAATTTAAATTTGATAAAAATTAATGTTCATTATTTTTAGATAAAAGCTAATTTTCTTTTTTAGGATTAGCTCTCTTTGAGAAAAAATAGATGTTTTTTAACCATTAAATTTAAAATCAAGGTGAAGCAGGAAAAAAAAAAACCTACAGTAAACAAAATCCATGATTTTTTTTTTTAATGTTTTTTTCATAAATCCATGAACACTACACTGGATTAATATTATGTAACTTTCCCTTATAATCATCCGAATAGTTATGATTTTCTCTCACATTAAAATTTTAATTTTGATCCCACAGTCTTTTTTATTAAAAAAAGATATTAGAATATAACACGCAGGTCTTGACATATTGATTCTAGGATAAAATTTTCTATTAATATTTGAGTATATCTTATATCTTCACAACAAGAAAAAAACGCAGTTCGAAATATTGTCTAGGTAGATAGCTTAGTAATCCAATATTCAAGATACTAAAATTAGTAACCAGCAACTAGTTAGATAACAATTCTCTCTCTGATGGAGAGTAAAAGATCCGACTAAGTCGATCAGCCCCTACAATGGTAGGGTTTTCTATGTCGCTGATGTGCGCGTTTTCTAGCCGAACGATGACCCATGTCATCTGTCGTGCTCCTGTTTTCTCGATGTCACCATTAATTCTCAGAATTTTTGGGTTTCACATCACTTTAGGGACATTAAACTTGCTCGACGCCGCTGCTATAACATCAACATGTAAATCTGGTTTTGTTGTAAAAGTATTCCTTTTGATATCATCTGGTAGTTTATCAGGATGCCGGACTGGAGGTTCTCCATTAATGAGGGATGTTTTAGAAAGGAGGGGTGCATGATGTGGAAGAATTAGGATGGGTTATGGAGAAATTAGGGCAGTGGATTTGTTGTATCTGTATCTGTATCGGTTGGGAGTTGGAGAGGCTGAAGGAGAGACGGGTGGCTCGCCAGCGTAAAAAAACAATCAATTGATCGACGAGCACCTATGTGGCGGTGTAGATCAACAAAGATGGAGGCGAGGAAAGAGGAGCTGGGTGAGAGGGTGCAGGAGCATGGGAAATGGGCGGATTCTTGGGCCGAAATGGCACCACTGATTGGGCCACAAAAGGAGCAGGCTGATAAAGCTATTGGGCCAACTAATGAAGAACTAATCAATTATTCTCTTAACGGATCCGCCTCACACTCTGGCCCAAACATCAAATTCGAGCTGGTCTTTTTTGGGCCAGCTAGTATGGTGATGCACAATGATAATGATGATTTTTCACCGTCACCTAATTGGAAGCACAGACCTCCACTAGTTGATGATGTCTTTACTGAATATGTGGTTGACGATTTATTTAATTTTGATGATATGTATCCTACGAGGCTCTTGACCTTAACCAGGGTAAGGTGAAGACCGCTAGTCGGCCCCACCAAGGCCCATGAGTTGTTTTTTCGAGAATTGTCTAGGAATTAAAAATATCTGGACAATTCCGGTTCTAGTGTGCTTCTGTATAGCACACATATCTAGTAGTTTTTTATTTTCCACAATAAAATTGTTTTTTCTTTTATGTCTTATGTTAGGATTACTTTGTGTAATTTTGGATGTAATAAATGTAGGCAACCATCCCAAACTTGGAGAATCACCCATCTACATAGAGTTCTGTTGCAACATGGTTTTGCATGGAGGATTGGAAGCGGACGCTCAGTTCGCATCAGGAATGATCGTTGGCCAAGTATTCTGCACAGGTTTCACCTGATCTCCCCTTCTACTCATTGGCGGAGCCAGGGGGGCAAGTGCCACCCAGTTTTTTCCCAAAAAAAAATTTGTTTATAATTTTAGTTTTGTTTTTGTAACACCTCGTTCCGTGAATATTTTGAATCACTTTACGATTTAAAATTAGATTTTTTAATTCGTGAATTATAGGAATGACACCACTTATATCTTAATAATTTTGGTTAAAATTGTAACAAACTTAAGTGTATAAAAGACTATAATATTTATAAGATTTCATCAAAAAGTTCATAATTACTAATAGATTATAATATAAGATTTTATATATATAAAAAAATAGTCTACAAGTTATAGTCTTATAGACTACAAGTGGCTTTTGACATTGGCTTTGAAAATGATACAAATTTATGGGATTCAAGATTTAAGTTGGAAAATTTTGATATTAATTACGGTTCATTAGACTATGTGGTGTGGACCGTGTGGTCCATATTCGTTCACATTAATAATAAGCCCTCCATATTTCCTCCAAATTCATCTCTAATGCCCATAATATTTCTAAATGGCCTTTTATTTTGGTCTAATCATACAAAAAAGGTCTTTGGGGCCTTTTTATTCAAGCTTGTTCTTTTTGGATTCAACAATCAAACATGATATATATTTTAATTTCCATAGTAAATATTTATTTTTTCTTCTCGAGAGTCCTTCTCTTTGATGTGCCATGCACGTTAATGACAATGAAAACTTTGTAGCTTTGCCATTTTTTTTAAGCCAGAGGACTTGGAGGTTTATGAAGCACTGATCAGTAGAGTGAAAAGGGTGAACAAAATGTGAATAACTCTAGTCTATAAGATTTCATAAAAATTTTTTTTGGCTCCGCCAATGTTTATATGCTTTTATGAATTTATTTTGTCAATGTTAATTGTGCCCCCCCAAAGAAAAATTCCTGCCTCCACCACTGCTTCTACTTATATGGATTATGAAAGTTTGCAGACAAAAACTCAGACAATGGCGAAAGACTTCTGGTTTGCACGTGGCCTCGAGTATGTTTTTATTGAGTCTGTTTGTACAGACATAGAATATTGTACCTATCGGAACTTATTATTTAGTTTTTTTTATGTCCGCGAGTCTTGTAATGTTATAGCCCTTCGACTAGCTAGAACTATCACTTCTAAGAGTAGGGAATCCATTGGAATTCCACCTCCCTATTGTTACTCTTTATATCTTTATTTCTTTAAAAAAAAGCCAACCATTATTTTTTTATCTTTTTTTGATATGTTCTAACTGGTTCTAACCTTTGAAATACCATATCATACTAAATCAATTTATAAAGAAATAAAGTACCGACTATAATGACAGCTTTATACGTGAACAGTGGATAGTTAATTGGTTGATTGACTAAATTCCTACAACGATAACAAATTCAACTGCAACATAGTAACTAAATTAAAAACACCAAAAAAAAAAAATAGAGAGAGAAAATAATAATCCGAGATCTATTGACCCAATCCATATATACATATGATTTATAAAAAAATAAAGTATCGACCATAGTGACAGCTTTATACGTAAACGGGGATAGTTAGTTGATTAATTTACTAAATTCTTACAATGATAACAAATTCAACTGTAAAATAGTAACTAAATTAACGAAAGAAAGAGTAAAAAAAACAAAAAAAGTAGAGAGATAAAGTAATAATCAGAGATCTATTAACCCAATCCATATATACATACACTTCTCTTTCTCTCTCTAAATCTATATAATCTATATTTATATATATATAAATCGATTCTTCTCTGTTTGTTTTTGATTCCTTTTTTCGTCTTTTTCCGATTTAAATTTTGGTGGTGGAAATGGACGGTGGTGCAGCGGCAGCAGCTCAACAACAGCCGGACACGGTCATGTCGGAGGCGGCGGCGCAACAACCTCCTCCTTCATCGCAACAGCAGCAGCCGTATCCAGCAGCGGCTGCCGGCGGTGGTATGGAGAATATTCCGGCGGTTCTAAGCCATGGCGGTAGGTTTATTCAATACAATATCTTCGGAAACATCTTTGAGGTCACCGCTAAATACAAACCTCCTATTATGCCTATTGGTAAAGGCGCTTATGGAATCGTCTGGTAATTTCAATCGAATATCGTTTCTCCTTTGATTCGTGATTTTTTATGTTTTTTTTTGTTGTTTTTCATAATTTTTTGTTCATTCTGATTTTGGTTCGTGCTTTTTGATTGTGGAAGCTCGGCCTTGAATTCAGAGACGAATGAGCACGTGGCGATAAAGAAGATAGCTAATGCGTTTGATAATAAGATTGATGCGAAGAGGACTCTTCGTGAGATCAAGCTTCTTCGTCACATGGATCATGAAAACGTCAGTGAGTCTTTGCTTTTGTTTGTTTTGTACCTTTATGTATGTTTAATCAAAGGATATTTGAAAATTTCGAGCCAAATGGAATGATTCGAAACTGATTGTTGAACAAAAATACAGTTTTTTTTTAGTGCTTTGAAAATGCTAAGCTGTTGTTACTTTCGTATAAGGTGTTTGAGGAGGTTGAGGAGGCAAAAAGAGAGTACCTTGATTACTTTTGTGAGTATGCTGAAGTAAACATTTAGTTGGATATGTGGTGGAGCATTGGTGTCTAAACAAATTTTTGTTTTCAGTTCATGCATTTGTAAAGTATCTGTGAGTGAATAATGTAATGTGAACAAAGGAAAAGAGAATGGTGAGAAGAAACTATTTGAGTAATTGAGGAAATGAGGTTTCAGTTGTCTGTTAATGTACGTTTTAGACTCTGTGACGACATTCGTTGTAACCTGCTTGCCTGGATTAAGTATAATACGAAGCCGAGAGTATGTTGCCTGAATCTATTCAAAATGTTTGGCCACCAATAGTTGTTTAAACCTCTTCTTAAGAAGCAGGAATGCCCGCATGTATACTACTGCTTGCGCTAATACTCTTGTTAAATAGAGTTATATTTGCATTACGGTAGTAGGGTAATTAGTTATAAGCACCTTTTACTAGATGATAGAGCTTGCCACCAATCACATATGCAGCTAATTTGTAGCATGGATGATCAGTACATTATTTTCTCAAAATCTGTCTTGTCCATTTCCAAATTGACCTGAGCTGTTAAGGTATGCTTCCATTCTGAGAGTTCTGCGAGCATAGAAAGCTCGAAGTATGCTCTCCTGGAACGGGGAGAACATTTTGCCTCGATTTAGTTTTTATTTCACAGTTGAGAAACAAGTTTGGCACAATCACTGGTCAGATTTAGAGTGCAGAAAGTAAAAGTAACTTTCATTATTCTATTCTTCTGCAAATTATTTTGAGTAAGTATTGCTTTGCTGGATTCTGTCAAGCAAAATACTTTGCTTCCATAGTGGCTTTACTCTTGCAAATTGGTTTAGAGTATATATCCACAGATACCGAGAGAGGCATCATTGGATTTGACCACAAATTGTACCATGATAGTGTCCTTCCAAACTAGTGTAAGATCTGAGCTAAAGTAAAGCCTGTTTAAGCTGACAACTCTTGATTCTTGAACCTGGTGCAATTCCGATATACGTTGTCCTTCCTCAGTGTGAGATTCCATTTTTTTATCCCATCTGAGATGTGGAAGTCTGTTATTTCCTAATCTGTAGAAGCCCTGAACTTGTCACTAGAAGGATATTACCGACTGACCGATTAGCACAAACCTAATAGCTTCACGCTTCTTGACCCTAATCCTGTTTGTTCATGACAATATTCACATTTTCACCTGATACTCTTTGAAATACTTGACACTGTAGGTAGTAGAGACTATTTCATTGTCCAACGAAAATTCCTCTAATTAGGTTACAACTTTTTTCAGTCTTCCATCTTCGTTGGAAACTTTGAACGCCATGCAGGTGAACCTTTTATGCATAAGCATGAAATCACGAGTGCCATATTGAATTTTTACGATCAGTTTTGTATGTTCTTTGTTCATAGAAGATGGAGATAGAAATCTGAACCAATCTGTTTAATAATTATAAAATAATGGCCAAATTACATTCTCATCGATGTAGAGATATTAAGATTTTCTTTCTATTCTTCGTTTCGTTCCTTTTTTTTTTCAAGGAGGGATCTTTTAAGTTGAATTCTGGAAGATTTGATTAGCAAAAGCTTCTCTGAATAAAGTGCTGGAGAGGAAAATTTTGGTGATAGTGGTGGAATAAAGCAAAACTGTCTTTCTCCTGTTACAGTGTCGTCGAGTGGGCATTCTAAAGCTTGGTTACCTTGTGGGTGCATGCACCACTTGACATTTTTGTCTTTCTTATTTAACTACTAACCTGAATGCTCTGCAAATGGCATTGAAAAGTTTTACAATCACTTAGATGCTGCTGCTCTGTGTGCGCTGTGCGCGCGCGAGCATGTAGAACTTCAGATGGTAATTCAATGGAAATTTAAATGTGGCTACTCTAGTTCTTTCCATAGTTTTTGCACTATTGCTATATTCCCTTTTTTTTTCTTTCCTTTTTTTTCCGGGTCAAATCTTAGCTATGTAAATGAAATGAGCCTACACTCTTCGCCATTTTATTTCTTCAAGTAATGAAAGCTTCAAACTGGTGTAATTGACGTGCCTTTACTTGGGACTATTTTTCCTGATGCCATGGTGACCTGATTGACCTCAACTTTGCTCAGAAGTACCAAAAGGCCAAGTTTGATATGATTGTTTGGAAATTTGGTTTCGATAATTATGTGTACAAATCTTGTGGTGGAGCAGCTTATACATATTCATGCTACCTTTGATTTTGTTAATCTGGGAAATCGGAGATCTCTGCAGTTCATGCGTACCTGTAATTTTAGTTTCAAGTACACTGTTTCTCTGTTTGATCTTTTATACTGCAATAACACCGTTTTATCTTTTTGAGTAGCTGAACATCATTGTACTGTTTTTGCTAATTGAATATATTGTAGCGAAGATAGGTGAAGAAATGTAGCAAACCGTGTCTCATATATAGTGATCACATGATATCTATGAGGCCCATAATACCCAACAGAAGTTCCATTAACAAAGCAACATGACAGAAAAAATATTTAGCTTGTTACTGTTTGTACTTGTTATTTGGATGTAGCTATTGCTGCAGTTTGGTTTTTTTTTTGTCATTGACAGTACCCCTTGTCTTTGTCCTTCAGGTCGTGGCAATCAGAGACATAATACCCCCACCTCAGAGGCAGTCGTTTAATGATGTATACATTGCATATGAACTTATGGACACTGATCTTCATCAAATCATCCGTTCTAATCAAGCATTGTCGGAGGAGCATTGCCAGGTTCTTTTATGATCTTTCTCTTCCCTTACCCACCCCCTTTTTTTCTCGAAATATTTGTTTCTCAAAGCTATCCTTAGATGGAAAAACTATATTTTGTAGATGATTTTTACCAGATGCTAACTGGACATTGGAAAACCTATTCATGAGTCAATTCTGAAGTATATCTAGCTTATGATAATTGCTGCTAGAAGTCCTATATTTTCCTACATCAACCAGACCTCCCACACTGAACCTATTGATCTCAAATTTCCATTATTGTCAATTGACAATAAATGCAATTATGTATACTCATATGATATCCTTTTCCCTGCCCATGCCTCATTTTATGTTGATGGCTGAGTCGAACTTGTTTGGCAAGAGCCTTCCTAAAGTGCTTCCAGATCTGGAAAGCATAAGACAATAGTTTCTCTTATAACTGTTCTCTCTTTAATTGGTTCAATTTGGAACTTAGCATGGTGCTTATTGAACACTGCAAGAATGAATAAGTATAGTTCTACATACTGATAGATTTGTGGTTAAGATAAGTTTGTTTATGATTGTTTTGACACCCTGTTAACTTGATCTTTTGAGGATATCGAGGGATTATGTTTATGGCTGAGACTAAATCATCTATTGTTCGCTAAAGTCATCTGATTGATAGAAACTCCCCAAATTTTACTCCACGAACACAATTACATAGGATCAGTATGCTCACCTTTTCACCTGTCATTTTGTTGCTTACAAAGCAGTAATATCAGTGTCAACTGGATTTCAGTTTTTGCATAACTAGTGTTGAACGTAACACATTTCAGTCACACATTTCGTATTTAAGACCCTAATATCCGGTGTTGTGAAGATGACAGCATGGGACTTGGGTGCTTTTCGTCGCCTTTAGCTGAGCAATTTTTAGAGTATATTCAATTTTATCTATTTGGAGCTTTTATTATTTCCATTTTCTGTATGTAACTGTAGTATTTTCTCTACCTATTTATGTGGTTTTGTCCATTCAATTATTGACTTTGAAATTAACAGAATTTGTATCACTTGTGCAGTATTTCTTGTACCAGATCCTCCGTGGGTTGAAATACATACATTCAGCAAATGTTTTACACAGAGATTTGAAGCCTAGCAATCTTCTCCTGAATGCCAATTGTGATCTGAAGATATGTGATTTTGGATTAGCTCGTGTAACTTCTGAAACTGATTTTATGACAGAATATGTTGTTACCAGATGGTATCGAGCACCTGAGTTATTGCTAAATTCTTCTGATTATACCGCAGCAATTGATGTATGGTCAGTTGGTTGCATTTTTATGGAACTGATGGATCGAAAGCCTTTATTTCCTGGTAGAGACCATGTCCACCAGCTACGTCTACTTATGGAGGTATCTTTCCTCAATGAATGTTGCGACATATTTCTAGAAAATTTATGTTTGATAGTTGGGTGCTTATGTCTACATCGGTATCTTATGGAGGTTCTGGGTGTTATAATAATTATAATTATAAATAATTTGGGTCAATTGAAGCATATGTTATGTACAATTTCATCCAATAATCTGGGTTATTGAATTGAATCAGTGATAGTTTCACACACTGTATGGTCCAAACCGATTCAAGAAGTTACTTTTTACCTATGTAATCTTCCATACATCAATATACTGTGCAAAAAGTTCAATAATTATGACACAACTTCGTCGAGAATGTCCCTGAAATCTGGCACACATGAAAACCTTTTTTTTAAGGTAAGAAAACATTTATTTTAGACTATTAATTATTATTCTTTTTTTAAATATTGGATAGGATGAAAAATATATTTAGTTTCTTTCTAAATGTATATAGTTTACTGGTGCTTTCTCTATTTTTAAGTTCGTTCCAACTCAAGATTTATGGTATGGCCAAAAAAAAGGGTATGAGCTAACAGGTTTCAGCTTTTGCCTTTAGTTTTCCTTACCTAACTCGTGATCCTTCCAAATGATATGCAACTTCAACCAACTTTTTCCCGGACGGAAAAGGAACCAAGAAACACTGGTACTCTCTTAAGTCGAGAACTTCTAACCAAGGGATACACCTTGTAACTCATTGAAACCTCTGCTCACTTTCAGAATGCAAACCTTCTTAAGAATTTCTAACATCTGCATACTTTTTAAACATGTGCCTCCTTCAGGCTTTTAGCATACTTGTATTTATGTGCTCGAGCATAATGAAGAAACTGTTTGAATGCAGCTAATAGGAACTCCATCAGAGGAGGAACTGGGGTTTCTGAATGAAAATGCAAAAAGATACATAAGACAGCTCCCTTTTCATCGTCGGCAGTCACTGTATGAGAAGTTTCCACATGTACACCCTGCGGCAATTGATCTTGTTGAGAGGATGTTGACATTTGATCCAAGACAGAGGATTACAGGTAAGGAACATGATGATCTCGATAGATATTTCAGCTTCAAATTGTTATATCCCTTTCTCTTTTTGCATCATACAAAGGTGAATTGCCTGCATGTTACCACGTCCTTAAAACGTATGCTTCTGGTAGTTGTCACCGTATTCTAGCATAGTCTGCATATATAGCTTACCTATAAAGTTCTGTGCATTCTTAATGTTTTCCCCCATTAATTTAATATTTACGGAGATCATATCAGCTAGTTTATTCTTCCATTCCTTGATTTATTGGTATCATTTCAAGAGAAAAGAAGGATAAAAATTTCCAATAGCAAAGTTGCCAAACTATGTTATCACGTCACATTTCCTTCCCTTGAACCCAAAGATTTAGGCCACCTTCTTCATAAAGATTCTGTCCCAAAAACTTCAACCCAAACTGTTTAAAGAGGTTCAGGTGAAACGCAAGGATGCCACTGTTGATGTGAATTTGTAGGATTACATTTTTCAGAGAGAGAGAGAGAGAGATATGACGAGTCATTTTATTTGGTTCGTGATTTGATAATTTCACATAGTAAGGAGATAATTGAAGGGATTCATGGGCGGAAACTCGTTCCAAACACCCATGAGTCCTCCCCTGAAGGATCCGCTCATACGAAACCGAGCCCGAAAACAGCGATAAAGAACTTACATGTTTCGGATTCAGAAGCTACTTCTTGAATGGAGGATGACGTTTCTTGATCGGGTTTCTACCACCAGGGATTTCCCCTGCGGAATATCCCTCTACTCAGTATCCACGCGACGAAACGAGCGGCGATTGCTAGCTCTTCGTCTCTCGAGTTCGGGAATTAGAGAAGGAAAAAGGGAAGGCGAGAAAGAAAAAACGGTTTTTTTTTCTTTGGTCTAGGTATTTCGGCTGATCACAACTTAATCCCTCAGGGTTTTCGGGTTAAGAGATGTTATATAGAGTGTGGGAGTTTGTTCCCGAACAACTCCCGTGTCTACTCAACTTCTCTCAGTGCTGGGAGACTCCGAATCCCACGTCCCTAGACTCTGCTGGTAGTGGGAGTCTTTATCGGATAATGGCTCCCACGTAATCCCAGCTTACGGTTAAATACCAAAATTGCTCCCTATCTCTAATTCGAATAATAAACACTTTATTATTTTCGAGAAAAACATATGTCGGATACAATGAACCTAGACACTTTCTAGATTCATTGAATCTGACATGAAGCTCGTTAGCTTCGTCTATGCGTGTGACCATGTAGGTTCATTTCACAATGGCAATGAAAACACACTTGTTAGTAGTGTGAGTTCATAAGTCACAAGCGGCCCCTAGCAGGACATTGTGACTACCCAAAGTGAATGAATTACAACGGAACCTAATGTCAATCCACTATTTAATCCCTTTGTCTCGCGATATCCTAATTAAGCATAAGGCATGGTGGTCGTCACCCTTATTAAGCTTAATTATATTTATGCTCGATCTCCAGGTAGACTGTTTCGACAAATAGCATTTGATAACCACTTTATCAAATACATTTGAGCTACGACCATGCATTTAAACAGTCTTTCCCTATCGAGGGGCCCCATGGATATTTCTCTCTAATAATAGAGAGGGACAAATTCCTTACAATGTCTCTCACATTCAAGCTATGATAGGACACTACATCCGATCATCAGTCGTATTGATTACTCTGTTACAAGTAACGTCCGACTGAGTCAAAACGTGGCTCCATTCATACTAGAATCAATGAAGACATAAGGTCTAAGGATTCTAAAATAGTATTGAGGAAGTAATACTTATGACTTAAGACCATGAAGTATTACTTCTCTGCGGAATCAGTCCAATACAATGTATCCCTATATATTGCATCTATGATGTGATTTGTATCCATTACACATGATCAGTAAAACAAGATCATCAATCAACAATCATACTAGTTTTATTTCATAGTAATTAAGCATTTACATAAAACTAGGGACTACTAGAATAGTAATTACATAAGCTAATGAGTTTTACTATCAAATCACACATTTGATAATCAAAAGCAAAATTAACTATTCTATTATATGCTCAAAAGATAATAAAACGCACAACATATGCTAATGGTCCTAGGGCATTACTAACAATAATGTCTTCCTTTTTTAAACTGTTGGAGAGAGAGAGAGCTGCTATAAAAGTTAATTCTAGTACCTACTTATTTCAGAATACAGTCAACCAAACTGTTTAAAGAGGTTCAGGTGAAACACAAGCATGACACTGTTGATGTGAATTTGTAGGATTACATTTTCCACAGAGAGAGATGCTATAAAAGTTAATTCAAGTTCCTACTTATTTCATAATACAGCCAACCAAACAGGAAATGACACTCGCTCGAAAATGGCCAACCATATCGCTTACCCAAAATTAGTGGGAACCTAAAAACTCCAGAAGAAATGAAAAATGGATGAGCAAACCAGATTATTTGATAATATCAAGTCTGCAACGTCCTTTATATCATAAACTTCTTGCTTCTGGTAGTAATGAGGGAATGTGGTTACATCCTTCAGAGTGCTAACTACTTTTTTGATGGTTAGATCATCTTAGAGTTATAGTTTTCAGGGTCTTCCACAGATTCAATCGGCAATCAAACTTGTTACAGACATTCATTTTTTTTTCTTCAAATACAAGTAGGAATAAGTACCTAAAAACAACTTCAACTCTTCCAATGTCCTCTTCTCTGCTAACTCGCCACTGCAGATGTAGAAAAAGAGGTAGCACATGAGGTGGCGGGTTTGGCTATTGGACTGCAAATCCTGGAATGACGGTTCGACCCGGTCCTTGGCCCCAAGGAGGGTTGAGCAGCCCTAGTTGGTAGTGCTTAAAGTAAAAGAAAACAAACTTAGAGCTGGATCCTGGTTGATGAAAATTGATAAAGTCCGGTTAGTATGTTCTACAGCGAAAGTCCACAAGGATTTATGACCCGGAATTAAGTTCTTGAATGCTTTTGAGTCTTGTAATCCTATTATTCTTTGTAACAAGGTTGATAAAAATGTTAAAGAGTTCCATAGAAAATAGATGGTTATTGAAGCTGTGAAAACTGAAAACATAAGATATTGATATTTCACATAGCACGAAAAATTGACGTTTCATCTCGTGAACAAAGTATAATCTTGTGCGAAAGACTTTTTCTCAAACATACAGAGGTAGTTGAATCTAGCAGTCTCTCTGTTATTTTATTTTATTTCAGTTTTGTTTATGTGAGATCGGCTTTAATCCGTATTCTGCAATTTTCAGTTGAAGATGCATTGGCACATCCATATTTAACGTCACTCCATGACATCAGTGATGAGCCTACTTGCATGACTCCTTTTAGCTTCGACTTCGAGCAGCATGCCTTGTCTGAAGAACAAATGAAGGAGCTAATTTATAGGGAGTCTCTGGCATTTAATCCTGAATATCAGCAAATGTGAGAAATAACCATCTGCTGCTTATTTGTTGTTGAATTAATTAGTGTGATTCGAATATTGAGATAATTTATTTTTGTTTCCTTTTCGGTGTACATATGATCCATCCAAGATTTGGATTGCTTTGCCATTAGACATCTTATTATTAGCACTTTGGATTGAACTATTTGTTATGTTGTTTGTATTGGGTGAAAACAAAAATTTCTCCTGTATGGCATTTCTAATTCTTCATTTCTCACTATTCTTTTTGTTTTCCTTTCTCATTTTTGAAGAGATATGCATTATATACCTTTTGTCTTCATTCCTGAGATGTGACTGCTCTTGTTTCTTCTTCACAGGCTTTCTTTGTCGGAAAACAAATAAGCCGTGGGGAATAACGGTTTCGCCCATGTTTCCCACAGCTTATTTGCGTTATGCACTGTGCTGAACAAAGGGTGTTCCGCACTGGAACTTACTTTGCTTTCTTTAGGATCAAACATACTGGTTCAGAATCTGTTTTTTTTTGCATATAAGATGCTAGGGTTTCTTTGCCTATTTCATCTTTTTTAACCCTTCATTAGTAAATCTTTGTTATTAGATGAATGGAAATTGAAGCAGATTCTGACGGACAAAAAACAAAGAGGGTAGAGATATGCAGAAATAACCTTGTTTTTGTCTCATTACAGCCCTGTTTTCCTTTTCTTATAAACAGTTGTTTATAGCATTTATTTAAAATAAGTTATTATTGATATGTTCTAAATAATCTTAACTATTCATCAATTAAGTTTATAGATAGCATTGTCAAACTTATTCATCAAATAGCATTGTCAAACATAATCAGATTGCTCCGACTAAAGAATCGTCTAGGAGCATGGTAAAATTCGGGAAGAGAGTCACGAAGATTGTCCCGGAATTGAGGGTCGTTTGCATTGTTCCGATGACGGCGTGTTCGTATTTTTGGAGCAAAAGTTTCGAATACTATGTTCAGTACGGACCTCCTCAATATCATTCCAACTCATCCAAATACCACAATCGGTGCCCCTTCCTCCTCCATGGCAGAAATATTTCTTTGACTTACTTGTGCAGGAACAAGAGCAGGTTTTTGGATCTTTGCACTTGATGTAGAAGTGTTTATCAGAATAGGTTGAACCCATTTATCTTAATCATGTCTTCGAGCAGTTCATCTTCTAGTTTAGTAACTCTTCCCGATTCAAACCTCTGTTTCCTAAGGAGAAGATCAAACATGTCTGGATGAGGATTCCAAACCCCATGACGCACTGTAATCACAAGAAACAGAACAAGGTGCTGTGACCAGTAGGAGTGCTCAAATGAGGAATGAAGGTATCCCTTTAGAATAGAGATTAGTTTTCCCGAAAGACCGAGCTTTAAGAACGAACGAGTTGTGGTTCGCCAATCGCTATGTCCGGCTTAAGATTCTTTCTATTCAACTTTTCAAGCCAAGAGTCCAAGTCCGCAAAAGACTCATTTTAAACGGATCAGATTGGACTTAGTCCGTTTTTTTGTGGACTTCAAAATGTAAGTCCATACCTAGTCTGTTTATAGTTCGCGGACTACAGACCGGTTCGCGGGTAAATGAATTTTTTTCTTTGAAATATCAACCCGTCCACCTATATATTATATAATTTTATATATAAATATATAACTTGGAGCATTATATTATACAATTGTATATGTATATGTATAAGCATAACTTGGAAGGCTAAAACATTAAAAATGCCACCATAACACTATTATATAATAATATAAAAATATATATAACTTGGAAGTGTAACATATAAAAAAAAATCCAAACAAAAATTAAAAGAATCATAACCTTAACATTAAAGAAAACACATAATGCAAATACAAAAAATAAATGGGAAATTTTGTAGGGTTGTGAAATTTTTTGAAAACTATATATATTATTGTTTTGCGGACAGTTCCACAAAGTCCGTGTTTAAATAGACTCGGACACAAAACACCCACTTCTAAATGGATTTGAAATGTGAAGTTCAAGTTTAATCCATATAAAACGAACTCAAACCGATCTGTGTACTTCGAGTCCATTTGATGTGCTACTTATAGATTTATACAGATTTTTTTTGCTTGAAAGGGACTTGATGTATATTTCTATAAACCGTGAGTCGTGGTTGGTGGTACCTTGACTTTATCCCTTAATTATAATGTTAGGAGTTCGATTTTTGCCAATAGAAATGAAGCACATTTCATGCCAGTGATATCTCCCGCGGTGAAGAAGATTAGGCACAACAACTGATGGTGGTCTAGATAAAAAAAAAATGTATATTTCTAATAAAAAAAAAGAACATAACACAGAAACAGAATCAGCTTGCATAACAAGAACAATACCATCCTCCCAATCACTCGTCACTAAATTTTCTCTGTAGTGGTTGGGGTGTTCATGGTTCGGTTTACTTTAGTATTACACATTTTTCAAACCAAACTGAAATATTCGATTTGAAAATTTTGAAACCAATCCAAACCATTCAAAAATACAAACTGTGCATTCGGTTTGGTTTGGTTTTGGTTATTCGATTTTTTGTAAGATACAAAATATATTGATTATAAACTAAAAATAAAATAAAATTTTTTTTATATAATTATTTAGCTGCTAAAAATATAAAGAAAAATATCTATTATTTTCACAAGTTAAACACAATAAAGAAAACAAATTAATGAAAGATAAATTATTGATCTTAATTCTTAAACTTCAAACAAATTATAGTGCAAAGTTATAGTACAAGAAAAAAAGAAAAACAAAAACAAAAATTAACACAATTATTAGTTTAAAATAAAACAAAAGCGTAAGGTGAATCTAAAATCACATACCAACTTACGTATCTTCAATATCTTACTTTAGCACTTGAAGAACTTGTTTGTTATAAATAAAAAAAGTTAAATATATTTTATTGCAAAAGAGTCATTTAATATATATATTCGGTTTGATTTGGTTTGAATTATATATTTTTTTTAAACCAAATCGAAAGTTAGGTTTTAATTTATTCCAAACCAAAATAAGTCCAATACACCGCTCATGAACACCCCCATAGTTAGATTAAGTAGGTGAAGCTTACTAGTATTAAAGACGGCAACACTTATGAGAGCATTGACCATGTTGATAAACCTGACAAAGCAATATAAAGTTATTTTCTCTATAGTGATTAGATTAAGTAGGTGAAACTTACTAGTTTCAGAGATGGCAACACTTATGAAACCATTGACCATGTTGATAAACCTGACAATGCAATATAAAATTGATTCTTAATTAACTTGAATCCATGGCCTTTACCTTGGAGAAGCCTAGAGAATCAAAGATGAGATCAGCTAGGCTAAACCCACTTGTCCGACAGATAAATTTCAATAACTATTCTTTAATAGCTAAAATAAATCGTTAATTGTAACTGAATAACGAACAACCATGGACTTATTGTATAACCGATGAAAAAGAAATTATCTGTCGAGATTGTATCAACAAGATGCCAATAAAAACCCTGTAAGCACGGGAACCAAATTGTCTTTTCCATTATAGTCCAACTTACTACAGCTAGAGAGATCCTTTCATAAAGAAAAATATTTTACAAGGTTTTAAGTAAATAGGCAAATTCTGGATAACATTCTACAATAACATACATATAGCAACCTCTATCTTCTTAATCTCACAGATGGTTACATCAACAGAAACTTCAGTTGGCCTTGGAATTTAGAGTGTGTCTAAACAAAAACTCCGGCGTCCACTGTTTTGAAAGGAGATTAATAATCATCAGCTTTTTATGCTTCCGAAAAATCTAGAGAGCGGCAAAGGCCCGCCGACAGCCTCTTCATTCTGGCTACTGGATTTCTTTGATTTTGACCGATGTTTCTTCTCTTTCTTCCTTCTTTTAGACTTTGATTTTGATTCTCTGTCTTCATCATCACTACTTGAAGATTCTGAAGACGAACTTGAAGAACTAGAGTCGGAGGATCTCCTTGAATGCTGTAGATAATATGTCATTATATGCTACCTTAATTTATTTAAAGTCTCCACTATCTACCAGAAACAGAAGATTATCAAGTTAAAAAGCTTAAAACGTTCGAGCCCAAACCTCAAGATAATATAAGTTCCTCGGGATAAAAAGATTCAGTTCAAGTTGATTCAAACTAGAAACGGAAACATTCCCGAGCCAGAACTAACAGTGTCAGGCCCCAATCATACCAAGGGTCAGTGTTGCAGAAGTCGCCAGTCGGGCGGCAGACAGGGAATTAGCGACTAGTCGGCGTAGTCGAGACTAGTCGGCGACCCTAAATTACAATGTATTTTTTTAAATTCTGTTATCATATATATTATACTAGTCAGCATATACAATATATACAATATATTTAATTTCATTGGAAGCACTTTTTGTCTAGAAATACAGTTTTATTTCAATAACTACACCAAAAGAAAATGACTTTAAAAAAAAAAAATTATATGCAGTTTTGCAAAGCCTCCACTCCAGACACAAAAAATGACTGCAAAAATCATACAAGTGTCTTATAATTTTTTTATTATGGGAATGATCAATTTAATTCTCTTGATTAAGAACATGTGTGCGCCTAATTATCAATTTGAAATAAGCAAGAGAAAATATATATTTTTTTATTTCTCTGCCCAAAATGACGTCGTTTTGGGAAGAAACCCGATTTTTTTAAAAAAATCAACCGATTTTGACCGACTAATCCGACTTTTGACCGCCTACCCCGACTTTTGACAGATTTTGTTCAGAACCGATTTTCACCCGATTTTAGAGTTTTCTAGGCGTTTGGAGGCCGACTACCGATTAATCGACCGACTAGACCGATTTTTACAACACTGAAGGGTTGGCTCATATTTGCATCATAACCATCACCTCTCCTAGATCTAATATGCAGGTTGCCAATGGATTGCCTGGATATAGGGGTCCACTAGAATCCCCATTCTAGACTAGTAAAAATGTTGATTCTCTAACATGAATATTACCAGGAAACTTCTCTTATTTGGAATGAGATTTTGATATTCTCATATACTGATTCCAATCTTAAGAAGAGCAAGGAAACAAATTGGAAAAGAAAATAATTTCAACACACCTTCCTTTTCTTGCTACTGCGTTTCTTTGAATCCTTCTCCTTCTTATCTGAGGAAATGTCACGGCATAAGGTTAAAATTCATTACATATTTGTATACATGAAGAAATTTCCTTAGATTAAATGAACCTTTACCTTTTCTTCGACCTGATTTACTGCTTGAGTGATTTCTTCCATGTGCTAGTTTGATTGCCCTTTCAGCATCTAGCTGAGCCCGGTACTCCCTCATCATTCTATCTTTATCAGCTTCTAACTCCCCTTTTTTCATTTCTTCTTCCTAAAAGACATCTTGTAAGAAAATAACAAGCCCGCAACTTACGAAAGCAAAGGACTAACACAAATAAAAGTATTCACAGGAGGTGATGGAAGGACAACAAAACGGATACTCCGGGTGTTGAAGACTACGGATACACAAGACGTTAGAGACGTGAAACACAAAGAAATAGCAGCAGCAGCACTAAACAGCAACCATAGTCAAAGGGGAAATAGCCCAGTTATGTAGTATGGTTTCTTAAGCGTATACATTAATTAGTGAAGCCCTCGCTTTTCTAAGAAATTGTAGATTTCATTTGATTATTTTCCTATTTGGGAAGGCTCAGTGGGTCCCATGCACATAACAACATAATCAGTCATGATATGACTAAAATGAGCTTAAGATGGCTTAACGAAAGATCAAATGATGACCTTCGCAGGCAGATAATAAATAATGCTGTAAATAGACATAAATGCAAAAGAGTCTTGCACACCAAAAGTAGAAATCATCGAAAACTTGGAAGCCAGAAAGAAGATGGAGAGGAGATAAGCTAACAGGCTGGAATTTTGGAGAAGGGACATCAAATGATTATTTAAGAGACACGATATAAATAAAATTCACATCCTTGCGTCTAAAACAAATCAGCATGTTTAGTTAGAGTCTTTGGTTAAACAGTATGGCAGCCGGGCAGGCATATTTGGTGCAAAACCGTTAAATGACCTGGTCTTCATGCACATGATCAACTTACCGTGGCGACTGTTTGCTAAGATTAAGAATAAATTACTAGGTTCTGCATGTTTTCTTAAATGAATAATATACCGAGACCCTTCACATATCTAAGTAAAAGAGTTAAGTCTTCGTTTCTAGAATAACAATGGAGCTTCAGCTCTTTCTAACGGATGTGGTATTTCTATAATTTTAAACCAAAGCTATCATTTTACGAGCCTGAAAAGAAACATGTTGTAGCCAAAAACCGCAAATTCATCCCATCCAAAACCGAAAATGGACCAGAAATAAAAGCCAGATTGCCTGCAACCACCATTCTTTAATATAACTATATTGACGCGTGTTACTATCCAACAGAAAAACAGAAAAAGGGGGAAAAAATAAAAGTAGATGAACAATTATTCCATAAAAGTAACTGGAGAATTACCCTTTGCTTCTTTTTGTACTCTTCCCAAGTGACTGTATGAGAAGTGTTGAGGCTGGCCAAACGAGCAGCATGCCACTCTGGTGAATGAAAAGAACCATCCATCTGCGAATGTCCCATCAGAAAAGTACAAGAACAGACAACCGTCGCGATTCTATTTCATGATTTACCAATATAAAGTTGCTAATAGGAAAAATAACGCTAGACAAGAAAGCACCTACAACACAAATTAGGTGCATCAATGCTTATTAATTCACTCAAAGCTTAACCACATAATGACAGACAAGTATCCTATCTAGCTTAATACCAATACAAATGAAAATACTTTCTCTGAATTCTAACTATGAACAGCAGGACCAGTCAGGGACGAAGACATGGGGGCCGGGTATAGTAAATTTTATATGTAGTTCGGAATATTTGATCAAATTCGCCCCCAACATTTTTTTGCAGTTTTTATATGTAGTTCGGCATACTGTTGCAGTTTTTCGACCCCCAAACCTAAAAGTCCTGTCATCATCCCTGGACTAGCAGAATACTAGGATCGGTAATGAATCCAAAATCTCGACCAATCCCTTAATACAAAATTCCAAGCATCCTTGAGAGAGAACCAAAAACAACATAACCAAGTTTAACATGCAAAGTACTATCGTTACCACTTTCATAGAGATTCTAATGTTATTCATTAATCCCATATTAAATTCCGAGGCCGTAGTAATTTCTTCAAATATTATACAATTCTTAACTTCATATTAAGGAACAAAGCATCTACCTTTATTCTTAACATGGCATACACAACTTCAGTATGGCGAAGATCTAAACAAAGAAGGACCAATCAACATCTCCATAAATCATACATAATCTTCTACTATCATTGCGTCAAAGATACTACTAAAGATTTAAGAAATACATAAAAAAAACTATAGTTCATCCGGATTCACAGCAAGTTAAGAATACAAAAGTATATTGCAACATTATTCACTACAACACCACAAATATTCTCCCGTCATTTTCTATTGCAAAGTGAAAATTCATACTCAAAATTGAATCCTGCTGATTCTTGATTACTCCTCTACATTCTGACTTCTGAGCAAATGATTTTCAATTTAATTATACTAAGAACACTTGGCCTCTTTCCCAAAAATTCAATAAACTCCACCAACTTAAAAATAGGTGCAATGACAATAACATAACTCATTAAGTCCCTAATAATTGGGTATTTGCGGGGATAGATATGAGACAAGCCTAACATTTGGGAATAAATACACAAAGTAGCTACTTTCAGAATACCATCGAAACAAATCGATTAGAGATAGACCTAATATTTGACAATGAATGCACAAATTAGTTGCTCACGGAATACCACGGATACCGTTACATTTGCTACGAAATCATCCACACAAATCAAAGTCAAAAGGAATTAGAGAAAGCAGATTCAATAACCATTTTTGTTTATGTGCATATTATCATTCTTATTTCAGTTAGCATACAAAGCATTTATGTGCACTTTATTCAATATACTAAGTTTTTTTTTTAAAAAAAAAAAACCAATTGAGAAAAAAATATAAATAAAGAAATACAGAAAGGGATGATGGTATGGAAGGGTACAAACCATGCCATCATTGATCTCTTCAGGAGCAGCAGCACCATTGGCGCCGACCCTTGACCTCTGCATAGCTTTGTACGCTTGATTTTTCCCCATTTTTTTCTCTAAACCAAAATCCACGAAAACAAAAAAGGAAAAAACAAAAACCCAATCGAGAAAACAAGGCAAATGAATTTCAAGAAACCTTCTAATAAAGAAGGGTTGAGAGATTTGAATTTTGGGGTTACTGTAATTTTGATTTCTTCACTCAATTTTGTTTGTGATGATTATAAATTTGTGTAAGAGGATTGGTGGACTTTGGGGACACAGGTTTTTTTTTTGTCCTTTATCATAACTCCAATTATGAGAGTATATGCAATGTTGGACCTTAACTATTTTTGCTTTTCTTTTTTTAGACATAAACAATTTTTTTGTACATTATTAGACTTTATCTTTTTACTGGCATTCATAAATGAAAAAAAATGAAAATCCGGCCAAAATGTGGCCGTTGAGTAAAACGGTATCGTTTGATTGAGGGGCAAAATAGTCAAATTACAAAAATAGAGTGGATACTCATAGTTGGACTTTAACAATTTCTACTTTTCTCTTTTTAGACAAACTATTTTTTTTTGTACATTATTAGACTTTATCTTTTTATGGGCATTCGAAATGAAAAAAAAATGAAAATCCCAGCTAGAATGTGGTCATTGAGTAAAACGGTGTCGTTTTTCCCAACTTTCTCCCCATTTTCCTTTCCCATAACGGTGGATGGTGGTGTTTAGCTGGGAGGGAGGGAAAGGAAAATGGGGAAGAGGTTGGGAAAATGGGTCGAACCTTTACTTTTCAATACCATATTCAACTTTTACTTTTCCCATTCCACTCGAACCTATCCCATTATTTCCATTTCCTCCCTTAGTATTTCTCATAAATCTATTCTCATCTTCACCAAGAAATCCGCCAAAATCTATTCCGCAAGATTCACGCAAAGATCCCCATTGTCGGCCCTCAAGAACACAATGGAGTCGCCGACAACAAGCTTTTTCGGTTCACAAAATTACTCCAACTGGTAGTAAAAAGATGCCGGGCGAGGGTACCTCTACAGATATGCTGAAATTTCCAAACCTCGTCAGTGAACATCCTTGACTAGAATAGTACATACTGACAATTCAAATCGAATAATCTAGCCTAGGAAATATAGTCTCGAGCCACGATACGAGAGCAGAGGTTCAAAATCCAATAACCCTAATATCATCATCGAATCAAAATCATGGGATTGCAAAGCGGAATCATTGGTGTTACGGAATGAGGTTCAAAATGAGTTTTTATTTCTTGCTTCGTTTTGGACCTTTGTTTTTGGATTATAATTATGGAGGAGCATGGTGGTGGGATGATGATGTTACGCCGGGAGGGAGAATGATGATGGTGTTTAACCAAAGGGAGGGAAAGGAAAATGGGGAGATTGGGAAAAATGGGTCGGGTTTGCAAAGCGGGTTGATTTTATTTTTTGACTATTGTGCCCTTTAGTCAAACGACACCGTTTTACTCATCGACCACATTTTGGCGGATTTTCATTTTTTTTCATTTCGAATGCCGAGTAAAAGATAAAGTCTAATAATGTACAAAAAATTTGTTTGTCTAAAAAGAGAAAAGTAAAAATTGTTAAAGTCCAACTATGGCTATTCACTCTATTTTTGTAATTTGACTATTATGCCCCTCAGTCAAACGACAACGTTTTACTCAACGACCACATTTTGGCCGGATTTTCATTTTTTTTTCATTTCTGAATGCCAGTAAAAAGATAAAGTCTAATAATGTACAAAAAAATTGTTTGTGTCTAAAAAAAGAAAAGCAAAAATTGTTAAGGTCCAACATTGCATATACTCCCCTCCAATTATTTGAGATTAATATTTTTTTTGGTTGTATATTATGATGGATAACCGAAATGAACCGATGTTAAAAAAAAATAAACAACTGAATTTAATATGATTAATACTAGCAAATGACATGTGTTATGCACGAAAATACTAAATTTTAAATTATTAATTTAATAATTATACAATTATATTTAGAACAAAAATTCGTTAACTTTAATCTTTCAGAAAACAAATAAGAAAATTCAACATGATGGTCAAGTAATATGACTTGTATTGAGTAACTAAAAAATATAAGAGTGAACACCGAATGATTATTGGATAAAAAATATTGGATTAAATAATATATAATCAAAAGAATTAAACATAATCCTATATTATTTCGATTAATATTTCATCCAATGTTTTGGTTCAATAATCATTACACTACTGCTATTAAATATTAATCACCTAATCTTTTTAAAAAATATGAAGAGACTGCGTATTGTGACTTCATTTTTCTTATGGAGCAATCTAATTCATGAAGTTTTTCAACATTGTGTGCTCCACATTTTGAGATAATGCATCTTCTTCTATGAGAGCGAGCAATTTTCTGCTCAAGTTTTTTTACCAAACTTGCATTGCTGTAAGATCCATTTTAGTAAATATTTTTATTCTCTGAAAGATAAAATTAGTCTATGTAAGCCCTAAGGGCGAACAAACTCAGTTTTTGATATTGGACAAACTTTTAATGTTGTGTCTAATGATCTTAATATTTGTGATAGAATGTAGGAACTCTTAATGGAAGCTCTAAGTACTTCAATCAAGCCATTGAAAGCCATTGATATCAAGATTCAAAGATATACAAGGCTCATCCATCAAGATTGAAGATTGAAGACTTAGGTTTGGTTAGTTTAGCTTTGTCGTCATTAGTCGTTATCTTAGAAAGCTCTAACCAAAGCTCTCATGAACATAAGCTCTACACTCTAGTCTTGCATGTTTTCATAAACATGTTTTCAAAAGGCTTAAGTTTCAAAATGATCTTTACATGTGTTCTTATCCAAAAAGCCTTTGATTTCATAGATAAGTCTTTTAGAAAAGTTTTCCAAGTGTTCTTACTTGTTACCTTTTAGGAAAACCTTTTTAGACTTTAAAAGACTTCAAAAGATTTCAAAACGTGTGAAAAATCACTTTGGAAGTTCGGTCAACCGAGCTCTAGTTCGGTTGAACCGTCGAGAAACTGAGAGCAAAACAAAAATGGTCCGGTCGACCTTGTGATGGTTCGGTCGACCGAACCTGGGTGAAGTGGATCCGAAGCTGTCTTCGGTCAACCGAAGTTGCTCAGCGGTCAACCGAACTCTGTCTTTTACTAGCCGTTTTCTGACCGTTGGAGACTCGATTTTCAGCCAAATTTGAAATGTATATATACTCCAAAGCTGAAAATCATTCCAAGACTTTGACAAACATAAAACATTGATATCTTATCAAGTCTAAACACTTTCAAAGCAAAATACTCTTCATCCTTATGATCTAAAGCATTCAAGAGTATTCTTTCAAAAGCAAGACAAAGAGTGGACTTCATATGTTCAAGAGCTAAATTGTTTGTGCTTCAAAGGTATACATTCTCACTTCTAAGAGTGATCAAGTTTTGTACTTAACCTATCTCATTCCCTTTCTTAGTGATAGGGTTATTTGATAAGTCCTACTTAGTGTGGGCAATTGTAAAGTCCTACTTAGTGTGGGCAAGTTCTTAGTGAGCTTTTGTATTGTGGTTGTGTTTGTAAAACTCTTAGTGAGTTAACCACATTTGTAAAAAGTCTTCTTAGTGAAGTTGTTGAAATCCTTGGGTGCGGCTCAAGGTAATGGACGTAGATTCTAAGTGAATCGAACCACTCTAAATCCTTTGTCTTGTTAATTGGGTTTTGCATTGCTTTTACTCTTCTTGCTCAAACTTCCATTAGCTTTGCAAAGATTCGAAAAAGTTAGCAAGTTTAGTTAAAACCCAATTCACCCCCCCCCCCCCCCCTCTTGGGTTTTTCATAATAGTATATTAATAAATTATTTAAAGGGAATTTATTAATAGTAATGTTTATTGGATAAAAAATGGATCAAACATAGATATAAATAATAATTAAACATCAAAAGTCATGAACATAAAAAGGATGAAGAGATGAGTAAATATTAGAATAAAATATTCTCATAAATTCCCATAAGTTCACAGAAACTTCCCAATAAATTTCCTCAAATAAGTTCCTCCTAAACTTTATAATTTTTTGGCAAATTGGTCATTTGTTTAATGACAATCTTTTAAGAAAAATCACTTTTGTAAAAACTCCATTGGGCATGACTAAAAAACTTAATTCTTAGAACCAAAATAACAAATCAAGTCTAAATTAAATTTTTGCCTAAGACTTATAGGACATAAGTAAATCAATACATATAACAGAAAAGGATACCAAGAATTAGGATTCTTTGTACCCTGCAATCAAATAAATCGAAACATTTAAAAGAAAATTCAAAATTAAAAGTGACTAGCAATGATCAATAGATTCAACTATCATAAATCAATGCAAAAATTAAAAAAAACAAAAATTCTACTAATAATATAAAAGAAATTTAGAAAAATAATACAAGGGCCATAAGCAATATGATAATACATAGTTATCAGAAACTCAAATATTATTTAGGCTATATACTTTAACAAATACAATATTGCTTCAATGCGGAATTTAATGTTTCAGTTTTACTTAAGATGAAAATTAATAAAAGTATTTTACTTTTAATAAAGTTGTCTTCTTACATTATTAGTTAAAGAAGGTTAATCCCCTTAAATTACGATTAAACTAAGGAAGGTTAGTAGTGGAAGTTTATATGAAAAAATATTATTATTTTAGGAAATGAGTAATTTAATTCTAGTCATTCTGAAAAGAAGAAAAAAAAACTCATAATAGACATACTTCACTCGACAAAAACTCATTATGTATACTTTATTCAACAAAAACTCAAAAACAGTATGGTCGGTAAGTAGCTTATAGATTAATGTAAAAATTATTGCAATGTAAAAGTTCAAACGAAACCATGTTTCCTTACGAAATTTATTACAATATTCCAACTATCTCATAATTTTCTTTAATCTGAAAAAAAGAAAAAAAAGAAGAGGCATAAGATTGTAATATGAAAATCAATTTATAACCACCTCCTAAATTTTCTCACATCAAAAAAGAAAAAATATACAGACACGAAAAGCCATTTAAATCCTAAAAGTTGTTCCTCACTCTCACTCTCAGATTCATCTTTAACCACTTTCGAACTTGTTCTACCACTACTCGACCTCCGTCCCCTTTATCACTGACGTCAACCATCTAGACCAACCATAAACAAAACTATAGGAAAAAAGGTATATAATAAAGGTACAGGAAAACAGGTCTATAGTATATTTAATGTAGATTATTATATGAAACCAAAAATACTATTAGTTTATATTTGTTTAAGATCGTGGAAAAATTTACTTAAATTAGCATTCCATTGAAAGAATTAAATAAAATTGTTATCAAATACTTGACAGATTAGCTAGCAATGTGGTATATATCATTTGACCTGCATGTTTGCGGGATCAAATCCCGCCTCCTCCAAATTATATAAAATAGTTCAAAATTTTTGCACCAATCAAAAGTTTATATAACTAATTAAAAATAAAAAAAAATACAAGAAAATGACACGTGGCATGATATATATATATACAAATCTGAAAAGGGCTTCTATAATATATATATTTATTTCTTAAAAAATGTATATGCAAGGAAAAAGAGTTTTTGTAATGATAGCAAAAAGATTATAAGTTTGAATATTACCTTTTTCACCTTTTAATTATCAATATGTAGAACTCTAAGTGCATTTGCTTAGTTAATACTACTCAGATTTCGTTTAATCTATTAATATAATGAAAAAAATCAGAAATCTATCCAAAAAAAATTTATTTTGCATTTAATGATTGAATATGACGCATTCAATAAAACAACACATTATTTATTTTGTCTACACATTCTTGCTTAGTTCATTCAACAGATAGAAAATCTGGGTCTTTTATTATCCCCTCCAACACCTCTACAATGAAAGAGAGTGCTAATTAACATAGACTTGTTTGCCAAAATTTATGGTTAGCAGAATTTGGAAGCACTTGAGTTTAAAATTTTGAAGCAGTTTTAATCTACTTCAAATAAGGTTAGGAAGACTTCTTCATTTCATATAATCTTAAAATTTTGAAGCAGTTTTATCACTTGATTTTTGTAGTATAAACGAAGCGAATTGATTTTTTTTCATTTTGGGTGGAAAGCGATTATGCCTGGAAAGGGATTTCATTCCAGCGTTCCAAATGTGCTGTAAGAGTTTGACGACTTGCGAAAATAGCTATTTTGATTTTGATTTTTTTTTTACAAAGAATAGATTTTTAACAAGATGTAACTATTTTCTTTATAAAAATAAATATTTTTTTTTACAGTTAAATCAAATATTAACGGTGATGATTTATCTGTACAACAAAAACGAACCCGGCCCCGTAACCGGGTCATTTTTCACCCTTGCACCTTAACGTACTTCAAACAGTTCAAAAATCATACACATAAAGAGAGAGTGATCGGGAAAAATGAGCAGTAGCTGCAACAACGCTAATTCAGTGTTCTATGGCGACAACTACCATCCAATTCAAGCCGGAAGCATTGACGATATTATTTCTCACGACAACGGCGTTTAAAAAGTAAAAATAATATCAATATTACTCTATTAAATTGGATTAGTGGTATAAAAGTCATATTCAAGTGAGTAATATTGATATTTTGACAAAATACATGACCTTACTTTTTTTATTTTTTATTATTTATTATTTTCGTTACATGTTTTAAAACAGACTTATGAAATGAAGGATTTTTTTCCTATGCAAAATTATTCCATTAATTATTCTGAACCTTTCTTTCTTTGATTTTTTTTTAAGATGACCCATTTGGTAATCCTAAGGTCATTGGTGACCCTTATTGTACAATCTTTGTGGGTCGCCTCTCTCATCTCACCTTGGAAGATACACTTCGCCAGGTTCCCAATTTTGATTCTTTCAATTTTTATTATAGGGATTTTATTTTATGGGTTTTCCTAATGTGTGTCTCAGTATAAGTTTGATATTCTTTATGATTCTATAATTCCTATAAGATTTTACATTTTTTATATAGTTAAATTACCCCATATAGTGTAAAAAAAGAAAGTCGTACTCAGTGTATGGTGTTAAAGAAGGTTTGAAGAAGGTCTTAATGTACGCAGTGTTACCCTTATTTTTAATAAAAAGGTTGTTTTTGAGCTTCGAACTCGTGACTTAACGGATAGCAAGTAAACACTTAATGATCGCGTCAAACACATATTTCAAATTACCAGTACTTTATCAAATGAACGTATTCCTCGTGTTAGACAAACTCTTCTTTTTTTTATCCTTAGTTGTTCATGGCTCATTTGAAGATTAAAATGGTGGTGTGGGTTTTGTGTAGTTTACTTTAGGCTATCAGCAAATATGGAAGAGTGAAGAACTTGAGATTACTGAGGCACATTTGTTGTAACACCCCGCTCTGTGAGTATTTTACGTTCAACCATTTTGAGTTAGTTCTCGATTAGTTGTTCGATTTTTTGGTTTGAAACATATATGAATGATAATACTTTTATCTTAACAAGTTGGAATAAAAATTTAGCTAGCATAATTGAGCAAGGTGAGTAAGGTTTTAACTTGATATATAAAATAAATAAAATTAAAGAAATATGTGCTTGGACTTCAAGTTTGAGTAACCACCAAGCATTTAAAAAAAAAAAAAAGACAAAGAAAAAAAAAAAAGATTACGAAAAGGCCATCAAAATTCCCTCTATATATAAGGCCTCAGTAGCCTTTTTTTTTTTTTTTTTTCCTCTTCTCATTCGTGCTTCAGGGTAGTATAGCATTCAGGTAAGTTTTCTTTCTCCGGTTTGATAAAAAGCTACTTTGAGTTGGACTGATGAGTGTATTTAAGATTGATCTAATACGATTAATTATGATTTTAGAGATAGTTTTATAAATAGTATTACAAAGACTAATAGGTCTATATTGAGTGATTCTTTCAGGATTATTCACTTTAGGAATTAAGCAAATGTAAGTGTAATTCAGTTCTAATGGCAAAGTACCTGATCTAAAGAATTCAGTGATTACATTAGTCACTACATTTTTTGTATCAACCCAATTTTTTTGGAAGAAGATAGGATGTAATCCGTCAGGTCCTAGTGCCTTATAACGTTTAAATGATTGAATTGAAGATTTCATCAAAAGGTGGAATTGATGATAAATTATTATCAAATACTAATGAAGGATTTGGTTGGGGGATGTCAAAATTATGATTTAAAGCAGATTAAATATGTTCAGTTTTGAATAACATTGAAAAAGTGATTGGTAATGATATTACTGATTTGCAGAGAATCACTATACCAATTACCACTCTTATCCTTTAAAGTAACAATTTATTTTTTCTACGACGATTTAGAGAGGATACATTAAAGAATTTTGTATTGGAATCTCCATCTTGTAGCCAATTTATTCTAGATTTAATTTTTCAAAATTCTTGTTCCTCCTTAAGGCACTGTAATATTGAGCATTTAATTCACATTCTAGGTTAACAAGAAAAGGACTGAATTTTTTACTGAGATAAACTTGTATACCAATAATTCGTCAAAGAAGTATACTCTTTCTAATAAACAAATTATCAAACTCATACTTGTTCCAAGTTTTTGTTTTAGACTGAAAGTTATGTAAGGTAGAAATATATTTAGCATTGCTAGACCAGCAATCACTAACTAATGGCTCAAATCCAGGATGTGATAACCACATAGTTTCAAAACGAAAAGAGGGAATAAATCTATGTTGAGTAGTAAGTAATAAAGGGACAATGATCAAGCCGAATGGAAGGTAGGTGGTGAACTATACTATTAGGGAACACTTCTAACCATTCAGAATTAGCAACCATTCTATCCAGACTTTCTAAAATTATAGTGTGTCTAAATTTACTTTGTTACTCCAAGTAAAGGGTTGTCCTTTATAGCCAAGATCTATCATTTTACAGTCATTCAAGACATAAATAAATTCATTCATTCTATGTATATTAGCAGGGTTGCCTCCGAATTTTTCACTCTTATATGTAATTTCATTGAAACCCCCAATTAATAACCAAGGCAAATTCATAGTATTGGACAGTTTACGCAGGTTATCCCAAAGCATTCTCTTCTCCTTAAGAAAATAACTAAAATAAATAGCAGAAAGTATAAAGGTAAAATTAAATGGCATTGATGTATCCATGAAATGGATTTTCTGTGATGTTTTGGTTGTTATCATGATATCCATATTTGGGTTCCACATAGCAGCAATTCCTCCTGCCTGTCCAATGGAGTCTACACAAGCAAAGTCAGTATAATTTAAATGAAGCATAAGTTGTTCACAAGTTGTACTGTTGAATTTTGTTTCCATAAGTATAATCAGGCTTGGATGATGGAAGTCAATTAAATCCCTTAGAACAGCTGGAAAGTCCCTACTATTAGCACCCTTACAGTTCCAGAGGAAGACATTCATTTGAATCCTTTGTGAGATGGGATCATCTAATTTTATATTCTGAAACACAGTGGTTACCAGATTGGGATCTAAGTCCCCTAATGTTTGTGTCAAAGACATGTTGGTATTATCACAGTGACATAATTCCTCTATTGACTTTCGAAATCTAACACCTTGGTCCCTAGGGAGAATTTTGATACACTCTGATCAAAGGATATCACTAAACACTTTTTGACTGAGTATTTCATAGTTTTCTGCAATGGATTTTCCATTATTTCTATTGACTCCAAGAAACACTCTCTCGAGTTTTCTTCCTCTAACAGTAGGTTCACATGCAATAGATGTTCTAGATCCTCTTTTTCTTGATTGTTTGCCTGTTGATTATGTGGGGTTTGGCTCGAGGAAGGGTATGTTGTTGTTGTGCTTAATGTTTGAATGGTTGGGGGAAATAGAGGCAGGGCTAGGGGGTTTGCCTTGGGCGGTCTAGAATATTTCGATTCAAATGGTACCCATTGAGGATAAATTATTGAATATTCTCCTAATGGATTGACAAATGGAGTTGGGGGAATGAACCATGGGTAGTGGTGTAAGGTTTGAATGCTCTCCTGAATTCCTGTTGATATCAGATTGGCTAGGAATAAGGGGTTCTCTATTCGGAATGTTGGATTTTGAGTGTTCGTCTCTACATTGAGGAGAAGATAATGTCTCTTGTTGGGTTGATGGCATATGACTCTGGGCTTGAGTTGTTGTTGGCACCGGATTCTGACATATTTGACATGTGGTTGGGTTCTGACATAAAAGAAAAATGGGGCCTTAGTATGTGTTGGGTTGTTAGACTCTAGGTTGGGTTTTGGGTAATCTGATGGGGCTGGGCTATTAAGGTCCGTGGTGGTATCAGTACACGAGGGCGCACTAAAGGGGTGAAGTCTATTTGGTTCCTAGGCTCTTGTCTGTGCTACTGAATGTTTTTATACTGATGGAAACGTTGGGTCTAGGGATGCATATGCTAGTCTTCTCCTCCTTTCCTGATAGGTCAATGGAAAGTCGGATGTTATTTGGTTGTTCTGGTGTTGACGTTGGCGGCGATGAGGGGGCTGATATGTGTGTCTCGGCATTGTTGTGACTTGGCTTTGCTGTTTTCTCTGCAATTATGGTTGATGAATGAGAGATCTAAAGGCAGAGGTTTATGTATTGGAAGGGAAATGTCGTTCCGAGTTTCCAAGGAATGGGTTCCTAATGCGCTATCAGTAGATAGTGGAAATTTGTCAGTAGGACAAATGTTTAATTCTGGTGAAGAAATAGATGACTCACAATTGGGATTTACATTCATATTCTAACAATTATATTTCGTAGATTGAAATTCAAAATTCTGATTTTGTTGTATTTGGGAAGTGGGCTTTGATGATGTCATGGGTAATGAGTAACTAGGACTCTTATGAATATAAACTGAATTTTCAATTCCGTTTGAATCTTGTAGTGCGATAAAAGTGTTGACACTTTTTTTTAGAAATGGGTTGAACTCATAGCTTCCAAATCTGTCGTGTGTTGATATTTGTTGTGTATTTCTCAACATGACATGTGGCAGATGAATTTGGAGCCGGCGTTTGGTTTTTCAAATGCGGTGAACGTTTGGCTCTAGAAACTAACATACAAGGACCATGTGTTTGCGGTTGCTGTGGAACAGAGTATGAAGTAGAACTTTGATTTTTCAAAATTTCTTGTTGTTGATGCGGGCAAGTTGAATTCTTATGTCCAATCCGACCGCAATTAAAACATAATTGATGAATTCCCTCGTATAAGACAGATTGTCAATGATTACCAATAAACACAGTTGTTAATAGAGGCGAGTCTAATTGTATCTGAATGCGTAAATGTGCATATTGTCCTCTTGAAGCAGTAATAGTTGTTGCGTCTATTCTTAATAATTTACCAAGCTTGTTTCCTACCTTTGTTAGTAATTCAATATCATAAAATTCTTATGGTAATTCAGGCAAATGGGCCCAAACTGCTGTTGATGAGAATGATGATTTTAAATGGCATAATTTGGGTTCCCATTGCCTGATAGCCAAGAAATTTGGTCCAATAAACCATTGTCCATAATGGAGTGCTTTAGTATAATTTTCTTCTTTTGTAAATCGAATCAGAAAGTAATCTTTCCCTAAGTCCATCATTTTGAGATCCTCTGTAAGATTCCAAATTTCTTTAAGCTTATAATGAAGGAAACGATAACCTGTTGTTCGTCCATATACTTTTGCAATGAGTGAATTGTACCAATGACTATAGATTATTTCCTTATCTTCAGAGGATAGAGGAATAAAATTGGATAGATTATTAAGATTAGAAGATTCATCTTTTAAGTCATGTGTATTAAAATTGATTAGCAATCTGTTACATGGAGGATTCAGATTACTAGTCTTGGTAAGTTGTTCGAGATACGAAATTGGTTGAGTATTACCTAAAGCTGGTGAAGACAGCAAATTTTTAGTACATAAAGCTGATGAAGATATCAGATTTTTAGAAGCAGAAACATCATTGAGCTTCTTGGTACTACGAACTAGCGCATCAGGTTCTTCTTCCGAAAGCAATATATCAGATTGACAGACAAAGTTTGGGTGGAGGAAAATTATGGTAAGAATAAGGGGGAGGATTGAGAGGATTTGGAAAGGCTGCCATTTTTTTCTATTGCACAAAAGGTTCTTAACTCATTTAAGA
Source organism: Vinca minor (assembly GCA_026122235.1). Taxonomy (NCBI): domain Eukaryota; kingdom Viridiplantae; phylum Streptophyta; class Magnoliopsida; order Gentianales; family Apocynaceae; genus Vinca; species Vinca minor. Next base: position 605,028 of record JAOCZM010000244.1, on the reverse strand, counting down.
AGAAAAAAGGTAAGTATGGCAACATGGCACTTAAAATAGATTTAGAAAAAGTTTTAGAGAGACTGGAATGTTCTTTCATTCATTCCATGTTAAAATTTTATAATTTCCACCTCATTTGATTAAATTGACCATGACTTGCATCACAACTACATCTTTGTATATTTTAGTTAACGGTACGCCAACACAATATTTTAATACTTCTAGGAGATTAAGGCAAGGAGATCCACTTTCACCTTACCTTTTCATACTTAGGATGGAATATTTATCGTTAAGTATCAATAATGCTGTCTCTAAATCGATTTGGACACCTATTAAATTATCTCGCAATAGCCCACTTTTATCCCATCTTATGTTTGCGGATGATTTAATACTTTTAGCTAAGGTAGACCTACATAACACTTCAACAATCATTGATTTACTTGATAAATTATGTACTCTAGCTGGCCATAAAGTTAAATTTGCTAAATCACATAACATTTTCTCAGATAATATACAAGCTAATATGTCACAACAAATTTGCAACCAGTTACAAATTGCTCGTGCACCAACTTTTGGCAAATATTTAGGTTTCAGTCTAAAGCCTCAAAATTAAATCATAAAGACTTCCAACATATTTTAGATTCTTTGAATAAAAAACTTGCCATTTGGAAAACAAAATTCCTAAGCTATCCTGCAAGATGCACTTTAATTAAATCAACGTTATCATCTATTCCTTCACATGCAATGCAGCTCCATCTTCTCCTCACTAGAACAACTAATGCTATTGATTCTATCTGTCATAATTTTCTTTGGGGTTATACTACTCTTAAGCATAAAATGCATATTGTATCTTGGAACAAAGTATGTCAACCAACTGATTATGGAGGATTTAATTTAAGAAAAGCTAAATTACAAAATCACTCCTTATTAGCCAGCTTAGCATGGAAATGCTTCATCAGTAAAAAAAATTAGTCTTTGGGAAAGTATAATTAAAAATAAATACTTAGGGAAACATCCCTTACATTCCATCCCAAAACATTACTCTCCGCCTTCAAATTGGTCTAATATCTTCCTTGGTTGGCAAATTTGTCCAAATAATCTGAGGTGGCAACTAGGGAATGGAAAAGAGATTTATGTCTGGTTTGACAGTTGGACTTATCTTGGTAATCTCCGATCTCTTATCTCGGGGCCACTAACAAAATCTGAATTAGGCATGCATCTTAATTAGGGATGGAAATGGGGCCGAGTGGGGGCGGATACCATGATCTCCATCCCCGCCTCTTCCGTCGTATCCCCATTCCCGGCCAAGCTCCATCACTGGCGATGAATGGGCATCCCATCCCCAGCTCAAGTGGAGGCCCACCCCCAACTGGGGGAAAGCGGGGATTTTTTTCCCCAAATTTCCACTTTCGTCCCAGTGGAGGCTCAACCTCGACTAGAAAAAAATAGTGAATTTTTAACAAAAATCCCATATAGAACCTTTAAAAAAAATGATATAGATGTCCCGGAAAGAATTTGATTCACGTGATCTTCTCCAACTTAGATGTCTATTTTATTTTTTAGGTAGTTATGCTCTTTCTGTTTAGTATTTTAGACGGGCCATACGAGGCGAGGCGAGTCGGGATGGGGGGCGGCAGGGCCAAATTCATCCCCAACCCCATCCCCACCTAAACTTAAACAGGGAAATCGCCCGCCCAACCGGGTTGGGCTGACCCGGATCTCCAATTCACCCGTCCACATTGCCATCCCTAATCTTAATTCCTTACTGATAGGAAATAGATTTGATTTAAGCAAAATTTCTTTCATATTTCCTCACAATAGTAGTTAAGCTATTCAGAACACACATCGTTCTCTATCTAGTCAATCTCTAGACACACATTTCTGGTCTCTCACTTCTTCACGTTTGTTTTCGGTAAATTCTACTTACAGATCGTTATTACCAAAACCAGAAAAGAAAGAAGAATCCTATGGTAATTGGTTATGGAAGGTTAAAACATTACCAAAAATAAAATATTTTCTATGGCTATGTTTGTATGATCACATTCCACATGCTAAGATGTTACACAAACGTAAAGTTTTATTTTCGAATATTTGTACTTTGTGTAATACCACAATAGAAGATACAGAACATATCCTAAGAAAAATGTACATTTTCACAAACCTTATGGCATAATCTTTCTAAAATTGTTGATATTAGTATATCCACTGTTATCATAGCTAAATGCTCCTTTCACACTTGGATAAAAGTAAACTATATTACCACACTATATATACATCATAGATTACCTTGAACAACTATTTTCACTTTTACATGTTGGTTATTGTGGTCAGGGAAGAAACCAGGAATTTAGTGTTGGGGGGGCGAAACTGCTAAAATTCTTGGGGGGACAATAAAAAGGGCAAAAAAAAATTCTTGGGGGGGGGGGGGCGAAATTGATAAAAAAATTCAAAATTTTCCAAATTACACATAAAATTTCGATAAATAGTAGTATTTTTGAAAATCTCCCCCTGGATCCGTCCTTGATTGTGGCTAAATCGGAATGCAAGACTCTTCAATAATACATGTAATGCTTTGACCATTAAAGATATTATGAGTAATAAGCTAATGATTTGTTTTGCAAGGAAAGTCATATTCGGTCTATGTATTATATTAAATGGATTCTACCATCGAACAATACCTTCAAATTAAATACGGATGGATCATGTCAGGGAAATTCAGGACCAGATGGTGTATTAAGAAATGCACAAGGGGATTGGGTGGTTGGTTTTAGTATCAACCTACCAATCACAACAAATAATGAAGCAGAGCTACAAGCAGTACTTTTTGGGCTTCAACTAGCAAAGGACTATAATATTTCCACACTTGAAGTTGAACTAGATTCTCAATTTTTATTAAATATGCTTAACACTAATTTTAATATTAAATACTCGTAATATTGTTAATGATTGCAGATGGTTAGTCAGACATTTCACACTTTGCAGTCTCACTCACGCATTTCATCAGGCCAACCAAGTAGCTGATTGCTTGACCAAGTATGAGAGTAATTTAACAAGCCATGCCAGTCAATTTTTTAGGGGCATTCCAGCATTTGCATTTTCAACTTGGCTGCATGTCAAATTAGGGCATCAAACTTTAAGATTAACTAGGAATTAGTATTAGTACTCCCTCCATTCCTAAATATAAGACTCTTTAGACAATTTTAGAAAATTAAGGAACTTGTCATTTTTACCAAAAGTTCCAATGTTACCCCTCTCTCTCACTTCTATAGCATAAGAAAAGAAAGGGAAAAATAGGGATGGCAGAGGCTATAAATAAAAGAAATGTTGAGGGTATAATTGGGATAAATTGTTGATAACTAATAAAAGAGCCTTAAATGATAATTAATTTGGATATCTAAAAATCTCTTAAACGACAATTAAATGGGAATGGAGAGAGTATTAAATATTCGGCTCGGCTGTGTTTTCTTTCCTCGGTTATGTTTTCTTTCCTTGTCTGTAATTTTCTTTTCGGCTTTTAGTACTATATGTATTATCCTTGTTTATCAATATAATATTTCGTATTTGCAACCCAAAAAAAAAGTTTTCTTTCTCCTTTCTTGTTTTTTTTATTATTTAATTATTTTATTCATTATGGTATTAATTGCCTAGAACTTGTAACCATGTTTAACTACTAGTTAAATATTACTTCGACCTTTTGCCTTTAGAAATAAATTTTGATATGTTGAACAATTTTTTTTATGTGGACCAAAAATAAATCTTAGCATGGTTACCATGGATTTCGTCTTTCTATTTTATTTTTTTCAATTTTCTTTATTTTTATGTTTTACTGCAACATTATGTGATGTCTTGATATTTAAGGGAATTGTTTAAATTCTTGGAAAACAGTGAAGTCAATTTTAATATACAATTTATTAGTCTAGAAAATAAATAATACTACATGTACGTAATCTCTTGGCTTTCTTGAAAATTTTAAGCATGTCTTTACTAACACAATAAACTCCTTTCTCTACACTAGACTTTATTTTCAAAATTAATTTTGGATTTAGTAACATTCGAATGAACTTTAACTAGTAGATAAATTTTGTTTATTACAATGAGATTTGAGATTTTGATTTGAAGTTAAGTTGATGTATCTATCTAAACATTTGATCAATTTTATAATTAAAGTGAAGTTTGATTTTGTTTTGGTAAAAAGAAAATGGGAAGTACTTTCTTCTAGTATTTAAAATTGATTAGGAGATGGTGGGGACTCTTTCTATTTTCTATGAATTGATTAGGGACTATCTATGTGAAAATTAAAATGTGGGGACTAAACAGGTGAAACAAAAATTACTGAAGTTTAAATAGGCTAAAATTAAAACATACGGACTAAACCGTAAAAATGAAATTTGTGATGGAACTAAATAGAAGAATTTCTCTAAATTTTTATATATATATATATATATTGAGTTTTATCTATAATTTCATCTGGAAATTTTGATTCAAACTCTATACTCCTATTAATTGGTATTATTTCACCTTTTTCAATATTATGACCTAAGAATCTTATCTTAGTCTGAAATAAAACCATTTTTGGTTTAGAGATCACTAATCCATTAGCTAGCACTAATTTTTTAAATATTTCTAAATGTCTAAAATGATCTTCTATTGTCTTAGAAAATACTAAGATATCATCTATATAGAAAATTATAAAATCACTATAATTCATGAAAATATCATTCATAATTCTCTGAAAGTCAGAGGGAGCATTTTTTAATCCAAAAGGCATAACATACCATTCATACTGTCCAAAAGGTACATTAAAGGCAGTTTTATACCTATCAACTGGATCTATTTGTATTTGCCAATATCCTGATTTTAAATCAAATTTAGAGAATATCAAGGTATCATATAACCTATCTAATAAATCTTTTTTATTAGGAATAGGGTTATAACCTTGTGTTTTAACATTTAATGTTAAAGCATCAAGTATATTACTATCAGTTAATGAAAGCTGTAAATTTGGATACACATTAAAATATACTGGTCCATGTGCCAGACTAGATTGTATTACACCTATGATTGATTTTTTCCAATCCAAATTTCTTCCATCTCTTAAAGCTGCTATAAAACTTTCAGGTAAACCTTCTAAAGTTAAAGATTTAGATGCTACCTGTACTAATTCAATATGTATAAACTTATGTTCTGAGTACCTATAAGGTCTATATATAGAATTAAAAATAAAAAATTAAGCGGGTGCCCCTTAGACTAACTCGCTCCGCCCCACACTGATCAATTGCTCGAACGGACCCAGCACATTAATATCGTCTATTTAGCTCACGGGGGCGGACCGCCCCATAGGCATTTGACAGCACTAACAGCTCGTTTGGTACGCCAGAATGGAATGGAATGGAATGAAATCCATTTCCCCCCAGAATGACTGTCCTCTTTGAATAATTTTGGAATCCTCTTTCCATTACATTGATTGGAAGACAAAGGCGGAATGGAATGACGATTCCTTTAACGTGTTTGGAAAAATCTATTATTTAATATTGGAATAGAATGTGATTCAATATAATGTGACTTAAATGCCCTTTAACATATGTTGACGATAAAGCTAATTAATTGCACAATGTATAAATTTTCAATTGAAAAAAACTCACATTTGTATACGGTAGCAGATTCAGTGGGGATAACTATCCCCAATATTTACAGAAATGTCGATTTTTATGATAATTTTTTTTTACTTTTTTATAAGGTGTCCATATAAATATTATTTAAAAAAAATCAATAAAAAATTGCCATTGTAAAGATTTTTTTGCCTCCGCCGCTTTTTCTACACTAAAGCGCATCAAACATACATTTCAATATTCAAATATAATTCATATATAAAGTTGAATATAATATAAAATAACTATGTTTCATGTTAAATTAAATGAAAAAAAGTAACAAAATAAATAAAAATATTTGTGTAATTATCGTATATAAAGTTTTATCAAAATAATAAAATATTTTTGAAGAAAATGAACAGATTGTTGTCTAATTTGAACACTATAATAATTAAATAAAGGGTATAATGGTAACTTTCCGTTAATTGGGGATTTCAACTTCTCCTGGAAAAGCCATCCCATAGGTTTTGGAGTGGAATGACCATTCCCACTTCTTCCTGGAATGTGCATTTCTTTGAAAGACCATTCCCATTTTAAATTGGTCAATCAAACGCTGAAATGGAAAGAGAAGCTGAAAAGGCCATTCAATTCTTTTCCATTCCAGCGTACCAAACACGCTCTAAGTACAACTGAACATGAAAAAATATCAAAGTATATTACAAATCTTAAATGAGTTTTAGTTGATTGTGTTACCATAAATTTTATCTAAACTTCATGTTTTAAGCACCAAAATTATCTCTTCCTCTTTCTTAATATCAGTAATGGTAATTTTAGAGGGAAAAAAATTCTTAAAAATTAAAAAAAAAAAGCATACCTTCAGATTTTTGTCGGAACAAAATTGACTATCATGAACAAAATGAAATGTTCACGTGTCAATGTGGTACGACTTCAGAAGTTTTGTAATTATTACTACCTTCATTCCTAAATATAAGAATTTCAAGATAAGTAGCGTAAATTAAGAAAAAATAAAATACAAGACGTTTTGTTAATCAAAATACTAATATTATTATTTTAAATAGAACTTTTGTATGCCACTAATTCTATTTAAAATAATATATTGATAATTTATTTAAAAAAATATATTAATATTTACTACTTGTCATGAAAGTCTGTATTTTGGAATTGAGGGAATACTTATTTGTTTTTATGACAAAATGTCTGAGAATATACCATTGTCCAAAAAAAACATCCAGGAAAAGTTGAATATCGATTAACTGTAGTGGGCTAGTTTTCGGGTAACACTAGCAATATAAAAGGTCCAAAACCCAGGCCCAAGGTAGAAATTTTGTGATCTATTTTCCAAATAGAAAAAGAAAGAAAGGAAGAAAAAAAAAAAGAGAGAGAGAGAGGTGGAATCCGGAATAATGAAGGTGATGATGATGCGAAATTATTCTGTCGTCCCATTAGAGCCGCCATTTGGGCCGGTACTTTATTTTTTTATAGGATGATTCAGTGCGAACGAGAATTAGTCTGATATGATTTCTCAAATGTCGGAGTCAGGATTGAATACCTCGTGGGAAGACCAAAAAATTATTATGTTGTTATTCTATGCCAATTAATTGACACAATAAGAGATAAAAGAGCGTAAATCACTGTAAAAAATATTATCAAGTGTTCCTAACTTAGTTTATCGAAATGTTGTAGAAGACTAATATCACAAAATTACACAATTTTTTACCGTCAGACCACATTTATTTGAACCTACCGAATTAGTGAAAATACATCATAAGGGGTATTACCAAACTAAATGCTAGTTGTTGATTATTTTTTTTTATCTTGATCATCCAGTGTTAAAGTCCGACAAGCTTGACTAATTTGGATCGGATATAGGAGAGGATTAAGAAGGGGACGACTCTTGTAACATCAATAACTCCATACAAATATAATGATCACGGTTCGAATCCTGATCATTCTTAAAGAAGGAGGAGCCCTCATTCATTCCATCACAAATGAGGTTGGTCTAATACTAGTTGTTGAGGTTTAATAATAAAGAACTTATTTTTAGACATCATAAAATATAAATTCAGTCATTTTCCTACGGTATATAAACAAAAAGCCAAAATTCAAGTTCCAATGAAAATAAAATATTTTCGTATTTTACCTTAACAAAAACAATAATAAATAAATTTTATAATCAGTAGACTAGTGATTGAATTTTTTTGGATCACATGCTTTAAAAACGTGTAAAATTTCGGAAGTATACATTTCTGCCGCCGTATAGTTTGAAAATAGTTTCAGGAAAGCCCCTATGTGGCTGTTTTATTACCATATTTTTTTTTAGCGCTCAGGGCGATCGCTCGAAGGAAAGAGCGGAGAGTCACCCTAAATAGGGAAGATTGAAAGCACGCCCGCATGTCCCTAGGGGAGGGAAGATAAAGCCTCATAAGGAGGAGAATTATTTGCCCCATTATGGGGAGATATAGGAATCGAACACGGGACCTCCGCCCCGTGTTCGGGTAGCCTTACCACTTGGGCTACCCGATTTCCATAGCTGTTTTATTACCATATGGATATCCATTACTATGATTAAATAATAATAATATAACTTACTAAATTATCAATAAATTTTTTTTTGGTACCAAAAAGTTCGGATGGGTTTTACTCCGGTCACCACTACGGGTCAGAGCAGGCCCTAGGGACCATATGTCGCTTACTGAGAATGCTTTACAGATCACCCACCAACACAAACTCTCAAGTCGGCGAGATGAATCGAACACTTAACCTTTGTAAGGACCTGCCGAATCCTTACCAACTGAGTCAACTTATGTTGGTCTAAATTATCAATAATTGAACGTATGAATTTGATAATTGAACGTACGAATGAAGAATGAATGTGAGATAGACCTAACATTGCTATAAATGTATAAAGTAGTTTCTCTTAAAATAATATTAAAATATATGAGTTAAAAAATGACATAACATTTTATAATAAATATATAAAGTGACTGCTCACATTTAATATAAAATAATTTTTTCAAAGAGTTAATAACTATTTATAGCACTAAACTATTTACGAATTTCTCTTTATAGTACTAAACTATTTTTTTTATCTAAATAAGTCACTCAACTATTTACGTTTATAAAAAAATATACAACCACCCATTTTTTGGGTGTTTTCCGGCCAGCGATGTCACGTGAGTTGCTTCGGAACATGAACAATGACGAAAAGGAAAGAAATCTTAGAAACATCAGGCGATAACTGCTTAATTTGTTGTTGCAAGGGCAAACAGGTCTATCAAATTAAGCAGTTATGGCCCGACGTTTCCAATATTTCTTTTCCTTTTCGCCTTTATTCATGTTCTGAAGCAACTCACGTGACATCGCTGGCCGGAAAACACCTAAAAAATAGGTTGTTGTATATTTTTTTATAAACGTAAATAGTTGAGTTACATATTTAGATAAACGTAAATAGTTGAGTGACATATTTAGATAAAAAAAATAGTTTAGTACTATAAATAGAAATCCGTAAATAGTTTACTGCTATAAATAGCTATTAACTCTTTTTTCAAATAGAAGTCAAAAGATATAAAAAAAAGACTAACGCGAAAATCATTTTGATTTATATCCTCACATATTTTCAAAAGTAAACGAGAGAAAAAAAAAGATTATAATGTCAAGTTATTAAGTCTAGAATTGTCGTGTTAATTCTCTCATGTGATATATAAATTTGTGTACACTTTTAAATTGCGGTTGCAAATTGAAAAAAGTCAAATATTGTCATAGTATCCTCTCATTCTCTAACTCAATAATCTCATAGGATTTACTTGGATAAGGTTTGGTTTGAATTTAGGTTTGGGATTTGGGATTTGGTCTCAACATTGGTGGGAAAATATAAATTTTCACCTATAAAATTGGCGGGAAGATTTCAAATTCAAATTTTTTCGTTCAAATATTCGTTGAAATTGAAATTTTTGAAAGAAAATTGGCGGAAGTAATTCAAATTCAATTTATTTCTTTCAAAAATTTCAATTTCAACGAATATTTGAACGAAAAAATTTGAATTTGAAATTCTCCCACTGAACATCACATAGAAATTAGATATAAACCCTTTAAAAGACGTTAGATTTAACTATTGAGATTGGTTCCTTTAGAATTTAAAGACTACTAAGAACTTTAATCCGATGTAATAGTAAATTTATTTCTTGTAGAAAAGCATAAAGAATAAAGATTAAATGGGAGAAAGAACTCCTTTTGTATTGAATGAATTAAACTCTATAATACATCACCTATATATACTAATCCTATTTATGTAATAAAGGAAAGAAATATACAAATAATCAATTACAATAAATTACAATCAATCACAATCAATTAATCGAGTGATTTTCTCCTAAGATTATTATCTTGATTGATTCCTTGATTTGCTCCATGATTAGTATCCGTAACACGCCCCCTCAAACTGGGCTTGGGAGAAAAGATGTTAATGAGACCAAGAGATTGGATGAGAAAGTTGAAACGAGGGAAAGCAAGATTTTTTGTGAAAATGTCAGCCAATTGAGAGTGGGTCGAAATGGGTAAAGGTTTAACAAGACCAGTTTGCGTTTTTTCGCGGACTATGTGGCAATAAATTTCAATATGTTTGGTTCTTTCATGGAAGGCGGGATTGGTTGTGAGGTATAAAGCGCTTTGGTTGTCGCAAAACAATGGTATGGCATGATAATGTGATATAAGTAAGTCATTGAGGAGGTACTTCAGCCATTGTAACTCACAAGTGGTGGTGGCAAGAGCTCGGTATTCCGCCTCGGAAGAGCTTCGAGAAACAGTGAGTTGCTTTTTAGACTTCCAAGATACATGAGAATAACCAAGAAAAACACAATAACCCGTTGTAGAGCGTCTCGTGTCGGAGCAGCCGGCCCAATCAGAATCAGAGAAAGCACTAAGGTGTAATGATGATGAAGATGGGAAAAAGAGACCTTTGGCTGGAGAGCCTTTCAGATACCATAGAATACGATGAGCACCTTTGAGATGTAATTTTGTGGGATGATCTAGAAACTGGGAAAGTTGTTGGACGGCGTGTGAAATATCCGGCCGTGTGTGAGTGAGATATAAAAGCTTGCCAATAAGACTTCGGTAGAGAGTGTTGTCGGGAAGGAGTGGTGAATCATCTTTGGAACAGTGGTAAGAAGAATCCATAGGAGTAATGGCGGGTTTGCAACCAAGAAAGCCATGTTGCTCAAGCAAGTCCAATGTATATTTTCGTTGGCAAATGTTTAGACCCAGACTTTAGAAGCGAGCAATCTCCATACTGAGAAAATATTTGACGGGACCAAGGTCTTTGATTTTGAAAGTATTATGCAAGAATTGCTTAGCAGGAAATGTCATCATAATTGTTCCCGAGTGAGGATAACATCATCAACATAAACAAGGAGAAAGCGGTGAATTGAGAACCTTTGCGGCGAATGAAGAGACTAGGGTCACTTACGGCTTGAGAGAAACCTTGTGACACTAACTCCGTGGTCAATTTGTGATTCCATTGCCGGCAGCACTGCTTGAGACCATATAAAGATTTTTTCGAGTTTGCGAGGCGAGCCCGAGGTTGAGGAGAAGAAAAGCCGAGGGAGGTAGCCGCATATAAATATCCTCATTAAGATCACCATGAAGGTATGCATTGTTGATATCAAGCTGCTCCAAAAAACCATCATTTGGCGAGAGGCAATAGTAAGAAGAATTCGAGCAGTGGTCATTTTTTGCTACTGGGGGAGAATGTCTCAATGTAATCTATGCTCGGTTGTTGTGTGAAACCTTGGACAACAAGGCGAGACTTAGGTCTTTCAATAGAACCATCGAGAATTAAATTTTAACCGGTAAACCCATCTATTCCGAGGGGCTTAACATTCGGGGGAAGGGGAACAAGTGTCCAAGTGTTGTTGGCCTCCAATGCATCAATTTCTGCATGCATAGACTGCCTCCAATCTGCATGTTTGACGGCCTGATTGTAGTTCTTAGGTACAAAGTGAGTAGAAACTGATAATGCAAAAGATTTATGATCTGGAGATAGTGACTGATAATCATGAACCTTTTCTAAAGAGTGTGGAGTAGATTTTTTGTGATAGAAAGAGTGGGAGTAGATGAAGCTTGGACGAGAGAACAATAATAATCGTCCAGGTATGAAGGGGTATGTGAGATCCTAGTAGATTTCCGAGTAGGAGGAGGGGGAGGAGGAGGTGAGATAGTGGAATTAGGAGGAGGATTTTGAGCATTATTTAAAGGTGACGTATGAGGGGTTGGAGTGATTATGGGATTGGGAGTAGGATGTGAAGATGGAGATTCGAAAGGAAGATCATTAATGAAAGGAATTGGTAAAGGAATATTATTCGAATGAGGATTGAGTGGAGATTGTTGTGGATGAGGGAATATATTTTCTTGAAAGATGACATTTCGAGAGATGAAAATAGAGCGTGATTGAAGGTCTAGGAGAGTGTATCCTTTTGTGTGTGCATGATAGCCTAAGAAAATAGAGAGACGACTACGGGAGTCAAATTTTGTGCGATGAGCAGAAAGGGTTGAGGCATAGGCTAAGCAACCAAAAACACGGAGATGAGAGTATGATGGTGGTTTATTAAATAAAAGTGTGTGAGGAGTTTGGTTTTGTAGTAAAGGTGTAGGGGTAATGTTTATAAGGTAGACAGCGTGGGTGACAAAGTACCCCCAATAAGCGGAAGGCAGATGCGATTGGAATGTAAGTGAACGAGCAATATTTAGGATGTGACGATGTTTTTCGTTCGGCGATTCCGTTTTGTTGAGGAGTTTCTACGCAAGAGGTTTGGTGAATGATACCTTTGGAAGTAAAAAAAATCGGACATGTGAAATTCGGGTCCATTGTGCGAACGCACTACTTTAATGCTCTTTTGAAATTGGGTAAGCACATATTGGAAAAAGTGTTGGGTATGGGATCGGGCCTCGAGACTTTGTTTTCATCAAATAAATCCAAGTGAAAGCGGCTAAAATCATCTACGATGGTGAGGAAATATAGGTGGTAAGTGAGCGGTGTGGGTTTTATAAGGTCCCCAAATATCTACGTGTATTAAATCAAAGCACGCTTGAGAAGTGGATTTACTAAGGGGAATGGATGCTTGGATTGCTTAGCCACGGGGCAAATAGAGCAATGTTCATTGTGTGTAATTTTTATTTTGGAATCCGGATGTTGTGCCATTTTTAATCGGGAAAGGAAAGATGGCCTAAGCGATAGTGCCATAAGGAGGTGTTAGAGAATTTTCGCGACATGAGATGAAGAGTTTGAGTCGAGTAAGAATGTTCGAAACAAAGGGGGACAGGGAGAACAATATTTGGGCTGCAATATATATAAGCCATTAATGAATGTGGCTAATCCTATCATTTTTAGCTTAGTGCAATCTCGAATAACACAAGAGTTAGATTTGAAATAGACAAGTAAATTGGGATTACAAGTAATTGCCCGATAGATACATGATTAAATGAGAATGAGGAGCATACAACACGTTAGAAAGAATTAAACTAGGATTTAGTTGGATAGAACCTATATGAGTTGCGAGTAGATGAACCATCGAGGGAGACGAATCGGTGTATGCGACAAAAGTACGATAAGAAGTAAATAAGCGTAAGGAACATGAAATATGGTGACTAGCTCCAGTCAATCATCCAATTCATTATAGGTGATACACACTTATTACACGAAAAAAGAAGCAACATCGGGCGCGAGAGAAACCGCATTTATTGAGACTCGTGGCGGCTGGACAAATTCTTCTATAGCACGGTGACCACCAAATCGGATTGTAGAACCGTCATTGTTGCCTCTATCGAGTGATGGAATAGCGAGAAGACATCACGACTCAATTTTTTTTTATATATATATATAAAAGAAATAGCTTTTGTAAGCGCGAAATGAAAAAAATAATAAGAATAAAAGTGTGGAAAACCTCAAAAGGTTTGCTTCACGATACCATGTAGAAAAGCATAAAGAATAAAGATTAAATGGGAGAAAGAACTCCTTTTGTATTGAATGAATTAAACTCTATAATACATCACCTATATATACTAATCTTATTTATGTAATAAAGGAAAGAAATATACAAATAATCAATTACAATAAATTACAATCAATCACAATCAATTAATCGAGTGATTTTCTCCTAAGATTATTATCTTGATTGATTCCTTGATTTGCTCCATGATTAGTATCCGTAACATTTCTACCTTATATTCGAGGTAAGATTATGTCACCTCTATGTATGAGTTTTTTTCCTTTAATTTTCAGTAAATAACATATTTTAGACATGCACAAAATATATAAATTCAGACTTTTTTTTATTTAGTGGTCCTGCGAGTATATAAAAAAAAAAAGCCAAAATTCAAGTTCCAATGAAAAGAAAATACTACTTTGGATCACGCTTTAAAAACGTGTAAATTTTCGGAAGTATAAATTTCCGCCGCCGTATAGTTTGAAAGTAGCTTCAGGAAAGCCCTGTGTGGCTGTCTTATTACCATAGAATATCCAATACTATGAGTAAATAATAACAATAATATAAGTAGGAATCCACTGGCCCAGTAGAAAAGGCCGTGGAACGCAGGACGGAAGTCCTGAGTTCGATCCCCGCATCCCCTTCCCCCTCCCCTGTAAAAAAAATAAAATAAAAAATAACAATAATATAACTCATGGAATTATCAATAATTATATGAATGAGGAATGAATATTGAATATATCTAACATTATTATAAATGTATTAATTAGTTTTTTTTTCTAAAATACCACTAAAATAGAGAGATTGTAGATTGACCTAACATTTGATAACATATAAATAAAATAAATGTTCACGTTTGCTGACAACGAAACACAGCTCAAACGGTAAGATACTTTACTTTTAATCGGTAGGTTGGGAGTTCGAATTATGATGGAGGGAAAGTGGGGAACCACTATCGACCCTCCTTACCAAATAAAAAAAAACTGCTCACGTTTGCTACAAAATTATTCCCTCAAATCAAAATCAAAAGCATCATAAAACACTGAACCAAAATTCATTTTGATTTATATTCTCACAGATTGCCAGAAGTAAACGAGAGAGAAAAAAAAAAGTTTATATTTTATAATGTCATGTTATTAAGTCTAGTATTGTCATGTTAATCCACTCATGTGATAAATAAATGTGTGTGCACTTTTAACTTATACTTGCAGATTGAAAAGGAAAAAAAAAGCCAAATATTGTCATATTATCCTCTCATTCTTAACAGTAATCTCATATTATTAAGTCTAGTATTAATAAATTTGTGCCACTTTTTTTTCTTATAAAATTTTTTAACAGTATTTTCCCTCTTAACCCATTTAATTTTTAATCAGGGACGAAGATAGGGGCCCCCGAGATTTTTAAAAATACTATTAGGTATAGTAAATTTTATATGTAGTTCGGAATATTTTATCAGTTTCGTCATCCAATTTTTTTTTTTTTTTGTCTTTTTTATATGTAATTCGACATACTATTACAGTTTCGCCCCCAACGTCAAATTTCTGACTTCGTCCCTGTTTCTAAGTATGATATACTTCCCCTGTTTCACATTAGTAATCCCATTTGAATTTTTGTATGCAGATTAAATATTAATTAAAATCTTTAAAATATCAAGTTAAACATGTACACCATCTTTTCAGGATAAAACCCAAAGTTTTGAAAAGTAATAATCAGCCTTTCCTCGTGCGGTCCGCCAATGTATCGAACACAAAACAGTTTAATATATATTGATTTTTTTTTACTATTGAATAAATATTTAATGGTTCAATTGTTTTAGAGCGAACAAATATTGCGAAGTCTTGGAATAGATGTCAATCCAAAAGATAATGCTTACGGTATAAGATATAACATTTGTGTAAAAATCTATAATATTTGTTAAATACTACCTCCATTCTTAAATATAACGTTTTTAGGAAAAGTAGCTAAAATTAAATAAACAAAATTAAACATGTTTTGTTAATCAAAATATTATTATTATTATTTTAAATAGAACTTGAATTTCATTAATTATATTTAAGATAATAATATTTTATTTTATTTAAAAAATCATTTTAATTTTATTTTAATTTTTACTACTTATCCTGAAAGTCTTATATTCAGAAATGGAAGGAGGAATGTTTACTGATATTTTTTGTTCTACATAATAACCGCAGCCATTTGCAGTCAACTAGAAGAGAAAAGAAGATGGGATAGTGTCGGGCGCAGGGACGAAGTTAAAAATTTAGCATTGAGGGAAATGAAACTGCAATAATATGTCAAACTGCATATAAAAAGGTAAAAAAAAAAAATTTAGGGAGCAAAACTAATAAAATATTTCGAATTACATATAAAATTTACTATACCTAATATTATTTTTTTTAAATTTCGTGGGCGGAATCTTCGTCCCTAGGCGGGCGGAGTGAAGATTCGCCTCCCTCAGCAGCGCCGCTAATGTGCTCTATTCACATCGATCCATCTAATATTTCTTAGTGTAAAAAACAAAAATCATAAAAAGGCCGTCTGCAATAGGACCAATCCAATTAGGGACGAAATTAGAAATTTAGTGTTTAGGTAAAATTGTAACAGTATGTCGAATTACATTTTTTAAAAAAAAATTTAAGGTAAAATTGATAAAATATTTCAAAATATATATAAAATTTATTATATTTAATAGTATTTTTAAAATTTTTAAAATTGTCTTCGTCCCTAGCGGGAGGGGTGAAGAATCGCCTCCCTCAGCAGCACCGCTAATGTGCTCTATCCACATCGATCCATCTAATATTTCTTCGTGGAAAAAACAAAGATCATAAAAAGGTATTATTAGGAACGAAATCAGAAATTTAGTATTGTGAGAGAAATTGTAACAGTATATCGAATTATATATAAAAATGATAATAAAAAAAAATTTAAGGCGAAATTGATAAAATATTTCGAATCATATATAAAATTTATTATATTTAACAATATTTTTAAAAATTTCGGGGCTGTCTTCGTCTCTGACGCGTGCGGGGTGAAGAATCGCCTCCCTCAGCAGCACCGCTAATGTGCTGTATCCACATCGATACATCTAATATTTCTTCGTGGAAAAAACAAAGATCATAAAGTCTCCAATGGGACCAATACTACAATTGATGAAAGAGAAATGTTCATTTCACGTAGACAACTTTTGAAATATCAAAGTGTAACGGCGCCGCCCCCGACTCCATTTTAACCTTTTCCTTAGTGAGTTCCAATAATGATTTGAATGTACAGATCATTTGCGAAACAATTTTTTTTAATATATATAAAATATTTTAAAATAAATATTTTAAAATTTAAAATTGGTATTTGAGATTCAAAACTGAAGTTTATCACGATAAAAATAGAATAAATGTTATGAGTTTAGAAATGTGTTCGTTTTAAATAAATATTAACCGTAAAAAATTTAATTTAATTGATGAGAGAAATTCTACACGTGCGAAGTTATCTATTTTCGCGCCGAAGCCAGCCTAGTTTTCCTTGCCCCAAAATTATTACTACCTCCATTACTAAATATAAGGTTTTAATTACATGTTACGAAATTTAAGAAAGTAAAAAAATAAGATGTTTTTGTAATTAAAATATCAATATTACTCTCGTAAATAGAATTAGGGGTATATAAGTCATATTTAGGAGAGTAATATTGATATTTTAATTGCTTTGTTAATTTTCGCAATATGAAAGTTTTATATTTAGGAATGGAGGTACTATTATACTAGTAGTAATTTGTATTGGAGTCGAAGCCCACTGTTTGAATGATATTTTTTGAATTTTTAACACTTTCAAAGAATATAAGGAAAAGATTTGAGAAATTTGTAACAATGTTTTATTTATTTGTGTGTGAAGATATCAGGAATTACAAATTTAATATGGGATGTTGAATAATTGAGTTTTGGACATAATTTTTTAAATCGATTTGTTATAAGACGTGTTTCCATTTGTTTTCAATCTAATTTTACCTTTGAATTTTGATGTTGGAGAAAATTTTAAGTTACACCTTGTAATTGGAGGTATGTAGCTTTTCGAAATTTAACAGAAAATAAGGCACAATATTTACCGATTTACTCTTTCAATATTTATTATTCTATCTCACAAATATTACACATTTTTAAGAGTTTTATTTTTCTTCTTCTTCCATTTTTCTCTCTTCATATTTGGATTATTGTCGTTAGGGTGACGGGACAACTTAAAGAATGATCCCCACCTTTACAAATATATTAAATCGAAACCGAGACGCACATCATAACTCACTCGTACATGATAATTGAAAAAGAAAAAACGAACTTCCAAAATCAGCCCACCCACTAGCCTATTCATACTCCCTCTCCGCGGAAATGCGAACACACCTGCAAGGCAAGGACGGTCTTGTTTGGCGCATCTAGTTCGGTTATGACTGAATTTTCTTTGAAAGCTAGAAAAATTCTCTTCGATCTCTTAGGGACGAGATTTGAGAAAGTTGCCCCCCTTTATCGATCGGCCGAAAGCGCAAAAGAGCTTTCATTCGGGGGTCAAAAAAGGTGCTTTTCGGGGTTGGTATGGCAAGCGCCGACTCAACAGCCTATGCTGATGAGATCAAGAAGATAGCATATTCTGCACGATATTCTTAAGCTTTTTTTTTCTTGGAATCTTGCACAATTTATTTTTAGTAAAAAAAAAAAAGAAAAGTAAGAATAATTGTTTCCTAAATTTTACATATTTGATGCCCTGATTAAATTGTTTCCACATTAAAAACAATAGGGGTGAAAATCCTCTGTACCCGTTTGTGTAGCTATTTTTGTATCCAACTAATAAAAATTCGTCATATAATATTTTTTCTTTTAATTATATATATATATATATATATATGGTGAATTGTGATTGGTTGGATACAAGAATAGGTACACAGACGAGTACGATTATTTGCCGAATAATAGTAGCTTATAATTTGATGCTTTTTGTACATATGGAAATTAACTACCCTTTGGTCATTCTTCCTCATGGATACTTATATTTTTTAGAGTGCTGAAACTTTTACTTTAATGTGATGACCATATGTTGTGTGCTATATTGACCTAAATTGTCTCTCTAACTGTATAGGTCTTTTATACTGACTAAGAGTTATATTCTTATTTTGAATCAATTAATTAACTCAATCATTTGACTTTGTTAATCCAGTTAAAATATTATAAATTACCGGATAAAACACTTAAGGTAATAATTTAAATGGTTAAAACCAGTACTCTTAATCATAATTTATAAATAAATTATATTATAAGAGTGTTTTTAACCATTTAAACTATATTCTCTTTGAATTATAAAAGACAACAAAGAAAAGGATGCATTGAAATGTTTTCTAGCTGAAAACCTATAGTTTTGAAGGAATAGGTAATATCCAGATTATTTTCCAATTTACAGAATAAAGTCTATTTTTTGTGTATGCCCAAACAAGTCGATCTGGAGACCAAACATCACAAAGTGGTACCTTGAGAATCTCTCTTATTCATAGGAGACGAAATACTCTCCAAGCAGGTCCTTATTCCAGGTACCCCTTCAGTAATCAATGAGTCTTTTGGATTAAATTCTTGTTTGTCGGAGATTGAAACTTAAAATCATGTGAAGATGTCGGCCATTTAAAAATATGTCTAGAGGAAATCACTTTGCTTGACGCACTCTGGCGCAGAGTGAGGTACGAGTTTTCAATGGGACAGTTAGGACATGGCAAACTTATTTGAGATATTCTCTATAAAACATATAGGGCAAAAGGTACTCATGCTCTCTAAATTTTTCTTAATTTTAGTTTTAGACCTTAAAATAAAAAACACAAAATTCTTGACCTTGAACTTTTATGGAGTGTTAATGTTTCCCTTTTCATCCAATTCCACCATTAAATTTAACGGAATAGTAACATGTGACTCTCACATGACATAACTCAGGGGAATTTTTTTAAAAAAATAAAAAATTATGACCTAAAAAATTCAAAATGGGATAAGAAAACGGCTAAAAAGTAATCAATTTACTTTATTTTAAAAAGCCAGTGAACAATTTAAAATACATATCACTTCGTCCAAACATTTATCTTGACATTTTATACTTAAAGAAAAATATATTGTCCTCTTCTGTAAAAAAAAAATATATAACAAACTACTAGCACTACTAGAAATATAGTTTGTTGCGACGAGACTTTTTGCGTCGGGCGTTTACCATTACAAATAACTGTCATTTGCGTCAAGAATGACACACCAACGCAAATAACGGTACGACGTCGTTTCGTGATATGCATTTACGACCGCTAATTACTATTTGTGTCAGCAAATTAATTCGTCGTGAAAAGGGGATTGTATGTGATGGGCTTCAGTCGACGCAAGAAGTTTCGCCACAAATAATCAAAATTTGCGACGGGATTCTCCCGTCACATACGAATTTGATGCAAATGACCAAATTTGCGACGGGCTTCGTTTGATGCAAAAGGTTTTGCCCCAAATAACCAAAAATTGTGATGGAATTCTCCCGTCACATATAAAGTTGATGCAAATGATCAAAATTGTATTATAAGTTTTGGTGGTGGATTTTTTCGCCGCATCCCGTAAAATAATGATTTAAAACAAATCTTTACTCCAAAGTAGTATAGTATGAATTGACAGGAATTGAATACAACCCCTCTGATTGGGAAAAATTCTAACCATAAAGAATGAATTGTTGATCTTTGGTTAAATTAAGTTAATTGTTTTTAAAATTGAACATGTTTAGTTATATATGACAAGGATACATATTAATTGTAGTTTTAATTTAACACAAGTTAATTGGTAGGGTAAAAATATATTATTTATGCAATATCAAATAACTTTTGTACTTTTGTTAGAATAATTTAGATCAATATTATAAAGTAAAGTTAATCGATATTATGATTTAATAACTGCTTTAATATAACGGATTTAAATTTGTTTCATGTATAAAGATCTTCTAATTAAATATTCTGTTTAAAATTTATGATTTAATTTATTACTAATTAACGAGCTAAAAAGTTCGAATTTCTTAAATATGTATTGAGATTATTTAATAATGAATTGACAATAGATATTCATTAGAAGGTGCATTCACAATTTAGTTTTTTAAATTAAAGAAAAAATAATTTGACTCAAAATCTGTTAAAAAATATATATAAAAAATAAATTGCAATATTTTTTGCATACACCGAATGCTTTAAAAAACAAGGGTATAATTTTCATTTCCATCTCTTAAAATTAAAAAAAAATACAACTTCTTCTTCCTCTCTCTTTCAACCGCCCCGCCCCCGCCCCCGGTCCCGCCCCTGCCTCTGCCTCTGTTTCGATCCTCCTCTCTCTTACCATCGCCAGCTCCATCTCCGTCACTGATCGTCGTCTTCGTCTCTGTCACATCCTCCAATTAAGAGTTTTCACCATTGTTCAGACCATCCATTTTTATGGGTTTTCTTCATTTTTCTCTCTCTAATGGAGTCGCCGACGCCGACGCCGATGACCTTGAATTCCATCTTAGGTCATCTTTCCACTCTTGATTTCTAGTAAGCGAAAATTCTCTGCAGATTTTCCAAATTTTATTTATATAATTATCAATTTTTGTTTTTAAAATTGGTTGGTTGATCATGGGTTGAATTAGATCTATTGATCTGGGATTTTTTTGTTATGTTATTTGATATGATTTTCTAGTTCTTGTTTCTAATTGAGCCATTTGAGTCAGTTCGTAGTTAATTTAGGCAATAATTTGTTCTTTGTTTTAGTGTTGATTTGATTTTCTTTATTTCATCATTGATTCTTGGCAAAAAATTTGGTATTGTTGTTTTAGCACTTGAACAAACAAGTGGGTTTACACTTTTATTGGTTCTTTTTTTCTGGAATGGCTCAAGTTTTTCATATATCTTCAAGAACATCAGTTTGCATATCAGTATGCATAGCAGTGATAACTTTAACTTTTCCATTTTTCATGAAAACCATGTCTCAAGGGATTGCTTTGAAGACTAAAGTATTAACCTATACAACTTTATTGTTTGGTGTTTACATGGCTTGGAATATTGGAGCTAATGATGTAGCTAATGTTATGGGTATTTCAGTTGGCTCGGGAGCTTTATCGCTCCGCCAAGCTGTTTTAACATCAGGGATTTTGGAATTCTCAGGGACATTATTGATTGGAACTCATGTTTGTAGTACAATGCAAAATGGTATTCTTGTCGCTAATATTTTTAATGGAAATAATACTTTGCTCGTTTATTCAACCTTTTATCTCTTGCTTATAGTTTATGGACAGAAATTTGATTTATATTTTTCGATGAATCAAAATGTTGATACTAAAAGGTACCGCATTTGAAGTATGATTACCTAAAATACTATCTTTTGACAACTTTCCCTTGTCTGATTGAATCGTGGTATTTCATCCATGCATTGCAGGATGTCTACTTCGACGATGAATCTGCTGAAGTTGTAATATCTTCCCTGAGATTGGGTGATGACTAGGGGAGGTGACTTGCGTCACTGTTTTGGTAATGAATTTATAATGATCTTGCAATCTCGTGAGCAAATTCTCATCCTTATTTACAATTGCCCATCTTGTCTGGACGAGTGCAAGATCATCATTCCCCCTTCAAGAATGCAGAGATAAGGAATTGTTTAAAGTAAGCTTACTTTAAAGTAAGGAATTGTTTTCTTCAGAAAATCTGGTGTTGGTTGGAAGTCTGCATCAAATATGTTTAATGTGGCACAATTTTGATGCTTTTCATGTATAGAATTCATGTTTTGTGCTTTTGCAAGTATACCATGATAAGTCCTCTGAATTTTTTGGTTTTGAATTTCTCTTTGAACTTTTACTAGTTTTTTTTTAAATCTATGAGCAGGTTCTTTATACATCTAGCCTTCATCGGGGACGTTTGCCTACGGCAAAAAATGATGTTGTGGAGTATTCTTGGCATGAGTAATAGAAGGTGTCCTCAAATGAAGTCTTGATTGAATGGAAATTGGAAGCATTTGAATTAATATGTTATTCTAGGTACCCCTATTATCTGTTTGTCTTTTGTAAAAACTATCTAGATAAGATTTAGCAATAGGCTTTAACATGTTACAAATTTAATGGTTTCTTCAACTAATGCTCATGAGTTACTTTGTATAAATGGATACTAGGAGTTTTGAATGGCTGCATTCGATTGTTTTAGTATACTATTTTTTTGAAGTATTACTGTAATATTCTATTTATTGTTGAAGTTGGTGTTTGTTGTATTATTGTATTAATTGCTAATTAATAAAATAGCTAAAAAAATCAGGGTACTTAACAAAAATTACTAGCGTCGGGTTTTAATATACAATTTTTTTGAGATATTATAACATTTGCGACGGTGAAACATTATTTTCGACAGATTGTGCCATCGCAAAAAAATAATAAATATAATTTTATTAATAATATTTGCAACCGTGAAAACTATTTTCGACATTATATCAGGTACCGCATTATATGTTTTTGTGTCAGTTATTGCGTCGGAAAGTATACCGATGCAAAAACTAGTCGTTTTTGCTAAGTTTTCAAGTCGAGAAATAAGTGTCGCAATTAGAAAAATTCCCGTTGAAAAAACTAATTGCGTCAAGCGCTTCCTGTCGTAAAGTTTTTGCGACGCCTTTCCATGCGACCCCTCAATTGCCGTCGTATAACCGACGTAAAAACGTTTTCGCGTCGGTAAAGATACTTTTTGTGGCAGGCGTCGCCTGACACAAAAAGTGATTTTTTTAGTAGTGTAGTAATATGTATTTGGTCCATTCTCATGTTATTTGAAAATTTTGAGAAATTCATAACAAAATAGGTTTACCAAAAAAATATTAGGAAAATTTTGGCGCATTTTTCTGATCCCATTTCGAATTTTTTTACGTCAGAACCTATATTTTTCAAAATGTTCATGAGTTAAGTCATGTAAGAGTCACGTGTTTCTTTTCCGTTAAATTTAACTATGTAATTGGATGGAAAGGGAAACATTAACACTCCATAAAAGTTCAGGGTCAAGGACTTTGTATTTTCTAGTTCAGGGTAAAAAATCAAAATCGAGAAAAGTTTAGAGGGTGTGGACACTTTTTACCCATATATATATATATATATATATATATATATATATATATATATATATGATTAGGTCATGTATTGCGACTCCACCAGGTCATAGAAAAATGTCACTAGTTACTTATCAACGAAGAATTTCCTTTTCAAAAAAAAACAACGAAGAATTTGTTAATATTTTAATTTTTGTCATGCTTGATAAAATGAAGTCAACTATATAGTGTGTCTTTTCTCACATATCACTGTTGTTATTTATTACTAGGTGGTACTCTGTGAAAATGGTTAGAGTATATTTGAAGTACTCGACCGCACAAAATTTAAAAAATTGGGGCTTAATTTTTTGTTATATATATGTGTGTGTGTGTGTGTGTGTCTTTCGAGCTCAATAGTCGAAACAAAAATTATTTTGTGTTATATTTACATGAAAATCCCATTTTCCAGGTATATAAAGTCTTATTTCAAAGTTGGATTTTTCTAAGGAAAATGCTTAAGTGCTAAGCATTATTATCCAAAAATTGGCTAAGGGAAACAAAAATGACCTCTCTGCCCTTTGGGGGGAAAAAGCTACCGAAAAAAAAAATTGAAAATGTTTTGTTGAGTTGTCAAATGAGGTTGACATGACAAAACAAATGAAAAAGCTAACATTGGAAATGACAAAAGTCAATCATAATATCATTGATGTAGGAGATGTCAAAATGATTAGAGTCATTGTTTTTGCAATGAGTAGGTAGAGTGGGTCCCACCCGTGTGAAGGTATTTTTGTTGTAAAGTATTTTTAATATTTTTAGGACCGTTGGATCAACAATCCGACGGCTATGATCATATGCATTTAAACATTTTCATAATAGATGTTAAGACCTTAATGATCCTAACCGTCAACTTATTGATCCGTCAGCCATCATAAGTTCGGCATTTGCGTAACAATATTGGTCTACATTGTAGGCTTGATGATAACAATTGACAATTGATAATTGGTAAATGTGAAGTAGATTCATTTTATACCGCTAGATTTTTCTCTACCGACGGTCTAGATTAACTACTAGGGTATATCAAGATCGATGAGATGTCATACATAACTTTATTGTTTAATTTTACCCTAAGTACTCATACTTTACAGAATTTGTGAACCCTAAGTCCCTATACCATTTGAATTTGCAACAATAAGTACTACACATATATTACATTTTGGACCCCGCATTTTAAAATATTGAAAATCAACCCGTGTGTTGTATTAAATTAAATTGCATATGGACCTTATATTTTACGAATTGACCACAAATATTAAAAAACAAATTTTAATTGTTCAAATTAAGTTGTATTACATAATGATTAGAGTATTAAGTATCATTAATGTTATTCATTGACTTATATAGAAGTGTGTTTGCAGTATATAAACTAAATAAGAGTTTCAAAATGTTAATAATTGATTGAACTACGTAGATAGAAACTAAACGAATATTACAAACGTTATGTTCGATCAATTATTCATTACTAGATTTTTCATTATATGTTGATATAAGTTGAACAATCATCTTTTTATACTATATTAGTTTTTTTTATACTAGATTAGTTATTAGAGTTTCAAAAGGTTAATAATTAATCGAACTATTTATATAGAAACTAAATGAATATTACAAACGTTATGCTTGATCAATCATTCATTACTACATTCTTCATTATAAGTTGTTATAAATTGATCAATCATATTTTTATAGTAATGAACTACTTGTTATAATAGATTAGTTATTAGAGTTTCAAAAAGTTAATAATTGATTGAACTATTTAGATATAAACTAAATGAATATTACAAATGTTATGTTTAATAAATCATTTATTACTAGTTTCTTCATTATAGTTAGTTATAAGTTGATCAATCATCTTTTTACAGTAATGAACTACTTGTTATACTAGATTACTTATTATACTTCATCAATCATTGTAAGTATACTAGATTGCTTGTTATACAACAATATTCATTATAATTTGATGATCGCTTAATAAGTAATCGTCTCATATAAGTAATCGTCTTATATGTCAGTAAACAACTTATATAATAAGTAATTGTCTAATATGTAAGTGAATGAATTATATAAAGTAAAAAATCATACAAACGTTAAGTTAGAAGTGTTTAATGAATAAATCATTATTAATAATGTGCTAATTTAAATTAATATTCAATTTATTTGTAAATTTATATTCACCATTACAAGTTCAACGACACTTGATGGTATATGATTACTAGATTTTTACTACCAAAATTAAGAAGAATAGCCGACTGTATTATTTATTAAACTGGATATTTAATTAAACAAATCTTACATTAAGTTAAAAATTAAAAAAATGAAAGAGACAATTAGAAGATGTTTAAAACAAACAAAAAAATATTAAGAAGAAGAGAAGGGATTTGATCTCGAGACCTCTTGTTTGCTTAAAGACCTATGGCTAGTTAATAAACCATCCATTCCAACTATCAAACTTCACAAGAAAAAATGTGTGAAATATATATCTCTCATATAATGGACGGATATATCAAGATACAACTCAGAACTCGAGGTGCTGACTTTAGATTTTCAAGGCAATGATGTTGTATATGGAGTAGGAGTAATCATGGCTACTCTACCAGTGTCAATTCATTCCCCCTAATTTCGAGTTTGATAAGGCAAGTGTGAGATATATTTATCCCATTAGAGATATCCTTACATTCATTCCATTATTCATAAAAAAAAAATCTAATTTTTCCCTAGAACCAAAAAATCCAAACTGTAACACTACTTCAATATCATCATCTTCTTCCTCAAAACACAGTAAATTTGTAGGTGTTTATACCTGAGAACTACCGTAAAAAAAATTCTGATATTTTTTACAGTATAAATATGAAGTCTTCTTCTTTTTTCAAGCTTTGTTTGTGTTGAAGAAGTTTTGTTTTTAAAAGGATGTTGAATTTTTCTGGTATGATTTTAGCAGGTTAAGGAAAATGTGTTTTTGGGATGCTTGGCATGTTTGAAGAACCCGGATGAAGAAATTCTAGTAGTGTTCTGAAATCTATTAATTTTCTTTTTAGTTTGGTTAATTTCATGTAGTAAGCTTCTAAAATGTACTAATTTCTAAAAATTAATATATATTAAGTCTTTATTGTGTAAATGTTTGTTGTTAATGATTTATTCAAGTTCTTTGTTTTGTCAATTATGTTCAAGACTCTGGATGATTCTCTATCTCACCAGAAAAACAAAAATTACTGTAAAAAGACAAATATGAAAAGTTAGCAAAAAAAAAAAAAAAAAAAAAAAAAAAAAAAAAAGAAATTAAAAAGTTACCAAAATTGTCAAAATTGTAAGAAAAAGAAAATAATTATTAAAGGGAGTGAAAAAAAAAATGATTACAATTCCATGTTGAATTGATAGGTGGGGTCACTTCCAAATTTTATATTATTTTTTGTACTCAAAATAATAGAAAATACAATAAAACAGTAAATAAAACCTCAAGGGAAAAATAGTCTTCTCACATGGTCAATTTGGAATTTTAACCAATTAATTAGCTAAATTATAACTCCCTAGCAGTGTCCTTTTTCTAGTGCGTGTTCTCAGAATTTTAACCAATTAATTAGCTAAATTTTAACTCCCTACCAGTGTCCTTTTTCTAATGCGTGTTCTCAATATATGTTAATATGTATTTAGTTTACTAACCAAGAACATGTGTTCTCTAACGAAGTACATATGTTTTTATTCAGCCGCAACTTTTCTCTCTCCTCCTCGGGAACCCAATTGATGTGACAGTTGCGTGTTACTTTTTGTTCCCGAGGAGGAGAGAGAAAAGTTGCGGATGAACAAAAACACATGTTATTCGTTAGAGAACACATGTTCTCTAACAAAAAATATGTATTTTTGTTCAGCCGCAACTTTTCTCTCTCCTCCTCGGTAACCCAATCATTTATTTGTAAAATTACATATGTACCCTTTCATTATATAACATTTTTTTTTTTATTGTCAGCCGCAATTTTTCTCTCTCCAGATCTGGACCGTTCAAAATTCCATCCGACGGCTAGGATGGTTCCGCACGTACGAAATTTTGGGCGTTCAGCATAGGTGCCGTCCCGCTATTTACCACACGTGAATAACTGTCAAGGCGGTGTCTAGTAATTTTGGGACTTGGGCGGAAAAAAAAATATAATTTTAAAAACTATTTTTTTATCATATTATTCTAACCTTACTTTTAAGAGGGTGAAAATCCTCTGTCCCCGTCCGTGTATGTCACCGTATCCCTAACCAATCAGAATTTACTATATAAATATTTGTTTCAATTATATATACACATGATGAATTGTGATTGGTTGGGGACATGGGAACATACACGAAAGGGGACAGAGGATTTTTTTCCCTTTTAAGAAGTAGAAATGTAGATATATATATTTTTTTTAAAACAAGTAGAAATGTAGAATTGCTCTGTTA
This sequence comes from Vinca minor, assembly GCA_026122235.1. Classification (NCBI taxonomy): domain Eukaryota; kingdom Viridiplantae; phylum Streptophyta; class Magnoliopsida; order Gentianales; family Apocynaceae; genus Vinca; species Vinca minor. The sequence goes on along the minus strand of JAOCZM010000244.1, from coordinate 576,939 downwards.
AAACTCATTAAAGTCTATTATTAAGATATTCTAACATCGGAGAAACCTCCAAAAAAAACAAGTTCAAAAGCCGGTCTATAACTTACCCAAAAAAGAGTTAATAAATTATACGGAAATACGAGTAGTTTTATCTTGGTAGGTTACTAAGTTTAAAATTTATATTCAAGCCAATCAATACAGTACATGTAGGAAAGATAATTGAACTTATATCAATTCTCTTTTCTACGTGTACTGCACTCATTGGTTTGGATGTAATTTATAAACTTAGTAGTATAACAAAATAAATTTTTTATTTCTTTTAAGTGGGGACTTAGACGACTATGTTGGTGCCAAGGTGAAAACCGTTTGTACTTGTATATATTTTTATTTATGTATCATATGAATATGTCTCTTAATTATATATATACATGGCGAATCGTAAGTTGTTGGGCACTAAAATAGACTCTCTATAACTTTGATAACTTTTTCATAAATAATTATTTGAACCGTTCATAAATAGTTATTTACTCTCGTTGATAATTATTTATTCATTAAATATATCATTTGTTTCGTACGTGCGACTGTAAACCCGCCCCGATCCCTTTTCGATGTGAAGGAGAAAAGATAAAAAAAAATTCTGATATGAATCAGGTTTATGTTCACCTTAAATTTCAGAACTGATTATATCTTTACAAAGTTACATATTTCTTCATTCTATAGTGATATAAAGTATAATATATTTAGTTAATATCAAAATTATGCAAAGATCATAAGCGTGGGAGACAAGACAAATCGCACCACTCAAAATCCCACCCCTTCATTCAAACAAGTGTACCTCCACCTCAGCCTACGTGTCAATACTCACCACCGTCCGATCTCCTTTTATTTAGTACGCACCCACTCACCCAGAATCCTTTAGCAACTTCGAGGAAAAACCGTTAAGCCGACTTCAATCTTCTTATACACGTACGCAAAACACCAAAACTGTAGACGTAAGCAGTGACAGAATCACCCTTATGGACCCCACATGCCACGTACGCGACACTACTTCACTTCTCGACACGTGTACTCTTACTTTGTTTTTTTTTTTATATGAATAAATGTACTCTTACTCATCTAACACAACATGTGTTATATTTATAAACATATTTACTAAGACTGTAACACGTGTTTTCTCTAGTATCAATCTAGTAAACACCGTCACGATTATAATGTATAACACCTTAAACTCAATACATATGAAATACTTTTAAAAATGTGTTAAATCTAATTCAACAAATATTCTCTATTTATGAACGTATATTCTAAAGTTACAATAAGTGTTTTATTCTGATTAAAACTTGTCTTTAATAATATAAGTATGTCATATGTAACAATTATTTTAAAATCACAACAAGTATTCTGATTTTTTTTTAAAATATTGAATATTTTTATACAATTGCTTAAAAAAAAGACCAAAAAAACGTTCAGTATGTAATATATTTTGATAAATCTGCAGCATAGCAGACCACACATACTAGACTAACCTTACCGCCCACGTGTATATTCTAGAAAATAGCTGCCTCTACTTGCCACGTGTCCTATTTTACCCCTTATATATTCCCCTCGCTCCCTTTGAGTCCGAAGTTTCAACCTTCGATTTCCCCAATTTGACCATTACATTTTCTCTTCCCTTCCTTCTTTCCTAATTTCTCTCTCTAAGTTCTTACTTTCTCTCTCTAAATTCTACTAAGAGTAGACTTTTCTAGTGAAGAAAAAAAATGTCTGCGGATATACAATTGCCTCCTGGATTTAGGTTTCATCCGACTGATGAAGAATTAGTGATGCATTATTTGATCCGGAAATGTGCGAGTCAATCAATTGCGGTTCCGATTGTAGCTGAAATTGATCTCTATAAATACAATCCGTGGGAACTTCCTGGTAATTTCTCGTTTTTTTCGCGATTTTCTCCGATTAAGATTTTTCTGGTTGAAAAATTGACTCAGTATTGTGGATTTTCTGTTTTTTTTTTAGGTTTGGCTTTGTACGGTGAAAAGGAATGGTATTTTTTCTCACCGAGGGACCGGAAGTATCCGAATGGTTCGAGGCCGAATAGAGCGGCTGGAAGTGGCTATTGGAAGGCGACTGGAGCAGATAAGCCGATTGGGAATCCGAAACCGGTGGGGATTAAGAAGGCTTTGGTGTTTTATGCCGGAAAAGCCCCCAAGGGCGAGAAGACTAATTGGATTATGCATGAATATCGACTGGCTGATGTTGATCGTTCCGCTCGCAAGAAGAATAACAGCTTAAGGGTGGGTACCAAATAAACTTTGAAATGACGCTTTTGCCCTTCGTAGAAGAACAATTTTGATATTGATCAGGCGTATTGAAACTTGTGATTCAGAACTGATTACACAACTACAAAATGAGGAAATAAATATGTAACTTTATATTGTTGTGACCCGTTCTGAATCAATGAGCCCAAAAGATTTGGGGTTATTTTTGGAGTTTTAAGTAATTTGATTTAATTATATAAAAGTGGTTTTGATCGGACGGTTGTGATTGTGCAGTTGGATGATTGGGTGCTGTGCCGCATTTACAACAAGAAGGGTACAATCGAGAAACAACAACAAATGATGGAAAGCCGGAAAGTAGTGATGATGAGCCACGTGGCAGCGCCGGCTGAACAAGAAGAGGAGGATAAGAAGCCAACTCCGGTGGTGTACAGCGATTTCATGTACCTAGACCCATCAGATTCCGTCCCGAAGCTGCATACGAATTCCAGTTCGTCGGAGCAAGTGGTGTCGCCTGAATTCTCGCACACCACGTGCGGCGAAGTTGAGAGCGAACCGAAGCTGCAGCTGAGTGACTGGGAGAAAACTGCCCTTGATTTCCAGTTTAATTACGTGGATGCCCCTACGATGGACGGTAACGGCAATGCGCTTCTGAATTCTCAGTATCCGACGAGCAATTATCAGATGTCGTCACTCCAGGATATGTTCATGTTCCTGCAGAAGCCATTTTAAGGGGAGAAAAAAGAAAAGAAAAACGTGGAGGAAATTTATTTTATTTATAATATTTATAGTCGCACGTGTAACATGAGACTTTGGTTGATGAGTGTGCACGTGTGACTCAATTGGAATAGGCTAGAGATAGTAGCAGTGAAATGGTATTAGAATTATCCAGAAAAAGGAAAATAAAAATAAAAATTGGTATTAGTATTACTACTAGAACTCATTTTTCTTCTCATATAATGTATATATTTATATTTATAATCCAATGAATAATATCTTTTGAAAAATGGCAAATGTTAATTTTGGGTATATACTTGAATTGAGTATGATTTGGGTTTGAAACTGAAGTTGAGACCCAAAATTTCTTTGTATTGAATATTTGAATGAAATCTCAAGCATCATTCAAATATATGAAGAATTTAGTTTGGACGTGAGACTAATTTCAAACTGATATTAAAAATTTCAGACTGATATTAAGAATTTTAGATAGAGAGCTAATCCAATATGTCTTTGGTTTCAATGATTTTTTTCTTTTAAAATACAAGAGATTTTAAGAATTTTGTTACATGAGATTTTACTAATTCAATAATGCATTCCTATACATTGGATTACAAAAAAATCCCCCGCTCAAAAATCATCTTTGTTTTACACACGGGAGAGAGTTAATTATTATTAACTGATTAAAAATGTTACATTTATTAATAAAAGTTTTTTTTTGGTCGAGATCAAGGGTAAGAATGTCTACAGTCGACAATATTGACCAATCTCTTTCACCGCGGAAGCTCTACGAAAAGTTAATATAATAATAATAATCCCGAATTATTAATAAAAGTTGGTATGATAGTTTGTGGTGCGGTTTCTTTTTACAGAAAATAAGGATGTTAAAAAAGTTGTATCCAACATTTCTTGTTCTTACTATTTTAACCCATTAGAAAAAGACTAGAAATTGATATGGTAATTCTGATTTGGGAATTATAGGTTTACCCTTTCTAGTGAAGTTATACTTCTAATTTGGGAATTATAGGTTTTTTTTTTTCACTTCGTTTAATCTTTTAAATTACAAGTTAAACATTAAGGAGAGCAGGATCCTGAACTCTTAATTTGGTACCATATGTCTACTCTTTTTTGCAGAGACGAAGACAAAGGGTGGGTGGGGGCAGTTGCCCCCCTCAAAATTTTGGTTAGCCTGTATAGTCCCCATTGTTTAATTTCAGCCTGTAAAGTTCCACAAAATTTTTTGTTCAGCCTGTAACGTCTCCCAAAATTTTTCGTTTAGCCCGTATAGTCCCCAATATTTAATTTCAACCTGTAAAGTTCCTTATCTATTTACGGGCTGCATATAAAAGTTCCACCACCTCTTCTGCGGTGGAATCAGGGCAGCCCCAAATTCATGTCATCCACGTGCTTAATGATTATCATTTCAATCTATAAAATTTACAAAATACCAAAAATCAGTACAAAAATTGTTATAAAAAAGAAACCCCAAATTCTATTGCCCTAATTTGGAGGAACCCATTTGCCCTAAGTCCTCCGCATAAGAGGTGGTCGAATCTCTATATGCATCCGGTAAATAGATAAGGGACTTTAGAGGCTGAAATTAAACATTGGGGACTATACGGGATAAACAAAAATTTCTTGGGGACTTTACAGGCTAAAATTAAACATTGGGGACTATACAGGCTAAACCAAAAATTTTGACTTTACAGGCTGAAATTAAATATTGGGGACTGTCGGGCTAAACGAAAATTTTTAGAGGACTAAATAGGCTGATTTCCCTTTCTATATTAATAAAAGTTGGTATGATAATGTGTGGTGCGGTTTCTTTTTACAGAAAATAAGGATATTAAAAAAGTTGTATCCAACATTTCTTGTTCTAACTATTTTAGCTCATCAGAAAAGACTAGAAATTGGTATAGTACTTCTAATTTGGGAATTATAGGTTTACTCTTTCTAGTGAATATATATATATATATATATATATATATATATATATATATATATATATATATATATATATATATATATATATATATATATATATATATATATGTTTTTTTTTACTTTGTCAAAGTTTGATCCCTAATCTTTTAAATTACAAGTCAAGCATTAAGGAGAGCAGGATCAAGAACTCTTAATTTGGAACCACAGGTCTACTCTCTTTTTTTGGTAGAAACCTTTTAAAAATATTTAAAAATTATTACATGTTGAAAATTAATAAAGTAAAAATTACGATTTTTTTGTAGTCAAAATATTAATATTACTCTCTTAAATAATATATGTATACCACTAATTCTATTTAAAAAAGTAAAATTGATATTTTAATTATAAAAATATATTAATTTTATTTTCTTAATTTTCGCAACGTGTCCTAAAAATCTTATATTTAGGAATGGAAGTAATATATTAAAAGATGCAACACAGAGAAAAGCACTTTTGTTACAATTTCTAGAAGCGTGAGTAACCACTACTAGTTTAAAGCAATGAGAGTTTTATTGGCCAGCGGAATTAAACATGTGAATAATAAATTAGAGAAGAAAAAATAAACACAAAGAACACTAGAATTTAATGTGATTTGTTTTAAAAAAAAACCTATATTCACAGTCTCCAAAAGAAAAACTCTAATATGCAATTTTTCAACGGTCAAATTTCAAGCCACTATATGGGATGCTTGCCCCAGTGGAAATGGTCAGCATGAAGCCCAGGATCGAATCCTGTATACCCTCCACCCCCCGCCCCGTAAAAAAAAAAAAAAAAATTTCAAGCCACTCATTATATAATTTTTTCAAGGTCAAAATTATAAAACTCTAAATAGTACTCCCTCCATTCCTAAATATAAGACTCTTTAGACAATTTGAGAAAATTAAGGAAGTTGTCTTTTTCACCTAAACTTCCAATATTACCCCACCTTCCCTCTCTCTCACTAATACATCATAAAGAAAAGAAAGGAAAATATTGAGGGTATAATTGAAATAAATTGTTGACAACTAATAAAAGAACCTTAAACGACAATTAATTTGGATACCTAGATATCTCCTAAACGACAATTAATAGGGAATGGAGGGAGTATATTTTATTATGGTAAAAATTATACTATCAAAAAGACCAAACTCAAAAAACTCACCATCAAATTGATGGCACTCAAAGCACACTCAACCCTAACATAGAAAATTCTTACAAGTTTTCCTCACTAACTACTTTCAAAACACTCGATGTGGGATATTAATAGAATTCCCAACATATCATCCATGCTCTCAATTATCTCTGTTGAGATTTTAAGAATCTCTTTAACAAGTTTTTCCTTCTTCGTTTAAATATTTTTTCTGGTATAATTTTTTTGAAAAGAAATAATGATGTCATTAATCGATAGTAGAAAATACATGAGGGATATGATATTCTAAACGATCGCCTATCATTTAAAATGAGGTGTCAATCCTATTATGATATAGATTTGATCTTTGATTCTACACATAAAATTCAATTGTTTAAAATTCGCCCGTGAAGATAAAAAAAAATGAAAACCTCTACTTATCATGTGATGATATGGTGCGTTCAAAGACCATAAGATTTATTGAACCAACAAAATTATTCTTTTTAGCTCAAATACCTTCTAAGGCGCTTTTTTTTTTTCTTTTTTTCTTTTTTCCTTTCTTGAAAAGACATCTAAGACGCATAAAGTGGAAAATCACTTCGGTGAGAAGGGTGGCGTTGCACATGTGCAATTTCAGGGGCAAAATAGTTCAACAAATCGCTGTTTAATAGGTTGTCTCTAACCCATTCAATTTTCCCGACCCATATTTAAAAAATGTGTGATATTTAAACAAAATCCGACCTATGAATCACATTTCTATCTTCCAAAAACCAGTGAAACAAATCGACTCCCAAAAGGCAAACCCTAGATTTGAAAAAATCCTTGAAATTCCAATCGATTGGGTAGAACAGAATCTGACTGCATTTGCTCGCCTTTCTTGCTGTTTCTCCACAACAACATTAACCACAGAGTTTGTGAACAATCACCTCCTCAATGCCTACTGCAAACTAGGGCATTTGGGGTACTGCAGTTGAACTGTTTGATAAATTGCCCAAGAGAAATGTTATGTCGTTTAACATCTTGATTGGTGGGTTTATACAATGTGGGGATTTGAATAGTGTAATGAAGCTATTTGATGAAATGGGTGACCGAAATTTAGCTACTTGGGATACGATGTTTACTGGGCTGACTCAGTTTGAGTTTAATAAAGAAGGGTTGAGTTTGTTTTCTGAAATGATTGAACTGGAATTTTTGCCTGATGAATTCACACTTGGAAGTGCTATGAGATGGTGTGCTGGGCTGAAGGACTTGAATAGGGGGCAGGCAAGTTCATAGCTATCCTGTGAAATCGGGTTTCGATTTGCATTTGATAGTTGGGAGTTCTTTAGCTCATATGTATATGAAATCAGGGAATTTAGGGATTAAGTTGTAACAAGAAGGGTAGGGTTTTGGGAGATCATATCAGACTATCGAGTTAGCCCATAAAAAGGTAAAGTGCTGACTGATTTTTTGACATTGTTTTTTTAAAAAAATTCTATTACAAGATGTTGTAGTCGGCTTCGACTTTTGGGAGATCATATTAGACTATAGGATCGGCCTATAAAAGTTAAAATGCTGACTAAAATGATAGCTCTATACGTGAGTTGAGATCAATCTCTCGAGTCCTCTTAAGGAGTTAAGCTGCCGATCAATTTTATGCTAACCAAGTTTGGTTCACTGCTTTCGACATTGATGGCTCCCAACCTCAAAATTCTCAAGGCAAGGAGTTATTGCAATTTGAATGTGCCCTGTTGAAGGGAAAATGTTATGTCCAAAAGAAAGTTTCACTGTGGACCTTAAAAGTAATGGGTTAGTTTTAGAAAAGGTCTGGAAAAAGAAAAAGGAATCCAAGCAAAAAGAATAAGAGCCCAAGCCCAAAGTAGAAAACCTGGGCAAGGAAAAAGAATAATCAAAGGACCTTTTCAGAAAGAAAAAAGAAAGAAAAGAAAGAGAGGGCCCGTTTAATGGATCGGGGGATTGCGCCGCGGATCCGGAGCTATGATTTAATATTATTAAATTATTAAATATTCTTAATTTTTTTTTATATTATTGTTATTTTAATTTTTTCAAAGCTTAAAGGGAATTGTGTATAATCATTCTAACGATAAATTTTACATATTTCTAATAAAAGATCCGCGGGAAAAAAAGTGGTGGCCTAAAAATAAAGGCATTATTTTACCATGCAAGTTCTAAAACTTGTCGATGAGGCAGGCATTTGTCCAGTGATTAAGGTTGAAGTCTCGTAATGTAGAAGTCATGAGTTTAGATCATTGCTGTTTTTTAAATTCCTATATTTTTTTTAATAGATAGATTTCTTCCCTGATAAATAAAAAATTATTTTTTAAAAAAAGTTCTGAAAACCTATGATAATATTCCTCTCAAACTCGCCCAGTCCAGAGCATGTTGAAGTCCTGGAGTTTCTTGAAGGTATCCGATTCATTATGGATAAGGACTTAAGCCTTTATGAAGTAAAAAGCGCTTGTATAGGCAAAAGTTAATAGTGTCCTCTGACTGGAAGATGACCACTCTGCTATAGGATATTATGTTAGCCTTATTAGGGATTTTCTAAGGTTTACATGCGCTAATATTTCATACGTTCATAGATCTTGTAACTCTCCAGCTCATGTATTGGCGAAGTATGCTACAAGGACTAGATCCTCGTCTTAATGGTTTGGAGACCTCCGCGTTCCTCCTACCACATTTTCTCTGCAGTATTGCTACATAATCCATCTTTTCTCCTAAAAAAAAAATATAATATTCATTTTATTTCAAATCGAATCTTTTTTTTTAAGGATGAAATTGAATTGTCCATTAATAGTTTTCTTAAAATGTACATCTCCTTGAATGTTTAAGCAATTACTGGTTCCCATCTCCCATCTCCCAGCTGGCATCTGTAATCTCTTCTACTTTTTTTATTTTAAGGGAGCTGTAATATCTTCTATTATTATAGCAGATCGTGAATAAAATTCTATTTCCCCCTCCAAAACAATATATATATTTATGACATTACGAACTGTTACTATAACAATTCTACATTGCTACTTTCTCCATTCCATAATATAAGGAAGAAAATAAAATTAATATTTTGACTAACAAATTTTTTTATTTTTTTACTTCTTTAAATTTTAAAACGACTTATATTAAAGAGTTGAGGGATTAAGGGAGTACATTAGTTGCTCCTATCATTTTGTTTTTTACTTTCTAAATCTAGTAGTGAAAAACAAAACCTTCAAGGTGGAGTATTGTTGTACAAATTTAAATAATTTAAACATTAGCTTTTGCTGAAATATTAATACATGTCAAATGAATATACTTCCTCAAGAAAGCTTTGACGACCATATGATTAATGCTTTACACTAATTGGACCATTATAAAAGAATTGAACCTGTAAATCTTGTAACATTAATGATTGCCATTAACAATATGATCACAAACCATCATTTTCACTTTTTTTTTTTGGGGCCCTTTAAATTGATCCATATGATTGTTGAGTCAAAGTCAGGTCGAGTTTCAAAATTTCCTCTGGTGAGTATGTACGTAATTTAATCTCATTCGTCAGATTAAAATTTTGACGGTTAAAATTGATTTAAAACGAACATATGTCTTATTTTTGTGCTTCAGAATACCTGTACTAAAGCGTTTCACACGACTGCTGGTGACCGACTATGCCTTTGGAAAATTATAATATTCCTGTTACACCATACACTCCAGAGAGTATATAAAAAAAGTCACATGATTCCCATAAACAGACAGAACGAATTGAAATAAATCCTTAAAATCAGAAAAAATTATCAAAGAAACCAGGGTTATGTTGCCAAACCTCCTGCGATATTTTATACATAAAAAGATTGTGATACTAATCATTTCTAGAGTCACCAGATAGCTGACAAGATGATGAAAATAGAGGTATTCGTTTCACCAAATTATAACTCGCCAAATAAAATTTTAATATACTTCGCCGGTACATGGAGGTAAATAATTGTCTGTACTCGTGTATATACTCATTTATTGCCAACCAATCACAATTCACTATGTGCATATATATGATTAGAAGAAATGTCAACATAGCAAATTCTAAATGGTTGGGCACACGAATGAGAATATATACAGGTGCAGACGATTTTCACCCGTACATGAACTAGCCAAATTGAATTCCAGAAATTTTCCTTTTTAGAGTAGAAAGAACCACTATCAGAATTAGCTTTTCTACTTTTAATGTCCATTTCAAGCTTATAGGCGGATTTTACCGTGAAAATACCTTTTGGATCGTAACCCCAAATTAGCCTATCCTGTGGCCAAGTATCACAAAGCGGTATTTTCAGAATTTCAACTTTATAGCGATTAAAATTCTCCCGAATAATATCCTCTTTCCAGCAAACATTGACCTTATTAATAAGAAAAAAATAGGTCTAGGAGGCCATAGCCCCAGTGGGGCAAGCCTCTATTCGTGACCAAGGTGTCTCGACTTCGACACCCTCCCCCTACATGGGGCAATAAAAATTCTCCTCCTCTAGTGAGGGAGAATTTAAGGTTGCTGACAAAAAAAAAAAAAAAAGAAGGAAAAATATATATCGGAGTGTCAAGTGCGCAAAGGAAGGGCATTGGGTTCTAAGGGGGTGGTAACATTTGAGAAATTTGTTGCCTTAGTTCTTGGAATTGAACTGCATTTGCAGAGAAGAAATAAAGGCACAAAGGTATGGAGAATTTTCTGTGAATTTGATTAATTAAATTCTGTACAGGATGTCTCTATTTATAGAGGAGAAAATATCTAAAACAATGCTAAAGCTACAGCTGAGTATATACATTCAATATACAATTCTAAACTAATCTATAGTGACTGTCTTCTTCTTTGTGGTGCAACTTGCTGTCTTTGTAGCATAATCTCTGAGTTTGTTGTAACTGAATTGGTTGGGAAACTTGATGAGCAAGTTTAACAGTTGAACTTGATTGCAAGTTGCATCTGCAACTTGCAGTTGTTGTTGCTTCAGGTGATCTGCTGTGATAACATGTATTTGCCTTTTTGTTCTACAATGCATTGCATCCCTTTTTACTTTCCTGCTTGCTGATCCTTTGCATATCATTGACTCCTTCTAGCTTAGAACATAAGAAACCAGTTTCATCAACATTAAACCTGACGAATTCAATAGCCATTTATTGCCCCGGACTTTAAGATAAATACTATCACCTACCCTCTAACGAATGCCTGTTTTAATAGCTCATAACCTTTTAATATACTTCGCCACATATCTGACGGTCAACATCCCAAATCAACCGGTATGAAATCATCTATAAGGTGATATTTCACCCGTAATACCCGCGAGACCAGAGGAAGCAGATTTTGAAGAATCCTCCAACTTTTTTTGCTAACTAAGATTTATTAAAGGCCTCCAAACCTCGGAATCTCACCCCTCCATGGGTTTTAGCTTAGCACATAAGACACCAGTTTCATCACCCCTTCTTAAGCTGGAATGGGGCTGATAGATAGATTTTATACCTAGGCTTTGCAATAAATGATGAAACTGTGAGGGATGTAAGGCCTTAGTGAAAATGTCTGCAAGTTGAGCAGAAGTAGAAATAGGCAATGGTTTAATGATCCCTTCTTGATACTTGTCCCTTATGAAATTGCAATCCACCTCTATATGTTTAGTTCTCTCATGATAGACTGGATTTTCAACAATATAGATAGCAGCCTCATTGTCACAGAACAAAGGTATAGGATTAGTATGGTTTATGTGCAAATCTTTAAGCAAGAACAATAACCATTGTAGTTCACAAACACAGTTGGCCATTGACCTGTATTCTGCTTCAGAAGAACTTCTGGCCACTGTTGTTTGTTTCTTAGCCTTCCAAGAGACCAAGGAATCCCCTAGAAAAACAAAGAACCTTGAAATAGACCTTTTTGTGTATGTGCATCCAGCCTAATATGAATCCCAGTAGGCTGTGATTTGCAGGCTTGATTTACTGGACAGAAAAACACCTTGACCAGTTGCTGATTTCAGATATCTAAACACTTTGTGTGCATCCTGCAAAGGAAATATCTGGCCTGGTAATGATTAAGTATAGTAGCTATGAATCAAGGAGTAGCCAGTGGTTGAGATTGCTCCTTCCTTGGACGAGGTCCTAGGATCGATTTCTACTTCCCCATTCCCCTACCCCTACCCTCTCCCACAAAAAAGAAAAAGAAAAAGGTATAGTAGCTTTCCTACTATACTTCTGTACTCTGTGTTGGAGGATAACAAAATATAATCATTTTTCTCCAACTTGCAAGTGTAGTCCATTGGAACTGAAGAAGGTTTGCAACCAGTAAAATGAGTGTCTCTGAGTAGGTCTAAGGTATACTTTCTCTAGTTTAAGAATACGCCACCCTTAGACCTAGCTATCTCAAGTCCAAGGAAAAACTTAAGCTCACCTAGATCTTTGATGCCAAAAGTAGTATGCAAATAATGATTAACTTCTTGAATATCAGAGAGACTTGTACCTGCCAAAACTACATCATCCACATAGACAAGTAAAACAAGAAAACCATTATATGTTCTTCTTGTAAATAAGCAAGGGTCACTCTTGGAATAAGTGAACCCTAAAGCAAATAATTATGTAGTCAACTTAGAATGCCACTGCCTACTTGCTTGTTTGAGTCCATAAATGGACTTGATCAATTTGCAAACCTTGCCAGGAGGAGCATTGAAACTAGATGGGGGAACCATGTATACTTCTTCCATTAAATCTCCATGTAGAAAGGCATTATTAATGTCTAACTAATGGAGATGCCAATTTTTAATAGCAACAATAGACAAAAGTACCCTGATAGTGGTGACTTTGGCAACAGGATAAAAGGTATCAAGGAAATCAATTCCTGCAAGTTGTATATACCATTTTACAACCAGTCTTGATTTAGGCCTGTCTATGGTGCCATCTGCCTTAAATTTCAGCCTATACACCTTTTTGTTTCCAAAAGGAAGATCAGTTAATTCCCATGTATGATTAGCTTCTAGGGCTGCAATCTCTACCTCTATAGATTTCCTCCAAATAGGATCTTTAACTACTTATTCATAGCATTTAGGCTAAAAAAATAGCAGTAATATTCATAATAAAATGCGTGCTAGATGATCATAAGTAAGTACCTTATGCATTTTATGAGGTGTAGTATGAACACACTGGCAGACATAATCTTGAAGATAGGAAGGTAACTGAGAAACTCTAAATGATCTTTTAGGAATAACAAGTTGTGACTGAATAATTGTAGATAATGAAGCATTATCAGTAGGTTGTGTATGTGACTCAGAACCAGGAATGGTGTCATCAAAGAATTGATTAGATGAAACACATTGAGGCAAAGCAGAAACTAAAGAAGAATTAGGATAAGGATTCACAGTATAAGTACTGGTTTGTAAAGGAAATACAAATTCATGAAATTGAACATATCTAGAAACTAACAAGCTTCTAGTTATTAAGTCCATAAGAATATGTCCTTTGCTAACAGTTGATTCCCCTAGATAAACACAAGCTTTAGCTCTAGGGTCAAACTTCCCTCTCCCTTGTTCCAAAGTAGAATAGTAAACAAGGCAACCAAAGACTTTCAGGGTTTCATAAGGTGGAGATTTTTTGTATAAGGTTTCAAAAGGGGTTCTGTTATGAAGTATAGGGGTTGCAGGGTAGGGGAATGTCGGCTCTCCCCCTAATATCCCTCGTAAAACTGTGGCAGAAGAAGACTATAAAAGATTATGGTAACCGTGGCGTCGTGCCTTAATCATAAAAGTTCTTGGATGGATCTACAACAAAAGTTACAAGACTTGTGGCGCCTAGATTGGGGTTGTGAGTTGGTGGATCTGGACGAGGGCTACTATTTCGTCTACTTTTACTCCAACAAGGATTATGATCATGTGTTATGTGAAAGTCCTAGGATGATCCTCAATCACTATCTCAGAGTAACCAAATGGAAGCCCAGTTTCCGTTCTGCCAATGATCGAATCGCATCGACTTTGGTATGGGTTTGATTTCCACATTTATTGTATGAATTCTTTGATGACAAATTCCTCCTTAATATGGGGAACATAGTGGGTAGAGCAGTGCCTGTCAACGTTACCACTTTAACTGGTCGGAGGGGTAAGTTTGCGCGTCTTTGTCGAAGTAGACTTGGGGAAACTGTTGTTGCCGTTGATTTGTATTGAAGATCATATTCAGGCTGTGGAGTACTAAGGATTACATATGGCCTGCTTTAAATGTGGACAGTGTGGGCATGCATGCTATGAGAAATTGTCAACCAAATGGTGGTGTTGCGGTTGGTAGTGTTCCTGTTGGCATGGGTCCACCGAATAGAGGCTTGGATGGTGAGGATAAATTCGGACCTTGGATGATGCCGAAATGACCAGTTAGGTGGCGTCCGATGGAGAAACCATTGTACCTACATACTTTTCCGGCGGCTTGCAATGGCGAGAGTCCTGGTGGTAATGATCCTCGCCAATCAAGGGAATGGAATAGGGAAGAATCCTCAATGGAGCTTATCACTGGTATGATGAAAAATCAGGGGAGGAAGATCACAAGAAATTTGAGACTCAAAGTGGATTAAGGTTTGTGGCCTTGAATGAAGGCGGGAATAATAAGACTGAGATGAAGGAGTTGTCCGTGATTAAAGCACAAGTTCAAGCTATTTCCAGCCATCCTACAATATTCAATTTTCTTGGATCAGTCCATGGGGCTTGTATAGAGGGAAATAGATTGCGCTTTGGGCAAAAAAAGGAAGGACGAAATGTTGATAGTAAGCTGCAGGTTGGTAAGGCGGGCCAAGCTGCACCCAAGCCCAACGGAAATGGGAAGCCGAAAATAAATGACCCAAAAATCAATCCTGTAGGTCCTGTTAGGATAAATCTTAGTTGTTCTCAAGCTGGGAAAAAAATTAAGCATGTCAGTGGGCCACCTGGTTTTGTGAGAGCTTACCTAATTGAGTTGGCTCAGAACCTTTTACATGCTCTTACCCAAGAGCACCCTTCAATACAAACTGCTAACCTATATCAGATTCTAACTTAAGTTTCAGCAATGGGTTCCCATGTAGCTTTCTTTAAGGTTGCTAATCAAACTCTTCAAGATAAAAATAAGGCCAATAATTCTGGGGATGGCAATCCCATGGATACCGATGGCTAGCTCTTCGCCTCTCAATAAAGTAATTTTTTTAATGGATTTCCTTCTTTGGAATTGACGAGGTGCCGCCTCTTTGGAAGGAATTCGTAATTTGATTGATTTAATAAAATATCATAATCCCATTTTATTAATCCTGGTGGAAACATGAGTACTTAGTTCGTAAAGTGTTTGTCTGCTCCGTAATTCAATTTTGATCAGATGGAGGTATCGAATGCGGTGGGTTTTCCAGAAGTATTTAAGTTTTATGGAATTCACAAAAGATTGACTTGGAGATTGTTTCTATCAACCCGCAGGTTATTAATATTGTATTTAAAATGGCTCTCGTGTTTTATGGGTTTTATCGGCCATTTGTGCTTCTCCATATGCGGTTTTTAGAGAGCAACGTTGGGAGTATCTTAAGAATATTGGAGATTGCATTTCTTCTCCATTGATGCACTTATGAGATTTCAATCAAGTTGTTGAGTCGTTTGCTAAGCAGGGGGTAAGTCCATCAACCAGAATAAAGCTCGGCTTCTCTGGGATATGATTGACCATTGTAATCTTATGGATTTAGGGTACTCGGGGACCCGCTTAACTTGGTCTAACAAAAGGAATGGTCGACATATGTATTGGAGAGATTGTATCGTGTTTGGTGCAATTAGAGTTTTTGTCACATGTTTCCTGATACGCATGTGTTGCATCTTCCGTATACACACGAAGATCATCATCCCATTTTGGTCTCTCTGCTATCTCCACTAAGTGCTTGGTACCTTCACCAAGAGTTTCGGCCCTTTGTGCAACAAGTTTGGCAGTCTTCTCTCGGTGATTTTGCTTCAGCCATTAAGGATCTCCCCGTAGCTGCTCAGAAATGGAATGAGGAGGTGTTTGGAAATATTTTTGGAGGAAAAAAGAAGTGCTTGAAGCGTATTTTGTGGATACAAGCTACTGTAGAAAGAGGACTGTCAAACTTTCTTATGACGTTGGAGAATCAGCTGGTACATGAGTATAAGAATATCCTCGAGTAAGAGCAGTTGTTCTAGTTCCATAAGTCAAGAAAGTATTGGTTAGTTGAAGGGGAAAGAAACACGTGATGTTTTCATACTTCTGCTATCATTAAAAAGATTCACGCCCAATGCTAAAGCACACGAATGAAGAATGGTGTTTGGATACTAATCAACTCAAAGGGATGGCTTGTTATTTTTTTTTGTGAAATTTATACATCAGAACCTCGTTACTATTCTGACCCAGATGAATGGAGTTTTTCCCACGTTCTCGTTAGAAAAACTGTTAGCACTGAACCAGGTATTTCCCTTGGAAGTCATGGAGGTTGTCTTTCAAATGGGGCCTAATAAAGCCCCAGGACCGGACGTGATTCTTCCATCATTTTATCAAAAAATACTGGGATATTATTGGGCCTTCTCTTATTGTTTTTATACAACAGATTTTCATTAATGGGACGTGGCCAGTGGATTTGATGCAACATTTATTTCCCTCGTTCCCAAGGTTGATTCCTCTGAGTATGTTTCACAATTCGACATATTGCTGTGTGTAATGTTGTTATGAAGATCGTTACTAAAGTAGTGTGAACATGTTGGAATTACTAATGCCACATCTAACTAGTGAGAATCAGAGTAGTTTTATCCCAGGAAGGCAAGTAGCGTACAACATTTTTTTAGTGCAAGAAATTGTACATTCGATAGTGGTAAGCGAGGCTTTATGGCGGTTAAGATATATGTTGAGAAGGCTTATGATCGAATTTAATGGAATTTCCTGGAATAGGTACTTTTAAGAGTGGGGTTAAACTTGCATGTCACCGCACTTATTATGGCTTGCATCCGGTCCACTACTCTTTCAATCTTGTGAAATGGGGAGAATGTGGATTCTTTTACACCCCCCCCTTCTCGAGGTATACAACAAGGTGATCCGTTTTCCCCTTATTTATTTGTCCTTTGTATGGAACCGGGGACTAAAAAAGATTGTTTGAAAGGTATCAATTGTCAAGGGGATGACCTTTGCTGTCTCATCTCTTGTTTTTACTTCTGTTTGGAGTTGCTACAGATCAACAAACATCCATCATGGTAGATGTGTTATCCCCTTTTGTAAGCAGTCAGGAAAAAAAATTAATATGGGTAAATTGAAGATATGTCTCGAAAGGGTTGGATCGAAGTAGATGGCCGATACTGTTTTCCATCTTTCATATTCTGTTGGCACATGATTTAGGTATTTACCTTGGCATGCCTATGATTCATAAAAGAGTCGGTATTTCTACTTATGGGTTCCTAGTGGATAAATTGAGGAAATGACTGAGTGGTTGGAAGAAGCGGACTATGTCTATGAGATCTAAAGTACTGCTTATCTAGAATGTCTCTTATATTCTAGTTTCGTAGGCAATGCAAACAATGAAACTCCCTCAAGTTATTTTGGATCGAATGAGATGGCTAACGGAAATTTTTTTGGGGTAAGGAAAATGCTCAAAAGAAGCTTCATACCGTATCTTGGGACAAGATTTGTTGGCGGAAAGATGAAGAAGGTATCGACTTTAAGAAAATGAAAGATTTGAATCTATCGATTCTAGCTAATCAGGCTTGGCATGTTCTTCGTGTGGAATATGCTCTTTGGGTCCGTGTGCTAGTTGCTAAATATGGTAGTGTAATGGATGCTATTGAAGGTAAAATGTTGAAGTCCTCTTCGCATGTGTGGAAGTTTTTTGGCCCGTAACGTTTGCTTACGCGTTATTTGACGTGTAATTAATTTTTACATGATTAATTGCGTAGACGTAATTTATTTCGCATGATTATGTGATTACGTGTCTATTTATTTTTATAAATGTTGCGTGTTATATTTGTGTACGTTTTTTGAGGGACGTTTTGCACGAGTATCGTAGTTGGGGGATTTAGTTGTGATTCAGTTAGAGGAGTAGTTTAATTAGATTTGTGATTGGAAATTGGAAATAATTAGGAATCTTAATAGGATTGGGAGAGTTACCATAATTAAATAGAATAAAATAAAAGGAAATGAATTGTTTGATTGGGGAATTAAGGGAATTAAAATTAAGTAAAAAAAATAAAAAAAATAAAATAGCAAGGATTATTGGAATCGTGGGAGTGAGTGCACAAAGGAAAAGAAAACGGCAGTAGTCATATAAGAAAACAGAGAGAAAAATAAAATTGTGAGATCAACTTCTGGCAGAACTTTGAGAGAACAATTGAGTGGGCTAACGACGTTCGATTTCGACGCACAATATATTGAAACGTTGGTCTTGGAAACACTTTTGTGTGAGCGGAGACGGAACTGAATTCGGAATTCGGAGCAGAAAGTTATCGCACCGAGAAAGGGATTGGTAGTGCAGATTCGGAGCAGAAAGTTCCGGTCACGAGGTGTGACACTTTGTGTGAGGGGTTCAAGGTATTAAAGAATGGTTTGAGTTGGTCGGTTGGGAATGGCAACAGAGTGCGTTTCTGGCAAGATGAATGGTTGGCGAGAATAATACCGAAAGAGGAGACAGTATATCCTCTACTAGACGGGGAGTTGGAGGCGATTCTCTCCGACTATTGGTTACATGGTGCAGGCTAGGATATGGATTATCTGTCTTAATACTTATTTTCTTCTTGTATTGAACTTTTCAAACTTGTGATTTTGGAACAAGACGGTGTGGATGCAGTCCTTTGGAAATTTTCTCCTTCTGGTACGTTTTCTACTAGTATTGCGTATAGTTTTATCAAGTCTTACAATATTTATGATAAGCCCGATGGGGATCTTCTGTGGAGGTTTAAAGGCCCGGTTAGAAGCTCCCTTATGCTTTAGCAGGCTAGATTGGGACGCCTGAAGACACATCAACTCCTCCACTCCTGGGGTATAAGAGAGGATTCTATGTGTGAAGTTTGTGGTGCTCTGGTCGAATCCAGTCTCCATGTTATCCGGAACTGCTATTTTACAACATTGTTTTGGCGGACTATCTTGAGACCTGATCAACACCATCAATTTTTTGATGAGGCTGATGCGGTTCGATGGCTTGACATAGGCCTTGTTGGAGGTTGGAGGCAAACCTTTGGTTCCTTGGATTGGAAACTCATCTTTCGTGAAGCTTGCAATAGTTTATGGCGATGGCGTAATCAGACTCTCTATGAGCATGACTTTGTTTGTCTATCGTTACACGCTATAGTTAGTGTTATTTGTTCCCGGTTTAGATCATTTATGAATGCTACAACTAGTAAACAATATGGTCCCCATATTGACCTTGTAAAGTTTGGTTTTATCAATACAAAGATCTCATTTTTCAAAAATAAAATAAAATTAAAGCATTGTAAGGAATAATTTAAAGAGGTATTACAGAGGATCCAAAGTGACAATGAGACATTGATCTAGTGACTAAAATTTATGCCTCAAGACTTAAATGTATTAAATTCAAATCTCACTTTTCGCTTCTTATGTTCTCGCCACTCTTACAAGTAAATTTTTTTAAAAAATAAAGAGAATGTGAAGTAATTGTAAAGGATGAACACCCACGATTAATTTATTCTTAAACAAGACATTCCTTCTTTAGCTTACGTTTATCTAATTAAAATAAGAGTACTTTTTAAGATTTAAAATTCGTAGAGACGCAAACAAACTGTTAGATTTATTGAGAAATAATTTTGTCAAAAACTGCTAAGTATTTTTTTCCTACATTTTCAGCAACTCCCAAACAAAATTTTGGGAGTTATATGGGATGCTCTGGAGAAATTTGATTATGAGAGATCATGTGGAAATTGTATTTCATTCGGCTCAAAGAATTTACTTGTGGATGCATATCCTTGAGATTACTTTTAGTGTTTTCAAGATAATGTTTTTGACTCTTCTACAAACTTCTAAAAACTATTTTTTTATATCATTTACAAATTTGATAAATTTCATTTGTTGTAGACATGAATGTCTACAAAAAAATGGTTTATATAAACTTGCACAAAGCTAATCTCACTTTTTTCAAGTATTCTTAGGAGATTAATGGAATTCCTCACACACGTAAATTTGAGGAATCTGTGAAAATTGGTGGAAGCATTTATATTAGTCCAATATATTATTCTACACAAAATTATTTTCAGGGTGCAGTAATACGTCAATTTTATAGTATATGTGAAAATTGGTTGAAGCACTTGTACTAGTCAAATATATTATTCTACACTAAAGGATTTATGGCATGCAGCTGTCAAAGTAGTTTTTAATGCACTAGCGATTGCTGGAGTTAATGCGGTAGTCTACTATAAAGACTTTTAAAAAAGTTGATTATCGGTTGTTAAGTTAATTTTATTTTTCACCTTTTAAATATGCTATATTTATTTCCTAAATGGAGCAGGGCGAAGGTTCGTACAAGACTGTGTTACAACAATTGATCAAATTAAGGGTATATAACTTTCATCATATACGACAATCACAAATGGTGCATCCCACATTCAAACTTTTATTTCACGGTGAATTAATGAGGTAAGAGTTTTCAAAGACGAGAATGCCTAACCAAAGAGGACATGCACTACATGTTAACCTTGTGAGGCAATGTCTGATTGTCCATATTCATATTCTTCAGAACAAATTTAATGACATTCTCTAGATGAATATGATTTTGAGAAATCGGTAGAAACTGTACTTCATCCGGCTCAAGGAATTTACTCGTGGATGCATATCCTAAGATTACTTTTAACGTTTTAAAGATAATGTCTTTGACTCTTCTACAAACTTCTAAAAAATATATTTTATTTTCGCTTTTTTTTCAAAGCTTTGGTAGATTTCATTTGTTGTAGACCTGCAAGTCTACAAAAATCGCTTATACAAATATGCGCAGAGAAAATCTCACTCTTTTGAAGTATTATTTAAAGATTAATAGAACATCTCACACACGTCAATTTAAGAAATCTGTGAAAATTGGTGGAAGCATTTATATTATTCCAGTATATTATCCTGCACTAAAGAATTTTAAACATACGGTTATACGTCAATTTAAGGTATTTGTGAAAGTTAATGGAATCATTTATACTAATCAAGTATATATTATTCTACACTAAATGATTCTAAACATGTAATTGTCAAAGTAGTGTTTGATGCACTAGCAATTGTTGATGTTTATGAGGTAGTCTACTATATAGACTTTTAAATTTTTTTTATTATCTGTTGATAAATAAATTTTATTTTTCATGTTTTAAATATGCTATATTTCTTTCTAAAATAGAGCAGGACGAATGTTTGTACAAGGTTGTATAACAAATATTGGCTCGAATAAGGGTCTCCGACTTTCATCATATACGACTATCATAAAAAGCTCATCACACATTCGAACTTTTATTTCTACGGTAGGAATATGAGGTAAATTTTTTCAAGGACGGGAATGTCTAACCAAAGAGGACATGGATTACATGTTAATCTTGTAAGGAAATGTTCGGTTGTCAATATTCATATTCTTCAATATAAATTCTAATGACATGGAAACTGTACTTCATTTTGTTCAAGGAATTTACTTGTGGATGCATATCCCTAAGATTACTTTTATTGTTATCAAGATAATATCTTTTACTCTTCTACAAACTTCTAAAAATTATTTTTTCTCTCTTTTAAAGCTTTGATAAATTTTATTTGTTGTAGACTTGAATGTCTACAAAAATCGTTTATATAAACTTGCACAGAGTAAATCTCACTCATTTCAAATATTCTTGGGAGATTAATGGAACGCCTCGCCTCACACACATAAATTTATGGAAAATATAAAAATTGGTAGAAGAATTTATACTAGTCTAATATATTATTCTATGCAAAAATATTTTAAGCATGCAATTATATGTGAATTTTATGGTATGTGTGAAAATTGGTTTAAGCACTTACACTAGTCAAATATATTATTATACACTAAAAGATTCTAGGCATGCAATTGTCAAATTAGTTTTTATGCACTAACAATTGCTGGAGTTAATGAGGTAGTCTATTACAAAGACTTTTAAAAATTTTGATTATCGATTGATAAGTTAATTTTTTTTTATGTTATATTTGATTTATAAATGGAGCAAGACAAGAATTTTACACGATTGTATTACAACAATCAGCCAAAATAAGGGTCTCTGACTTTCATCCTATACGACAGTCACAAATGGTGCAATCCAAATTCAAACTTTTATTTCCATTGAGGAAACATAAGGTAATAGTTTTGAAGGAGGGGAATGCCTAACTAAATAGGATATTCACAACATGTTAACCTTGTGAGGCAATGTTTGATTGTACATATTCATATTTTTCAATAAAAAAGTTCAATGATATGCTCTGGAGGAATTTTTTTTAAGAGATCATGTTGAAACTCTACTTCATTCGGCTCAAAGAATTTACTCTTAGACACATATCTTTGAGATTACTTTTAGTGTTTTCAAGATAATGTCTTTGAGTCTTCTACAAACTTCTAAAAAACTATTTTATTTCTCTCTTTTAAAGATTTGATAAATTTTATTTGTTGTAGACATGCATGTCTACAACTATCACTTATATAAATTTGCACAGAGAAAATCTCACTATTTTCAAGTATTTTTTGTAGATTATTAGAACAATCCCACACACATAAATTTAAGGAACATGTGAAAGTTGGCGGAAGCATTTATGCTATTCCAATATAATATTCTACACTCAAGGATTCTAAGCATGCAACTGTCAAAGTAGTTTTTTATGCACTAGCAAATACTGAAGTTAATGAGGCAGTCAACTATATAGACTTTCAAAATTTTTTATTATCGGTTGAAAATTAATTTATTTTTCATGTTTTGATTATATCATATATTTAATTTCTTAAATGGACTAGGATGAAGGTTTGTACAAGATTGTATTACAACAATTTTCCAAAATAAGGGTCTTGGACACTTTAATCATATAGGAAAGCCACAAATGGTGAATCCCACATTCAAACTTTTATTTCTACGGTGGAAACAAGAGGTAAGAGTTTTCAAGACGGGAAGGCCTAACCAAAGAGGGACATGCACTACATGTTAACATTGTGAGGCAATGTCTGATTATCCATATTCATAATTTTCAATAAAAAAAATTCAATGACATGCTCTGGATTATAAAATGAAGTTATACATCAATTTAAGATATCTGTTAAAATTAATCGAAATACTTACACTTGTGAAGTATAATACTCCAAACTAAATAATTCTAAGCATTCAACTGTCATAATCGCTTTTGATGCACTATCAATTGTTGAAGTTCATGAGGTAATCTACTATATAGACTTAAATTTGTTTTCATTATCGATTGATAAATTAATTTTATTTTTCATGTTTGAATATGCTATATTTATTTCCAAAATGGAGCAGGATGAAGGTTTGTACAAGAATGTTTTACAACAATTGACTAAAATAAGGGTCTCCGATTTTCATCATGTACGACAATCACAAAAGGTCCATAACACATTCAAACTTTTATTTTTACGGTGAAAATAGGAGGTAAGAGTTTTCAAGGACGGGAATGCCTAACCAAAGAGGACAGGCAATACATGTTAATCTTGTGAGGAAATGTATGGTTGTCCATATTAACATTATTCAATAAAAAAATTCTAATGACGTGCTCTGGATGAATCTTATTCTGAGAAATAATGTGGAAACTGTATTTCATTCGGCTCAAAGAATTGACTTGTGGATGCATATCCCTATGATTACTTTTAGTGTTTTAAAGATAATGTATTTTCCTCTTCTACAAACTTCCAAAAAACAATCTTTTCGTCTCTTTTAAAACTTTGATAAATTTCATTTGGTGTAGACCTATAAATCTACAAAAATCGCTTATATAAATTAGCACAGATATAAGTCTCAATCTTTTCAAGTATTATTGGGAGGTTAATGGAACGCCTCACACACGTAAATTTAATAAATCTGCGAAAATTGGTTGAAACATTTATACTGGTCTAGTACATTATCCTACACTAAATGATTGTAAACATGCGCGCAATTATACAACAATTTAAGGTATCTGTGAAAATTAGTGGAAGCACTTATGCTAGTCCTGTATATTATTATACACTAATGAATTCTAAGCATGCAACTGCCAAAGTGGTTTTTGATGATCAGTTGATAAGTTAATTTTATTTTTCATTTTTGGATATGCTATTTTTATTTAAAAAATGGAGCAGGGCGAAGCGTGTGTACAGGACTATATTACAACAATTGAAAAATACAAGGGTCTTTGACTTTCAAAAAATACGATAATTACAAATGGTATATCACACATTCAAACTTTTATTTCCACGAGAAAAAATAGGAGGTAAGAGTTTTCAATGACGGGAATGCATAACCAAAGAGGACATGCATTACTTTAAGGGACATACACTATCTAAAAAGTTCATCATGTGAGAGGCACAGGGCCTATCTGACGGAGTTCTGTCAAAAAATTGGACGGAAGGATCTTATTGGCATGTTAAAAATACATGCAAAACCTTAAAAGTCTAAATTAAACATACATGACCTTAAGCTCAATCTCAAAATACATAAATGACCAAGTATGTTATTTTGCCTATAATTTTGAAAAATTCTGATATAGACCTGGCCTACAAGTAGGGACATAGACCACTTGGTCCACAATCAACCACATCCCCTCTTTTGATTAAAAAACAATAAAAACGCCTCAAACAATGCACCAAAAGGGGGAATATTTTTATTATTTTAATCAAAACTGTGATGTGGCTGAATGTGGACCAAGTGGTCCATGTCCACTTGGTAGGCCTGGTCCATGACAGAATTGATCTATAATTTTGCACAAAGGAAAACCTCACTCTTTTCAACTATTCTTGGGAGATTAATGGAACACCTCACACACGTCAATTTAAGGTGTCTGTGAAAATTAGTGGAAGCATTTATACTAGTTCATTATATTATTCTACACTAAAGGATCCTAAGCATTCAGTTACACGTCAATTTAAGGTATTTGTGAAAATTTGTGGAAGTACTTATACTAGTGGAGTATATTATTCTACACTAAAGGATTCTAGGCATGCAGTTGTCAAAGTAGTTTTTAATGCACTAGCAATTGTTGAAGTTAATGAGGTAGTCTGCTATATAGACTTTTAATATTTTTTTTTATTATCAGTTGATAAGTTAATTTTATTTTTAATGTTTTGATATACTATATTTAATTTTCAAAAAAGGAGCAGGACGAAGGGTTTGTATAAAACTGTATTACAATGAGGTACTCTCCGAATTTCATCATATACGACAATCACAAATGGTGTATCCTACATTCGAATTTTTATTTCCACGGTGTAAAGAGAAGGTAAGAGTTTTCAAGGCGGGAATGCCTAACAAACGAGGAATGCACTACATGTTAACATTGTGAGGCACTCTCTGATTGTCCATATTCATGTTCTTTAATATAAAAATTGTAATAAAATGCTCTGAGGAATTTGATGTCGAGAGATGAGTTCGAAACTGTAATACATTCAGCTCAAATCATTTACTCGTGGATGCATCCCTGAGATTACTTTTAATTTTTTCAAGATAATGTTTTTGACTGTTCTACAAATTTCTAAAAAATTATTTTATTTTCTCTCTTTTAAAATTTTGATAAATTTCTTTTGTTGTAGACCTGCATGAGGAAATTTTTGACCTGTTAATATGCTATTTTTATGTCCAAAATGGAGCAGGACGAAGGGTTGTACTGTATTACAAAAATTGGCCTAAAAGAAGAGTCTCTCACTTCCATCATATACGACAGTCACAAATTGTCAATCACACTTTCGCACTTTATTTCCACGGTGGAAATAAGAGGTAAGAGGGCATGCATTACATGTTAACATTGTGAGGCACTGCCTCATGGTCCATATTCATATTCTTTAATAAATAATCCTAATGACATTTTCTAGATAATCTATAATGCGGATCAGTTTGAAACTGTACTGCATATATTTCAATATTGAAACATAATTCATAAGTTCCCTTTTATGGGTCTTCTACTCCTCTTCATGGGGCACCCGCTAGCCGGACTTCTAGTTTTCCTCCTATGAGAGACACTTCTATTACCTCTCATGGGGCACCCGCTCAACCGGGCTTCTATCCCCCTCACACAAGGGGAATGATTTAAATTGCCATTTTTTGGGTTCCCTTGTGTGGGTCTTCTACTCCCCTTCATGGAGCACCCGCTAGCCGGGCTTCTAGTTCTCCTCCTTTGAGAGGCACTTCTACTCCCCCTCATGGGGCACCCACTCAGCCGGGCTTCTATCCGCCCTACATGGGCTAATAAATAAATAAAAAAACATAATTCATATATAAAGTTCAACATAATATTAAACAAAATTATAAAAATTATTTTCTTTTCTCTTTTTTTAAAACTTCGGTAAATTTTCATGGTGGTAAACCTTCATGTCTACCAAAATCTCTCACATAATTTTGTCTAGAAGAAAACCTCACTCTTTCCAAATATTCTTCGAAAATTAATGGAACACCTCACACATATCAATTTAAGGTATTTGTGAAAATTGGTGGATGCACTTATACTAGTCAAGTTTGTTATTCTACATTAAAATATTCTAAGCATACAACCGTTAAAGTACCTTTTGATGCACTAACAGTGGTTGAAGTTAATGAGATAGTTTACTAGATAAACTTTTAAAATGTTTGGTTACTGGTTGACAAGTTAATTTTATTTTTCATGTTTTCAATATTTTATTTTTAATTACAAAATAGAGAATGGTGAAGGTTTGTACAAGATTGCATTACAATAATGTGCTCAAAAGAAGAGTTTTCGACTTCCATCATATATGACATTCACAAATGATCCAACACACATTCAAACTTTTATTTCCACTGTGGAAATTGGAGATAAGAGTTTTGATGAGTTTGTAATTTTACCATTATTTTATATTATGTTGAGCTTGATTAAGAGGAAAATAGTCTTTATAATTGAATTTGTATTTACATGCCTAAACGTTTTCTTGTGAATTTTATTTGCAAAATTACAAATTAATTCACTAATTTTCTAATATTGGATACAAGTTAAAGGACATTTTGAATTTCAATGGAAAAGAATAATTATATTTAGTATGTGCTAAAAAAGTTACGTGGATTAGAGAAATAAAAAGTTCATTCACAATAGAATTGGAAACTTAATCTAAATTGGAATAGAAGATTGATTATGTGCGATTTTTACTTACCGAAATTTGAATTGAAAAATGAATAGAATTTGGAGACTGTAATTCAAAATTAAAAGAATTTGGAATAAAAAATTGAAATTCAAGAAGAAAAGGTAATGTCTTTACCTATATAAAGGGATCATTGGAAGACACACAATTTGGAGAATTCCTTTAGACACAAAATAGAGAGCTTTGAGAGCACAAGGATCAACAGAAGATCGAGGAGGCGACCGTTTCATCATCAGGCTACTTATTTCTCTATTTTTATTATAATTTATGGTTATTTTTAGCTAAATGTATTGTGATTAAGAAGGTCGAAACTTTTATGGATATATTTGATTCCTATTAATTTATTTATCTCGACAATATAGTTAATTATTATTATTTGATCATAATGCTTGCGATTTTCTAATCAATTATTACATTAATCTAAATTTTTTCTAGGGGTTGAGAAGTGATCTAGATTTAATTGGTTCAAGTATCATAACAATACAACGTAAATTTGACTAGAGATAAATTCGACTCCCGTGTGTGGTTTCTAGCGAGTAGAAAATAAAAGTTGGGGAAATCCATGAAGTTTTATGATGCTTTAGGTCTTAAAACCACGTAAAAATATGACTGATTTATTCTCTTAAGTTATGAGTTTTTCGCCAAGAGATTGAGTCTACCTTATATTCGGGAATTCTACCATTAAGTTGAGACATAACCTAAGGAATCAGTCATTTGTCTATAAGAGGAGTAGACTGGATTAGATGTGTATTAGTTCATTCATTCCATATTTTTTTATTTCATATAAATCACATCTTTAATTTATTTTAATTTTCATTCATTCTCAGTTTTAGTTATTTAAATTCATATTTATTTTTTGTTTAATTAGGTTATAAATAAGATAAATTTTCAGTTCTATAAGCAATGTTCGTTTGGACGATCTTATATTTATAACTTTATTACTTGTTGATATTTATACATTTGCAGATTTCACATTAAGTTTCAAATACGAGAATTCCTAACCAAAGAGGACATGCACTACATTTTAACCTTTCGAGACACTGTCTGATTGTCCATATTCATATTCTTCAATAAATAATACCAATGACATGCTCTAGAGGAATATGATGTTGAGAGATCAACGAGAAACTGTACTGCATTACAAACTTCTAATGCCTTTGACTCTTTTACAAACTTCAAAAAAAATTGTTTTCTCTTCTATCTTTTGCATAACCTCACTTTTTCCAAGTATTATTAGGAGATTAATGAAACCTATAGGCATTAATTTACTTGTGTCAACAATTATGTGCAACTTGCATAAAACATTACCGAAGTTTTGATTAATGAATTGTGTTCATTGTATAAGAAAGTTGTAGTCTAAGTCTTAACTTTTCTCATTTATTCATATTATCCAAGTATAAAAGCATGCATTATATATATGACTTTTGTCTAATATAATGAAGGGGCTCAATAGGTCGGGTAATGAAAGGCTAAACATTTGCTTTGAGATAGACTTTAGTTTGAGAGTGAGAATGTAGAAGCGTTTCTGATGCTGTTTCTTAGTGAAGGAAAAAAAATCCTACCCTTTAGATGATCTATTA
Source organism: Vinca minor (assembly GCA_026122235.1). NCBI lineage: Eukaryota > Viridiplantae > Streptophyta > Magnoliopsida > Gentianales > Apocynaceae > Vinca > Vinca minor. The sequence goes on along the minus strand of JAOCZM010000244.1, from coordinate 548,076 downwards.
AGAAGAAATAATATCATTAATTGATATCAAGAGTTATATGAGAGAGGTGAAATTCCGATGGATCCCCAACCCTTTGAAGTGAGGCAACAAGCCTTAGGAAAAATCTAGCTAGATAAAGAGCCAGAACATTACCTGACCCACAAACATAAAAAAACTAGAAAATAGGTTCTCAGAGTTACAATGTTCTATGATCGTGCAAACAGACTCAAAAGAAACAAAAACAAACTCGACTTTAGATGATCTAATCTAAGGGTTAAGAAAAAAATCATAATATTTAAATATTAATTAAATTTAATAAAAAAACTGCTAAGCGAATTCAAGTCCTGACGGATAGGGAATACTATATTCCAGATGTAAACACGTTTAAACACCTTTAAACGGATACGAATCTGGTCCGAGTAAACAAGTGTTGTATTAGTGAAAAGGTATTTGGTTCGTATTCGGGCAAAATTCACCCATTTGCAAGCCTAGTAATAGTGGAAGAAGGCTTAAATGATTTTTGTCATTTTTTACTTCCCTTCCCAGACCGTCTAATTTTGAATGGGCTAAAAATTAGGATGTCAATTGGCCCAGCTAAAACGGAGTTTTGACCCAACTCAGCCCAGTTGGGGTGGGAATTCCCCAATTTAAGGCGAACGCGGAGGTGGATGCAGGGATGAATTTTGCCCTAGCTATTGGGGACGGGGCTGGGGTCAGAGAGATGCTATCCCATCCCCATCCCCATCCCCACCCTGGCCCGGCCCGACCCGACACATTTCCCCCGCATATAATACTAAATACAGATAGTAAAACACATAAAATGACTAAAATACAAAACAAATACGTCAAAATTTGAAAAACACCGATAATTCTCAAACTCTTTGGAGACTCCTCCATATTGTAAACCTTTAGGACCCCATTTTTTTTTTGGGGAGCAAATTAGTATCTTTTTAAATATTGTTATTTCGTTTACCATGTATTAAATATTTTTTTGCTTAAAATTCTGTGTTTTGTTAAAGGTTGTATATATTTGACAATTTTTTTGTCAAAAGTTCACTTAGTTTCTCTAGTCGAAGCTGGACGAAAGCCAAGATTTGAAAGTAGAAAAAAATCTATGCTATTCCTCAATTGGGGATGGGCCCCTGACATGGGGATGGGATCCTCATTCATCCCCAATGCAGAGCTGGGCCGGGTTGAGGATTGGGATTGAATGGAAAAAGCGGTGCCGAGACTGGAGACCATGATCTCTGTCCCATCTCGCCTTCATTGTCATCCCTACTAAAAATCTGATGCGGAGAGAGAGTGCACATTTACTTTCCCTCCCCCATTCCTCCCAATCAAACAAGTTACTGTATGGGGTTGTTAGCAGAGTTAAAATTAGGGGTGGAAGTGAGTTGAGCCGACTCGTGAGCAGCTAATGATTCGATTCGATATTTATCTCGACGAGGTCATCTCATTAGTCAAAATTTTTATCTCATCTAAAATATAAGTCGAGTTTGAACAAGATAGAATTCGATTCATTTGCCTAATGAGCTGGCTCAATATATATATATATATATATATATACACACACACACACACAAAAGAAGGAAAAAAAACAGTTGTAAAAATGGATATATACAAAAGAGATTCTACTCAGCAGTGCCAAATTTCAACCAAAGTTTAGATGAAGCGAAAGATGGCAAAATAGTCAAATTCGTCCATTATATATTTTGAGATTGAGCTTAAGGTCCTAAATGTTTATTTTCAAATTTTTACGTCCAATATAATTTTACGAGCTACCGATAGGGGACTTCCGTCCATTTTTCCTTCAAAAGAGGCATGTGCCTCACATGTGAGGTAATTTTTAAGGGTATTTAAGACATTTTATTATATTTCTCACAAAAAAAACTTGGGTACTCAATTGTTAAACAAAATAAATATGAATACCAATTTAAACTAATAAAAAAATTCTAAACTCTTCTTCTCCATCTTCATCTTCATCCTCTCCCCCTTTTTCCGCCACCATCCCCGCCACCGCCAACCACCATCGATATTTTTTCGCCAACACCATCGATATTTAAACTAATTGGACCTGGTTTGATGGGTAGTTAGAGAGAGATAGGGGAAAAGAGAGCTAAAGTTAATGGCTTTTTTTGACTTTCTGATGAAATAGAGAAATGAGCTCTGATGGGTTGTTATTGTAATTAACAAATTTGAACTGGGCACTTGGTGTTCTTGATTATAGAATGGATTTTTTTTCCATGTTTTATTGTGTTAAGGGTTCTGATCGATATGTGCATTCATTTATTTTTACTGATTAGTAAAGTTGCTACTGATTTTTGGTTTTTATGTTTATTTGCCTCGATCTGTTGTCAATTGATTATTATTTGGACTATTTTGCTATCCAAAGAATGGGTTTTTGATGAATTTTTATGGGGGAAATCACTGTTATATTTTTTGATTGCCAATTCTTTTGAGGGAAAATGAAATAAGAAAAGAAAGATGGAACTTTTATCGAAGGTGCTCTAGCCTAGTGGGGCGGACGCCTGTCCACGACCGAGAAGTCGAGGGTTCGATACCCGCCTCCTACGTGGGGTTTCATAAATCTGCCCTTCTTGGGCTCCCCTGTGGGGCAAAAAATCCTCTGTCCCCGTGTATGTCCCCATTTCTATTCCCAACCAATCACAATTCTCCATGTGTATATATAATTGAAAAAAATATTTATATAGTAAATTCTGATTGGTTGGGCACAGGAATGGGGACATACACGGGGACAGAGGATTTTCACCCCCGGGCTTTGCATGGGCATGGCCCAGATTTTTCATTTAAGTCATGGCATGCCATCCGAAATTGGGGGACAAACATTTTTGTCCAGAACGGAAGTCCCACTTCCGTCCCGGGTCCATAACGGAAGTGGGAGTTCCGTCCTGGATGACGTGGCAATTTTTCCCACGCGCGTTGCCACGTGTCCAGGACAGAAGTGGCACTTCCGTTACGGACCCAGGACGGAAGTGGGACTTCCGTTACTGTCCTGCCAAAAAAACCCTACGAAAACCCTAACTTTGCCCCGTGAATTGGAGGACGGAAGTCCTCAATTTTCAGCCAATTTGAGCGTGTAGTCACTTCTCACTTTTGCTTTTTTGACCCAAAATAATTTTCTGAACGGTTTTGGCAATTTCGTGCGCATTTATGACCGGTTTTCAGAGACTTGTCCAATAAAAAAATTAATTTTACAATTTCCAACCACATCTATAAATACCCCTCCAAACCTCTCCACACTCTACCTCCTTCTCAAACCCATAAAAACCCTATCCTCCGTAATACTAGTTTTGAATTATTTTTTTTTAAAAAAAAAAAAACCATATCCTCCGTAATGGCCAACTTTCCCGAATTTATGCAAAAAGAAATGCGTAAAAAGTTCAGGGATGTTGATTTTACTAGAGAATGGCCAGCCGAATACGAGGAGGTTTTAATAGAAATTTGTTAAGATTTCAGTATGCAGGGTTACCCCGGAGAAAAACGTTGGTCTGATTGCTACAATGACATTATTTACTGAATTAATTCGCAGACCGGGGTCAATTTACGATTCATGCTGATCGACGCAGGCCTAGCAAAACTGCGTAGGCGGTTTTGGGATTTCGAAGCGCTCACCCACAAATCATGGTTCAAGTACGACGGAAGGACGAACGTTGTTGACTTGGACGGTGTTGAGGCCCAGTGGGCGGAATACGTTGCAGTAAGTTTCATGTAATTAAGGCACACTGTATTAACTGTACATTTTCATAACTAAATGTTTTTTTTATATAACTCTAATTTAGGCTAATCCAAGGGCTAAGCGGTACAGAAGAAGTGGCGAATTATTCTTTATCCTTCTCTGCCATATTTTTGGGTACGAAGGAAGAGGATTTGTGGACGAAGCTGGACAATGTTCAACATCTCCTGAAGAGGTAACTGTGGAGGCTCCCCCTGAATACCCGATGTCGGATGCATCGTCCAACAATAGTAGTGCTTGGAAAATGATTGAGCATAAGTTTCGAGAGAATTAGGGTTTGAATAACCGGGAGTTTGTATTTTTAAATGTTCAATGTAAATTTATTTGTATGAATTTAATGAAATTGTCAGTTATTTGATTTTGAGGTGTTATTTATAGATTAAGTATGAAATTCTAAATTTAAGTTTTCGAATTGGACAAGTATCTTAAAATAGGTCAGTAATGCGAACGAAACTGCAAGAAACAGGTCCAAATATTTTGGGAAAAAAACAAAAGTTACGTGTGACAATAGCCTGCAATTTGAGGACGGAAGTGGTAATTCTGTGCCGGTTGAGAACGGAAGTGGGACTTCCGCCTCGAGTCCCGGGACGGAAGTCCCACTTCCGTTCTCAACTGGCAGAGGCTTAACGAGGAAGAAGGTTTAGATAGTTTGTGGGGAATCCAAACGGATTTCAAACTCCAAGGGATCCATGTTGGTGCCCTGTTGGAACCTGTGCAGAGACATGCAGATAGCTTTGTAATACCGACAACACACTTTATACCGGAGCCACAATTTGTTCCGCAACCATTTTATTCGGAGCCAAATCCATTACCAAATATGCCCCCACCGTCTACTTACAATCCTTGTACCGATAACGGCGTTCCGGAAACGGAAGACGACCGCGCCGATGATAGTGCCGGAGACCACGAGGACGACGGGGTAGAGGAGGACGCAGAGGGGGTAGCGGAAGATGACAACCCCGAAATCCAACAATAAACTGGTGGACCAAGCACTGAAGAGACGGTACAAGAACCTGAACCGAGACCCTCTACTTCCGCCCCGGCCATTCCAGAATGGAATTTGCCATCGTACGGTAACTACGGTAATTTTGCCTGTTGGAATGATATGGGTTCCATGGAACCTGTACCTGACATACGGGGGAGAAAAAATTAAAACGTGGAATCCCAATATTCCTGAAATATGCTTGGGGATGCAATTCAAGGATAAACGCGAGGCAATGTTGGCAGTGAACGTGTGGCATGACAAGGTGGCATTAAGGGAATAGAAAGAGAGAAGAGCAACAAACAATGGTTCAGCGGGTGTGTAGAAATTCAACCGAAAATGCCCGATGCAGTTGGTACGTTCGCGTAAATCATAGCAGGATGGATGGAATGTGGAAGGTTACCAAGCTGAACCCGGCCCACTACTGCTTGATGGACCAGAACAAAAAACGCAACATGTCCTCCAGCTACATCGGGGTAAAAATTCTACACCTTGTTCAGGCTGATCCTGAAATGTCTGTTAAATTAATTAGGGCTGCTTGTACCACTGATATGAATTTAACTTGTACCTATAGAAAAGCTTGGTATGCCCGCAGAAATGCTATAGAAACACTTTTTGGTACATGACAATCAACTTTTCAGGTACTGCCGCATTATATCCGGGCACTAAATGATTCAAACCCGAGTACGATAGTCAAATTTCTCTACCACCCGCGGAGAAACCGATAATGGGCCCAAGGTGTTCAGGTCATTGTTCTGGACTTTTAAACCGTTGGTTGATGGTTACCCGTGGTGCCGACCCATAATTTCAGTTGATGGGACACACCTTAGGGGGAACTATAAAGGGACTCTCCTGGTTGCAAGCACTCTGGATGCTAACAACCAAATTTTACCCCTTGCTTTTGCGTTGGTCGATTCAGAATCATCTTTTGACTTGGACGTGGTTCCTTAGGCACTAGAGGGAACATGTTGTGAAAGACCTTCAAGTGTGTCTTATAAGCGATCGTCATGCCGGCATTCTTAGTGCCGTGGCAACCCTCCCCGGATGGCAACCCCCAAAGGCAGTGCACCGATACTGCCTTAGGCATTACAGGTCCAATTTCCACACTCATGCAAAAAACAAAGAATTGAAAGATTATGTGTGGATTGCTGCAAGCCAACCGAAAAAGGTTAAGTGCGATTTATATCTAAACCGTATCAAAGAAAAAGATGAGGATGCGTTTAACTGGTTAATGCAGCAACCCAAAGAGTTGTGGACTTTGGCATATGACGGGGGAATGCGTTTCGGTTGCATGACTACAAACATGTCAGAGGCGCTTAATGGCGTTCTAAAGCAGTGTAGAGCGCTGCCTTTGAAAGCGCTCGTGGAGATGATTTTTTTTAAACTTGTACATTATTTTGACAAATACCGGCAAGACACAAATGGTTGTCAAACGCCTTTCCCTAAGAGGATATGGGAGCAGTATTTCGCGTACGAACAAAAGGCAGCAACTCTGGTTGTAAACCGACACCACATGGACCAAGGTATCTATAGGGTCATGTCCCGACATAGAGGACCGGGCCTTGGTGGAAAAATATACGTGGTCAACTTATCAGCTCGTGATTGTACATGTGATAAGTGGGCTGCTTATTCAGTTCCATGCTCCCATGTCATTGCCGTGTCCAAATCGATAATGCAGGATGCTTCTCAATACATCCACCCCCGTCTATTCTCCGGATCATTATAGAAATACTTACAAGTCTATTTTATATCCCCGTACTCCGATCCCGCTCATTGGAGACCTCCCCCTTTTGATATGACATATCACCCTCCTAACATGAAAGCTACGCATGTGGGTCGACCTCGGAGGCGGAGATACCAAATGCCTATGGACACAGAGAATAGGGGCACTCAAAGGGAAAAGAAGTGCGGCCACTGTAAGCGAGTCGGTCACAACCGGAAGACTTGCCCCATGTTAGCACATCTTCAGCAACTACCCCCTCCACAGTAATTGTATTTAAATTCTCCGAATTGTAATAGTTTAGAATTTATAAAATTGTTGTGAATGTGCTCGATTTTTTCCATTCAATTTCATCGAACATCTTACATTTCAATTACATATTATTAAAATTGACGTAATAAATCGAAAAAATCATCATTCCCGACCTCGTAATCAAGGATATCGTAAGTAGTCGGATGAATTTTTACATGGTCACCCGGGTGTAATCTAGAAAACACAACAAACTCATCCCACCCCAAAAAATAGTAACAGTCGCAGCCTTCGTCTCTAGTCACTTGCAGTGTCAATTTGTTACCGTGAAGGTTGCGCATGTGTAGTACTTCTGGGATTCCAAGCTGCATTCTAACACGCCATTGCATGTACTGCGGACATATCCACTGTTCATGGGAAACAACATTACAACACATAATTGTAAAATGAACGATTTTATTACTAAAATTTTAATATTACTGAACGTACCGGTTTGGAAAGTCCCGAATATGTTTTGTCAATGTCAATTCGAAAACTCTGCCGGAAAAAGGCCCCGTCGGAGGGATACGATAATTCGCCCTTCAGGTAACCTATCCCGGGCCCTCCCTTAACATAAATATCTAATAGATTCCCTAGAGATGGTATAAAACGAACTTTATTTGTGGGACGAAGATTGTTGTCACGCAAAAATTGTTGCAATCCTCCGTCTAGGTAGTAGGTGTCATCTATTTTGGTTACATAGACGCACCATTGATTCCCATGGTCATCCTTCAGGTACACACAACTAGCTAACCCGAGACCAGTTTGCTCCAACCAACTTGTGTACTTCGATGGAAGACGCTACAAATCAAAAATTATGAGTTAGATAGCTAAACACATTTCATACAATAAAAAATTACTCATTACTAAATACATTACTACCATTTTTCCATCGGTTTGATTTCCGACCGCAATTCTAAATTGGTGTCTGAAATACTCTTCCAGACCGGGATCCATTGCGCTATTCATTTTCAAAACTAGTATTACGGAGGATAGGGTTTTTATGGGTTTGAGAAGGAGGTAGAGTGTGGAGAGGTTTGGAGGGGTATTTATAGATGTGGATGAAAATTGTAAAATTAATTTTTTTATTGGACAAGTCTTTGAAAACCGGTCATAAATGCGCACGAAATTGCCAAAACCGTTCAGAAAATTATTTTGGGTCAAAAAAGCAAAAGTGAGAACTGACTACACGCTGCAAATTGGCTGGAAATTGAGGACGGAAGTCAATTCACGGGGCAAAATTAGGGTTTTCGTAGGGTTTTTTTGGCAGGACCGTAACGGAAGTCCCACTTCCGTCCTGGGTCCGTAACGGAAGTGCCACTTCCGTCCTGGACACGTGGCAATACGCGTGGGAAAAACTGCCACGTCATCCAGGACGGAACTCCCACTCGGGACGGAAGTGGGACTTCCGTTCTGGACAAAAATGTTTGTCCCCCAATTTTGGATGGCATGCCATGACTTAAATGAAAAATCTGGGTCAGGTCCATGCAAAGCCCCTTTCACCCCCACCCCTGTGGGGGCCGCCTCCTCTTGTGAGGTAAAAAAAAAGATGGAATTTCTGTCAATTTTGAAGAAGTTTCTAAGTTTTTCATTTATTTCTTTTAGTTATTTTTTTCTGATGGGTGGAGTGACAAAATCTTGCAGTAAAGATCAAAAGAATCTCTTATCTGATTACTCAGCCCATTCTTCTAGTCTAGAACATTTCAAAGGTTACTGAAATTAGACTTTAAACAAGGAAGTTTAATAGACTCTTGAATGCAACTTTCTGAAGTAATTCTTTGTATGACAACCTGATTGCTACTTCTAGTTTCTTTAACCATATCAGTGATGTAACTTAATTCGGTGATGTTAAAATCTAACTTTTCAAATTCATTTTTAGAAAATTTTAACAGTTATCACTAAAGAGTAGTATCTAGCGACAACTTTATCTTATCACTAAAGATTTTAATGACGACATTTTATGATTGGAAAATGATTTACTCCTAGAATTTTGGGGATAGAAACCCTAAACCCCTAAATTGAGGATGTTAAATGACTATCTTACCCCTTGCTGGTATAAGGGATTCACCCAACTATAAGGGCAAAAAGGTCCGAAAAACTATTTTAGTCAATCTTTTAGCTAATAATTCTAGTAGCCTAGCAAGGTCTTTTATGATTTAGTGACGATTTTTTCCTATAACTAAAGACCATTTTTCCTGTAGTGTTTTCTCAATTTCAGCATTCATTTTATGGTCATCATCTAAATTGTCATAATCAGACTCATCAAATGACTCAGCATCACTAGATTCATAATCATTATCGGACTCATAATTGTATTCCCCCATCCCTTGAACTTCATCAAATTCAAATTCTAGATTCCTACTTAAAGGTTCTTTTATTTTGCTGACAACCTTTGTTTTTGGGGTCCCTACATTTTTGTCAATGGTAGTTTGTTTGCCCTTACCAACACAACCACTCCCTTTGAGATACTCAATCGTTTTCACTGTTTTTTTTTAACTTCGGAATGCTACTTTTACCACCCTTACCTATAACAATATACAACTCAACCTCCCCTTTACTAGAACCATAATCACTTATCAAGGACACATCTATTGGAGCCATAATGGGCAAGACAATTTTTCTCCCCCATCATAGTAACACTTAACCCCTCTCCTATGACCTAATTTATGACAAACATATTTAATACTATCATAGATCATTTTAGTAGGGCGACAATAGTCAAAAAAATCTTCAGAACCACCTTCATATACCTTTTGACCATTGAAATTCACAGTAAATTTGCCACCATGTAAAACCTTCAAAGTGAAGAAGTCCGACAGAGGTGCTGTGACAACAAAAAATAATACTCAAATAACAGGAAAAAAAACATAAAATAAGAGAGAAAATTAAATCTCGAACACAGTGAAAACGATTAAATCTAATGAAATACCAATAAAATATCATTTTTTTTTACCACCACAGAAAGCCTATTAAAGAAGACCATAATAGTTAACTATTCATTTCTAGGACCACAAAGGACAACGACAGAACACAAAACCACCATTAAACAACTTTAAACACTATAAAAGAAGGAATCTCGAAAAAAGATTCAACTTTTTCAGAAAAAAAATGAATTTTTCTTAACATAAGTTGGCTTTTCCTTGTCGGGAAGCCTGATATGCATGTTTAATGAAAGTTTTCTTCTGAAAAATGATGGATTCGAAGCTGCTATTGAGTTCATTTTTGAAGGGATTCAGAGAGTTTTAGGCGATTAGGGTTAAAGTTATTTTGGATTAGGTTTAGAATGATTTAATCTGGTATTAGCTGGGTATGGCTTGTTTATATATGTCGGGTTAAATGGGTTGGGTCACACGGGTTTGGGTGGTTATTTAATCGGGTTAGAGGAAAATGAAAAGTAGGACAATTTTTTCCTTATAATCGATCACATGTGCATTGCACGTGACCATTTTGGCCTGAATTTTTGTCGGATTCTTTATTTTGACAAACGGATCACAAACGTAAAATAGTTACGTTACAATCGCTCTAAATTAAAGTTAATGCTATTTTGATAAAAAAAAAAAAAAAATTGTGTATACATATAGCGCGATTTTCTCATTTTGTATACAAGGATCCTTGTGCTTTCCATTTTTCTTTTTCAAAATGAGTCATACGGTTTTTACCATATCCACTGGCGGACCTAGTGTGGGGCATGGTGGGCAAGTGCCTCACCAGTCTTTCCGCAAAAATAAAAAATAAAAAATAAAAAATAAAAAAAAATAAAAAAATTACAGTTTTATCTTTATTTTTGTAACACCCCGTTCAGTGAGAATTTTTTAGTCTATCCATTTTGAATAAGTTTTTTATTTGAAATTAGATTTTATAGTTCATAAATTATAGGAGTAACACCACTTATATTTTAACAAGTTTGGTTAAAATTTTAACAAGTTTAAGTGTGTAAATGGACTATAATGTTTATTAAAAAAAATTAACAAACTTAAGTGTAGAAATTTGAAATCTTGTGAAATTTTTACTATATGGTGATTATCAAAGATATTGGTGATAACTTGTTTTCTATTCTTATTGATGAATCCCACGACTTATCAATGAATGAGAAAATGTTGGTAGTATTTCGTTATGTGACGAATGGCGGGTATTGGAGCATTTTGTTAGTGTCAGTCATGTATCAAGTACTATCGCGAATGAGGTAATTATAGAATATTATTAAAGTATAAAAACGTGTAGAGAACAATTGTAATGAATATTCTATATGTTTTTATATATTTGTTTTGTGAATGTTAATTGTACCCCTCCTATCTTTAAAGTTTGCGTACGCCACTGACTATATCATCACATAATGAAGTGAGAGTGAATTTTCTCAATCTTTTATCTTTGAGTGATGAATTCTACACTACAAGATGGCAGGACAAAAATCGGGTGGGTTCATAACAAAAACAATTTAACCAGTATTTACTAATTCAACCAAAAAATTAAAATTAAAATTAAAATTAAAATTAAAACTACTAATATTAATGATGATGTTTTCAATAATTTCTGCTTTAAAATGTTAATTTGGTCATTTAACTAATAAATCAAAGTATCAAAAGTGACTTTCTTAATAATTCCTATAAAACCTAAAAGTAATAAATTCGTGACGGAGGGATTAGTAGATGTCTTTTTTACCTTCTCATTTGCCAAAGCAATTGCATTTTTAAAAAAACTAAAATATCTCTCCCAAGGAGAATCTGGCTCCCAGCTTCCTCTTTAGGTGAGTCGATTTACCAACCAGAAGTGAAGCGTCTTACTATTTGAGTCACTCGCACTTCATTGTCAAGTAACTTTATATATAAACAAAAATCATCTCATTCTCAGCATCGATACTTTCAATAACACGCCCGGCTTCTTCCTAAGTAGCCGGAACCACATTCCTAATCTTCAAACCACTTTCTATTGCATCTAGTCGAACCAGGGCCGGTACTGACATTTCGGGGGCCCTGTGCGAAAACTAAAAATGGGGTCTTTGTATGAACATTAACATTTTCAACTTGTTACAATTTTTAAAAGAGCAAATAGCTTTTTCTGCCACAAAACTAGTTACGAGTGTTATATCTGTTTCAAATCACGTTTTCGTGCTATATCTGCCACAAATCGTTTTTCCGTGCCTTTTTTGCCATTAAACATTTTATGAGTGCTAAAAATGCTACAAAAAGAGGGAGGGTGAAGGGAAAAATAGGTAAGAGATCACATTAATTTCAAATAGACCATAAAATTAAAATCTTATATCATATTGGGTACCTAATTTTATTTTATTTTTAATACTTGATCCTTCTTCCCAAATTTACCAAAACCCTCACCGCTACCTTCTTCTTTCTTCTCTTCCCACATCGAGCCACCACCACCTCCCATCCCATTCCCCAATCCCTGTCCCCACCCATACCAAAGAGTACCAAATCTTCCAAAAAATGACTGCTTGAAGATTTGCAGAGGCGTGGTGAAGGTGATAGCCTAACAAAAATGCCTAAGAACAATTAGATATTCTTAGGAAATTGGTCTGCATTTTGTATATTGCTTTGAGAGAGTCCTTTTTGTTCAAGAATTCTGATGGTTTCAGATGCAAAGCATCTGTGTTTGGTTAATTATGTACTGCAAACTAATCTACATTTTGTTTAGTACTTTGACTGGTATGTATTTTGTTTAATTTTTTTTTATGGTTTTAGAAGCAAAGCACTTGGTTAATCATGTAGTGCAAAATGATTAGAATTTGCCTTAGCACTGGTAACTAGTTTTGTGGCAGAAAAAACACGAAAACATGATTTGTGGCATATATAGCACTCGTAACTAGTTTTGTGGCAGAAAAAGCTATTTGCTCTTTTTAAAATAAACGAAATAAACTTGAAAATCAGAATATATTAAATCTGCACATTGGACTATTGGAGTAATGGACATGGATGGCTACATGGTAGCTTGGATATTTGGGTTGAACTTAACATATAAACAGGTTATACTTGAAAATTTTGGGCCCCCCTTGATGCACCACCTCACAGGCATAGTCGGACGCAGGAGTCAAAATTTAGTGGTGCAAATCGAAATCTGATGGTGCAAATTTGGGGGCGAAACTGATAAAATTCTTGGAGGGGAGAAAAAAAGGGCAAAAAAAAAAAATTCTAGTGGTGCAATTGCACCACTTTACCATACATAGATCCGCCTATGCTCACAGGTAGTACGGGCCGGCCCTGGGTCGAACGCAAAAATCCATGAGCCAAACACAAAAAAAAAAAGAAACCAAAACTAAACAAAGAAAAACAAAAAATGAAAGTCATAAGCACATAACAATTAAAAACTGAACCACTGAGTAACATCCAGGTAAACAATACTTAACCCGTTTCATTATATAAGAGACATCTGTTATGTATGACTCTTAATTATTTTCAATTTTTCTCTAAATAGAATTAATTTTAATTTAAGTTATAAATATAATGACAATTTTACAGGGTTGCTGAATGTGTCATATTAGTAAATCCAACCACATTTCAAGCAAAAAAGTCTAGTGACTCGCACAAACCATCGTCATTAAATGTCAAATCGTCATATTTTTCTTTCTTTCCCATTGTCTACTTCAATAAAACCATAAAAAACAAAAGAACAATCCAAATGGGACTTCCCATGATCATTGCAATAAAAAATCTAAAACCCCGGATAATTTCTGTCAACTGGCAGTTTTTTATTATAATGTTAAAGCTCATACGGAAATCGATTTGTGTTCTGGGAGTTGAACCCCAGTCCGGTTCCTATGCGGAATAGTCTTTTTTCCGAACCTGCGGAACAATTGGAGCCGTCGGATGAGATTTTGAACTGTTCAAATCTGGAGAGAGAAAAAGTTGTGGCTGACTTAAAAAATAAAAAATAAAAACTTCTCTCTCTCCAAATTTGGACCGTTAAAAAATCTCATCCGACGTCTGAGAATATGTCCTGCATGTGCAGGACATTTGGCCGTCCCGCAAAGGAGCCGTGAGCGTTGAACCCGTAAACCATGAATTATTGTAAAGTTAGTGCTCAACTCTTCTTTTCACAAAATTAAAATGCAAATGCAAGTTGACAAGATATTTTTTGAATTGGTGAGCTTTGAATATTCTTTTTGTAAAAGTTGATCATATATTTATTTGTGTACAAGGATCCTTGTGCTTTCCATTTTTGTTTTTCAAAATGAGTCATATTTTTTTTACTTTAATTAAAGTTCCGACACGAGTACTCATGACGTAGAAGTCATGAGTTCGAATCCACTTCCCGCTACTTGAATTCCCCATTTCTTGTAATAGATAGGTCCCCTCCCCCAATAAATAAAAAAAAAGAAAAATTTTTAAAAAAATAAAAAAATAAAAAACTTCCGACATCAAAAGTGCAAGTTTCTGAATTTTTTTTTCTTCTTTCAGTTCATTTTTCAACATGGGTGGGGCACTGCTATTTTGTCACAGTGGCTGATTTGTTTTATTTTATTTTATTTTTTTGACATGTATTTTTTCAAATGTATTTTGTGCGTGGTCGGAATGGTTATTTATGATTTTTTTCAAAAGTTAAAAGTATTTATTAGTTGGTTCGAAGTAGGAGTAGAATTGAAAACTAAAACATAAATGAATTCCCTATTTAAAATATACGTTTTGTGACTCAGGACAAGTATTCTGAAACTAATAACAGGTGTCTTGGTACTCAAAATAAGGGTTTCGAACGGTAAAAAACAGAACAGCAGTTCTGAGCACATAATAGGTGTTCGTTTTAAATTAATTTAAACGTTAAAATTTTAATTCAACGGACGATATGAGTTCCGCATGTGCGGAATTACTCTCCTCACGCACTGGAGCCAGCGTCCTCAACTTGAAAAGCATGATAACACCCTCAACTTGCCTCAATTGAGGGGACATCTTCTATCCAGGCCTGAAAGACATCAAGTGTACAACTTAATTATCTTCTTTTAACATATTAAATTTGCTGACAGATGGACGAGACATTCCAGTACCAACAAAGGTGGAATTGAATGCCCATATCAGTCCATGTACGGACAGATTGCTGTTATATAGTTAACGACAGACAACCCATCTGACTCCAATGTGTATACCGTGATTCCAAGGTCTGTGGTAAATGAGAGGTCATACAGGGGTCACTTTGATATTGATCTGATCTTGTGGGATTGATCTCACAACACTCTCAGATGAGTTGAAGTTGAGTCTATCTGCAAAGTAGATCCTGCCACAACTTATGTGGGATAGCTGTGGGGCCAATCTCACAAAGTCGGTCTCATATTTGAATTTTCCGTCATAGAGGATTGCTATTATTTCAACTGTGGAGTGATAGTAACACCGTCAAGTGAGAAGACTAAAGATGCCAAAACTTCTCAGGCTGCATTGCAGACAATTACTCCAGCACCTCTCATGTCCCAAAGTGTGCCCCCATCGATATAAAATATTCACCAAAAAAAAACATGTAAGAATGTAAAATGTCCTGGAGTCTGCTCCCATCAATGTAAAATATTCACAAAAGAAAAAAAAGGTAAACATATAGAAAATAGAAAATAGAAAATAGAAAATAGAAAAAGAAATCCTGCTCAGCAGCGCCAGGGTTTCATCCTGAGTATCGGATGAAGCGAAAGACCCAACCTTCGGCATTAGGCGCAGAAGATATCATCATAGCAGCAATGCACTAGCCGGGAATCGAACCTGGGTCTGTACCGTGGCAGGGTACTATTCTACCACTAGACCACTGGTGCTATTATGTCTTCCAAGGAACACATTGGAGGTACGTAACTGAATTATCATAAAGTTAGTGCTCAGCTCTTTTTTTTTCTTAGGGAAATCAGCCTGTTTAGTTCCCCATGAATTTTCAATTAGCTTGTATAGTTTCTAATGTTTAATTTCAGCCTAGTTAGTCCCCCAGAAATTTTGTTCAGCCTATAAAGTCCCAATGTTTAATTTCTGCCTGTAAAGTCCCCCAAGAATTTTCGTTTAGCTTGTAAAGTCCCTTACCTAGTCCCAGACTTTTTGTATTTTGTAATTTTATAGATTGAAACTAACCATTATTCCCCCGCTCATTAAGCACGGGGATGACATGAATTTGGGGTTACCCTGATTCCGCCGCAAAAGAGGCGGTGGAACCTCTATATGCAACCTATAAATAGATAAGGGACTTTACAGGCTGAAATTAAATAGGTAAGGGACTCTACAGACTGACCAAAAATTTCTGGGGGACTTTACAGGCTGAAATTAAACATTGGGGACTTTACAGGCTGAACGAAAATTTTTGGGGACTTTACAGGCTAAAATTAAACATTAGGGACTTTACAGGCTAACCAAAAATTCCTGGGGGACTAAACAGGCTGATTTCCCTTTTTCTTATTTTGGTAGAAAGAAGTTTGGGTGGGTTCGCCTTTGATCACCACTATGGGTTAGCCTTAAGGACTAAAGGTAGCTTACAATAGATGCATTTACATATCACCCACTAAAGACAGCTTCTCACGCTCGACAATGGGAATCGAACACTTGACTTGTGAAGGGACGTCGCTAAATTCTTACTAACCTGAGCAGACGTGTGTGTTGGTTTTTCCTTTCACAAAATTAAAACGCAAATGCAAGTTGCAAGATACTTTTTGAATTGGAGAGAGTATTATGAGCTTTGAATATTCATTTTTTTTATTTGAAAAGTTGATCATATAATTATTTGTATACAAGGATCCTTGTGCTTTCCATTTTTCTTTTTCAAGATGATTCAAACGTTTTGTTGTTTTTACTTTAATTAATCTTCAGACATCAAAAGTGCAAGTTTCTGATTTATTTTTCTTCTTATCATGGTTCATTTTTCAACATGGGTGCACTGCTATTTTGTCACAGTTGCTGATTTGTGGTTTTTACATGTATTTTGTCAAAGGTATTTTATGCATGTATTAATCTTCAGACATCGAAAGTGCAAGTTTCTGATTTATTTTTCTTCTTATCATGGTTCATTTTTCAACATGGGTGCACTGCTATTTTGTCACAGTTGCTGATTTGTTGTTGTTTTTTTTTTTTTTTTACATGTATTTTTTCAAAGGTATTTTATGCATGTATCAATGGTTATTATGATTTTTTAAAAGTTAAAATTATTTATTAGTTGGTTCAAAGTAGGAGTAGAATTGAAAACTAAAACATAAATGAATTCCCTATTTAAAATTTAGACAACAACAGTAATATAACTTATTAAATCATCAATAATTGGGGTATGATCGGGGATGGATATGAGACAAACCTAACATTTAACAATAAATACACAAAGCGGTTACACTCGGAATACCTCTAAAACAGATGGATCAGAAACTAACTTAACATTTAACTTTTAGTAAACAAAGTGGTTATTTATAAAATACCACTGAAATAATTATCACATATACCGTCGCGTGTTTGCTAAGAATCATGCCCTCGAATGATGGCAAAAAACATCAAAAAAGTAAAACTCAAAAAAAAAATTAAATTATTTACACATTACTATACATATTTCATTCAACATCCAGAATATAGAATATAGAGCATTGTTGTTGCACAATTCCTATTTAGAATTTGATAACTCTTAATATTATGACATGTATTTTGAACCACAGAGAATAGATACTTCAATTTATATATTTTTTAATACAGAAATTCCAAACTACATTTGCTATGGCCAATCAATATCTATTATGATCACCATATCATTACATAATGGAGTGAAAGTGAAGTTTCGCAATTTTTATCTTGAGTGAATATTTTTTTTTTTTTTTTTGGATGAATAAATTTGTATCTTCAGTGATGAATTCTACACTACAAAATAAATGGCAGGACAAAAATCGGATCCATAACAAAACAAATCATCCAGTATTTATTAATTCAGCCCAAAAAACAAAATTAAAATAAAATCCACTATTATTAATGAAGATATTTTCAATAATTTCTTCTTTAAAATGTTAATTTGGTCATTTAACTAATAAATCAAAGTATCAATAGTGACTTTCTTAGTAATTCCTATAAAACCTAAAAGTAATAAATTCGTGACGGAGGGATTAATAGATGCCTTTTTTACCCTCTCATTTGCCAAAGCAACTGCATTTAAAAATCTCCCTCCCAAGGAGAATCTGATTCCCAACTTCCTCTTCAAGTAATCTTGAAGAATCGATTTATCAATTAGAAGTGAAGCATTTTATTACTTGAGTTAATGACGCTTCCTTGTCAAACAACTGTATATATAAACAAAAATTATCTCATTATTAGCATCGTTACGTTCGATAACAAACCGTGCTTCTTCCTAAGTAGCCGGAACCCGCTCAATGAGACATCTACTACTCTCCTCACGGGGCACCCGCTCAACGGGCTTCTACGACACCCGCTCAAAAATGGGCTTCTACTACTCCCCACACGGGGCACCCACTCAACGAGCTTCTACTACTCCTCCTCTCGGGTGAGTGCCTTATAATAAATAATCAGTAATAAACTGGACCATACTTATAAATGGTCTAATTTAGTAGCCGGAACCACATTCCTAATCTTCAAACCACTTTCTATTGCATATGGTCGAACGGAGAATGTGAAGAACTTATTTGAGACCTGTGGCTGTGGTAACATTTTCACAAAATAGGGAATGAATAATTCATGAGCCAAACACACACACACACAAAAAAAAAGAGAGAGAGAGAGAGAGAGAGAGAGTGAAACAAGAAACAAAAACAAAACAAAGAAAAACAAAAAATAAAAGCTATAAGCACATAACAATTAAAACTGAACCACTGATTAATATCCAGGTAAACAATACTTCGTTTCATTATATATAAGAGAAATTGATATATATATATATATATATATATATATATATATATATATATATATATATATATATATATATATATATATATATATAACACTTAACTATTTTCGTTTTCTCTAAATATTATTAATTTTAATTTTAATTATAAATATAATGATAATTTTACGGGGTTGCTGCATGTGTCAAATTAGTAAATCCTATCACATTTCAAGCAAAAAAGTCACGTGACTCGCATAAGTAATTGTCATTAAATATAAAATCGTCATATTTTTTCTTCCCATTTTCTTCAATAAAATACTAAAAAAATCCAAATGAGATTTCCGATGATCATTGCTGCAATAAAAAATCATGGCCACCCGCCTCCTCCTTTATAAGTTTACAACCTCCCCTACCCCATAATTCATAATTTTTCTCTCTCCTCTCAAATTCTCCCAAAAGAAATATCTGATATGGGATCAGATCTACGCTGGTCAGATTCAAGCACATCCCTCGCAGAATAAGGAGAGAAGGAAATGCGATGATGCTGACCCAAATCTCGACTGCATGAGTTCAAAGTGGGACTGATCCAGTCGAGCTCAGTCCCACGACTGTAATAGACCTTCTCCCAAATCATATTTCCATCGCCGGAGTATTTTTTGCCGCCGCTGAAATTTGGCCGAATTTTTTTTTTTTTTGAGACCGTCATCTTGTTACAAACGTCATCCTCGTCAACTTTGTCTCTTAGTAGAACCTCAAAAAAAATCACAAACTCTTAATTTTTTAAGAATTGTAAATTTTTTAGACTTATAATTTTTTGTTAAAATTTTGATGGGTAAATACTTGCCATTTTTATTGCACTTAATGGTTATTGCACTTAATTTTTATGCAATACCCCTAAAAAATTATTTAGAATTTTCTGCCAAAAAAAAAAAAATTGCCACGTCACCGCGTGTACACGTCATCATGTGATTGACCGGTCAACCGCGTACAATTTTTTAGGGGTATTGCAATCAAAATGCCAAATATTTTATTTGTATTTAGGTTTTAACACTTAGGGTATGAATAACCCATCAAAATTTCAAAAAACAATACAAGTCTAAAAAATTTACAATTCTTAAAAAATTAAAAGTTTTAAAACAAAGAGTCATATAAACTATTACAAAATAAATGTTACAAAAAATAACAATCAACATCCATATACTTGGTCTAATTTTCCCCACTAAGCCAACCTGACTTTGAATAGATCATACCAACTTTTTGTCATTTACTTGCATAATGTATCCTGTAAAACACAAGAGGGGGGGTGAATTGGGTTTTAACTAATCTTGGCAACTTTTTCGATTCTTTCCAATACTATTGTAAGTTTGAGCAAGATGATTGAAAGCAAAGTAAAACCCAATAACAAGACAAAGGATTTAGAGTGGTTCGATTCACTTAGAATCTACATCCACTACCTTGAATCGCACCCAAGGATTTGCAACAACTTCACTAAGAAGATTTTACACTTGTGGCTAACTCACTAAGAGTTTTACAAACACAACCACAATACCAAGAAACTCACTAAGAGCTTGCCCACACTAAGTAGGACTTTTACAACAATTACCCAATCACAAAGAAAGGGAGAAATGAATGTTTAATACAAAGAATATTCACTCTTCTAAGTGAAAGATTAATACCTTTGAAGTACAAGAATTGTTGCTCTTTAGAACATATGAATTCCACTCTTTGTCTTGCTTTTGAATGATTTAGATCATAGAAATGAAGAGCATTTACTTTGAGAGTGTTTAGACTTGATAAGAAATCAATGTAAAATGTATTTCAAAGTCTTAGAATGATTCTCTAGCTTTGGAGTATTTATATATTTCAAATTTGGCTGAAAAACGACTCTTTAACGGTCAAATAACGGCTAGAAAACACAGAGTTCGGTTGACCGAACATAGCACCTCGAATGACCGAGGCCAACTTCGGATCAGCCTAAGCCCACCTCGGTCGACCGTTCAAGGCCCTCGGTCGACCGACCTCCCCTATGGTCGACCGAACCAAAACTTCAAACCTCTCAGTTTCTGGTCGGTTGATCCGACCTTGGCTCGGTTGACCGACCTTCCTGAGCATATTTTTCACACGTTTTGAAATCTTTTGAAGTCTAAAATGTTTTCCTAAAAGGTAACAAGTAAGAACACTTGGAAAACCATTTTAAAAGACTTATACTTTGAAATCAAAGGCTTTCGAAATACGAACACATGTAAGGATCAATTTGAAACTTAGCCTTTTGAAAACGTGTTTATGTGCAAGCAAGACTAGAGTGTAGATCTTATGTTCATGAGAGCTTTGGTTAGAGCTTTATAAGATAACTACTTATGACAACAAAGCTAAACTAAGCAAACCTAAGTCTTCAATCTTCAATCTTGATAAATGAGTCTTGCATATCTTTGAATCTTGATATCAATGGCTTTCAATGGCTTGATTGAAGTACTTAGAGCTTCCACAATGAGTTCCGATATTCTATCACAAATATTAAGATCATTAGACACAACATTAAAAGTTTGTCCAATATCAAAAACTGAGTTTGTTCTCCCTTAGGGCTTACATATCCAATATGGATGCAATGGTGGCAATGGACAATTACGTTCCATTTCTACCTGTTATGTATAAAAATTTGGATTAGTCATAGACAAATAAACACAAATTTTTAGTAAATCAAGTGATGAAAATTAAAACAATATACCGATACAAAGTGGCGTCGAGATAGTATAAACAATATACTTTATATTAATTGAATTACATAGATTCATTGTATATAATATTAATGAAAACTAATAAATAATGTTCACTGTTTCTTAATAATCAAGTATTTTTATTCATTGTATTTTTACTAAAAACATTCAATGTATAATGGTGATAGAAAATACTATATAAATAAGATATAAAATTTCTTGAAATCACACCCAACAATGGCTCCTCATCTAAAATGTGTCACGAAATCAACGACAGATCAAATACACAAAGAATTATGTGAGTACAAGAGAGATGAGAACACAACTTACATACCCTAAGTGTTAAAACTTAAATACAAAGAAAATATTTGACAATTTTATTGCACTTAATTTTTGTTGTAATACCCCTAAAAAATTGTTTAGGATTTTTTGGAAAAAAAGATTTGTGACATCACTGTGTACACGTCATCATGAGGTTGACCGGGTGATCGCATGATGACGTGTAGTCAACCGCACGATGATGTGTACGCGGTGATGTGACAAATTTTTTTTCCCCAGAAAATCCTAAACAATTTTTTAGGGGTATTGCAACAAAAATTAAACAAGTCTAATTTTTTTTAAAATCTTAAACAAGTCTAAAACAATTTATTTTGTGATTCCAAATTTGTTTAAATTGATATTTTAGATCTAGACCGGTTAGCTCAAAAACTCAAAAAAAAAAAAATGGCCGGATTTCGGGTAGCTCCGGTTAGTGGTCCGGCGGCGACTCCAACTACCGGTGGTGGTTCTCCGGCGAAGTGGAGGGGAAATGATTTTTTTTTTTTAAAGTCCGATTGGGCGGTTGCCTCATATAGGGGAGAGAGAACTGCCTCATACGAGGAGGAGATAGCCCTAGAAATGGAGATTAAAGCTTGCCGCACGCAGGCGGAGGGTATCGAACCCACGACCTCAAGATTATGAACAGGCGCCTGCCCCACTGGGTTAGGACACCTTTGATGGAAAATGATTTTTGTTGGAAGAAACAATTGAAGAGAGAGAAGAAGATTGTGAGTTATAAGGTGCACCACGGCTCCTATGCGGAACAGCTTTTGTGCGGAACATGCGGGATAAAAGCTCGTCTGTTAGATTAAAATTTTGGCTGTTAAAATTGATTAAAAATGAACAGCTTTTCATTTTTCAAAATAATTGTTCAGTGAACAGCTGTTATCAAAGTCAAAAAAGTGACCCGCATGTGCAGAAAAATAACTGTTCGGCGTAGAAACCGGAGTGTATAAGGTGAAGGAGCTGTGAAATTCCTAAATGAGGGGTGGGTGGGTGGGTGGATAGTAGGCCCCTATAAAATGTAAATCCCCAGATAATTTCTGTCAACTGGCAGTTTTTTAATCCTTTTCTCTCTCCTGGTGACTACTTTTTCTTTTTGTTGTGATTGGCGCACGAATCCCAAGATGGACCCTACTGCCCAGTTGATGATTGCCCTTTGTCTTAAACTTTTTCTTGTTGCTTGCCGACGAGAGAGAGAGAGAGCAGTCCCACTCTTATGCGAAATAAAAAAAAATTTGCACAGTACGAAATAATTTAAAATATTGGATAATAATTTTAACGTTTAAATTTGGAGAAAAAAATTGTTGCTGAACTTAAAAAATAAAAAAATACAAACTTTGCTTTCTCTAAATTTGGATCGTTAAAAACTATTATACGACAGTCCATATTATTTCGTACGGTGCAAAACTTTTTCTATTCCGCACAGGAGTTGGAGTGGAGAGAGAGAGAGAGGAGCCGCCTCCCTTGTTTCTTCTGTTTGCACATTTCCCCAAAATGAGCCCATGATCCCATGCTTCTGACCACTTTCCCAATCCGGCTCCTGTGCGGAATAGTCAAAGTTTCGTACGTGCGAAACAATTTTAGCCGTCGGATGAGATTTTGAACGGTCCAGATCTGGAGAGAGAAAAATTGTGATTGACTTAAAAAATAATAAAAAAAATTCTCTCCAGATCTGAACCATTAAAAAATTTCATCCGACGGTTGAGAGTTTGTCCCGCACTGTACGGAACAAAAGCTGTTCCGCATAGGAGCCAGGACGCATTTTCCCACGCAGCACTTGTTTCCCTTTTCTTTTCTTTATTTTTTTATTTTATTTTCTTCTCCCACGTCCCTGCCCCATTTGTTTTTTTTTGTTTTTGTTTTAATTTTCCTTTTAATTTTTATTTCTTTTATATTAATTCCCTCATTATTATATATCATTATTTAATTACTATTTTATTATGTGATTTATCTAATCCCATTAAATTTCTAATTAATTTCAAAATCATTAATATAATTAAGTTAATCATTTAAGTGAATCACAATTAAATCCACACTATGTTACGCGTGTGAAATGCCCCTTAAAAAACATACAAAAAATAAAGCAATAACATGTTATAAAATTAATTAGACACGTAATCATATAATCACAAGAAATAAATTAAGTCTACATAGTAAGTCATGTAAAAATTTAATTACATGTCAAAATTCACGTAAGCAAATGTTACGGTTATCACATTAATCAAGTAGTATCATATTAAGAGGGAATCTAATATGTGTATATATATAAATTAAAATTCATGATCTGCTAGGCCTTTCCATCATATTTGTTGATTTTTTCAGTGCAATGATCATCAGAAATCCCATTTGGATTGTTTTTTCGGTTGTATTGAAGAAGATGTGATCAAAAGAAAAAATGACTATTTTGTTATTAATGACGATGGCTTGTGCGATTCACATGACTTTTTTTAGAATTTGGAAGTGGCTGAATTAACTAATTTGATCCATTCACCAGCCCCGTAAAATTGTAAATCTATGTATAGCTTAAATTAAAGTTAATGTTATTTAGAGGAAAAAAAATAGTTAAGAGTCATATCTCGGATTTATCTTATATATATATATATATATATATATATATATATATATATATATATATATATATATATATATATATATATACACACACACACACTGGAAAATTACCCATGTTATGCACGGTGGAATTATAATTTTTAAATTCATTGATATAGAAATATTATATCGGGCTTAATAAAGATATAAATAAAAGAACGTGAACTTAAATACCAATATGTAACTATAATTTTTTTTTTGTTCCCTGTAATTATAAAATCAGAAAATAAGTTCGGATAGTTTTTGTAAGAGAAAAAACTCCATATTTTTTAATATGGAGTTTTGATTTTGATATCAAATGTTCACCCGACATTGGAATTCTTTGTAATACTTATAAACAACATAAAATATATCAATATTAAAGGACTCAAAAAAAATTTCCTTAAGAAAATAATATATATATATATATATACACTAGCAAAAATACCCGTGCTATGCACGGAAACGTAATGTTTAATGAAAGAAAAAATGTCAAAGTAATTTTGTAATCAAAACATGTCAAAGTACACTCTTTTATAGTATTGTCAAACTCAAAAAACAATGTAACTTTTCAATGGGATACTCTTATAAGCAAATTAAGAATTTACAACCAAAGTAAAATTTAACCAACCAATCAAAATTTTATAAAATAGTTAATTGAACAAAAATTCATGGAAATTACACGTAGGATTTAGAAGGATGTGATTGGCTGAAACTGAAAACAGACTATGTAATATAAATATAGATAGATACTCCTTCCGATTCAAAATATAAGTCTTTTTAGGAGTTTTCCCACAAATTAAGATACTAATCAAGATGACTAAAGTACCCCTAATTAATACTCCAAAAGAACAAATAAATTAATGAAGAGTTGCATGAGAACTATACATTTTGACAAATATGAATATATGGAGAAAATAATGTAAGAGTAAATTAGCCAATAAATGCACCATTCTTGTAAAAAGACCTATATTTTGCAACAAAAAATAACTCTTAAAAAAACTTCTATTTTGAATAGGAGGAAGTATATATATTTTATGCACATTAATTTTCTTTTATAGTCTCGTCATTTGTCAAATTTTAAAAATAATAATAATTTTTTATTTGGGAGTTTATATTGTTGTTAATTCTCTTATTTGACTTTAGATTAATATTTTTAACTTTTATTATAAATTAAAATTTCTACAAATTAATACTTTAGTTTTAGAGAGTTTAAAAAATATTCACTTGATTTTTGCAGTATAAACGAAGCGAATTGATTTTTTTAAATATCAATATTTATCTATTTTTAAAAATATATTATGAAAATAAAAAATCTCCATTAGAATAAAAAATCGAACTTGATTATAAGCTCAATCGGAATTCAGAGGACCCGTTCATCTGAATTACCCATTATTTGTTAAAACTTTAACTATTTATATTTATATAAATAAAAAAATATAAGAAGCAAATAAGCGGGCTTCCTTAATTTGATGGGCTAAAACGTCAGCCCAATTTTGTAACTCAAAACATGTCAAAGTACCATCTTTTATAGTATTGTCAAACTCAAAGAACAATGTAACTTTTCGATGTGGGATACTCTTATAAGCCAATTAAGAGTTTACAACCAAAATAAAATTTAAATTAGCTTTCCATTAAAAGAATTAGAGAAAACGGTTGTCAAATACTTGCTAGAGTAGTTGGCAATGCAGCGCAGCATTCGACCTGCAGGTCGGGGGATCGAATCCTCCCTCTCCCGGTTTGAATAAAATAGTTTAACATTTTTGCACCAATAAAAGTTGATATTTAATTTTTATCAAGATAAGTTATTTTTCAATTAATTTTATTAACCTAAATATTCTCAACCAATTAAAAATTAGTAAATTAATTAAAAAAGTGAAAATCAAAGAAAAAAGATGGAAGAAATATATAGATACAATTATCTGTATGTATAAGTGCTCTGAAATATATATATAGATAGATAATATTGAAAAAGAAAAATCTAAAAATTAGAATAGAAGAAAAGAAAAATCATAAATATATTAAAACTCATAAAATTTAATTAATATTTTTTTAATAATTTTTATTCTATTAAATATTAAAAAAATTACAAATTTCTAAACTCTCCAAATCGAACTTGATTTTAAGCTCAATCGGAATTCAGAGGACTCGATCATCCGAATAACCCCTTATTTGTTAAAACTTTAACTATTTAAATTTATATAAATAAAAAATGGTAAGAAGCAAATAAATTTGCTTCCCCACTCTGATGGGCTAAAATGCCAACCCAATTTCTCACTCAAAACATATGATTATAAGTTCAATCGGAATTCAGAGGACCCGGACATCTGAATTACCCGTTATTTGTTAAAACTTTAACTATTTATATTTATATAAATAAAAAATATAAGAAGCAAATAAGCGGGCTTACTTAATTTGATGGGCTAAAATGTCAGCCCAATTTTGTAACTCAAAACATGTCAAAGTACCATCTTTTATAGTATTGTCAAACTCAAAGAACAATGTAACTTTTCGATGTGGGATACTCTTATAAGCCAATTAAGAGTTTACAACCAAAATAAAATTTAAATTAGCTTTCCCTTAAAAGAATTAGAGAAAACGGTTGTCAAATACTTGCTAGAGTAGTTGGCAATGCAGCGCAGCATTCGACCTGTAGGTCGGGGGATCGAATCCTCCCTCTCCCGGTTTGAATTAAATAGTTTAACATTTTTGCACCAATAAAAGTTGATATTTAATTTTTATTAAGATAAGTTATTTTTCAATTAATTTTATTAACCTAAATATTCTCAACCAATTAAAAATTAGTATATTAATTAAAAAAAGTGAAAATCAAAGAAAAAAGATGGAAGAAATATATAGATACAATTATACTGTATGTATAAGTGCTTTCTAGTAATATATATATATATATATATATATATATATATATATATATATATATATATATATATATAGATAATATTGAAAAAGAAAAATCGAAAAATTAGAATAGAAGAAAAGAAAAATCATAAATATATTAAAACTCATAAAATTTAATTAATATTTTTTTAATTATTTTTATTCTATTAAATATTAAAAAAATTACAAATTTCTAAACTCTCCAAATCGAACTTGATTTTAAGCTCAATTGGAATTCAGAGGACTCAATCATCTGAATAACCCCTTATTTGTTAAAACTTTAACTATTTAAATTTATATAAATAAAAAATGTAAGAAGCAAATAAATTTGCTTCCCCACTCTGATGGGCTAAAATGCCAACCCAATTTCTCACTCAAAACATATGATTATAAGTTCAATCGGAATTCAGAGGACCCGGTCATCTGAATTACCCGTTATTTGTTAAAACTTTAACTATTTATATTTATATAAATAAAAAAATATAAGAAGCAAATAAGCGGGCTTCCTTAATTTGATGGGCTAAAATGTCAGCCCAATTTTGTAACTCAAAACATGTCAAAGTACCATCTTTTATAGTATTGTCAAACTCAAAAACCAATGTAACTTTTCAATGTGGGATACTCTTATAATCCAATTAAGAGTTTACAACCAAAATAAAATTTAAATTAGCTTTCCATTAAAAGAATTAGAGAAAACAGTTGTCAAATACTTGCTAGAGTAGTTGGCAATGCAGCGCAGCATTCGACCTGCAGGTCGGGGGATCGAATCCTCCCTCTCCCGGTTTGAATTAAATAGTTTAACATTTTTGCACCAATAAAAGTTGATATTTAATTTTTATCAAGATAAGTTATTTTTCAATTAATTTTATTAACCTAAATATTCTCAACCAATTAAAAATTAGTAAATTAATTAAAAAAGTGAAAATCAAAGAAAAAAGATGGAAGAAATATATAGATACAATTATCTGTATGTATAAGTGCTCTGTAATATATATATACTAGCAAAAATACTCGTGCTATGCACGAAAACATAATGTTTAATGAAAGAAAAAATGTCAAAGTAATTTTGTAACTCAAAACATGTCAAAGTACTCTCCTTTATAGTATTGTCAAACTCAAAAAACAATGTAACTTTTCAATGGGATACTCTTATAAGCAAATTAATAATTTACAACCAAAGTAAAATTTAACCAACCAATCAAAATTTTATAAAATAATTAATTGAACAAAAATTCATGGAAATTACACGTAGGATTTAGAAGGATGTGATTGGCTGCAACTGAAAACAGACTATGTAATATAAATATAGATAGATACTCCTTCCGATTCAAAATATAAGTCTTTTTAGGAGTTTTCCCACAAATTAAGATACTAATCAAGATGACTAAAGTACCCCTAATTAATACTCCAAAAGAACAAATAAATTAATGAAGGGTTGCATAAGAACTATACATTTTGACAAATATGAATATATGGAGAAAATAATGTAAGAGTAAATTAGCCAATAAATGCACCATTCTTGTAAAAAGACCTATATTTTGCAACAAAAAATAACTCTTAAAAAAACTTCTATTTTGAATCGGAGGAAGTATATATATTTTATGCACATTAATTTTCTTTTATAGTCTCGTCATTTGTCAAATTTTAAAAATAATAATTATTTTTTATGTGGGAGTTTATATTGTTGTTAATTCTCTTATTTGACTTTAGATTAATATTTTTAACTTCTCTGTCTTGAATTTTGGATTTTTCATGTCCAATTCAGGGTTAAACCTAATTGGCCACTCTTCTTCACCAGGATTTTCAGATTTTGGTTCATCTCCAGATTTCTTACCAGAGGACTTCTTTTTCTGATTGGTCTCATCAAGCTCTTCATGAGAAGAACATAAGCTATCTAACTGATCAACTGTTGAGTTTGTTGTTGAATGAGGGATACAAGCAGACCAATTAAAAACTCAAATATGAGAACTACATGATTTTGCACTCTCAACATCAGCATAAAAACATAATTATTAAAACATTGTAATCTTGTAAAAAAAAAAACCGAAGTAGTGAAATTGTAGAAATGTTAGAGCTTTTAGTGCGTGTTTGGTACGTAGGAATGGAAAGGAATGAAAAGACCTTTTCCACTTCTCTTTCCATTCTAGCGTTTGGTTGAGCAATTTGAAGTGAGAATGATCATTCTACGGGAATGACGATTCCAGGAAGAAGTGGGAAGGATCATTCCATACCAAAACCTATGGAATTACCTTTCCAAGAGAAGGTGTAATCATAAATAAATAGTAACTTACATTTATACCCCTCTTTTAATTAATTATTACGTTCATTTTACATAGCAACGTCTTTATATTTAGTTATAAATATTCTATTTCACTTAATATAATTTTATAGATGGTAATTTTATAAATATTTATTTTTCTTGGTAGTAATTTTAATCTATTTTTAATTTTAAAAGTAAAGATATTTTTATTACTATATTGACATTTTAATAAAAAATTATGTTTCAACAATATATATATATATATATATATATATATATATATATATATATATATATATATATATATATATATATATATATATATATATATATCAATGTTATTCAAGTAAGATTTTGTAATGAATGTTTAATTAGGTTTTATCACTAGTATATGCTAAAAGGGCATTTAGGTCATATTGTGTTTAATTCCATTCTTCCTTTACCTTCCAAACACTGGAATAGAAAGAGGATTCCGAAGTCATTCTGGGTGAAAAGGGATTCTGTCTGGAAAGAGATTCTATTACATTCAACTCCAGCGTACCAAACGTTCTGTTATACTTCATATAGGATAAGAACATAC
This sequence comes from Vinca minor, assembly GCA_026122235.1. Taxonomy (NCBI): domain Eukaryota; kingdom Viridiplantae; phylum Streptophyta; class Magnoliopsida; order Gentianales; family Apocynaceae; genus Vinca; species Vinca minor. The sequence goes on along the minus strand of JAOCZM010000244.1, from coordinate 518,222 downwards.
AATATTTAGGGTGGTGATATTGCAAGAGCAATTCACCTCCTGCCAAAGCAATTTTTTGTTAAGAGACTATTCTACCCCTCTAGGCCAACCTGCCATTTTTTCCTTCTTCAATCTTCTTCCCGTCCACGTACCAAACATCAATTCTGCTGGGCGTTGCCTCCCCCATTTCATCACTAGTGTTCTCAAATCTAAATTCCGCCGTCGTAATCAGATTGGGATTTTGCACATACACTCCCCATCACTATATTTCTCAATCTCACCATCATCATCATCATCGCGGGCCGGTCCTGACATTTCGGGCCATGTGCGAAAACTAAAAATAGAGCCTTTCGTATGAACATTAATATTTCCAACTAGTTACAACTTTTAAAATAAACGAAATATGACATTATAAAACTACAAAATATGCTTTTCTTGAGACGTTGGTGGAAGCAAAATCGTCAATAATAGTATCAATATCTATATTTTTTAGCTTTTCTCTTGGATATTTGAGTTGAGCTTAACATATAAACAGGTTATACTTAAAAAATTTGGGATAAGGCTCGGGCCGGCCCTCATCATCGGGTTGTTAATTAGCCATCCAAAACTTTCTTAGTGCCTTCTTCAACAACCCGCTTATTTTCCATCTTCAACCTGTATTCTGGGTATCTAAAAAGATTCAAGTACTCATCAAAACAACCAAGTATTAATTGCAAATTATGGCTAGACATAGCAATTTTTTAGAAGATTTTGCTTGAAAATTTTCATGAGTTTATCCCAACAGGCTTCTATTCACAATCTAAAGAAAAGGGGGTGTGGCCACCGAATAGCAACGTCTTTTTTTTCCTCTTCTTTGGATCTGGTTGTTGTTTGATTTTCAGAAAGCTGAATTAATTTTGTTTTTTAACCTTCATTACAATTTTTGGTCCTAGTTGTAGTGCCAAGAAAGATAAACAGAACCATGAATTGATGGAGAGAATTTTGGTCGATTTTGCTTTACGGTTCAAGAGATTGTGCTGGTGGGTTTTGACAGGAGAGAGATGACGGCGAGAGTGGTGGTTCCGAGAAGCGAAGAGGCAAAGAGAGAACAAAATAAATAAATAAATGAATAACAAGTTGACCTAGAAGGGTAGAATAGTCTCCTAACAGAAAAATTGCTCTTGCAAGAGGTGAATTGCTCTGGCAATATCACTAGCCTAATGTTTAAGGAGATAACTATTATTTTGTATAGTTAAAATTCAAAATAAGATAAATATTGTTTCTAAAAGTTATGAGGGGATTTTGTTATATTGAAATATAAATTTAATAGATCAAATGTTAAAGTTCAAACTGATCAGAACTTTTGTTTTGATTTTTGATTTTTTTTTTAAAAGGAGAAATAAGAGTTTGTTTGTATAGATAAATATTGTAGAAAAATTTAATTATCATAATTATCTAAGTTATCATTAATTAGTAAAACAATTTTTGAATTTTTAAACTAAATAGAATAATTCAAATATCAATCTAATACATATAATTAAAATTTAAAAATAATTCTTAAACTTTAACAATTAACTTAATGTGAAGAAAACCATTAGAAAAAAAATATATAATCAAGATACAAACCTTATTTAAACCATTAGAAATTAGCCATATCAATCATTTAAAATATATATATACTAGCCTAATGACCCGTGCTATGCACGGAAACAAATTTAATTGTTAAGAAAATATAAATAGCATAAAAGTAAAAAATGATATTCTACATTGATATTTTTGTTTGGTTTTTTAAACCGAACTATATAGAAAAAAATATAAGAATTTTGTATTTATGCAAAATATATATAAAAAAAAAAGTTATGGTAAAAGAAGAATATTCTTTCAATGATTGTTCAAGGTGGGCGTTGTAAGTTTTCTTGATTGCCCAACTTACATGTCAATATATATTGTAGTAATTAAACCCTAAAAAATTTTTATGGGGTGGAATTTAATTTTTTCTAGAAAAAAGCTTGGCGTTTGGAAAAATATTGAGACAATTGACATATGTTAATAGATTCACTACTGCATACTAATCATGAAAGAAGAACATCAACAAATGAAACGTGGCATTGAGTTAATGAATTTTTTCTTACAGGAAAAAAGTTTGGAATAACATATTTTATTAATCCAGCCTCTTGTGGGGAAAAATTAGTGAGCGAGGTATCGATAAAATATTATCTTAAACCATTTTCTATAGCTAGCACACCATTCAGACTGTATCAAAAAAATTTGTTCTTTTGTTTTGGAACTTCTTCTGTTCTCTGGTAATCAAAGAGATGACCGATGGAGGAGTCGATTATTCCTTTGAATGCACTGGATTGGCGACCTTACTGTCCGAGGCTTTCGATAGTACCACACGGGTCCGTTTGCAAACTTATTTATCTCTCTAATCAGGGACAAAGTCATAACTTTTAGGTTAGGAGCGAACAACTGTAACAGTCGAACTACATGTAAAAAGTGCAAAAAAATAAAAAAAATAAAAAAAAATTTGGGAGCGAATTTGATAAAATATTAACAAATACATATAAAATTTACTCTATCTAGTAGGATTTTTAAAAATCTCGAGGATGATGTCCCCATCTGCCCCTTGTCTTTGTCCGTGTCTCTAACAGAGGTCTTCGTTCCAAAATATAAGGTCTTTTAGTATTTTGTTTGAAGTAACTTGAGATCTATTGGTTTGGCAATGTAGGGTGGTGGAAAGACGGTTGAGAGTAAAGGCTTGCCTATTAGCATCAACTCATATGACCTCCTCAGGGGTATAATTGCCATGTGATGCCTCCTTGGAGGAGAAATACCAAAGCTTTCTAAAATCAAACTTCAATTCTTATTGTGTAAAATCACAAAATGTAATTAATTTGCAATATATTTTTTCCTCTAATATGAAGTTAACAAAATTATAAAGCGACAAATGATTTCACATTTAGATAGTGTAGCAAATTTGGATTTCATGAAAGATGACAAACTGAAGATCTATTAGGAACATATGAACCTTCATAACCAAATTCAACCCCAAACCAAACCAGATAGACACTATTTTAAGATGAAATTATGAGGACATAATCAAACTATTATTGAATATCCAAGTTATCAAAACTTACCGGATGCAATCCTCTACCTAAAACTAAATCAGGATAAATCAGAAAGCAATCCTCCCTCAAATTTATGAAGAAAATATATATTAGAAAGCATGACATATTAGGAAAAATATAATCTGTAATTGAAAGAAAACATAAGCAAAATCAATGATGGTTTAGTAAAATTTTATACTGTTCAAAAAAAAAAAAAAGTAAAATTTTACAAAAAAAAGTAATTTTCTGTCTTTAGAATACATTAGTAAATATGAAAATGGTAATCATTAAATATAGTGCTTCAAGATATGCATAAACCTAAAATTTACAGTAAAAATATGGAAAAAAATTATAATAATTTAGAAGGAAAAGGAGAAACGAAATTACTACTAAAACTTACTATTTTGATGATACTTTCTTGGTGGTTGACAATGTTGTATCTCTTTGGTGGTGATTTATTTGTGTGTGGATCGTGGATGGCGGTAGAGACGTATGGAAACATTACTAAATATTGTATAAAATTAGAGTGTGGATAGAGTTAAAACTCTTAAGGATACACAATAACTGACACTCCAAACTTTAGAACTAAATACCTTTATCTTTTTTATTAGTTTAACTAATAAGAGGTTTTATGAGCCAATGAAAATTTTAAAAACAAATTAAAAACTAAAAAAATACAAAATTTATGATTTATGATGGAAAATTTAGGATAATTGTAGAGATAATTGATGAAGTAATTTGATATTTAAATTTTATTAAGATAAATAATTATTTTTCAATTAATTTAACTAATTTAAATTTTATCAACCAATCAAATTTAGATAATTTATTAAATAATAAATGGTTAAAAGGCCTATAGGATAAGTACTCTCAGCTTTAATTTTTATTTAATTTAATTTTTTAAAGATAAGTTAATTGTCAATTAATTTAATTAACCCAAATATTCTCAACCAATAAGAATTAGTAAATTAATTAAAAAGTGTAAAAATCTAAGAAAATAGTATTGAAAAAATATATATATATACAAATATACGTATGTATAAGTGCTCTGTAATATATAGATATCCACATTTTCAATTGAAAGATATTTAAAGATTTTGAGAGATGATTGAGGGAGTGATTTAATATTTGAAATTTATTAAGATAAGAATTAGTTTCTAATTAATTTAACTAATCTAAATTTTCTCAACCCATGAAAATTATTAAACTCATTAAAAAATCAAAATTACCTGGAAATTAGAATAGATATTTGGGAGTCTGTGATTGGTCAAACCTGAAAATAGGCTTTATAATATAAACCTGAAATACCAACCCACCAATTCATTCAATTGAAAAGTATGCTCAACCCCTTTATTTATATTGTTGTCATACTCCACAAATTTCGTACATTTTCAATGTGGGATCTTGAGTAATAATGAAAAGAAAAAAGAAAAATCTAGAAAATTAGAATAGAAGAAAAGAAAACAATAAATATATTAAATTATACAATTTAATTTGAATAAGTTAAAGATGTCAATCAATAATTTTAAAATAATTATAAAAAAATCAAAAAAAAATTGGACATTAGATTGAGGACCCGAAAATTCTACAGTGCTAAAAAACTGCAAATGCATTTTATGTTATTATATATAAATTTTATACACATTAATTTTCTTTTATAGTCTTGTCATTTGTCAAGTTATAAAAATAATAACTATTTTTTTAGATGAGAGTCTTTATTGTTGTTAATTTTCTTAGGTGACTTTAGATTAATATTTTATTAAAAAATAAAAGTTCAACAAATTAATACTTCAGTTTTAGAGAGTTTAGAAGAAGATACACTTGATTTTTGTAGTATAAACGAAGCGAGTTTGTTTTTTTTTTATTTTTAAATATCCATAATTATTTATTTTTCAAAATATATTATGCAAATAAAAATGTTGCATAAGAAAAAAAAAGCAAATAATGAACACTGCATAAGTCTAAGCTAAATCGAATTTCATTGTAAGTTCAATCGGAATTCAGACGACTCAGCCATCCGAATTACCCGTTATTTGTTAAAACTTTAACCATTTGTATTTATATAAATAAAAATTATAAGAAACAAATAAGTGTGTTTTTCTAATTTGATGAGGTTTCTCATCAAAACATGTGAAAGTACTCTTTTTTTGTGTTGTCAAACTCAACAAAACAATCTGACTTTTCAATCTGGGAATGCATTTACTCCTTTTATAATAGTTCTTAATCTTCTCCTTTTATTAAATAAAATACAGAACTCTCGAAAATTACACGTAGATTTCTAGAGAATTTGATTAGTTAAAAACAAAAACACCTTATGTAATATAAATATAGTTAGATTAGATAGTCTAATAACATGTGTTATTCTCGGGATTCCATTTTATCATATAAGTAAGAGTATATGAAAACAATAGCTCCGCAAGATTTTATTTTTTATTTTTATTTTTAAAGTTTTGACTCTTTAAATGAAAACAATAATAAGTAGGTTTTCTCGCAAGTTATACCAAAAATCAAATGGCTCTGTTAGCTAATTTTTTATTTTTTAAAATAAATAAATTTGACTATTGGAATGAAAAAGTTGAAAAACAAATTGAGTTTGCTACTGAATTTAATGGGCTAAATATCAACCCCCAATTCATTCAATTGAAAAAACATGTTCAACACCTTTATTTATAATATTGTCAAACTCCAAAAATTTCGTACATTTTCAATGTGGGATTTTGAATATTATTGAAAAGGAAAAATAAAAATCTAGAAAATTAGAATATAAGAAAAGAAAAACCATAACTTTAGATTACTATTTTTTACTTATTTTTATTTTATTAAAAATTAAAATTTTGACAAATTAATACTTTAGTTTTAGAGAGTTTAGAAAGATATTCACTTGTTTCCAGTATAAACGAAGAGAATTGATTTTTATTCATTTTTAAATATCCATGTTTATTTATTTTTCAAAAGATATTATGAAAATAAAAATGTTGCATAAGAATAAAAAACAAAAAATGAACATCGTATAAATCTAAGCTAAATCGAACTTGATTCTAAGCTCGTTCGGAATTCAGAGAACCACGTAATTTTAATTACCCGTTATTTGTTAAAACTTTAACTATTTATATTTATATAAATAAAAAATATAAGAAGTAAATAAGTGTGCTTTCCTAATTTGATGAGGTGAAATGTCAGCCCAATTTCTCACTCAAAACATGTGAAAGTACTCCCTTTTATGTATTGTCAAACTCAAACAAAAATCTAACTTTTCATTGTGGGATACTCTTATGAGCCAATAAAGAGTTTACAACAAAAGTAAAATTTAACCAACCAATTAAAATTAGATAAAATAATTGAACCAAAATTCATAAAAATTACACGTAAGATTTAGAAGAAAGTTATGAGTTTTGAAATTTGAAATTAAGGAACCTAATATATTTAATGTAGATTATTATATCATATAAAAAATATTGTTAGTTTAGATTTGTTAGAGATCGTGGAAAAGTTTACTTAAATTAGCATTCCATTGAAAGAATTAAAGAAAACAGTTGTCAAATACTTCCCAGAGTAACTGGCAATGTGGTGTAGCATTCAACACGCATGTTGTGGGATCGAATAAAAAGTTTAACTTATTAAATAAAATAGTTTAACTTTTTTTGCACCAATAAAAAGTTTTATAACTTATTAAAAGTATAAAATCCTATATATATTACAGAGCACCTTTTCAGATTTTTACTTATATAATGCCACGTGTCATTTTCTAGGATTTTTTATTTAATGGTTGTATAATTATATTTAGAACAAAAACTCGTTAATTTTAATTTTTTAGAAAACAAATAAGAAAATTCAACATGATTAGGTAATGTGACTTTTATTGAGTAACTCACAAATGTAAAGGTGAACACCGAATGATTATTGGATAAAAAATATTGGATCAAATAATATATAATCAAAAGAATTAAACATAGTCCTATACTATTTCGATTAATGTTTCATCCAAATGTAGATATACTGATGATCAATTAAACATAGTCCTATACTATTTCGATTAAACATATTACCTAATCATGTTGAATTTTCTTATATATATATATATATATATACACACACACACACACACACTAGCAAATGACCCCTGCTATGCACGGAAATACTGAATTTCAAATTACTAATGTAATGCTTGTACAATTGTATTTAAAATAAAAACTCGTTAACTTTAAATTTTCAGAAAACAAATAAGAAAATTCAACATGATGGGGTAATGCGACTTTTATTGAGTAACTCTCAAATGTAGATATACTGATGAATCATCACAACCTACAAATGAATAATAAAAATATTTTATCAATAATGATAAATATTTAATTAAAAGAAAATAAAATAACCTGATTAAAAAATCAATGTATTATAGCATTACCTACATTTACTTAACATTATTTCAATTTGTATGTCTGCAAAAATGCGAGCATTCTTCACACAAGTTTACTTTCAAGACAAAAGAAACTACTGAGCAAAGACTTTGATCCAAATTGAATATAGGTGGACGAATAAGAAAAGTAAATGCAGAACCCACGCAAAAATTTATATGATCTTAGAACCAAAATAACACATTAAGTCTATATTAAGTTTTTGCCTAAGACTTCTAGGACATAAGTAAATCAATACATATAACATAAAAAGTTACCAAGAGTTAGGATTCTTTGTAATCAAAATGAAAAATTAAAAGTGGCTAGCAATGATATCATCAGATCCAATCAAGAATAATAAAGATATCATTGGATACACAATCTAGCATAATCTAAGTAAGACATCCGACCCGGCTTCAGCGCGAAACATCAATTGTTGCACACCGTGCAGAACAATTATGAGCTGTCGGATCAAACATTTGACAACTAAGATCATTAGAGTCTCAATAATTATTTTAAAGGAGGTATTAAATCAAATGATCCAGCTGTCATATTTTAGATGCGGCAGCCCGTAATAGTTCCGCACAAACCTATGTTTCAGGAGGTTGTGTAGTCAAACTTGCTTTGTCATCCCATACATTGCTCTAAAATGGAAAAGAATTAAATAAATATTTACTTGATAAGGAATATCGTGAGAAACAAAACCCTTCACATTGAACTATGGATAATCTGGCCATTTGAGATAAGTCACTTTTACGGACAAATTCAGTTCAAATACAAGAAGAAAATAGATGGAGGTCATTCAAAAACTATATAACATGATAAAAAATAAAATTACCCGAAAATCTTCATATTCTTTACAAAATTAAAAATTGAATCTATAACCATTTATTCATTTTCGGTTCTAAACAGTAGAAGCCTTGGTAAAGTGAGAGTAAAGTGATACACAGAAGAAGCATATAAACAAAGAAGGAAAAACATGAAGAAAGAAGAAAGCGGTGCTTACTGGTTTGTTTATTTGAGAGGATATTTAGCGGAGTGATATTATGATGATATGTTAGGTGTTTTTGAGAGGGCGTGTATTGAAGAAGTGGTTACACTTGTATGAGGATTTGTAGGGGATAACTGAGTAGTAGATTAGAATTGGAAGTTATTAAGATAATTATTAACTTTTAATTGATTTAAGAAAAATTGGTCATTATTGTCCCTAAACAATTTACAGATTGCATGCAAAGTCCTTAAAAATTAATTATGAACGTTAAAATCCCTAAGCAATTTATCATTGGTACACAAGGTCCTTCCGTAAAAAAAAATAGTTAGTTGACTGTGAATATAAATTTTTGATCAGGTCAACGAAAATATTTTAGGGGTATAATCGGTAATCAAAGTTAACTTACCAATTAATCCCTTATCCCTGGAGCCCCCACCCCGCCACGCACCTATACTCACATTCGTCCATTTTCATTCTGAGCTCCACCTTCATCGCCGACCACTATCGTCACCGACCACCACCATCACCACCCTTACCGACCACCACCCCACATCTTCTTCACTCGCCATCAGATTCTGCAAATTCATAAAATTTCAGTAAAATTGCGAAGAATTATACTAAAAGAAAAAAATATATTTTAGAGCTAAATTACTTTCATCATGTCACCTGGCTTAAAGAACGCACAAAAAAAATCTTAACAGACTCTAAGACAATAACCCGTAAATAAAATCACTAACCAAGTTTAGAAGATAAAATTGTTAATTATAAATTCATGAACTGTGTCATAAATATCCATAAAAAAGAAAAACATTCATGCAAGAAAGACTAATCGGCTGTGATATTAAACTGGACTTCAATACAAATTGATATTAAAAATCCCAAGATCTAGTGCAACTCTTTAAATGTCCATAACACCTAGAAAATCGACTTTAAAGCCACAAACAGTGTAGATTGTGTGAATCGAATGTTAAATATGTCATTTACATGTATTGACTATTAATCAAATATTGGATAAGCGAACACTCGTTTTGAAAAAAAGAAGTCAAACTCACCTCTAACTTATTGGTGCACGAACATTCTTGTTGAGGAAGAATAATGTCACTTAAACCAAAAAGGGAAACAAAAAGAAAATTATTTTTCCCAGAAGATTCCTAGCACACGACAGGTAGGCAGGCTCTCTACCAATTTCTCGCTATCTCTCTCTTCCCCAATATTTTCTAATTTTTTACCACTTCCTTTACCTACTTCACCTGCAATTCCCTACATAGTAACAAAAAGGGAAATAGAGATCACTTGCCAAAGAATTTTTTAGTAAATCTAATTCATTGATCCATGCATATTAACAAAAATGGTTAGAGAAAAACAACAATTCCCTGGATCAGATCGCTACTTATGTGAGAAAAAACCCAAAAGGAAAGGTGATCGGTAAAAGAAACTAAATAACTACTTTTATTTCAATTAAATGCAATTAATAGTCCATAATTAATTTTTAGGCAATATGATCCCTGAAAAACTAAAGGAAAAGATATAATAAAACCATCCTTAAGAACTTGTGTGTGGAGTAGTGCATTCTGAAATTACTTTAACGTATCATTCCATAAATTTCCTTAGATCTGAAAAAGAAAGGAAAGAAAACGGTATAAGTATTAAGTCAAAATCTTTTGTAACAACTCATAAATATTTTACTTTCTAAAAAATAAAAATAGACAAAAATATTTACAACAGAGAACTTGGTCTTATAGTTTATAAAGATAGAACTTTTGCTAACACTTTAAACTCTTCACCAACAAATTTGATAAAAGTAACTTACATAGTTTTAGACATCAATAAAACATAACTATTATGTGTATAATCGTGAGGTAATGTAGGCTTAGGTTTACTAAAAAATTCATACAAAACATGAACAAAAAATAGATAATTAATATTGATGTGAGAAAATTTCACTTAACAAAATAGTATGGTCGGTAAGTAGCTTATAGATTAATGTAAAAATTATTGCAATGTAAAAGTTCAAACGAAACAATTTTTTCTTACAAAATTTATTACAAAATTTCAACTATCTCATAATTTTCTTTAATTTGAAAAAGAAAAAAAAGAAAGAAAAAGGCATAAGATTGTAATATGAAAATCAATTTATAACCATCGCCTAAATTTTCTCACATCAGAAAAGAAAACATATGCATACACGAAAAACCATTTAAATCCTAAGAATTGTTCCTTGCTCTCACACTCAACTTCATCTTCGACCACTTTCGAACTCGTTCTACCACTACTCGACCTCCGTCTCCTTTATCACTGACGTCAACCATCTAGACCAACCATAAACAAAACTATAGGAAAAAAAATGTTTATAATGAAGCTACAGGAAAACAAGTCTATAGTGTATTTAATTTAGATTATTATATCAAACTAAAAATACTGTTAGTTTATATTTATTTAAGATCGTGGAAAATTTTACTTAAATTAGCATTCAATTGAAAGAATTAAATAAAGTTGTTTTTAAATACCTGTCAGAGTAGCTGGCAATGTGGTGTAGCATTTGACCTGCATGTTGCGGGATCGAATCCCGCCTCCTCCAAATTAAATAAAATAGTTCAATTTTTTTTACAACAATCAAAAGTTTTATAACTAATTAAAAATATAAAATCCTAGAAAATGACATGTGGCATTATATAACAAAAAATCTGAAAAAGGCTTCTATAAAAAAAAATTGAATTATTGTATTTAAAATCGAGGGAAGGGGGATTTGATCCCACGCGACATGCAAGTTGAATGTTATACCACATTGCCAACTACTCCAATAGATATTTGACAACAATTAGTTTTGATTTTTTCAATGGAACGCTAATTTAACTAAACTTTTTCACGATAACTAACAAATCTAAACTAACAGTATTTTTGGTATGATATAATAATTCATTAAATATATTATATTCATTAATTTCAAAATTTAAAACTCATCTCACACTCTTAACCTCTCCTTTTATCATTATATTTTAGAAGTTTATAAAAAATCTAACATTTTATTTTCTTTTATAAAAAAAAAATCATTGGTTCAAAATATTTTTCCATATTCAATATATATTTATATTACATAAAATGTTTTCAAGTTTTAACCAATTAGAAATCTTCAAAACTCTAACCCAAATTTCTCGAATTTTCTAACTCTTAATTATTATACAAAAACTTCCTTGGTTGAGATAAATTTCGATTAATTAAATTAATTCAAAACCAATTATTATCTTAAAACAAATTTAAATATCAAATTACTTACCCAAATATCTCTACAATCCTAATTTTTTCCTCATAATCTTGAACACACTTTTAAGTTTTAAACTCCCAATATAATCTAAATTGTCTAGATTAAAGATTTTTATAATTAATTTCAAATGTTGTGATTGGTTAAGAATATTTTAAATGTTTGAAATAAATCAAGAAAATATTAATTACTCCACTAGTACGGACTCCCGTATTTCTAGCCCTCTTATCATGTTTCTTGAAAATCCATAACCAACCCCCCACTTTTAATTTTTGTTTTATTAATCTCACATTGATTTATTGATTAGTAGTTTCAGTTAAATTCTGCTTCATATCTTTTAATCAAATTCAAATATGATAAGAATTAAATTAGTGTAACAAACCATTTAGTTTTCTGTTAAACTCATAGGCGAGCCTCCTCACTAAACCTTTTTCATTAAAAGAGTCAAAATTTTAAAAAATAAAATTTAGTTGATCAGACATTTAATTCTTACCGTATCATAAACTGAGTTGGAATTTGGCCAATGAATTGGAAAGACGAACTTTATTTGCGTTTTAGAAGGCTCATATTAGACTTATTCAAATTATATTATATATTTTAGTATTTTAAACTTGTTTTTTCTATTCTAATTTTATTTTTTTAATATTATTTAAAATCTCACATCGAAAGTCTATGGAGTTTTTATAATTTTAAAACATTATAAATAAAGGGGTTGAGCATGCTTTTTAATTAAATTAATTGGTTGAGTTGTTTTTTAGTCCATAAAGTTTGGTGACAACCTAACTTGCTTTTATATTTTTTCATTCCAACAGTAAAAGTTTTTGTTTTCAAAGAAAATTGGTTCACCTGACCATTTAGTTTTCTGTAGAACCCGCAAGCAAGCCTGCTCACTAAACTTTTTCATTAAAAGGGTAAAAAATTAAAAAAAATAAACTTTAGTTAATCTAGTCATTTAATTCTTATTGCATCATTAACTGAATTGGAATTCCCCTAATGAATTTGAGAAGCGGGCTTTATTTAATTTTTTTTTTCCGAATAGTTCATATTCGACTAATTCAAATTGAGTGAAAAATCTAATTTTCTTTTTAACCTTTTTTATTCCAACCGTCAAAGTTTTTTTTTCAAAGAAAGTTAGTTTACCGAACTATTTAGTTTTTTATTGAACCCGCATAAGAACTTCTCACCAAACTTTTTTCATTAAAAGGGTACAAAAATAAAAAAAATAAACTTTAGATGATTGAGTCATTTAATTCTTATCGTGTCATTAAATGAACCATAATTTTCCCCAATAAATTGGAGATAAGTAGTTTATTTGTTTTTGGATGATTCATTTTAACCGTTAATTTTTTCAAGAAAACTTACAACGCCGTCCTTGAGAAATCATTGAAAAAATATTCTTCTCTTACCATATCTTCTTTTTGCATATAAATACAAAATTCTTATATTTGTTTTTTCTTCTTCTATATAGGTAGGTTTGAAAACCAAACATTAATATCAGTATAGAGTATTATTTTTCACTTTTATGCTATTTAATATTTTCTTAACAATTAAATTTGTTCTCGTGCATAGCACGGGTGATTACGCTAGTGTGTGTGTGTGTGTGTGTGTGTGTGTGTGTGTATATATATATATATATATATATATATATATATATATATATATATATATAAATAAGGCCTTTAAAATCAATTAAGGAAGGTCAGTAGTCAGATGGGAAAGCTCCCACTTCGCTCACGACCGAGAGGTCTTGAGTTCGACACCTAGCCACGCGCGTCTAGATCTACTAACCCTTTCACCCCACCCCCCCACCCCCCCCACCCCCAATTAAGGAAAGAAAGAATAAGGTCTATTTTGTATTATACCCTTAAGCAGTACGATCTATCCTCATTAAGCCCTGTTTACTTTAAGACTTTAAAAATATTTTAGCATAGATTAGGAACAACGAAGTGCAGCTCAAGAGGTAATATGTTTGATCGGTAATTTAGGGATTCGAGTCACTCTAGAGAGTAAATAAAGAACATTATTGATCCTTTTATACTTTGAACTGTTCAATTGCACGAGAAGGAAAAAGTTTAACCTTTAGTTGATTAATCAAATACTTTTTCTCCTTAAAGAGATAAGATCATATAAAGCAACTTCTACTTCCTTTCCGGGAGAATTCTTGTTAGAAAAGGAACAAGGAATCTTTTAGAATTTTGTAATTCGTATCAAAACAGAACATAAGATTTCAAATTTAGAATATATATTTACTCTTACAAATAATTTAATTTTTTTAAAGAAACTGAAGACATAATTTTTAAAACAAAACGCTTTCCCTCCCAGCAATTTAACATATGCCTCAAAGTACTTTGATCGACAAAAGAAATTCAATCAGTTTTGCATCAAATTCATAATCCATTCTATAATCAAAAGTCTTATGTTTAGGAATGCAGGTAGTACTCACCTACTCAACCTCAGCTCAGGAGGAGTAATTTCGTAAGTGAAACTTTATAAAAAAAAATAAAATTGCAGGACCCCACAGTCCACTATAAAAGAAAACTTCAGCAAAAAATACAAATGCAGGACCCCCACACCACTATAAAAGAAAACTCTAGCTGTACCAATCACATCAAGAACTTTAGTATAAAAAATAATTTGGCATTGTAGCAATAATGCAGCAAAGAAATTGTTATTCTTGTATTCAGCAAAAAAAACATAAAATTTTAAAAAACAAAGTATTTATTTTTGTTACTCCCTCCATTCCCATTTAATTGTCGTTTAACAAATTTATAGGTATCCAAATTAATTGTCGTTTAAGCCTCTTTTATTAGTTGTCAACAATTTATTCCAATTATACCTTCGATATTTCTTTTATTTTCCACCTCTGCCATTCTTATTTTTCCTTTTCTTTTCTTATGCTATAGAAGTAAGAGATAAGAGTAATATTGAAACTCTCGGTAAAAATGATAAGTTTTTAAATTTTTTATAGAATTGTCTAAAGATTATTATATTTAGGAATGGAGGGATTATAAAATAACCCCATTAACCTCATTTGTAATCACGCCATATGTGCAAAATGGCAACCATTTTCAGGTCTTCCTCCTCCAAATCTTCAGAGGCTTCTTCATCTTCCCACTCTCCAAAATCTCTTCCCAAGGAAGAAATCAATCCAGTCGACACCTGGAAAATACCCAAACATCGTACTAAAGATATATATAAAGATTCCATTTGGAATCTCGCCTCCAAGTCCGACTACACAATCAAAACAGTGGAAGAAACCATTCTTCTCAACTCCGAGTATACAAAGATCAGACTTTTGCCTCCAAGAGAGTTGGTAAAACTCAGAAAGAAGTATAGTTACCTCCATTTGGGCCTAGTCCAAGTTGCTGCCAAACCGCTCACTCAAGGAGGATTAGATACTCCCATTCTTCTTTGCCTTCGAGATTGCAGACTCCTAAACTTCAACGATTCCCTATTGGGGATGGCGGAAACGAACCTCCGGGGAGGGCCAGTCTACTTCGACTGCTTCCCAAACTCTACGGTATTACTCCAGGATAGATGTGTTCTTGATAGCTTGACATTAAATGTCAAGATTACAGATTACAAAGCAAAAACAGGATCTCCATATGTTGCGATTCTTTACAGAGTTCAATATAAGGCTATGAATTCGCCACTTGATTCGAGAGCCTTGAAAACGATGAAGATTGGAGAAACTGTTTACTTCCAACCTGATCTGCCAAGATCAGGTGAATTTGTAACCCGCTCTATTTCATGGAACGAAGTCACTCCTCCTGATGAGTGGACACAACCGGAAGCAGCTCCTGAAGTAGTATCAAGGATAGGTTCAAGTTTTAGAAGACTAACGTTGTCGAAATCAAATTTGACAGATCCATAATCCGAGAAAGCTAAAGAACTTTCACCATCAATGTTGAAACTCATCCATACATTACAAGAGCAAAAATAAGAAGAAGAAGAAAAGGTTTAGTTCAAACCTTTTAATGTAATTATACACTTTCCTGTACAATGAAGACTAGTCCTTCAATGGGGTGAAAATCTTCTGTTCTCGTTTCAGTCCCTATCCCTTTTCCCAATTAGAATTTAGGAGTAATAGTGTCAAAATATTGGACTTTTCCTTGTAAAAAATCTGTTTTTCGTGACTATTTTCTAGCAGAATATTATTTTTTGTACTTCTTTTGCGATTTCTGGTTGATTCTTAATGAGTTTGAAACTCAAACTTCATGTATAGCTTCGTCTTTTAACTGTGAACAAGTGCTCATAATTGTATTTTAGTGTAATAATCTCAAAAGGCTGGGCTTTTCTTTGGAAATTTTCTGTTTCTGAAACTGTTTTTTCTGGCAGATTTGAAGTTCATTAGTTTTCTGTTTCTGCACTCTTTGACTGTATTTAGATGAGTTTCATAGCTGCCCAGATTTTAAAATTGTTCAAGTGATTAAATTGAAGACTAAATAACCCCAGCAAACCTCAATTGAAAACAGACATTTTTTTTATAATAATAAAAAAAACTCTCAAAAGCTAGTCTTTATAAAAACTTCTCTTCTTTTGCCTTCTACTTTCTTTCAGTCTTGAATGTATTAGTCAATTATTATGGCTAACATTTTCAGTTCCTTCACCTCCAAATCTTCAAAGGCTTCTTCATCTTTCAAATCTTCAAAACCTTTTCCTAAGGAAGAAATCAATCCAGTCGACACCTGGAAAATACCCAAACATCGTACTAAACACTGGCGGAGCTAAGGGGGGCCTGGTGGGACACAGTTTTTTCAATTTTTTTTATAGCCTCGTCTCTTAAATATTGTTTATTGTACTCATTTTGAATCACTTTACGATTTAAAATTAGATTTTTTAGTTCGTTATAGGAATGACACTACTTATATCTTAACAATTTTAGTTAAAATTTTAACAAGCTTAGGGGTTTGGAAGTCTTGAGATATGTTAATCCAAAAAGCCACACTTATGTATATATATTCGAAAAATCCACACTTATTTTAACATCCTGCCACACTTATTTATATATATTCAAAAAAACCAATTTGTATCCCTTTAAATCTCTTGACATCATTTACAGGTAATCGTATATTATTGTTCATAGAAATTGTCATAGAAACCAACTGCCTTTACTACTTCATGAATTAACTGATGCTTTAAAATGGCGCTAATAAATCTTCCTTATATCTACTATTTTTCTCAATATTTTTTTCTAATTTCTGATTTAATATTTTTCCTGAATATCATGTAACTGTATTACTATGATGGATGAGCAGTGGCGGATCCCGAACATTTTCAGAAACGACATTTTGTAAAGGGAAAAAATATTTTTTGTGATATTTCTTTATAAATATTGTATTTCGCCCCCTTAAAAATTTTCAGTAAGAAATTTATCCCCCCCAAAGAAAAATTCATAACTCTACCACTGGTACTAATATATATATATATATAAAGATTCCATTTGGAATCTCACCTCCAAGTCCGACTACACAATCAAAACAATAGAAAAAACCTTTCTTCTCAACTCCGAGTATACAAAGATCCAACTTTTGTCCCCAAGAGACTTAGTAAACATCAAAATGAAGTATAGCTACCTCCATTTAATTTGGCCCAGTTCAAGTTGCGGCCAAACCGCTCACTCAAGGAGGATTAGATACAGGGACGAAGCTAGGAATTTAGTATTGAGGGGCAAAATTGATAAAAAAATTTGGGAGCAATAAAATAGGCAAAAAAAAATTTTTGGGTGGCGAAATTGATAAAATTTTCCAAAATACACGTAAAATTTCGATAAATAATACTCCCTCCATTCCTAAATATAAGACTCTTTAGACAATTTGAGAAAATTAAGGAAGTTGTCATTTTTACCTAAACTTCCAATATTATCCCCCACCCTCCCTGTCTCTCACTTCTTTGTCATAAAGAAAGGAAAATGTTGAGGGTATAATTGGAATAAATTGTTGACAACTAATAAAACAACCTTAAACGACAATTAATTTGGATACCTAGATATCTCCTAAACGACAATTAATAGGGAATGGAGGGAGTAGTATTTTTATAAATTTAGGAGGCGCCGGACCCCCCTCCGCCCCTGATTAGATACTCCCATTCTACTTTGCCTCCGAGATTGCAGATTTCTTAACTTCGACGATTCCCTCTTGGGGATGGCGGAAACCAATCTCAGCGGTGGGCCAGTCTACTTTGATTGCTTTTCAAACTTTCCGGTATCACTCGAGGATAGATGTGTCCTTGATATCTTGACACTAAATGTCAGAATGGCAGATTTAATTTTGAGGCTTCCTCTACTTCTACTTTGATGTGTATTCAGCCGCTATGTTATTTGGATCCTTTAGTTTTAGCTGTTATACTTGTGCTAACATGATACGATGTGTGTATGATTATAAGATGCTATAAGATGTGGTAAAATAACATTAAGTACTTTGACCGAGATTATGTGCATTTTTAATGGTGATCTTCCTCATTCTGTCTATAGCAAGGAGGATATTATAGACATATTTTCCAAATTATAAGTTTATTTCTCTTTATAAAAAAAAGTAGTTAATTCGTTAATTTCCTTGTATGTCCCTAATTACTGCTGAATCCATAAACCAGTGTCCAAGTTTTCGAAGTGTTTCCATATCTTTACTTTTAGAGGTATATAAGCATTTAACGCTTAGATATATACTCGTACTGGCCACCCGCACCCGAGTCCAGGTAACATAGTTTAGCAGTTGCTCTGGAAATCAAAAGTTGAATGTTGTGCAGTCATTCACCCATTTCCACTATGAATTCTAAGCATCTTAATTTGAACTAAATGAAAATCTAAGCTACATCTACATTTAGTAAAAAAAGTGTGATGGTTGCACTAGTTTGGCTTCTTATCCAGGGATGAAGACAGGGGCTGTCCTGAGATTTTTAAAAATACTACTAGTTATAGTAAATTTTATATGTAGTTCAGAATATTTTATCAGTTTCGCCCCTCAAGATTGTTTTTTTTTTGCCGTTTTTATGTGTAGTTCGACATACTGTTGTAGTTTCACCCCCAACGCTAAATTACTGGCTTCGTCCATATTCTTATGAATATCCATTAGAGATTTATATAATTGAGTTTTTTTTGCCGTTTTTATGTGTAGTTCGACATACTGTTGTAGTTTCGCCCCAACGCTAAATTAATGGCTTCGTCCCTATTCTTATGAATATCCATTAGAGATTTATATAATTGAGTTTTTTTTTGCATTTTATTGTAATTCGTGTTACCTCGCCAAACAAGTATACGCTCCCGATATGTATAACAAACAAAGGGAAGTGTTCAGGACCAAACAGTTTAGACAAAATGATCGAAAATATCTGCAAACTCTACGAAGTATAACATTGAATGGGAGAGATAAGATAGCATTATCTGATGGAGGAAGAAGCTTGGAAATAATAGCAGCTTAAAAGAATCCACAAATGAAAACTGAGCCAAATATCATAAAAAAACCAACCCCAAATTACTATCATTAGAAGCCATGAACTGAGAGAAAGCAGGCATTTTTTTGTACTCCTCCGTCCCAAATTATTTGTTCACAATTCTCTTTTAATCTGTTCCAAATTATTTGTCAACTTTCTAAATAAATGGTTCATTAATGGTGATTTTTCCAATACTACCCTTTACATTAAATGTTGGAGAGAAAAGAATATAGAGAGAAGGGAAGGTAGAGTTAAATTGTGACTAAAATTAAATAGGGTCATTATTGACATTTTACCATATTCCACTATAAAATTTGATGAAACATTAATCTCCGTGCAAAATACAAAGTGGACATATAATTTGGGATGGACAGGTATTAAAAATTTGATGAATTTTATGATAAACATATAGATAATAGTCTAAAATACCCCCCATTAATTTCTATTAATCTCAATTAAATTTATTTCTCTATCCCCTTCCTCTCACATAACATCCAACTATCTCTAAATATATGTTTGAAACTGATAATTTAAATTAAGTAAGAGCATTTAATGAGGAGTTGGAATAAGGGTAAACTTGAAAAAATTATCATTAATGCATACTTCATTTAGAAGGTGAATAGTTAATTTGGGACAAATAAAAAAAGAAATTTGGACAGTTAATCTGGGACGGAGAGAGTAACATTCATCTGTGACCTTAATCCAAATCACAGGTTTAAACCATAAGAAAAAATCTATTAGGAACTGAATTTAAGTTCTTTAATGCAAAATAACGTATTTAAAAAACCTTAATTTAAACTCATTTTCTGGCAATGGCAAGAGGGTCAGCCCTCCCGCGACCCGCGAAAACCCGGCCCCACAAGGGAACACATTGAAATTCGGCCCGGTCCATGATATAGTGGTTTTGTTGCCGGATCGGTCAGGGTTTAGTGTTTCCAATTTCTTACCCAACACGCCCTGCCCCGCCTAAAACTTGTGTGTTAGCTCGCCCCGACCCGTCCCGTCTAAACCCACCAAAACCCATGTCAAACCCGCCCCTAACCCATTGAAACCCTGAAAAACACACGACTTTTTCCTATTTTTTTTTTTTTTAATATTATTTACCCAAAATACAAAATTTTCCTTTACATACCCCCTCCCACAATCACATACAGCTTTTACTTTTTTCTTTTCTTTTTTAACAGAAAAGTTGGCTATTATTTAATATCAGAAAACATTTGTGGTAGGAGAAAATCCGGAGGATCTCCAAACCATTGAGATGAGGTTTTTATATCATAATATAGTTAGCCAATACATCAGAAATGAATTACATGATCTATGAACATATGATATATTGGCTAACCTAATCCCCTGGACTTCTTTAATAAGACTAACAAAGAGGCCAATGGGCGAGATATCTTCTTCTTATCTGTGTATGCGGGTTACCAGCGCGTTGCAGTCGCTTTCTATAAGATCTATTTGATAGCCATTGGAAGCAGCAAATTTAATTCCTTCGACGAGAGCCATAGCTTCTGAATGTTCGGGACTGGGCGAAATGTTGAGGTAATTGGCAAACCCCGCTATGAAGGCTCCTTTATGGTTCCGAATAATAGCACGAATACCACCTTTGCCGTCTATCCAGGAGCCATCAACATTTAGCTTAAGCATAATGCAGTCTGGGGGCTTCCCTATTTTGGGACTGATCGGCCTGTTAGTAGGAATCCTTGGCGCCTAGCTGGGGTCTTCTACAACAAACAATTTTGCCTTTCCTTTAAGCATGTACCGAATCTGATCATGAGTAAGCAATATTGAAGGGCCTTGACCGATAGAAGATGTGTAAATACTGCTGAACTCTGCCGCGCAAACTAGCGCAAAGTTAGCAATTTCTTCAAGCGGTTTCATCTTACCTTAAAATATATATTTATTCTTATTACACCAGACGTTCCATGTAATATAAATAAAGGGGGTTACAACTTCCTCCTTTTACCATAAGACAGGAGGGAAATGCGTGTTAGTAGTGCCCTAGGACCATTAGCATATGTTGTACGTTTTATATCTTCATTTCATCTTAATAGTTAATTTTGCTTATGAACATCAAATGCGTGATTTGATAGTAAAACTCATTTGCTTATGTAATTACTATTCTAGTTGTCCCTAGTTTTATGTAATCTACTTTACAATTAAATAAAACTAGTATGATGTTTTATTGATGATTATGTTTTACTAATCATGTGCAATGAGTACAAATCATATCATAGATGCAATGTATTGAGATATATCGTATCGGACGTGATCCGTTAGAGAAGTAATACTGCATGGTCCTTAATCATAAGTATTACTTCCTCAATACTATTTTAGAATCCTTAGACCTTATGTCTCCATTGATTCTAGCATGAATGGAGCCACGTTTTGACTCAGTCGTACGTTCCTTTTAATCGAGTAATCAATACGACTGATGATCGGATGTAGTATCCTATCATGGCTTGAATGTGAGAGGCATTGTAAGGAATTTGTCCCTCTCTTATTATAGAGAGATATCCATGGGCCCCTCATTAGGGAAAGACTGTTTAAATGCATGGCCGTGCTCAAACGTATTTAATAAAGTGGTTATTAAATATTGTTTGATGGAACAGTTTACCCGGAGATCGAGCATAAATACAATTAAGCTCAATAAGGGTGACGACTACCATGCCTTATGCTTAATTAGGATATCGCGAGGCAAAGGGATTAAATAGTGGATTGATATTAGGTTCCACCGTAAATTCATTCACTTTGGGTAGTCACAATGTCCTACCAGGGACCGCTTGTGATTTATGAACACATACTACTACTAAGTGTGTTTTCATTGCCATTGTGATATGAACCTACAAGGTCACACGCATAGACGAGCTAACGAGCTTCATGTCCAGATTCAATGAATCTAGAATGTGTCTAGGTTCATTGTATCTGACATTTATTCTTTTGAGAATAATAAAACGTTATTATTCGAATTAGAGATGCATAAGGGGCATTTTTGGTATTTAGGCATTGCTGGGATTACGTGGGAGTTATTATCCGATAAAGACTCTCACTACCAGCAGAAGTCTAGGGGACGTGGGAGTTAAAGACTCCCACTGCCGGGAGAGTTGGTATACGTGGGAGTTGTTTTTGAAACAACCTCCCACACCCTGTATAAACCTCTCTTGGCCGAAACCCTAGGGATCAATCAATTCAGCCGCAAAATACCCAAAAACCGAAATCTGATTTCTGGTTTGGCAGCCTCATTTTCTCTCTAGAATCCAAAATTCAGAAGAACGAAGAGCTAGCACTCGCTGCCCGTTTCGTCGCGTGGATATCGGTAGGGAGTAATTCCGCAATGGAGGACTCAAGGTGCTTGCTGCTGAGAGCCGAAAGATACCATATTTAGCCGAAAAATGTAAGTATTTTTCTTATATTTTTCAATTCCTATTGTATGAGCGGATCCTTCAGGGGAGGACTCATGGGTGTTTGGAACGAGTTTCCGCGCATGAATCTCTTCAATGCGTCCATTGACGTAATAGTAGCTATGTTGAAGACAGTTTGAGCCCAAACATCCTTAGCTACCAGGCAGGTGAAAAGGGCGTGCAAAATAGTTTTAGGTTCACCCTGACATAACTGGCATTGGGACCCAAACGAGCTAATTCTTCGGGACAATGCCAAATTAGTGGGGAGAATGCGTTGAATTTTTTTCCAGAGAAAAACCTGTAGTTTACAAATCTTGGCCCAAGTCCTCAACGGGCTAGCACTTGAAGTAGAAGGCTCAATTCTTTTGCTTTGATCTATTTCCATTTTTAAGTGATATCCGGACTTAACAGTGTAATGCCCATTGTTTCCGTAGACCCATACAAGGCGATCCATCGACCATGTACTACACAGAGGAACCTTCAAAATCTCCTCTACCTCATAAGAAGATAGGTAGTTTCAGAGTAGTGTTCATTCCAACATTTGCTTTGAAAATCAATAAAATAGGATACTGGCATGATTCCTGCTGAAAACGACATGTTGGCCGGGGCTTGAAGTTTGAAACTATACGGAGTAGGTAGCCACTCGTCATACCAAAAACTGACCCGAGAGCTATCTCCAATCCGCCATTTCAACCCTTCTTTAAGCAGCTCTCGACCTTTTAAGATATCTTGCCAAGCAAGAGAAGTTCTACCTTTCAGTGGAACATCTAGAAACTTGTCTAAAGAAAAATATTTTGCCCTTAGTACCCTAGAACAAAGAGAAAAAGGTTTGCGTAGAATCCGACAGCCTTGCTTACCCACTAGGGCTCGATTAAAAGTCGCTAGATCCCTAAGTCCAAGGCCCCCTTGAGACTTTGGCTTGCATAGTTCATGTCATGCCCTCCAACATATCTTTCTATGTTTCTCATCACTACCACTTCCCACCCTCCCCCCGCAAAAAAAATTACGGTCATACTTGTTATAATGTCTATGTAATATTGAGGAAGGACAAAACATGACATAACATAGGTTGGAATAGCCTGAATTATTGATTTTATGAGTACCACTCTAGCTGCAAGGGATAAAATCTTTTCTTTCCAACAACTGAGCTTTTTCCAAATTTTGTCTAACACAAACTGAAATACCTCTTTTTTAGACCGTCCTGTAATATAAGAAAGTCCTAAATATTTACCTTTCTCATCCCCCTTAGGAATATTGAGGATAGAAAAGGCTATAGTTTTTATTTCCGTGGGAGTCTATCTCATATTTTACTTTGAAAAATAGAAAACTTTGAACTTAAACTTACTTTTTTTAAAAAAAATGATCAAAACCCACCAAGACCGGCCTGCTTATGTGCTATATGAACTTGTTTAGTTTAAGTGTCAAGTGCTTATCTTGAGTTAGCTCTCTAGATTTGTATATCTTCCCTTGTTTGGGCCATAAGACTTGCACTAAGTGCTCCTACCAGCTTTATATATCTTTATTGGCTGTGGCCTTATGACTTGTACTATTTGATCGTACAAGCTTTGCATATATGATCCTTTTACTTAGATTATCCTTCCTTGATCATCTTCATCCTCTTGATGACCTTATGTGCTATATCTTTCACACTAGTCATCTAAGTTGTATATCCTTTAACTCACATATTTGTGATTAATCGACATACTTGTTATCTATCTGATCACATATGTGAAAATTTTATTAGAAAAACGAAAAGGTTTGAGAACATAATTCAACCCTTCAAGCATTTCAAAGGAGTAATTTGTTTTTTCATGGAACTTACGGAAAATGAAAGTAAATAGAGTATAGAACATAAAAGTGCATGATTAGATTTTCATAATCAGCATTTTTTATCAATTTTTTTTTTTAATATTAAAGAGGTAATGGAGGCAGTATTTTCTCTCGATACACAAAGTGCTATTGTCCCTATGGGTTCACAAGTGGTTTTTTCCAAGCTAGTTGGAAGATCGTTGGATTGTATGTGGCTCAGGTTGTTAGGGATTTATGGGTCGGTCTTCATTCTCCAAAGTCAATGTCGTGTTCTCTTATGGTATTAATTCCAAAGGTAGCAAATCCTAGCTCGTTTAATCAGTTTTGGTCAATATCTTTGTGTACTTATGCAAGCAAAATCATTTCTAAGGTCATTGCCCTTAAGTTGGCTATGTTGCTTTCGCCACTTATAAGTCCCATTCAATTTGAGTTTGTTCATGACCGTGTGATATCCGATAACATTCTCTTGGCGAAAGAAATAGTACATTTGTTTCAGAAAAAAGTCTGAGGCAGAAATCTCATTCTCAAGTTGGATATGATGACATCGTTTGATAGAGTATATCATTGTTTTCTTTTCTCAGTTCTGGAGAGGGTTGGATTTGATCCACAATTTGTGAATTTTATCAAGAATTCTCTACAGAATAATTGGTTTTCTATTTTAATTAACAGCAGACCACATAGTTGCTTTAAATCAAGTCGTAGGGGGGGTGAAATAAGGAGATCCTCTTCCACCACTCATCTTTATTTTAACTGCGAAAGTTCTCCCTTGATGCCTTAACTCTTTTTGGAAGCTGGTATACTAAATCCATTCTCTTTGCCGAGAGGGGCCATACATGTTTCCCATTTGGCCTATGCCGACGATATTATTCTTTTTACAAATGGAGGGAAACACGAATTGCAAAGGTTAATTTATTTTTACGAACTTATGAGGATAGTTCTTGTCAAAAAATGAATAGGATTAGTCAGCTGGAAAATTGAGTCGGTAGAAATTGGAAGATAAGAATATTGAGTTTCTTAGTGCTTTTTTGGAGTTCAATGGTTTCCTCGGGTGAGGGCGCTGGAGGAGGGGATTGCTTGAATGAGAGAGATCCATTTTTTTAATTCTTCTAGGTTATTGTGTAGCTATTGGTGATTTCCTATGAGTCTTCATTGCTTTTATTTTGGTTTTATTTATTTTGACTAAGTTATTAAGTGTTATCATTTCCTAGGCTACAGAGATGTTCTTTAATTTTTTATGTATCTTAGTAGTTGTTTACTGCCTATTTAGAGTTTATATTTATAATATTTTTCCAACTAACATAAACAACCAATAAGGGAAAAAATAAGACTTATGTGAAATGGATTCAACCTTCTACCAAAAACTAATACATAATTTGCAATTTATCGAAATTAAGTTTGTTTAAATACGATTCTTATCCAAAATAGAATAAAAATCATGTCCGAAACCAAAAATAATTACCGGAACCGCGGACCGGACCGTTGGCATCTCTAACCTTTTTAAATTCGCTGTGAACAAAAGCCCCAACATCAGAACCCCGCTCGTTCTTCTCCCTCTTCCAACACTTCTCTCTCTGCTCATTCCAGTAGCTCCAGGGATTTTCCTCTTCTTCTTGCTCGGTAAGAATTCGTATATCCCTTAATGTCCGAATCTTTTCATTGAATTTCACTACTACTACTACAGCTTCACGTGTTCTCTTTGCTTCAGAATTTTTTTTATGGTGATTTGACCTAAAATTTGAATATTTGAGGTGTAATTATGAAATCAGAGAGCTTCCCTTTTACAGCTTCTTTTTAATGGGAATGATGGGATTTCGAAATTGTTATTTGTTGTATTCCTGTTCTTGTTTTTTTGAAAGTATGTTTTTACCTTAAATTTTAATAGGAAAAAACTTAACGGCTAAGAAAAATTGGATATAATTAGTTAAAAATTTAAATTAAACATTATTCACCCGGTTGGTATAAGGATTCACCCAACTATTTATCATTTTGCCACCAATTTAGCCAATTAATTGGTTAAATTTTAGCTACCTAACAATGTCCATTTTAATATTAGTTTCCCGTTTTTTTTTTCTTTGAGGACTTTCCACAGTGATTTGGCATAAAATTGAAATCTTTGAGTTGTAGTAAAGAAACCAAAGCTTCCAGTTTGGAGCTTCTTCTTTTTTGAAGATTTACTTTTTTTTTTTTTGTGGGCTATTTTGGAATTTTTGGGCTGTTATTTGTATTTTTGTTCATGTTTTCTGGGGAGAATTTCATTCGTTTTTGTTGTGAATGATTTCTTGTGTTTTCTCAGACAATAGCTGAATATTGTCTGGGAATTTTGGGATTTTGAGTTGTTATTTGTATTGTAACTGGCGAATTCGATTTGTTTGTCTTATGTTTTCTAAAATTATAGTAGTTTCCCTGGTTCTCTCTCTCTCTCTCTCTCTTGAGAATTTTCCATGGTGATGGCATATAATTTGAATAGTTGGGATGTAGTTATGAAACGAGAGCTTCCCTTTTTTAGCTTCTTCTTTTTTAAGATTTTATTTTTATGGGGAATTTTTTATTTTTTTTATTTGTAATTTGGTTCTTGTTTTCTGGGACGAGTTTTATTGGTTTCGTTATGAATGATTTGTTGTGTTTTGTCAGATAAAATATTTGTAGATTTACCCAGAAGAAATGAGTGGAACAGGTGAGAAAGGCTCAGCAACTACAAAAACACCAGCTGATTTCCTCAAGTCTATTCGAGGAAGACCTGTTGTTGTTAAATTGAATTCTGGTGTTGACTATAGAGGTTCGTGTTATGGACCAACTCCTCAGTTGTAGGAATCAGAAAGAAATAGAAAGGAAGTAAAAGAAAATAGAGAATAGGGTAGAGAAGAGATAGATAATGTAGATAGATTAATTCAATTCAGGGGATTGAATTGGGAAGAAGAAGATAAGGAAACAGCAACTCGAGATGAGTCTGTACATTTAGGATAATATATGAATGTCTCAAAAAGCCTACTTCAGGTACTATATATAGTAACTGGCCAAATAGATCTGGGCCTTACATTTCTAATATTTAATTCTAGTCTTACAACTAAGTTTATCCTCATTGGTCACAACTGATTCTCTGTTGTGGTCCCAAGTGTTGGCCTTGATTCTCTGAGAACTAGTCCCCACTCTGATTTTAACAGAATCTGAGTGTGGCTTGCTTGTGTACTGATGATGACATTGCCCTCTTCTCAACTTGAATCTTATCCTCAAGTTTCGAAAGAGTAGCCTGGCCATTTCCTCATAAAATCTTCTGCAAATTCCCAAGTGGCATCTTCATTTGTGAGATTGCTCCATTGGATGAGCCATTGAACATCAGCTTTACTCCCTTTCCTGACCAGCCTTTTGTCCAGAATTGCTACTAGCTCCACCATAATCAGCCCATCTTGGTTGACTTCTGGTAGGTGGGCCTGAGCCACCTGGTGATCTCCTAATTTCTTTTTTAGGAGACTAACATGGAACACTGGATGAATCTTTGATTCTTCTGGTAATAGTAATTTGTAGGCAACTCCTCCAATTTTCTTGTCAATACAGTAGGGACCAAAGTATTTGTAAGACAATTTTTGGTTATTTCTGTTTGCTAAGGAATTCTGTTTATATGGGTGCAGCTTGACATACACCCATTCTCCTTCTGAAAATTCCCTTTCACTCCTGTGTTTGTCTGCTTCCTGCTTCATTCTGTTAGTAGCCACCTTTAAGTTTTCCTTCAGTTCATCATCAATCTTCTTCCTGTCTTCAAGTATGTTGGATACATCTTTGTGCTTGACTTTGTTCAGCAAAATTCCCTCACCAAAACTTGAGGGTTTGTATCCATAAAGAGCTTCAAAGGGGGACATCTTCAGGGCTGTGTGGTGGCTGGAATTGTACCACCACTCTGCTAGGGTGAGATGTTTGTGCCAAGTGTTAGGTCTCTGTGCTGAGAAGCACCTTAAGTACATCTCCAAGCTTTGATTAACCCTCTCAGTTTGCCCATCAGTTTGAGGGTGATAAGCTGAGCTGAGCTGAGCTTAAGCTTAAGCTTAACCCCAATAGATTTGAACAATTCCTGCCAAAAAGCACTTGTAAAGACCTTGTCTCTGTCACTTACAATGCTTTCTGGTAGCCCATGATTCTTGAATACCTTGTTCATGAATTCTTGAGCTACAACTTGAGCTGTGAATAGATGTGTAAGACCAATGAAATGAGAGAATTTAGTGTACCTGTACAACTACCAGTATGGAGTCATTTCTTTATGACTTTGGAAGCCCTTTAATGAAGTCCATGCTGATATGTGAGAAGGGCTTTTCTGGTAACTCAAGTGGATGGAGTAAACCAGGATAGGCAACATGTTATGGTTTACTCTTTTGGCAAGTGTCACAGTGTTGTACAAATTTCTTCACTTGCTCCAGTACTCCAGGCCAGTAAAAGATCTTTCTTAGTCTCATATAGGTAGCTTGCCTACCTGAGTGGCCTTCCAATGAAGAATTGTGCATAGTTTCAATGATCTTTTCTCTTAACCCTCTTTTGCTGCCTATATAAATACTCCAATGTACCTTAGGATACCTTCCAAGTAGCTAAACTCAGAGTGTTTCCCTAGTGCAATTAGGGCAATGTTGTCCTCAGCCAGTGAATCCTTTTCATAGCTCAGTTTTACTTCTTCCACCCATTCTGGAACCAATGTTGATATGGCATTGCACTCAAATTTTCTAGAGAGTGTATCTGCCACCTTGTTTTCAGCCCCTTTCTTGTATTGCACTTCAAAACTCATTCCTAAAAGCTTAGACAACCACTTTTGTTGAGCAGAGGTAGTGATCTTCTGTTCCACTAAGAATTTAAGGTTTTGATGGTCTGTTCTTATGATAAAGGGTTTTCCCTCCAAGTAGTGCTTCCACTTGCGTATGGCTGTGGTTAGGGCCATCAATTCCTTCTCATAGGTTGATAATCCAATGTTCCTGGGGCCTAGTGCTTTGCTGAAATAGGATAAAGGTCTTCCTTCTTGCATAAGGACAACCCCTATCCCAAGGTCACTTGCATCTGTTTCAACAATGAATCTCTTGTTGAAGTCTGGGAGAGCAAGTACAGGAGGGGTGCACATGATGTCCTTGAGTTTTTGAAAAGAAACTTCAGCTTCTGACCCCCACTTGAAGCCATTCTTCTTCAGTAGGTTTGTTAAGGGCTTGCTGATCATCCCATAGCCCTTAATAAACCTTCTATAGTATCTTGTGAGACCTAGAAATCCTCTTAGTTGTTTAATATTTCTGGGAGTGGGCCAATTTTGCATATCTTCAATATTTTTGGGGTCTGCTTTAACCCCACTTCCAGAAACTATGTGCCCTAGGTACTCAATCTCATTCTGAGCAAAGCTACACTTGCTCAACTTAGCAAAGAGTTTGTGAGATTTCAGGATATCAAGTACTACTCTTAGATGTTCTACATGTTCTTCTAAGGTAGTACTATATATCAGACAGTGTTATCAAATGGTGGCCATGGCGGTATGACGTTGCGGAATTTTGGCCCACCGCAATACGCAATGCGTTATATCCTCTAATATAGCGGTGTCCGCCTTTCAGCGTTTCGCGGGCGTTATAGCGGTATAGTGGGCATTTTTTGTTTTTTTTTTAATAAATGGGCTTGGGTTACTTTATTATAATATATTTACCTAATCAAGTCTCTTGCCTTTCTTCAAAAAAAGAAGTCTCTTGCCGTCTCTCTCTGTACTCTACAACAGGTATGTACGTCTTTTCATCTTCCATCTTCTGACTCTCTATTCTTTCTTCTACTCTCCTCTCTCTCTCTCTCTCTCTCTCTCTCTCTCTCTCTCTTTTCTTTTCTCCATCTTCCTCTCTCTTCTCTGTTTTTTTATCCGCATCAGCTTCGAGAGTGTCTAAAGGAGGTAGAGGTAGATGAATTGCTTCGTCGAGTAGAAAAGAAAAAGAGCAAATAATTGAAGTTGAAAAAGAACTTGATTTTGAAGATGATGACATAGATGAAAATATGAAAGATATTGTTATTGATTTTGATGGCCCCTCAAATGGGGAAGAGGGTGAAGGATTTGCATCTGTTCCTAGTAAGGAGGATGAGTATATTGAAGAGGAAGAGGAAGAGGAAGATTAGATTTCTCGAATTTTCTTGTTTTATTTTGGTTATCGTTTTTTATCGTGTTTGGAGACTTTTGAGTTATACATGCTTGTTATTTTATGTGTTATGATTTACTAGATATACTAGTTAATGGTTGATTAATGACTTTTGAGTTATTTGTTTGATTCATGTTGTTATTTGTTTGCTTTTTTATTTAGATTATGTATTGTATTATATATATATATATATATATATATATATATATATATATATATATATATATATATATTGCATTATTTTATTGTGTCCGCTATTAGGCGTTATAGCGCCCGCTATAACGTTATGACATTTTTTTTGCTTGCCGCCATGATCCGCCATCCGCGATTGACAACACTGATATCAGAATGTCATAAAAAAAGACCAACACACATTTTCTAAGGTAGGGGCCAAAGATCTTATTCATAAGGGCTTGGAATGTGGCTGGTACATTAGTAAGACCAAATGACATGACTTTAAATTCATAGTGACCAAAATGAGTATTAAAGGCTGTTTTAGGGACATCAGATTCTCTCATCCTGATTTGGAAGTAACCAGATCTCAAGTCTAACTTAGAAAAATATCTAGCCCCATTGAGTTCATCTAGTAGATCATCTACCATAGGGATAGGGAATTTTTCCTTAATGGTTAAGGTATTTAGTTCCCTATAATCCACACAAAACCTCCAAGTCCCATCCTTCTTTTTGACTAGTATGGTTGGTGAGCTAAAGGGGCTCATATTAGGTTGGATTATCCCCTCTCTAAGCATCTCAGCAACTTGCCTTTCAATTTCCTCTTTTTGGCAGTGAGGTAATCTATAGGATTTAAGTTTTACAGGCTTGGCCCCATCAATGAGCTCAATGCAATGCTCATGATCCCTACTAGGTGGCAACCCAGAAGGCATCTCAAATACCTTACTGAACTCTTCTAACACTAGCTTTACTTCTTCAAGTAATTCATCCCCTTCCTTTTGGGACACTTCACCTTCCAGACCACTTAGGAACCATACCCAAACCTCTGTGCAGTCCTTCATACATTTAGGTAAAGCCTTAAGGCTGACTGACTTCAGCTCAGCCCTTTCTCTGTTGTTTCTCAGTTGACAGTTTCTCCCTTATATACAAAGGAGAATTCCTGCAGTTTGTAGTCCAAAATAATTGGACTGTGTCTCTCCAACCAGTATCCCCCTAGGATTAGGTCATTCCCTCCTAACTTAAGCACATGGAGGTCCTGCTCAAATTGCATACCATTCAGACTCCATTTAGCCCCTTTACAAATGAACTGGTTCCAGCTACTCTCCCCTGTGGCAAGCACTACCTTAAGGGGCTTGGATTCTTCTAATTTCAGCCCCATTTTCTTAGCTAGAGTGGGATCTATGAAGCTGTGAGTGCTTTCAGGTCCATAAGGACTGTTATATGTTGTTTTTTTAATGAACCCTTGTGTCTTAAAGATGCTACCCCCATTACTTCCCCTTACAACATTTAAAGAGACATGGGCTACTTCTGCTATTTCCTCTCCTATTTCCCATCCTGTATCTCCCTCTTCAAGTTGTAGAGGAGTTAACACAGGATCCTCCTCTTCAATAGTTGGTTCAGTCCTCATAACCAACATGTTAATCTCACTCAATGCACATTTGTGACCCCTTGTGTACTTCTTTCCACATCTGAAGCATAAGCCTAGTTCCCGCCTCCTTTGCATTTCATCATCACTTATCCTTTTAAATCTCATAGGTTCTTTGGTGGCATAAGGTGGTTTGGTGTGGGAAACAGAGCCTTGGTTGTTTTTCTGAGGGTTGTTAGCAAGAGTTGTTTGGGAAAGTGGGTTGTTTTTCTGGGGAAAAGGGTAAGTGTTACTGGTTGGTTTGGTGTTTGTCTTGGTGTATATTTTGCTTAGGGAGTTAACATGATTTTCTTGCTCAATGGCCAGTCTAAAGGCCTCCTCAACAGTTGAAGGTCTAAACATACTTACCAGACTCTTAACTTCCTCTCTTAGCCCACTTAGGAACAGATCTACATAGTATGAATTAGTGGCTATGTTACCAGCACTAACAAATGTAGCCTTAACTCATATTCTCTAACTAGCAAGTTCAACCTTGACTCATTGACTTGATTTGTTCCTTCATGAGTAACTTCAAGCATGTTCCACATAGTGTGGGCGGATTTACTTCCACGGACACGGTTGTATTCATCTTGATCCAAGGCACAACTAAGAATGTTCATTGCCTTATAATTTCGAGTCATTTTCTTGGACTCAACTTCATTTAGCTCATTGTCCGACTTTGGAATTTGAACACCATTCACCACTTTCATAGGAACATATGGACCTTCTTCAAATATATGCCATAAAGAATAATCTATGGAACACACATATATCTTGAATCGGTTTTTCCAAGCACTATAGTCGTTTCCATCAAAGAGTGGTGGTCTATTTGTGGAAGACCCCTCTAAGAAAGCTAAGGCGGAATTTCCGGCCATAATCTTTACTTCAAGCGATTAAGCTAAATGTGAAGACGAGGCTCTATACCAATTGTAAAACACAAGAGGGGGGGAGGGGGGGGGTGAATTGGGTTTTAATCAAACTTGTAAACTTTTCCGAATCTAAGCAAGGCTAGTGTAAGTTTAAGCAAGATGAATAAAAGCAAAACTAAATCCAACCACAAGACAAAGGATTTATAGTGGTTCGATTCACTTAGAATCTACATCCACTACCTTGAGCCTTACCCAAGGATTTTCAATAACTTCACTAAGAAGAATATTACACTTGTGGATAACTCACTAAGAGTTTTACAAATCAACCACAATACACCAACTCAATAATAGAGCTTGCCCACACTAAGTAGGACTTCCAATACAAAACTCTCTAGGAGTAGATTGCCCACACAAAGTAGGACTTATACAATAATAACCCTATCACTTAGAAAGGGAATTAGAAGGTTTAAAGAGAAGGATTGTTCACTCTTTTAAGTGAGAGATATATACCTTTGAAGTATAAGAATATTCAGCTCTTTAGAACATAAGATGCACACTCTTTGTCTTGCTTTAGAAAGATCACTCTTGAATGATTTAGATCATAGAGATGAAGAGCATTTACTTTGAAAGTGTTTAATACTTGATAAGAAATCAATGTATATGTTATGTGCAAGCCTTAGAGTCATTCTCAGCTTTGGAGTATTTATACATTTCAAAATATGCTGAAAAAACGACTCTGCAACGGTCATATAACGGCTAGTAATCGCAGAGGTCGGTTGACCGAAAAACACCTCGGATGATCCGAGGTCAAGCTCGGTTGAGCCGAATGAAGACCTCGGTTGAGCCGTCCAAACTCGGTTGAGCCATACCAATCTCGGTCGACCGAGATGACCCTTAGGTCGACCGACTTTGACCTTTTTCCAGAGGCTTCAACTCTCTGTCTTGGTTTGGTCGATCCGAGAAAAGCTCGGATGATCCGACTTTCCTGGGTATGAGAGATGTTGATTTTTCACTAGCTTTGAAATCTTTTGAAGTCTAAAAGGTTTTCCAAAAGGTAACAAGTAAGAATATTTGGAAAACCATTTTAAAGGACTTAGACTTTGAAAACACAGGTTTTTAAGATAAGAACACATATAAGAATCCTTTTGAAACTTAGCATTTTGAAAACGTGTTTATGAGAATGCAAGACTAGAGTGTTGTATGTTTATGTTCATGAGAGTATTTGTTAGAGCTTATAAGATAAAACTATCCTAACCAAACCTAAGTCTTCAATCTTCAATCTCAACGAGATGTGCCTTTAAGTATAACTTTGAATCTTGAACATGGCTTGATTGAAGTACTTAGAGCTTCCATTTTGACTTCCGATATTCTATCACAAAGATTGAGATCATTAGACACAACATCAAATGTTTGTCCAATATCAAAAACTGAGTTTGTTCGCCCTTAGGGCTTACAGATAATATCTGAATGCCTAAAAAAGCCTACTGCAGGTACTATATATACTAACTGGCCAAATAGATCCGGGCCTTACATTTCTAATATTTAATCCTAGTCTTACAACTAAATTTATCCTCATTGGTCACAGCTGATTCTCTGCTGTGGTCCCAAGTGTTGGCCTTGATTCTCTGAGAACTGGTCCCCACTCTGATTTTGACAGAATCTGAGTGTGGCTTGCTTGTGTACTGATGATGACAGTTCGTATTAAGAATAGGAGTACTATATTAAATAGGATTCTAATTTGTAATGGAGTTAGTTTGTCATTTAAACTCCTTGTTTACTTAGAATTATATTAGGGAGTAACTTCCTTACTCTTTCAGGACTCTTCTTGTATTTATATGGGATCTTTTCCCTTGTTTCAATTAATGAATATAGATTACTGATTCATATATTCTTTCATGGTATCAGAGCAAGGTTAAATAAAAATAGCCTCTCAAAATAAATAGCAGAAAACCTCTGTTATTCAAATTATTTCTTCTGTTTGTTTTCGTGCCCTTTGTTAATCATGGCCGAAACAACTCTAACCAAAAAAAACGAACAAGAGACATTGTCTCTTGCAAATCCCAACTCCCCATACTATATATCCAATAATGACAATCCAAGCATGTCCATTACGCCCATTCTTTTCGATGGGGATAATTTTAGTTCTTGGATTTCTGTCCTTGAGAATAGTCTACAAGTTAAGACTAAAATGGCCTTTTTCGAAGGAACCCTACCTCGACCTTCAGATCCCAATTTGGCTCAAGCATGGGATCGTTGCAATTCACTCGTTAAAGGATGGATAATGGCATCCGTCGAATCAAAATTTAGGGGTATGCTCACACATGCAAAGACCCCTAAGGATATGTATGCAATATTGAAAGCTCGATATGCTCAAGAAAACGGCCCCAAAATATATCAATTAAGAAATCAAATTCAAACTCTCAAACAAGGGACAATGGGAGTAACTGAATTTTTTGGGAAACTTGAGATGTTATGGGAACAACTCTATCGGTATATTTCGCTCCCAATATGCGGGTGCGAAGAGACAACGGCTGCCTTAATCCGTCAACGGGAAGAAGAAAAAATTATACAGTTCTTACTCGGATTAAACAATAATTTCAAAATTATGAGAAGTCAAATTTTGAATGTCGATCCGTTACCCAGTTTGAATAAAGTTTTCGCAAGTGCATTGCGTGAAGAAAACCATCACTCTAGCACCGTTGATGACGGAACAACCGGTAAGATTGAGGCTGCTGCCTTTGCAGTGAGTAGTATCGGAGATCAATCTCCATATGGCATCGGAAGTTTGACCAAGCCAATATGTGGCTACTGTGGGAAGACTGGCCACAAGAAGGGAACAGTCTTGGGCTGCTAGTATGGCAAGCCACCGGGAGCTGGGAGAGGTCGCGGCAATGGGCGGAGCAACCGCGGTCGCGGTGGCCGAATGGAGGTAGATTCAACTTCGCTCATGGGTCCCCTTCGAGCCAACCACGCCGCTGAGACCTTTCAAAGCACGGGATTCGACGGCGGTGCGCAGCGAGCCGTCGGTGTGGATTCATCCCAGTAGAGCCGCGATCGGCGGAACCCTAGCGGGTCGACCTTCTCGGCGAAGCTTTGCAGCGGCGATGAATTCTCCAGCCCTGCATGGGATGCTTGATCAACCAGGGAAGCGCAGACTTTCAAATAATATGGGCCGAGCTTCAAATGCAATGGGCCCGGGTTCTTCTTTGGGTCAAGCCCAAATTTCCCAACTAGCCTATGAAGTGGCTAATTTGCTCAAGGGAGGTAAAAAGGATTTTTCTATGCTCGGTAAGAAACTAACTCTTCCATGGATTTTAGATAGTGGAGCGAGTCATCATATGACTTCCGACATATCTATCATTGAAAATTTGCACATTTTTTTATCTACCCATAAATATTTGTTTGCCCAATGGAACCGTTTTCATGGTAAACCAGTGTGGCACAATCAATTTTAGTCCGGATATGGTGCTCCATGAAGTCCTTTACACTCCATCTTTTACTTGTAACCTGGTGTCTGTCTCAAAACTGACAAAGCAGTTACAATGCTATTTCATATGTTTTGATGGTATTTGTGTTGTACAGACCCAATCCGAGGAAGATTTTTGCTAAGGGTGTTGTCTCAGTGATGGCGTATATCGGCTGACCGACGTAGCACCTCAAAATGCGAGTAAGGTGGAGCGAGTTCATAATCAAGACGCATCACAGCTTGTGGCATCGAAGACTTCGGTCATCCCTCTTTTTTCTACTCTAGTCAATTTACCATTTGAAAATAAACTTAGTCCATGTCAATCTGTTGATCCGTGTGATATTTGTCACAAAGCAAAACACATTCGCTTTTTCCTTTCCAAATAGTACAAATAAAGCTTCTAAACCTTTTGAACTCATTCATTGTGATCTTTGGGGAAAATATGCTACTCGCTTCTCTTACAGGGAGCGCATTATTTTTTATGTTTGGTGAATGATTTTTCAAGAGCTATTTGGGTTTATTTGCTTCATCGATAAAAATGGATACTAGGCAAGCTTTTATAAATTTTCATAACATGGTTCAAACACAATTTAGTGGAAAAATTAAAAGGGTACGGAGTGACAATGGTCTAGAATTTATTGGGTTGCGAGATTATTTTTCAGATAAAGGTATAATCCATGAAACATCCTGTGCAGCCACCCCTCAACAAAATGGGAGAGTAGAACGAAAAAATCGTCACATTCTAAATGTGGCTCGTGCCTTAAAA
Source organism: Vinca minor (assembly GCA_026122235.1). Classification (NCBI taxonomy): domain Eukaryota; kingdom Viridiplantae; phylum Streptophyta; class Magnoliopsida; order Gentianales; family Apocynaceae; genus Vinca; species Vinca minor. The sequence continues at coordinate 481,070 of JAOCZM010000244.1, read as the reverse complement.
TTTGAGTCAGGATTATCCATATCTTTTTGGGGGGAATGCATTCTTGCGGCCACTTATCTCATAAATAGAACTCCTAGTATGTTACATAAGGGTAAAACACCCTATGAAATTCTTTTTGGGAAACCACCTTCATATAATCATCTTCGCATTTTTGGGTGTCTATGCTACGTTCGTCTTCCTACTAAAGATAAATTTAGTGAACGGTCCGCCAAATGTATTTTTTTAGGATATCCAATGGGGCAAAAGGGATGGAAAGTTTATAATTTGCACACTAAAAAAATTATTATTTCCAGAGATGTTTCTTTTTATGAAAATATTTTTTCCCCTCAAGATTAACGAAATTCCCTGAAAATCCACCTTGTTTACAAAATATACTTCCAGTCCCAGATATTCCTTTTTATTCCCGATGATTTTTTTTGAGAACTCCATCCCAATCGAGCCCAGTCCCACTAAATCCGCCTTCAGCCCACTGCATTTTTTGATGACTGGATCGCCCACATCTGTCTGGGTTCACCGCCCTGGGCTGCAAGACAGCCTCACTCGGCTACGCCCACCTCTGCTGGTCCACCGCTCGGGCCGCAAGACGACCCACCCGATTACATCGCAATGGCTGGCTCCATCACTTTCACCCTAGTGCCCGAAATATTTCTCGTCTGGGCCCTAGTCAACATTCCAGCTTCCACCTCTCCACCGAGACTGCCCTGAAATAATCCCGCCGATCGATCCCGAAACAATCCTTCCTACCGAGACCATGCCACTTCGTCGGTCCGAACGACAAACCAAGCTCCCGGCCACTTAAAAGATTTTGAGTGTTATGTAGTCACGATCTCTCACAGACATCACCATTACCAGAAAATTCCTCAGGTATTTCTTATCCTCTAAGTAATTTTTTGACTTACGATAATTTTTCTCGTTCTCATAAATTATTTTTAGCCTCCATTACTTCCGGTTTTGAACCGAAACATTATTTTGAGGCCATAAAATATCCTGATCAGCGTGAATCAATGAGACAGAATTGATCGCCTCGAGAGTAACAATACTTGGGTACTTGCACCTCTTCCTCCTGGTAAAAAATCTATTGGTAGCCGTTGGGTTTATCGTCTCAAGTACCGATCTGATGGATCTATTGAACGACCAAAATCTAGGTTTGTTGCTAAAGGTTACTCTCATGTCGAGGGAGGATTTTTTTCGAGACTTTTGCTCCCTGCTATGAGGATGACTCACTGTTCGGTGTCTTTTAGCATTGGCTGTTTCTCAAGGTTGGTTTCTTTATCAAATGGATGTTAATAATGCCTTCCTTCACGGAGATTTAAAGGAAGAAATTTATATGGATCCACCTTTGGGCCTTTATTTGCCTCGACCAAATTTATATTGTAAGCTTCAGAAATCTATTTATGGTTTGAAGCAGGCAGGAAGAAATTGGTTTTCAAAATTAACAAGTACCTTGAGAAAGTTTGGTTTTAAACAATCTCCAGTTGAGCACTCTCTTTTTATTTATAGGCAAGGAAATATTATTTTGGTTGTCTTGGTTTATGTTGATGACATAATTATCGCTGGCAATAATCTACAAAAATGCAATGAGTTAAAGAAATTTCTCAATGCTATATTTAAGATTAAAGATTTGGGGATTCTTAAATATTTTTTGGGAATTGAGGTTGCTCACTCTTCACGAGGACTTTTTTTTAGTCAGAGAAAGTATGCGCTAGACATTTTGACTGAATGTGGATTATCTGGAGCAAAACCCAGTAACACACCAATTGAGTTACAACATAAGTTATCAGATAAAGATGGTGAAATTTTTGGCAATCCAGGACGTTATAGAAGACTGATTGGTAGGCTACTTTATTTGACAATTACACGGCCTGATATCACATATGCTGTAAATATTCTAAGTCAATTCATGCAGAAACCGAGGGATAGACATTGGGAAGCAGCAAACAGAGTCGTTCGTTTTATCAAAGGTAATCCAGGCAGAGGAATTTTATTACCCAGGAATAATCCTAGTTTGGATTTGATTGCCTATTGTGACTCGATTGGGCAGGTGTGTCCAATGACAAGAAGGTCAATTACAGAGTTACTTTATCAAGTCGAGCAACGCTCCTATCTCTTGGAAGTCCAAGAAACAACAAGTTGTATCCCGTTCTTCCCGCGGAGGCGAATATCGATCCATGGCAAATACAACCAGGTGAATTAACTTGGCTTCGTGAATTATTTAAATTTCTTGGTGTATCACTTGGCCCAGCTAAACTCTTCTGTGATAACCAATCGGCCATTTACATTGCTACCAATCCAGTTTTTCACGAACGTACTAAACATATAGAAATCGATTGTCACTTTATTCGTGAGAAGATTGATAAAGGTGATCTTGTGACTCATCATATTGGTACACATGAGCAGTTAGCAGATATCCTCACTAAAGCTTTAACTGAGAAGCAGTTTGATTATTTGGTCCGCTTGGGTGTTCTCGATATACACACTCCAACTTGAGGGGGAGTATTAAGAATAGGAGTACTATATTAAATAGGATTCTAATTTGTAATGGAGTTAGTTTGTCATTTAAACTCCTTGTTTACTTAGAATTATATTAGGGAGTAACTTCCTTACTCTTTCAGGACTCTTCTTGTATTTATATGGGATCTTTTCCCTTGTTTCAATTAATGAATATAGATTACTGATTCATATATTCTTTCAGTTCGTCTTTTTCAATCTTCTTCTTACTTCTAAATTAAGACACGCTTTCATTACATTCTTGAATGTGGCTATAGATTTTATAGTGTAGTTCTGCTCTCGAACTTTGTGAACTCATTTTTAAAATCAATCATGCAGTTTACGATCTTTACCATTTACCAGCTTGATTAAATTTCTTCTTTGATCTCAAACATGTTGTATACTCAACTTGATTTGAGAAGTAATCACTTCTACGTTGTCTGTCCATTTAACTTCTGTAAGTAAGATCAAGTGAAACTTGTGGCTAACTCCTAATCTTTAGTTTTATTAACTTTAATGAGTATTGAGATGGACTTCAAGAGTCTTGTTGTAAAAGCTTTTGAGGAAGGAGATAACTTTAGCATGCAGAAAAAAACCTCCATGTTGGCCTGGGGGCCTGGGGGCCTGGACTGGAATTATGTTACATTCTATGTGGTGGGAAAGACCTTTTAAGGGCAGTTTTCTAAATGATGAATCAGTTTATTGTAACATCTGATTCTCCATGATTGTAAGCAGTAGTTTGCTACAGGAAGAGTCGGTTTATTGATACCATGGAATGGCATTATCGGGACGAAGTATGAGGTTTAGTGTGTCATCCTGGTGAGACTTCAAACGAGTTCTTTAGAGGCCAATTCAAGTCCAAGTCCTGATCTGGTAAGCTGCAGGAGTCCCACATTACAGAATTAAGTTGCAAATTTGGGGACTTGCTAGACTTTTTCTTATTAGTTAACAAGGTAATTGGCATATACCTAACTAACTAATATGTCTGGTACATGATTCCTGAAAAATCTTCTAATACTAATATAATATATGTTGTCTATAAGCTTGAAATATTATCTTGGACCCCCTCAAAAAATTTAATGTTTTTTTTGTAAGGGGAGTGATTTCCTCACTTCTTTTCTATCTTCATACGTTTTTCTTCTATTTTTTACAATTAAGAAGACTCTAATATGCAAATAAACTTTATAAATCCAGCTCACATCTTGTTTTAAAAAACTAAAAAAGTAATTGTAGTCTTTTTGCAAAAAGAAAGAGGAGAGTGGAAGAAACTAGAAAGGGGTTTTATATATACAGTAGACATATATCAGCCTTTCGAAATATAAGATATTGCCCTATCTGTTAATAATTTATTACAATTATACTTTCAACATATTTTTTATTGGAAAAGTGAAAGAGGAGGAAGGAAGGGGTATTATTGGAATTGTGATGGAAAGATTATTGTTTGTTTAAATTCCTTAATTTTTTCAAAGTGTCCTAAACGACCTATATTGGGAAATGAAGGGAGTATTAGAAATAGTAGATTTTGTATGTAGTTCGGATTATTTTATCAAATTTGCCCCAGTTTTTATATGTAGTTCGGCATACTGTTGCAGTTTTAGTCCCCCAACGCCAAATTATTGGCTTCGTCCCTGATGGTCTCGAGATATTCTATCAGTGACGGACTGTTTCATTATTTTTTTTGTCACTAAACATGCTGTAGATTGTGTGTTTTTTTTTGTGCTGCTAAACATTGCGATCTAGATGTAACATAAGCGGGCACCTGGAGTTTTATGTACTGGTGAGAGTAGTTTTATCTTGGGTAGTGAGTAAGTTTAAAATTTACCTTTAGACCAATAAGTGCAATACATATAGGCCAATGCATAAGAAATAGAATTGACTTTTTATCCTATTTGTATTGTATTTATTGGTCTGGATATAATTTTTAAACTTAATCACTCACCAAGAAAAAGAAAATTTGTGCTGAAGTTTAGGGATATTGTAGAGGCTTCAATGCGGAACAGAGTAAATTCCACATTCGAAACTTATTATTGGTCGTCAGATTGAAATTTTGACGATTAAAATTGATTTAAAACAGGACATATGTTCTGATTAAGGACACATGTTCTGCATGATACCTGTTTTGAGACCTAGAATAGGTATCCTAATGCGATCTATATATGCGGAAAGAGTTAATAGCTATTTATGACACTAAACTATTTACAAATTTCTTTTTATGGTACTAAACTATTTTTTTTATCTAAATATATCACTCATCTATTTGCATTTATCAAAATATATACACCCACCAAATTTTGGGGTGTTTTTGGGCCAAAATATTGCACGTGACTTTCACTTGAAAGGATTACACGCTGGAATACTACTTTCACTTAAACACTATATCCAAATAATGAAAATCACGTGCAATCTTTTGTGCGGAAAACACCCCAAAATTTGGTAGGTGTATATATTTTGATAAACGCAAATAGATGAGTGATATATTTAGATAAAAAAAAATAGTTTAGTACCATAAAAAGAAATTCGTAAATAGTTTAGTGCCATAAATAGTTATTAACTCTATGCGGAAAATATGTTATTCTGCATAGGATTGATAGATATTGTTACTATTCGATGTTATTTAGTTCTTAAGCTAATCTAGAATTGCAGCGATAATTCATAACTGGACCAATTTCGAACAAATGAGGCTTAAGAAAATTGATGTGTGTATACATTTATTAAATGACTAATGGCTAAGCAAAATTGTCTAAAATTTCAAATTAAACATTGTTCATTTTCAATTGACATATGAAATTTAATGAGTTATTTAAAAAAATTCCCTCAATTTAGCTGATTAACTGAATAAATTTTAGGCAAAATTCATTGTTTAAATCATATGGGTCCGAACTCTAATATACATGGATTGATCAAGGGAAATATGAAGATTTGTGAGGTAAGGGTAATGCTGCGTACATCGGACCTTTCCCAGACCCTGTTAATGCGGGAGTCTTGTGCACTGAGTACGACCTTGATGAATATTTGTGAGCTTTTTAATTTGATTCGTTAAAATTAGCTTTAGAAATTTCGGAGGATATTTATTAGAAAAATTGAGCACCTCGCAGTCTCAAAATTTTCGTATCTAAGGTTGTGAAATTAATTAGCTATTTTTGTTAAGGAGAATGTAGTAATTGTTAGGATCAAGTTTAGTTAAGAACACAAACAATTGGTACTAAAATGATCTGGTTGATTATTAACGTAAAAGTCGGGCTTATATAGCCTTGGCAAAACAGGAAATAGCTAAAAATAAGCAAAAAAATCAGCCCACTTAGACTTATAAATAGCTTAGTGGGATAGTGCAATCAAAACAACCTAATTTACCCAAAAGACTAGGTCTTTATTCCTAGAATTAAGCAAACACTAACAACTTACTTCTAAAAATCCGTCCCTCGAACTTACTGTTGTGACAAGCAATTAGTTCACATCTGGTGTTGTAGTCATTCCTAGCTCCTCCCGAAGCTTTTTAAAAGCTTCAAACTTCAGCGACTTTGTCATTAGGTCTGCTAGCTGGTCTTGTGAACCACATAACAACATTTGAACAACACATTCTTTTGTAAGGTCACGCAGAAAATGATAACGAACTCTAATATGCTTGGTTCGTCTATGGAACACTGAGTTCTTAGACAACTTAATGGTTGAAATGTTGTCGTCACACATAATCATAGTTCCACCTTTCTGTACATGACTGATCTCTTGCAGAATTCTCCTCATCTAGATCGCTTGACATGCACAAGCTACTGCTGCTACGAACTCGGCTTCTGTACAAGAAAGTTTAACGATTGGTTTCTTTCTGGATGACCGCACCACCGCACCACCACTCATCATGAATACATACCCTGAAGTGCTTTGATGTCCTCTATATCTCCAGCATAATCACTGTCTGTATATTCTACTAAGTCACTTGCACCATTTTTTTTTTATAGTACATGAAGGGATTCATGGGCGGAAACTCGTTTCAAACACCCATGGATCCTCCCCTGAAGGATCCGCTCATACAAAACGAATCGAAAAACAGCAAGAAAAACTTACGTTTTGGATTCAAGAAGCTACTCCTTGAATGGATGATGACGTTTCTTGGATCGGATGCTGCTATCGATTGATCTCCCTTTGCGGAAAGTCTCTCTACCGGTATCCACGCGACGAAACGTGCAGCGATTGCTAGCTCTTCGTTTTTCTGAGATTCGGGAATTAGAGAGAAAAGGGAGAGGCAGAAAAATCCAAAATCTGATTTCGGGTGAATTGTTTAATTGCGGCTGAAGCAAGGGTGGACTAGGGTTTCGGCTGAGAGTTAATTATATAGGGTGTGAGAGTTTGATCCCATAACCAACTCTCACGTCCTCCACTTCTCTCAGCAGTGGGAGTCTGAACCCCCACGTCATATCAACCTCTTTTGGCAGTGGGAGTCTATAACTCCCACGTGCACTAGACTTCTGCTGGTAGTGGGAGTCTTTGTCGGATAATAACTCCCACGTAATTCCAGCTATACCGAAAATGCCCCTTATCTCTAATTCGAATAATAACACTTTATTATTCTTAGAAAAGTGAATGTCAGATACAATGAACCTAGACACATTCTAGATTCATTGAATCTGGACATGAAGCTCGTTAGCTCGTCTATGCGTGTGACCCTGTAGGTTCATATCACAATGGCAATGAAAACACACTTAGTAGTAGTGTGAGTTCATAAATCACAAGCGGTCCCTAGCAGGGACATCTGTGACTACCCAAAGTGAATGAATATACAACTGAACCTAATATCAATCTACTATTTAATCCCTTTGTCTCGCGATATCCTAATTAAGCATAAGGCATGGTGGTCGTCACCCTTATTAAGCTTAATTGTATTTATGCTCGATCTCCGGGTAGATCTGTTTTGACAAATAGCATTTGATAACCACTTTATCAAATACATTTGAGCACGACCATGCATTTAAACAGTCTTTCCCTAACGAGAGGCCCATGGATATCTCTCTCTAATAATAGAGAGGGACAAATTCCTTAAAATGTCTCTCACATTCAAGCTATGATAGGACACTACATCCGATCATCGGTCGTATTGATTACTCGTTACAAGTAACGTCCGATCGAGTCAAAACGTGGCTCCATTCATACTGGAATCAATGAAGACATAAGGTCTAAGGATACTAAAATAGTATTGAGGAAGTAATACTTATGACTTAAGACCATGAAGTATTACTTCTCCCGACTGGATCACGTCCCAATACAATGTATCCCTATATATTGCATCTATGATGTGATTTGTATCCATTACACATGATCAACAAAACAAGATCATCAATCAACAATCATACTAGTTTTTATTTCATAGTAATTAAGCATTACATAAAACTAGGGACTTCTAGAATAGTAATTACATAAGCTAATGAGTTTTACTATCAAATCACACATTTGATAATCAAAAGCAAAATTAACTATTCAATTACATGCTCAAAAGATAATAAAAACGCACAACATGTGCTAATGGTCCTAGAGCACTACTAACAATGACACGCCATAATCCATTGTGCCTTGCAAATACCAGTAAAATTCTTTTAGATGCGGCAAGATGCAACTGTATTGGTTTAGCCATGTAACGACTGATAAGGCTCACAACAAATATAAGATCAGGTCTGGTGGCTGTAATGTACATCAAAATCCACACCATCTGTTTAAAGAGTGTTTCATCCACCTTGGTACCATATACATCGCTGCACATCTTTTGCCCTGGAACAATTAGATTTCGAATAGAGTTGCTTTCTGCCATCCCAAAACGAGCCAAAACCTCAGCAGCATACTTTCTTTGACATATGAAAATGCCATCAGTTCTTTGCATAACCTCAATTCCAAGGAAAAATTTCAGCTCACCCAAATCAGTCATCTCAAACTCCTTTTTCATTGAGCTTTTGAATTCTCTTAACAAATTTTCATCATTGCTAGTATACATCAAATAATCAGCATAGATACTCACAATGAGAATTTTACCTTCATTCTTCTTTACAAAGAGAGTTTGTTCGCTAGGACTGCTCTTCAACCCTTCATTGAGAAAATAGGACTCTATTCGACTAAACCAAGCTCTTGGTGCTTATTTTAGTCCATACAGAACCTTATGCAACTTGTAGACTAGGTGCTCTTTTCCCTTCATTTCATAACCCATTGGCTGCTCCACATAGACATTTTTCTCCAATTTTCCATGCAAGAATGCTGACTTCACATCTAGTTGGTGAAGCTTCCAACCTTTTTGAGCAGCTAAAGCTATTATCATCCTCACAATGTCCATCCTGGCCACGGGTGCAAACACTTTTGAATAGTCTATTCCTTGTTGCTGCTTGTACCCTTTCACTACCAGCATTGCCTTGTGTTTTCTCACTTTTCCCAGTTCATTGAGCTTAGTTTTATAGATCCATTTCACGCCAATCTTTTTTGCTCCGGCTGCAATTCCACTAAGCTCCAGGTTTGATTTCTTTCGATAGAATTCATTTCTTCATCCATTGCTACTCTCCATTTTGAGCTTTGAACAGCCTCCTCAAAACTTGTTGGATATGAAGTCACGATTAAAGCCAAATACACTTCTTCATCTTCTGACAATCCCTCTCCTGTGACATAGTCAGCAGTCCAAGCTGGTGCACTTTGAATTCTGCCCTCCCTTACTCTAAAATTTTCTTCTCTGGTAGGTTCATCGTTAATCTCTTATACTGTTTCTTCAAACATATCATTTTCATTCTCCACAACTCCTTCTCATTATCCTTCACCAACCACCTTGCACCTCCATTCAAACAAAATACAAAACCAGATTGCGATCTATAATCGTCTACGTCGGTCTGGAAGCTTGCGTCTGTGTAACCATTTACAACCGGACTTTCCTTCCCGACCTTCGTAAACTAAGAACATATCTTTAGTCCTTCTCAAGTACTTAAGAATGCTCTTGATTGCAGATCCAATGTGACTCACCGTGGTCGATTGATATCTCGCTAGTCATACTTAAAGCAAATGAGACATCCAGGCGAGTACATATCATGGCGTACATAATAGACCCAATGGCCGAAGCATATGGGATCTTACTCATGCGCTCTTGGTCCTCCCTTGTGGAAGGTCCTTGAGTTCTCGCTGAGTTTAACGCCATGTGACATGGGCAAGAATCCCTTTTTGAGTCTTGCAAAGCCCGAACTGCTTTGCATGCCCTTGTCAATGTATCCACTCGGCTCAGAGCCAATCATTTTGTTAGATCTATCTCTATAGATTCTTATACCCAAAATGTATGTGGCATCGCTTAAGTCTTTCATGGAAAAGCACTTCCCCAACCAAGCTTTTTACGCTTTGTAATGTGGGGATGTCATTTCCAATCAGTAGATGTCGTCCACATAAAGCACAAGGAACACTACTGCATTATTAGTTACTTTCTTATAAACACAAGGCTCGTCTTCGCTTTTTGATGAAACCGAATTCTTTAATACCTTCATCAAAGCGACTGATTCCAAACTTTCGAGATGCTTGCTTCAATCCATAAATGGACCTTTGAAGCTTACACACTTTGCTAGGATTTGTTGGATCAACAAACCCCTCGGGTCAGTGTCATATACACATCCTCGAGAAGGTTTCCATTAAGAAACGCAGCCTTAACATCCATTTGTCATATCTCATAGTCATAATATGCGGCTATGGCAAGTAAAATCCTAATTGACTTTATCATCACTGACTGGGGAAAAGGTTTCGTCATAGTCAATACCATGAACTTGTCTATAACCTTGACTACAAGTCGCGATTTAAAAGTGTGTACATTACCATCCATGTCGGTCTTCTTTTTTATAACACCATTTGTTATCAATGACCTTGCACTCTTTCGAGTGGGTCAACCAAAGTCCATACTTGGTTGCCGTGACATGGATCGTGCATCTCGGACTTCATAGCTTCTAGCCACTTATCTCGACTCGTAACTACGAATCGCCTCTTTGTAGGTAGTGGGTTCATCTTGATCAATCGCTTAACTCGATGATCATCGACCACAGAAATCTATATCTCTCAGTGCCGTTGATGTACCCCGACTCGACCTTCTTGGGCCTTGTGTCAAAGATTGAAGCTCGAGATCGCACGTGAGCTTGCTTGAACTTCCAAAGTTGGTTCGGGATGTTGTTTGGGGATCTTGAATTTCCTCAAGATGGATCTTACTCCCACTATCCTCTTTGGAAATAAATTCCCTTTCAAGGAATAAACCATTACGAGCAACAAACATTTTGTTCTCTCGATGGAAGATAGAAGTAATGTCCTTTAGTTTCTTTAGGATATCCCACAAACAAACACTTGTCGATTTAGGGGCAAGTTTATCGGGTAACAAGCGCTTTTACGTACGCCTCGCATCCCCAAATTTTGAGAAATGACAAACTAGGTCGTTTCCAAATCCCATATCTCATATGGAGTTTTCTCAACCACTTTTGAAGGAACTCTATTTAATATAAATGCAAAGTAGCTTTCTATGGCGTAGCCCCAAAAGGAAATTGGAAGATTTGTTTGACTCATCATAGATCGAACCATATCTAATAAGGTGCGATTCCTCCGTTTTGACACGCCATTCCATTGTGGTGTGCCATGAGGAGTTAATTGTGAAACAATTCCACAACCACTAAGATGTTCATCAAACTCTTGGTTAAGGTATTCGCCACCTCGATCCGATCGAAGTATCTTAATACTTGTTGCCAAGTTGATTTTGTACTTCATTTTGAAATTCTTTGAATCTTCCAAAAGACTTCGATTTATGTTTCATTAGATAGACGTAGCCATATCTACCGAAATCATCTCGTGAATGTGATGAAGCATCGAAACCCTCCTCTAGCACTTGTGTTCATTGGTCCACAAACATCTCGTATGTATGAGGCCCAACAAATCTGAAGCTCTCTCACTTTGTCCAAGAAAGGGAGCTTTAGTCATTTTGCCCAACAAGCAAGATTCACACGTCTCATAAGACTCTAAGTCAAATCATGTTAAAATTCCATCTCAGTATGGAGTTTTGATATGCGTTTCTCATTTATGTGGCCCAAACGACAAGTGCTAAAAGTAGGGTTTGGTTTAAGTCATTTGATTTAAACCTTTTAGTATTAATGTTATAGATGGGCCTTTTAATGGAATCATCGAGGTTAAGAATATAAAACCCATTCATCAAAGAGGCATCTCCATAAAAGATACGATCTTTATGAATGGTGCAAATCTTATTCAAAATATTAATTTCAAAACCTTCAATATCCAAACAAGAAACTCGAAATAATATTCCTACTCAAAGTTGGAACATACAAACAATTATCCAGCTTCTATAATAAGGCCACTTGGCAAAACTAAATTAAATGTCCCAAGTAGCTACAAAGAACAACTCTTGCTCCGTTGGCTACTCGAGGTCCACTTCTCCTTTTGCCGCTGATCTACTCTTTGAACCCCCCGCACATTTGCACAAATGTGAGATCCACAACCGGTATCTAATACCCATGAAGTAGGAGCAGATATGTTAATTTCTATAACATAAATACCGGGAGAGACAATCAAACCGGTTTTCTCCTTTTTTCTTTTCTTCCGTGTAGAGTTTGCAGCTCCATTTCCAATGGCTTGGTTCGCCACAATGGAAGCAAACCCCTTCCTTTGGTGCCTCGCTTTGGGCTTGGGCTTTTCGTTGCCTTTGCCTTTGCCTTTCTTGGCCATGGACTTTCCTTTGCCTTTCTTCTTGAAATTCCCTTTTTGAACCATTAAGACTTCGTGGGGTTTTCTTAATGTTCGACTTCACCGCTTGAGCATCCCGTGTATTTCATGTATGGTCTTCTCCATGGCATGCATGTTGAAGTTCATAACGAATTGGTCATACTCCCGGTGGGAGTGAGCCCAAGATCATATATGTGGACATGTCATGACCTACTGGGAGCCCCAAGTTTCTCGAGTTGGTCAAAATAGCCCTTCATCTTCGTAACATGTGCACTTACAGAGAGTGCAAGGGGCCATTTTGCAACTATTTAACGCCTTAGTTGTGAGGAATCTTTCATGACGAGCTTGCTCTTGGAACATTTCCTTGAGCCGCCCATCATCCGAAAGCCTCAAATCCTTCAAACTGTCTTTTGAAGGTCAGTGCTCATTGTGACTAACATGAGACAAGTCACATCGTTAGAGTCATCAAAATGCTTCTTCCAAGCATCTCTTTCAGCTCTAGGGGCGCTTTGTTTGCAGTCGTCTCAGAATGTCCGTATCAAGAACGTACAACTTTCTTTCCCCGCTTAAGGACAATACTTAAGTTGCGGGCCCAATCAAGGAAATTGGTCCCGCTCAGTTTTTCCTTCTCAAGGACGGATCGCAGTGAATTGTGTGATGAATTGGTTGCCATTATTAAATTATTTGCAAAGTTTATTAGTTTTGAGCAAAAAATATTTTCCACAATTTCAACACTTGATAAATAGTGGGGAAAAACATTTTACAATAGTTATGGGAAAGCTTTGGCTTTACACCCATAATTAACGTAAAATCACGTAATGGGATTGATATATATATATATATATATATATATATATATATATATATATATATATATATATATATATATATATATATATATATGTCCCGTCTATTTCCCATTGTATGCCCTAGGCCCAAAACTATTTTGATGGCCTAGTTAAGTCGGACCATGTCTAAGCATTATGTAAATCACTATTTTCCCATCTCCCTTTACTTAGGTAACCACTTTATCTGTTGCTTTGGCAAGTAGAAAAATGATGATCCAAGCTTATGGAGTGCTTAGGTTATGGTAAGCACTTTAAGACTTAATTAAAACCATTTGATGTGACGTCTAAAATAAATCCATCCAAACATAAAATAAACATCACACGCAGGATATGAAGCGAAAATGTAAATGTGATATAGCATGGCCTATTCTTATAATGACTCCCTCGAGCCTTGTGGTAGTCAAGGGTCAATCTAGGTCAAAATCCATCTCATGGATAATGTCTTCGATCCAACAGCCTCCAGTCTTGTTACATAATTGCTTGGGCATACCCAGCCTTCAATGACTAATCTAAGAAAGCAGTTACAATTGTACATCATAAAGAAAAACGACTCACAGGTCGTATTATAAAATTACAATCCAAACATGTAAAACAAGAGGTATAATAGGCCATGTTATTCACCATGCTAATATCACATAAAACATGACATAAATAATTTGCGGATATAAATACAAGTTTATATGTGTTGCCACTACGCAGAAAAATCTGATTCTACATCAGCTCATCGAATGAGTTTTTCTGTCCCGATTTACCCCTCAATTGCCTAACTTACATAATCGGATTATGCATTGGTTAATCGAATTAACCGAATTGATAACCGATTCATAAACAGTTTATGCATATAATCAGATTCATAAACAGATTCATAATCATAAACAGTTTATGCATATTACCGAATTAATCTAATTAATTACAGATTCACAATTTATGCAAATTAATCGAATTAAATTTCAAACCGAATCATGCTAAGGCAGTTCATGCAGAATCATGAAAACGAAAACAGTTTATGCCTATATCACATATATTCAACAAAAGATGCAATCTTTTCTGTTTTCACACATACACATACCAAATCGGAATTGATAGTGTTATGGTGTGATTAACAATATCAAATCCGAATCGTATGAGCAAGGCTCTGATACCACTGAAGGGATTCATGGGCGGAAACTCGTTCCAAACACCCATGGATCCTCCCCTGAAGGATTCGCTCATACAAAACGAATCGAAAAACATCAAGAAAAACTTACGTTTTGGATTCAAGAAGCTACTCCTTGAATGGAGGATGACGTTTCTTATATCGGATGCTGCTACCGATTGATCTCCCTTTGCGGAAAGTCCCTCTACCGGTGTCCACGCTGACTAAAACGGGCAGCGATTGCTAGCTCTTCGCTTTTTTCGAGATTCGGGAATTAGAGAGAAAAGGAGAGGCGTAAAAAATTCGAAATCGATTTCGGGTGAATTGTTTAATTGCAGTGCAAGGAAGGGTGGACTAGGGTTTCGGCTGAGAGTTAATTATATAGGGTGTGAGAGTTTGTTCCCATAACCAACTCTCACGTCCCTCCACTTCTTCTCAGCAGTGGGAGTCTCGAACCCCCACGTCCCTATCAACCTCTTTTGGGCAGCTGGGAGTCTATAACTCCCACGTGCACTAGACTCTCGCTGGGTAGTGGGAGTCTTTATCGGATAATAACTCCCACGTAATTCCAGACTATACCGAAAATGCCCCTTATCTCTAATTCGAATAATAACACTTTATTATTCTTAGACAAGTGAATGTCAGATACAATGAACCTAGACACATTCTAGATTCATTGAATCTGGACATGAAGCTCGTTAGCTCGTCTATGCGTGTGACCCCTATAGGTTCATATCACAATGGCAATGAAAACACACTTAGTAGTAGTGTGAGTTCATAAATCACAAGCGGTCCCCTAGCAGGGACATCGTGACTACCCAAAGTGAATGAATATACAACGGAACCTAATATCAATCTACTATTTAATCCCTTTGTCTCGCGATATCCTAATTAAGCATAAGGCATGGTGGTCGTCACCCTTATTAAGCTTAATTGTATTTATGCTCGATCTCCGTGTAGATCTGCTTTCGACAAATAGCATTTGATAACCACTTTATCAAATACATTTGAGCACGACTCATGCATTTAAACAGCTCTTTCCCTATCGAGGGCCCATGGATATCTCTCTCTAATAATAGAGATGGACAAATTCCTTACAATGTCTCTCACATTCAAGCTATGATAGGACACTACATCCGATCATCAGTCGTATTGATTACTCATACAAGTAACGTCCGACCGAGTCAAAACGTGGCTCCATTCATACTAGAATCAATGAAGACATAAGGTCTAAGGATACTAAAATAGTATTGAGGAAGTAATACTTATGACTTAAGACCACGAAGTATTACTTCTCCGACGGATCACGTCCCAATACAATGTATCCCTATATATTGCATCTATGATGTGATTTGTATCCATTACACATGATCAGCAAAACAAGATCATCAATCAACAATCATACTAGTTTTATTTCATAGTAATTAAGCATTACATAAAACTAGGGACTTCTAGAATAGTAATTACATAAGCTAATGAGTTTTACTATCAAATCACACATTTGATAATCAAAAGCAAAATTAACTATTCAATTACATGCTCAAAAGATAATAAAACGCACAACATGTGCTAATGGTCCTAGAGCACTACTAACAGTACACGCCATAATCCATTGTGCCTTGCAAATACCTTAAAATTCTTTTAGATGCGGCAAGATGCAACTGTATTGGTTTAGCCATGTAACGGTTGATAAGGCTCACAACAAATATAAGATCAGGTCTGGTGGCTGTAAGGTACATCAAAATCCACACCATCTGTTTAAAGAGTGTTTCATCCACCTTGGTACCATATACATCGCTGCACATCTTTTGCCCTGGAACAATTAGATTTCGAATAGAGTTGCTTTCTGCCATCCCAAAACGAGCCAAAACCTCAGCAGCATACTTTCTTTGACATATGAAAATGCCATCAGTTCTTTGCAGAACCTCAATTCCAAGGAAAAATTTCAGCTCACCCAAATCAGTCATCTCAAACTCCTTTTTCATTGAGCTTTTGAATTCTCTTAACAAATTTTCATCATTGCTAGTATACATCAAATAATCAACATAGATACTCACAATGAGAATTTTACCTTCAGTCTTCTTTACAAAGAGAGTTTGTTCGCTAGGACTGCTCTTGAACCCTTCATTGAGAAAATAGGACTCTATTCGACTAAACCAAGCTCTTGTTTCTTATTTTAGTCCATACTAAACCTTATGCAACTTGTAGACTAGGTGCTCTTTTCCCTTCATTTCATAACCCCTTGGTTGCTCCACATAGACATTTTCCTCCAATTTTCCATGCAAAAATTCTGACTTCACATCTAGTTGGTGAAGCTTCCAACCTTTTTGAGCAGCTAAAACTATTATCATCCTCACAATGTCCATCCTGGCCACGGGTGCAAACACTTTTGAGTAGTCTATTCCTTGTTGCTGCTTGTACCCTTTCACTACCAGCATTGCCTTGTGTTTTCTCACTTTTCCCAGTTCATTGAGCTTAGTTTTATAGATCCATTTCACGCCAATCTTTTTTGCTCCGGCTGGCAATTCCACTAAGCTCCAGGTTTGATTTCTTTCGATAGAATTCATTTCTTCATCCATTGCTACTCTCCATTTTGAGCTTTGAACAGCCTCCTCAAAACTTGTTGGATATGAAGTCACGATTAAAGCCAAATACACTTCTTCATCTTCTGACAATCCCTCTCCTGTGATATAGTCAGCAGTCCAAGCGGGTGCACTTTGAATTCTGCCCTCTCTTACTCTAAAATTTTCTTCTCTGGTAGGTTCATCGTTAATCTCTTATACTGTTTCTTCAAACATATCATTTTCATTCTCCACAACTCCTTCTCATTATCCTTCACCAACCACCTCTGCAACATCTTCTCTATTAAAATTTCCCCACTCGAGTTCCACCAACTGATCCCTTTTATAGTTAACATCCCAGTCCCACTTACGGTCTTCTTCAAATTTCACATCTCGGCTAACAGTGACCTTATCATTTATAGGGTCATACATCTTATAACCTTTTGACCTCCCACTATAACCGAGCAACATACCACTCACGCTCTTGTCATCAAGCTTAATCATCTAGGTATCTGGAACATGCACATTTCCAACACACCCAAACACTAAAGTGATCAACGATTGGTTTCTCTCCGCTCCATGCTTCTTCAGGTGTCATGTCATTTACTGCAATAGTTGTTGAGCGATTCAGAATATGAATAGTCCATCGTGTAGCTTCAGGCTAGAAAGTTTTTAGAACTTTATTCTCAGAGAGCATAGCTCTCACCATATTTATTACTGTGCGATTTTTGCGCTTAGCCACTCCATTTTGTAGAGGAGTGTATACTGTTGTTAGTTGTCTCTTTATCCCATTATCCCTACAAAAATCATTGAATGTTGTTGAGTTGAACTCACCTCCTCTATCCGTCCTTAAGCATTTGATAGGAAAACCAATTTCCTTTTCCAGAAGCAACTTGAAGCATTTAAAGTGATATAAACCTTATGATTTTTCTAGTAGAAAATAAATTCAAGCCTTTCTAGAAAAATCATCAATAAGGCAAAATATGTACCTTTTCTTTCCATTTGAGATGGGTGAAATAGGCCCACAGAGATCAGCATGGACAAGATGTAATCTTTCCGATGCTCTCTAATGGCTGGCTTTGGGAACTGGCATCCGATGTTGCTTGCCCTTCATACATGCCTCACAAATAACATTATCAGTAGCAATTTTAGGCAGAAGAGTGCAAAACATCTTGTTCGCACTCATTACAGACTCCACCATTTTTCCTCTATGTGGATGGAACAAAGTGCATACCTCATCTTGAAACAGCATAGCAACACCCTTTTCTAAGAGCTACCCAACACTTAAAATATTATGTTTTAGCTCAGGCACACAATACACATCTCCAATAGCATAAGTAACCTTATTCAGTAATAGTTTCACAACTCCCCTTCCCAACCACATTCATCCTATTGTTCTTTCCATGTTTGACAGAATGTGAGAAGGGTAGTATCCAAACTTAAGAACATATCAGAGTCTCCACACATGTGTTTTGAGCATCCTGAGTCTACGAACCAAGCATCACTCATTTTTGTTGCATGCAGCTCCACATGCGCCATCAACAACCACTCATCCTCCTCATCTAATTCAATATAGTTTGCCTCCTTATTCCATTTAGGGCATTCATATTGAAAATGCCCCAAGTTATGGCACTTGAAACACTCTACAGTAGCCTTGAAATTTGTCCTACCTCGACCACGTCCCCTGCCTATGGGAACAAACGATCTACCTCTCCCTCTTGCTCCGTTGTGCTCCTCTACGTTTAAGACTTGACCATCTCCTTCACTAGACATTGTTCGGAACGTTTGTTCATGCACTACCAATGTACTTTGAAGTTCATCAACAGTCATAACATCAGTGTCTTTGGACTCTTCAATAGACATGACTACATACGTGAATTTTTTAGTCAAGGTCCGAAGAATCTTTTCCACGATCTTTGAATCTACCATAATCTCTCCATTGCTCCTCATCTGATTTGCCACAGTCATTACTCTGGCAAAGTACTCAGTGGTTGTCTCATCATTTTTCTTGCTAGCACCTCAAAATCTATTCTCAATAATTAAGGAGGGATTTTTTCACCTTGATATTACCTCCAAATTTTGACTTCATTGAATCCCAGATGACCTTAGTTGTGTGTCGATCAAGGATTTGTTGAAAAACAGATCGATCAATGGCCTGGAATAGATAATGCTTAACCCGACAGTCCTTGATTCGTGCATCATCTAGGTGAGCCTGTTGCGCCTCGGTCAGCTTTGTCATGTCATTTGGTTCCTCGTAGACAATCTCCACACAGCTTCATAGACCCTTTGCCCTAAGAAAATTTCCCATCACTTCACTCCAATGATCATAAAAACCATCGAAGTGTGGTATCGTTGTTAGGATTTTATCCTCACTCATTCTTAGTGTTTGATCACTCGAAGACTGCTTATTTTATTTCCAAGCCCAGTGTGGCTATAATACCAAATGCTCAGATCAAGTTTAGTTAAGAACACAAACAATTGGTACTAAAATGATCTGATTGATTATTAACATAAAAGTCAGGCTTATATTGCCTTAGAAACAGAAAATAGCTAAAAATCAGCAAAAAAATTAGCCCACTTAGACTTACAAATAGCTTAGTGGGATAGTGCAATCAAAACAACCCAACTGACCCAAAAGACTAGGTCCTTATTCCTAGAATTAATCAAACACTAACAACTTACTTCTAACAGTAATATTCGCAGTTGGAATTTATTTTGATTGGGACTAATTTGGGTTTGACCTACATTGAAATTAAGATCAAGTTATTTTTGGATTGAATTTGAGAATGAAACATTAAATAGTAAGACATATAAAATCTGGTTTTATTTGGGACTTGCATGAGATATGAGCAGTCTGACTTCGGTGTAGAACAGTTTACGTTACATGTGTGGAATAAATTTCGATCGTCAGATAAAAAAATTGTCGGCCGATTTTTTTTTTTTTTGAAATTCCAACATTCGTTGCCCAGTTTAAAATTCTTAACACCTGTTCTTGTTATACAAACACCAGTTGTATGTTTTGTGGTCATTCAAACATTTATTGGAATGACTCAGAAGAGGTGTTGTCCTTGTAATAGTGTTGCAGTTTTAAAAAAAATATCGCCTGTCAAAATTTTCACTCGACGGATAAATTTTTTGTTTCCACACTGAAACTGTGATGGAGTTGAAACAATTTTTTTTATTAGGGTTATAGTCTAGGTTTTGCAGCGGATGTGCATTTGTGCATCAAAATTTGGAGGATAGAATTTGATTTAGAATTACATCTTGTATCAATGCAATACTACCAAAGAAAATAAAAGAATGACCGAGACCCTTAAAGGTAAGTCACCTGTTCCAAGGGGTTCGACAAGTACCCTTACTGATTTCATTTAAAAAATAAAAAAGATACAAGAAGGAGGTCTTAAACCTTAACTCATGAGAAGGTGGAGACAAACAATTTGGTTTTAGCTTTGACAGGGTTTGTTTGAGCACTGTGTTTACAAGACCTCAGGTTTTAAATCAGTTAATCTTGAATAAGTATTAACTTATTTCGAAACCATCAAATTAAGACACGATAATTGAGAATTTGTCAATATAACGCTAATAAGAAATTTGTCCAACACTAGAACCAAAACGGGAGACAAAAATGCGTAGTCTAGTGGTAAATTCACAAACAGGAAATTCTATATTGCCATCTCTATAATTTCTCTAATATTGTTACTGTGAAAATTAGCTCATGGCCTCCATACCATCTCAAAACCAATTGATAAGGAGAGGTGTTAACCCATGAGCTTATATGTTAGTTGGATCTTCCTTAGACACTCAATGTGGGACTTCATATTTCAACACTCCCCCTCACATCGAGGTGGGAGTCAATTTAAGGCCCGCCGCCCTTTCTTGGGTCGTACGGTGACCATTCGAGCCCACTTTGGGCATTATGAGCCTATCATCCCGCCTAAGGGTCCGCTCTGATACCATGTGAAAATTAGCTCATGGGCCTTCATATCCTCTCAAAACCAATTGGTAAGGAGAGGTGTTAACCCATGAGCTTATATGTTATTTGGATCTTCCTTAGGTACTCGATGTGGGACTTCATATTTCAACACTCCCCCTCAAGTTGGAGTGTGTAGATCGAGAACACCTAACTTGCGAACTAGATAATCGAATTGCTTCTGCCATGACGTTTTGAGCTGCTACTTTAGTCAGAATGAGTAAATCGGCTAGAGGAATATCTTGATCAATGTCAAGAGTTTCTGCAAAAAATATTGAATCTGATGAATTATCCATGAACAAGAAATCGGTCAGAGGAATATCTTGATCAATGTCAAGAGTTTCTACAAAAAAAATACCGGTCAGAGGAATATCTTGATCGATGTCAAGAGTTTCTGCCGAAAAATACCGGCTAGAGGAATATCTTGATCAGATGTCAAGAGTTTCTGCCGAAAAATACCGAAAATACCGGTCAGAGGAATATCTTGATCGATGTTAAGAGTTTCTGCCGAAAAATACTGAATCCATGTGAAAATTAGCTCATGGGCCTCCATATCCTCTCAAAATCAATTGGTAAGGAGAGGTGTTAACCCATGAGCTTATATGTTATTTGGATATTCCTTAGACACTCATGTGGGAATTCATATTTCAACACTCCCCCTCACATCGAGGTGGGGGTCAATTTAAGGCCCGCCGCCCTTATTGGGTCGTACGGTGACCATTAGAGCCCACTTTGGGCATTATGAGCCCATCATCTTGCCTAAGGGCCCGCTCTGATACCATGTGAAAATTAGCTCATGGGCCTCCATATCCTCTCAAAACCAATTGGCAAGGAGAGGTGTTAACCCATGAGTTTATATGTTAGTTTGGATCTTCCTTAAACACTTGATGTGGGACTTCATATTTCAACAGTTACCTTTCTCATTTCGCATTTCCATTTAAATTGTAAAGCACAGCCAAGCAATTAGCGTTTTACCGACAAAGCGGGATCTTGTAGTAATCAATTCCTCACGTAATCGACTGGTTCAAAGTTAATTGGACTATTTCAAACTTGAGTATGCAATTTTAGAAAAATCTCTCACGCAGCAAATAAAGTCTAAGAGGCTAGATTGTACCTAAGTGTGCGTTATTTGACTAAAAAAATCCTCATGCGGTAAGCCTAATTAATTCTGAAAGGCCAAGTCTAAACACAATATAAATGAAGATAACAATGCATGTTGAATATTGATTGTGATGTCCCCGAACTTCTTATTTTTTTTTCTATTTATAGCCACTTCTTGAAATGTCTACCCGTCTTGGAATCTGCCTATTAGGTCCATGACCTTGAAAAGTGGACATTATTTCCAAGTCGTGGCTATTATGGAGAACATGGGCAAACTCCTCATTCTTTGGTCAACTGGTGGTTACACATTTCTCCCTCTTTTTAAGGGTGATCTGGTTGTTGTTTGGTCCCGAAACCCCTCCTGTTCGTAACCCCTCTCTTGTATGAAAATCATGGTAGTTGTGTGAAAGGATAAGCCTTAGGATTGTGTCAAAGGAGTTGTAAACTGATTTCTTAACGTTTGTGAGTTTTGTTTAGCCATCTCGACCAATAGCCACTTCAACTTGTTTAGTTCATAGATCTTGTTTCCCATTTTCTATTCCTGACCAGCTTGTCATGGCCAGTCAGTTGGCTTTCCTTGATGCCTAATGGAGTTTAAAACCAAGATCTAATTCCTGCAAAAGAGAAAAAGGAGGGGCTAACTCTTCTAACCTAATATGATTCTGAATCATAGACAGAAAATTTAAATACAACAAAACATAAATAACCAGGTATTTTATAGGATTCAAATCTTAATGATTCAAATCTTAATCTCCAAGTAAAACCTAGAAAGATTCGGAAACCCTAAATCTCTCAATGATCTATTTTTCTTTTTCTCTCATTGATCATTTTTTATTCTTTTAGTCGTGTAATTGCTTCATAATATGCGCACAATTCTAAATCCTAAGGAAACCTTAATCCGCCTTCAGCTACTGTGTGCCCTAGTCTGATCGGGCATGATCAGTCATAAGCCATACCCACGCTGGACTCTTACAATGCTTGAGAGGCAAGCTCATGGAGTCCTAACCAGCTCGGGTGCTCCATCCCGAGACCCAATTCCATCAATGCTTGTTCTCAGCGGTGGACGCAGACATTAAAGGCAGGAGGAGCACAATCAGCGATTGACAAAACAAATTTATAAAAGAATATGCACGTTTTCATACTTGATAATATTCTATAATTACACCATTCTCGATAGTATTTGAGACATGCCTGACACCGAAAAAAATGCCCTAATACCTGTCCATTCTTCACATAACAAGATACTACCGACATTTTCCCCTTCATTGATTTATCACGAGATTTATCAACAAGAATAGAAAACAAGACATCACCAGTATCTTTGATAATCACCATTTAGTAAAAATTTCACAATATTTCAATTTTTGATACTTAAGTTTGTTAATATTTTTTAATAAACTTCATAGTCTCATTACACATTTAAACTTGTTAAAATTTTAACCAAACTTGTTAAGATACGAGTGGCGTTATTTCTAAAATCCACAAACCACAAAATTTAACTTCAAATCAAAAACTGACTCAAAATGGGTAAATTAAAAAATGCTCACAACATTGGGGTGTTAAAAAAATAAAGGTAAAACTATAAATATTGATAAAAAAATTTGGGGGAAAGTGCCCCATCCTAAGTTCGTCAATACTTGTTCTGAATTTCAACAAAAATGTTTATTTGCTCACCACCATGCCCATCCGAGGTACGCCAATACTTATTCTGAATCCCAGCAAAAATGTTTATTTGCCTCCTAAATAGTTTCAACTAGCCGATATTTTTCGACGGTCAACAAATTTCAAAATCTTGATGGATAATTTTGATATGCACTAAGTTCATTGGACCGTGTGGTTACGAACTGATCACATCAATATAGAATGAGGAAATAGACAATTCAGTGATGACGTGATTAATTCTAAATCATAAGATCCAAATGCAACTGGTGCATATTAGAAAACATCCAATCTTGAAGTAGTTATCATATTCCTTAAATGCGCTACTGTTTAATCACTGTTCAGAAACTAAAAATATAATAAAGGCAAAACAAAAAGAAACAAAAAGTACGTAATACTTTTGTTCTTGTCTGTAAAAGCATTTGTGATGCCAATTCATAAAATAATGATTCTGGCGACAAGGGCAAAAATCGTCTGTCTCTATTCTGTTTTTTCCTTTGTATCATGACGAATAGATATTTATTACATATATATTTTTTCCTTATGAATTTTACTATTTTTTTTAGATTATAATTTTTTAATTAAAAATTTAATACATATTATTTTCTTATTTGTGAAATAGGGAAGGAGATATCGAATGAGGATAGATGATTCCTAGCCATACGCAAGAGAAGCCCGTTGAGTGGGTTCCCTGTGAGGGGAGTAGTAGAAGTCCAGTTTGAGCGGGTGTCGTAGAAGCCCGTTGAGCGGGTGCCCCGTGAGGGGGAGTATAAGACCCACACAAGGGAACCCAAAGAAATGACAATTAAATCATTCCCCTTGTGTGAGGTGGGTATCGAACTCACAATCTCGAGGTCATGGGCGACTCGCCCTCACTTGACTAAGTGAACCCTCATTTAACTCATTTAAAAAAAAAGTGTCATCGAGGAAAATGACATGACAAGCAATAATAATATTACTTTGAAGAATCCAATTCTTACTCTTTTTCTAATCTATGTTATTCAAATTCTTCTTTTATACTTGATGTATCTGTATGACGACATGACATGACATGAATATATGTATAATATACTTACCGAATATGATTAATACTAATAAGACATTTTATTTTAAATATTTAAATACCGATACATAAATACATACTCATACATGACACCTGTACCTAAGTTGGAGTAACATAACTTCTAATTACTAGATAAGAGGTGAGAAGGGAAAGAGTAATTCATCAAAAAAAAGAAGAAGGAAAAGAGCACATATTTTATACTCCCTCTATTCCCATTTAATTTTCGTTTAGGAGATTTATATGTATCCAAATTAATTGTCATTTAAGGCTATTTTATTAGTTGTCAACAATTTATTCCAATTATACCATCGACATTTCTTTTATTTTCCACATCTGTCATCCTTATTTTTTCCTTTCTTTTCTTATGCTATAGAAGTGAAACTTTCGGTGAAAATGATAAATTTCTTACTTTTCTAAAATGGCAAATTGGTGAAATTCGTCCCCAAACAATTTACCATTGGTAGCATGGGTCCCTAAACATTATTTTTTTTTAGATACTCAAACAATTTGTGTATTTGCACCATGGGTCCTTCTGTTCAAAAAATCGCTAGTCAACGG
Organism: Vinca minor; assembly: GCA_026122235.1. Lineage (NCBI taxonomy): Eukaryota > Viridiplantae > Streptophyta > Magnoliopsida > Gentianales > Apocynaceae > Vinca > Vinca minor. The sequence goes on along the minus strand of JAOCZM010000244.1, from coordinate 455,983 downwards.
TTAGTCAATTCGAATTTAAAAATTTTACTCAAAACACAAGGGTATTTTTGGTATTTCCTATACTACCTCAACCCAAACCCACCCACCCGTCTCTACCCACCCATTCCCTCTTCTTTCTCCTCCCTTTCTTCTTCAACCTCTACTTTTACCAAACTCCCATTTCATAACCCATTTTCATAATTGCATACTTGTATTCTTCCTCCTCCCTTTACCTCTATTTTTACCAATCTCCCATTTCGTAACCCATTTCCATAATTTTTTTAGGGAGCCAAGTCACCAATAGTAAATTGTTTGGAGACGAATTTCACCAATTTGCCTTAAAATTAAAACCCATATTTTTTTCCAACTTTTGTTTGTGTGTTTTATTGGTTGTGGGATGGTTTGGACTTTCTGAAAGGTGGGTTGTTTATATTGGGATTTTGGACTACAATTTTATATGAGTTAGTGGGACTTTAAACAAGTATAAGTTCTCGTAGGCTTGCTTTACTTTAAAAGAATATTTTTTCTAATGATATATTTATATACCAAATTGTGATTAATTAAGAATATGAATGAAAACATTTATGTTAACAAGACCATTTTTTGGCCGCTAAAAAACCGAGAGGATTTCATTCGTATTCTTAATTAATAACAATTTGGTATATGAATATATCATTAGAAAAAATATTCGCATAACAATTTTTGAATGATAAAAAATTGATAAGAATTTATTATCCGCATTTAATGTTTTATTCTTTTTTTAATATAATGTTTTATTCTCTATTTCATTAATAAAAATTAATATGTATTAATTTTGTAATTATGAAAATAGCTCGGATTCACTTACTATAAAAAAATATGGGTTTTAATTTTAAGGCAAATTGGTGAAATTCGTCCCCAAATAATTTACAATTGGTGACTTGGGTCCCTAAACAAATTATGGAAATGGATTACGAAATGGGAGTTTGGTAAAAATAGAGGTTGAAGAAGAAAGGGAGGAGGAAGAAGAGAAGTATGTAATTGAGTAATTGAATTTTTATAGTGTGTTCATTATGGAAATGGGAGTTTGGTAAAAAATAGAGGTTGAAGAAGAAAGGGAGGAGGAAGAAGAGGGAATGCGTGGGTAGAGACGCGTGAATGGGTTTGGGTTGAGTTAGTATAGGAAATACCAAAAATACCCTTGTGTTTTGAGTGGAATTTTTAAATTCGTATTGACTAACCGTTGACTAGAAGTATTTTTTAACAGAAGGACACCCATGGTACAAATAAGCAAATTGTTTGAGTATCTAAAAAGAAAAAAAACAATGTTTTGGGACCCATTCTATTAATCGTGAATTGTTTGGGGACGAATTTCACCAATTTATCTTTCTAAAATTATCCAAAGAGTGTTATATTTAGAAATGGAGGGAGTATACAAAAATGTAGGCTCCACTTATCCGAACTATAACGTGGTACTGTCTAGTTTGATGTATGTGATGATGTCAAATATTATCAGACCGTCAGCGCGACTTATTCTATTAACACTTCTTATATAACACTTCTTATATTTATTCCATGTAAAACATGAGAATGACCGGGACGGATTCAGGATTGAAATTTAGGATGGTTCCTCAACAATTTAGGGGGAATCTATAAATTTCATTGCATATTAGATAATTTAGGATTGAAATTTAGGGTGGAAATTAAACTTGTTTTTTTAATTTTGGGTGGTCCTGAATATACTTTGATTACCCCTTGAATCCGCCTCTGAGAATGACATATATGGTTCCTTGCTTTGAAGTTTCAATATGTAACATCATGAAATAATGTAAAAGAAAAATATCCAAGTATAATGTGCTTGGACGAGGTTTAAGCTTGGTTTGGTTTGGTTTAGTCTCACTTTTTTGGGGAAATGCCCAAAAATTTGACCACTTAAAATAAGCGGGAAATATTCAAATTCAAATTTTTTTTTCAAATAATCGTCCAAATCCAAATTTTGACCTCAAAAAATTGGAATTTGAACATCTCCCAGACAATTATAGAGTGCAAAATTTGGAATTGAGCGATTATTTGAAGAAAAAAATTTTGAATTTGAATGTTTCGCCTATTTTAAGTGGTCAAATTTTTAGGGCATTTCCCCAAAAAGTGAGACTAAACCAAACCAAGCTAAACCAAACCTTGTCCAAGACACCCATATGTTTGAAAATAAAATATTTAGTGTATTGATTATCTATATAACTGTAGGTCAGTGTCGTATTTAGAGAATTAGGGACTTTAGAAAAAGTTTCTCGAGAGGTCTATTAAGATAATTAATTAATTATCTTGAATAGTTTCTTATTTATCTTTCAAGAAAAGGAATTTTGTTTTTTTATGCACTGTTATCTAGGCATTTAACTAAATTAATACAGTTAAATCTAAATGATACTTTAATCGATCTAATATGATTCTTGTTAAATAGTCAACATATTATCGTTCCTTTGTACTTTAAATTATCCGGCCTCTCAACCTTCAGTTCAGAGGACCTTTTTGAAAGAAATATTAATACAATTTTTTTTTAATCTTCTTACGTTACTCATTTTGTGTTTAAAAAATAAGTTAAGCTTTCCCTATGAAATACTAATTTCTTTTCCGGGGCTTCCTTGAACTTTCGAGTCTTAAGCAATCACCATATTCGTTTAAAGAAACGACGAATTTTCTATAGAATTTTTTTGTGAAATTTCTTTATAAATATTGTATTTCTCCCAATAAAAAATTTCAGTAATAAATTTGCCTCCCTCCCCAAAAGATAAATTCTTGACTCCGCCACTGTATGGTCTGGATATATATCTCTCTTTTACAGTTCACTCCCTTTAAAAGTGTATGTCTAAATAAATGAAAAAATGCCTCATTTTGAATATTATTTTTCTCTTCATTTTATATATAGAAAAATATAGAAAACATCGACATTTTTTCTCAAAAAAATAAAAGAAAAGAAAAGAAAAAATCGACATTAACTTCTTGGGTTGAAATACGCATTCTTGTGGAAGTGGCCTTAAAGCAACCAAAAAGTTGAGAATGACCCGCTCACTATTTTTAAAATGGATCTTTTTTCTTTGTTATTTATATTTTTTTTCATTTAAAAAATAATTGACTTGAATTTAACTCAATTCCTCAAAAGGTACGGAGAAATACCCAAACCTAATATATTACAAATATGCATACAAACTAATACAAGTTGGCTCAGTTGGTAAGGATTTGACACGTTCTTACAAATGTCACTGTTCAATTCCTGCAACCGACGCGAGGGTTGTGTTGGCGAGTGGTCTGTAAGTACATTCGTAAGCAACCTATGATTCCTAGGGTATGTTCTGACATGCGGTGGTGATCGGAGTTGAACCCACCCAAACTTTTACTTTTCAAAAAATAAATAAATATGCACACAATATAATCGATGTAGAATTTTTAACGACTATAAATAGCTTTCCATTTTCCTAAGAATGACAAGGAAACTCACAATATGGAGACTGAAAAGAGGCAGCCTTACATAGCTCATGTGTTGGCCGTTTCTTATCCAAGCCAAGGCCACATAAACCCTATGCTTCAGTTTTGCAAACGTTTAGTATCCAAAAATCTCAAAACAACCTTAGCAATCACAAACTTCATTTCAAATTCCACGAAATTTTCAAAATCAAACACTGTCCAAATCGACACAATCTCAGATGGATTCGACGAAGGAGGTTACATCCAAGCAAAAGATGTTAATGATTATCTAAAAAACCTCGAAATCGCGGGCCGAGAAACTCTTGCTGGGCTTATAAAGAAACATGAAACCTTAGGCCAACCTATTAATTGTGTTCTATATGATGCTTTCATGCCTTGGGCATTGGATGTGGCTAAGGATTTTGGTTTGTTTTCAGCCACTTTTTTCACTCAGCCTTGTTCAGTGAATTTTGTGTACTATTATATATATAATGGGCTTTTGAAAGTTCCGGGTTTGGAGTATCCGGTAGTGATTCCCGGGTTGCCTTTACTTGATCGTCTGGATATGCCATCTTTTGTTGCTGTTGTGGGATCGTATCCGCCTTACTTTGAGTTGGTTTTGAATCAGTTTTTGAAAGCCGAGAAAGCTGATTTTGTTCTTGTTAACTCTTTCTACAAATTGGAGGAACAGGTATGTTGCACACCCAAGTTGACTTTTTCTTTGACTTTTTATTTATTTTTATTTTTATTTTTATTTTAATGGTGTCTACAATATACTTTTTTTTTTTTTTTACCAAAACCCCAGTAAGGGGCTTAATTTATTGATGTATGGAAAGGAAATTTTTTTATCTTGATAGGCAACTAAGTTTATAAGTTACATCCAAACCAATGAGTGCAGTACACGTGGGAAAGATAATTGATATAAGTTAAATTCTCTTTCCTACGTGTATTGTATTGATTGTATTGGATGTAAGTTTTAAACTTAATAACCTATCAAGATAAAAGTAATCGTATGGAAAGGACCTTTGTCCAATACAAGTATATGAAAAAGACAGTAACCTTGAAAAGAATAAAACACCCTAACTCCAAATTATTTTCAGACTTAAAGCAATTTTTCTTTAAATTTTCCCTTTAGTATTTTGTAAAAAGAGTTAATAACTATTTATATCACTCAACTATTTACGAATTTCTCTTTATAGTACTAAACTATTTTTTTTATCTAAATATATCACTCAACTATTTACGTTTATCAAAAAATATACAACCACCCATTTTTTGGGTGTTTTCAGCATAGCGATGTCACGTGAGTTCTTGAACATGAACAACGATCGAAAAGGAAAAGAAATCTTGAAAGCGTCGGGCGATAACTACTTAATTTGTTGTTGCAAGGGCAAACGAGTCTATCAAATTAAGCAGTTATGGCCCGACGTTTCTAATATTTCTTTTCCTTTTCGCCTTGGTTCATGTTCAAGCAACTCACGTGACATCGCTGCTGAAAACACCCAAAAAATGAGTGGTTATATTTTTTGATAAACGTAAATAGTTGAGTGACATATTTAGATAAACGTAAATAGTTGAGTACTATAAAGAGAAATTCGTAAATAGTTTAGTGCTATAAATAGCTAGTAACTCTTTGTAAAAAACATTTCTATAGATTTTCTTCTCTTAAATTCAATATTTTAGTTTCATCCATAAAAAAAAATGAAAAGGAATTTGGGTTGAGAATATCCACAAAAAGGAAAAGAAAAATGAAAAATGAGTGTTAGTTAAGTCTGCAGTCTATACTATCATACGAGTTGTATTATGAAAATAAACTTATTGGATATGATAAAATGATTCCCAGACTTAACTGTATAGAAAATTGTCACAGAAGTATTGAGAATACTCCCTTCATCCAAATTTATCCGTGTATTTTCACAAATGTAAGGATATTAAAGTTTTGATTATTTTGATGGTAAAATATAAACAAAAGTTCAAAATACTCATTATTAATTTTATTAATCTAATTTGAGATTTTTATTTTTATTTCTCCTTCCTCTTACACATCATCCCGTTACTCCACCGTTTCAAATTATCTGTCAACTTTTTGTTTTGCATGAGAATTGATGTTTCATCAAATTCTATAGCAAAATATGGTAAAATGTCAAACATTACCCTATTTAATTTTACTCACAATTTAATTTTACCTTCTTTTCTCTCTTTATTTATCTCTCTCCAACATTTAATATACGGGGTAAATTTAAAAAAAATCATTATTAATAAATCATTTTATTTAGAAAGTAAACATTTAATATCATATATCTTTTTTGAAAGACAATAAAAAATAGAATATAGTATATCTTTTTTGAAAGACAATAAAAAAACTAGAAAAACTCTATCGAACGTCACTTATCCATTATAGAAAATATTGAATATAGTACGTAATTATTATTTTTTCAATACGACAAAAATAAAAAAACAAAAACAAAAACTTCTCTTCCACAAGTTCAATTTACTTGCTAACCTAGTAATTTCCATGATCTACACTACATATGCCCACAATTGACAAGGATTGATTTGTCATTTTATTTGTTGCGACAGGTAGTGGACACAATGTCAAAAGTCTTCCCACACTTAACAATTGGTCCAACCCTCCCATCTTTCTACTTAGACAATAGAGTAGAAAACGACAGAGATTATGGTCTTAATCTTTTTGATGATTCAGATGCATCTACAATCACATATTGGCTGAAAAATAAACCAAAAGGTTCTATAGTTTATGTATCATTTGGCAGCATGGCTTCTTTGGAAGAAAAACAAATGCATGAACTTGCATGGGGTTTGAAACAAAGCAATTTCCAATTCTTGTGGGTGATAAGGTCTTCTAATGAGGAATCAAAGCTCCCTAGAGATTTTCTACAACACATTTCTCTAAAGGGTATTTTAGTAAAATGGAGTAGTCAGCTTGAGGTTCTTTCAAGTGAGTCAATTGGATGTTTTTTCACACATTGTGGATGGAATTCAACAATTGAAGCATTGAGTTTAGGAGTCCCAATGGTTGGAATGCCACAATGGACTGATCAACCAATGAATGCTAAACTTATAGAGGATGTTTGGAAAGTAGGAATAAGAGTTAAAGTTGATGAGAAATTAGGCCTTGTGGGAAAAGACGAAATTGCCCTTTGTATCAAGGAAGTAATGGAAGGAGAAAAGGGGAAGGAAATGAAAAGGAATGCTCTAAGATGGAAGAATTTGGCAAAGGAGGCAGTCAATGAAGGTGGGACTTCTGATAAAAGTATTGATGAGTTTGTATCTATATTTAAGAAACATTAATTGGAAACATTTGGTTTTTGTTGGACTAAGAAAAGCTATAAATCTCAAGGAAATGAACAGTTGTGATTGTTTATTGAGAGAGAGGGAGGACTGTGATTGTTTATGTATTCATGATATATATCAAACTTATTGAATGTTTCATTATGCAATTTTATTTTTTTTTTTATTTTTTTTTGCAGTCAAGATAGGATTTAATTAGTTTTTTTAGTCAAAGTAAATTAGAGTAATTAGCTCAGTACTTTTAACTTATAATAATAAGTTTCGAGTTCGACATTATCTACCAAATTAATAAAAAGTAAAAAATATAGTTATTTTTTAAAGGGTTCTCATTATAGTTGTGAAAAATAAAGAAAAAAAATAAAGACATTGCTAGGGAGCTAAAATTTAGCCAATTAATTGGCTAAATTGGTGGCAAAATTGTAAATAGTTGGGTGAATCCCTTATACCAACAGTGATGAATAGTATTTAATTTGAATTTTTAGCCAATTTTACTTAGCCGTTAAGCTTTTTCCATAAAATAATACTCCCCCATCATCTCAATTGAATGACCACATTTGACTTGCCACAGAATTAAAAAGAGTAGTTTGACCATTGTTAAGTTACCATAATATCCGTAACTATAGGAGAACATGTCAGTGTGTTAATAATGTCGTAGGAGCATAAGCATATGTTGTACTTTATTTTTCGAGGCATCTTATTTGAATAGTAGATTTTGCTTTTTAAACATCAAACAGATCAAAAGAATAGCATATGGGTAATCTCACACAGCAACAATAGCATTATCAGTAATAAAAACATGGCAGTACACTTATTTTCGCCTCTCCATTGTTCATAAAAGTTACTCAACAATGGAGACGAAGCAACTTTTCTTCCAATTTCCCCTTCTTCTCCTCATCTTCCTCGCCGCCTCCCCGGCATTTTCTCCGCAGACACCCGCCCCAGCTCCGGGACCACCCGGTCCAACAAACATCACAGCAATCCTAGAAAAAGCCGGGCATTTCAACACATTAATTCGCCTTCTGAAAAGTACCCAAAATGCTGATCGGACAGGGACGAAGATCGGGGCGCGGGGCAGTCGCCCCGAGATTATATGTAGTTCATTATGAATGTTTCATTATGCATTTTTTATTTTTTTTTTGCCGTTTTTATATTAGTTCGACATACTGTTGCAGTTTCTCTCCCGAGATTTTTAAAATACTACTAGATATAGTAAATTTTATATGTAGTTCGGAATATTTTATCAGTTTCGCCCCCAAGAATTTTTTTTTTTGCCGTTTTTATATTTAGTTCGACATACTATTGCAGTTTCGTCCCCCAAAGTCAAATTCCTGGCTTCGTTCCTGTGATCGGATCAATGATCAACTTAACAATTCCAGGGGAGGATTAACCGTATTCGCCCCGAGTGATTCTGCATTTTCCAGTATGAAAAACATTACTCTGAACACTCTTTCTAGTCAACAACAAGCTGAAATAGTCCAATTCCATACCCTTCCTACCTATTTCTCTTTATCTCAATTCGAAACCGCAAGTGATCCATTACGTACACAAGCTAGGTGGCTAATTATGGTCAATTTCCATTGAATGTAACAGCAACTGGAATTTCAGTGAATTTAACAACAGGATTTATGTTCTTGATATGATTTATCCGCTGAAGGAGACGTTTCTTTTTCCATAACATCTAAATCCTCAAAAAATAACTCGTGCAAAAACATAAAGTGACATTAATGTAGTTCTTATCTAGCCACGTCATTTTGATATTATGAGGGTACAAATAGCCTTCTCACCAATGAAAATAAAAAAGATTTGAAATAAAATTCAATTGGAACCAAATATTCAAATCGATTAAGTGGCATAGGCGCAACATATCTAATCAAATCAAACAAATTTCACCAACCTAGTCACTTCAAAAATTGAATAAATCGAAAATATATAAAATATAAAAATGAATCATAAAAATCCTAAAATTTTGAGCAGAGAGGATTAGAATAAAGCTTCAAGACTTTTCTTTTTCCTTTTATTTATTTATTTTTTATTTCTACACTTTGTATGACAGATAAGAAAATGATCACAAACTCATAAACTAAAAAGAATGAACATAATACATTTACTAAGTAGTTCTAGACAAATATTCTGATCGGAATCACGGTCGTCGGAGGTTATCACATCCTCGTCTAATGTCCAAACGTATCCGCGAATGTGTACCATATCTCTCTGTAATCTCCTCTATGTATCTTATTTCAGTATAATATGGGTGAGATGACCATTCCGGTGGAGTCCATTCTGTCTCATCCAAGGGATGTACTCTAAAAGAAAGTTCAGAATTTTGTTTGGACACATGTGCTGTGAGAGATTCTTAGTTACAAATGATTCTTTGAAGGGCCTGATTTTGGAGAGGAATGAGAGATGTGGTGCTCTGGTGTTTTTGGTTATTCATTGTGATGGAAGAAATTGGGAATACTGGAGGTGGTTTGGTCACCTCCATGTGTCTATTTTCCCCCTAAATTCAATAAACTTCTATGATTAAAAAAAAATATATATAGACTACAAATTCCATCATATATAGGAAAATGCCCCATAGATGGACTAATTAGAATACAGCTTAACCGAATTCTGCACGTGAAAAATACAAGGGAGACGACTTTCCTCACTAGTAGAAGTCGGTTTTATTATTTGAACATCCACAAATTGTAGCCAGGCGAGTAAAACTACATTGTTATCCACTGAAGTGCATCAAGCACCTTTTGGCAGGGGTTCTATTAAAAGTCTAGTACACCCTAGCCCACTATAATTAATACCGATAACTTAATAATTAAATTTCGCACTATGAAATTGTAGTAAATAGGTATAATGGCGTAAACGAGAGTTTGGATATTCTATTACAATATTACAAGAGCCATAGAAAGAAGAGGGATACTAAGGAAAAAGCTGCAATGTGCTAGACTTTTAAAATCTGAGATAGAAGATTTTAAAACATAGGTGGAAATTTGATCCCCTGCCTAAATATACTAGTACGTTGATATTTTATGGTTTGAGATAATTTGCCTAACTTTCTATCTTATTCGCTTCAAAAAAATTAAAAAGTTAATATGTTGAGCCAATTTTTTCACATGGGGATAGGATCAACAAGTATTAAGGTCACCATTTCCTTCATCTTCTTTGTGGAATGTGAATACAGATCTTTATCTTGGTATAACAGATGAATCATTCTTGCTAAGTTAACAATTTTCTCAAGGATTGTCATTGGTACCGTAGTTGGGTAAAGGCACTCACTACTTATGTCTTTCCATGCATTTTCCACTTGTATTCTAATCTCTGTGACTGGCTCTTCTTCTGAAACTCCGTATTGATTCATATAACATTCCAAGCATAGGCTACATGTCCTCTTTGTTGCTCAAACTGAAATAAAACACTTATCAAAACTAAGGTATCATCCCATTCCACACCAGAGGTCATAATATAAGTCGTTTAAGCCATGTAGCGAAAATTAATAAAGCAAAAAATAAGGTTTTTTTTAATCAAAATGTAAATATTACTCTCTTAAATAGAATTAGTGGCATAAAAGAGTTCTATAATTAAGAGAGTATTATTGATATTTTGACTAACAAACTACCTTGTTTTTTTTACTTAATTTTCGCTACATGTCCTAAACAACATATATTATGGAATGGAGGTAGTATATCTTTTGGTTCCTTTTTAATACTTTAGGTAGACTTTTATAGTTTATCTTGTATAGTTTATGATTCATACAAAGGATCCACAGTGATAACACTGGCATTTTAAAGACGGTAAAAAAAGTTGAAATTATTAATTACCTCATGGCCCCATGTCGTCCATCAATCGGGCAATTAAGGATGCTGCCCTAACATTAAGTGGTTCATTCGTCACCCAATCAAGGTTTTCCTTCGTTGCTAATTTCCCCATACCGATTATTGCAGTTGTTGATACCGACATATATCCTATTGACGCAACTGCAGTTTCCATGTATTCACCAAATTGTGGAACATAGCCATTGCTAAACCATTTTGCCTCTTCATAATAATGCCTTGCTTGTTTCTTAAACTGAAAAAAAAAGGAAACGTTATTTTAAAGGTTTTTTAAATAGAAATGTACATGGCACTAAATAGTCCGGTTCTGGTAAGGGAAACTATACTATCAGCATCGTGCTGAACTAATATTGACTGTCGTTTCGTTTGAATCAACGACAAAAATATCTATTTAGAAACACTTAAGGGATTGATTGTTCTTTAACAAATTCAACATGGTATTGGCAGAATACCTGAATAAATATATACTCTAGGCATTGTTTGGTTTGCAAAGGGGTATGGTAAAGGGGGGTGGAGAGGGTGATTTGTACTCTAATTAAAAAATCATAAATTAATTTCATATGTTATATTTACAATCTTACATCTTCTTTTATATAAGTAACAAGACGTTTTTTTTTCCTTCCTTGTCAAGCTCTGCTTCCATTTCGTAGTAGATATCCAGTAGCGCCTCATACCAATGTTTCATGCTTGATGGCAGTCCATTTAAGGCTTTACTATTTGTCTTGTTCATCAAAGACCCAGAATTCCAATTAAATGGTATATATGTTAATCAACTCCATGTTGGGGTTGCCAATAAATTCACAAAATATAGAGAGTAATAGAAATAAAAACAACAACCAAGAACATTAAAAGTTAACACAATTTAATCTCTTAATAAACCTACATTTACAATTCTTTGAGAAAAAACTCCACTAAGTAATTCGTACGACCAAATTATCCCCTAACTGTACTTTTTGGGACAAAATAAGGATTAAAAACCCTTACACAACCCATCTCACCGTCTAGAAAGTCCTAATTTATAAGGAGTTCCTCCTAATTATTTCTCAAACAAATCTTCATTCTTTTAATTTCCCAAATTATAACTGAAAGAGAATAGGAAAATATATTCCTATTGGGATTTTAGAGAAGTAATATTCACAACAGCCCATAATTAACGGGGAAGATACATGGAACTTGGAAAAATTATGTTATGGATCTCTCCTCACACATATTGTTTTACTCACACGTAGATTTTGTGGTTTATAATTTACCGTTAAAAATATATTATTGTGTTAGTTACGTTTACCTCCCTTAAAGTTTTTCCAAACTCCAAGTAGCCCCTCGAGGTTCATACAAACTACATTATTCACCTTTGACTGAAGATACTAGTCCCTATCTGCTCAAACTGTTAAAAAGCTAACGGACATTTCTATCTTTAAAATTCTTAGTGCCTAAAATTACCCTAAACTAATTAGTTACTCTTTGCTTAATTATCTAATGACCTTTTATTCTCATAACACGTTAAACCAATTTGAGGGATTTAAGAAAATTCTTCAAACTAACTAAACCCTAATCTTAATTTGGCCAACAATCTGCAACATGATTACATAAAAACAAAACAAAACTCAAGACCTCTAACCCTAAATAATTAGAAAAATTCCATGTCTCGATCTCGATATGTAACGACATGTAGAACTGTGAATCCTAAAGTCCTTATAATAGGGTCATGACAAAACTATTCTTAAAATTTGGATGAAAGGATACCAAACAATAGCATCTGTGAAAAAGTGAGTTAATCAATTGTTCCATATGCGTCATACGTATCCTCCAGAATAGTAATTATGATACCTACTTTAAAGAGAAACTTCCTAGCAAGACGATATTTGGGCTCGGAGTAAACTCCCACAACCCAAAAATACGTTTCGACCAACCTATCTCTTGCATAAGGAAACCTTGTTTCAGCCTCCAAGTTCTTCCACCACCTGAAATCAAGAAGACAAGTTTAAATTTTCAATAATTTTACACGAGAAACTTATTTTATATTTCAAAGATTCTATAGAATAATTGTTTTTCTTAGAGTAAAATTCTAAAATTCTATTTCAATGTTTTCTTGCTACCCATGTGCCCGTAGGTTCTATATGCGTAACACCCACAAATCATGACCGGCTACTTGGCAACTAATTTCAGTGTTTGTGTCAAAATGAATATATTTAATCCACAATGAGTAATTAATTAGGTTCATACTTATATGTCATTTAGTAACTTCATACATTTCAAACGTGGACAAGTATCATAATTCTATTTATGAACTTACTATGTCAACTCGCAAAGCTCCTTCTGATGCATTTGCTGCAACATGTTGAAGTTCAATTTAGCAAACCTCAGTAGCAATTGACTGTGCAATTTATCTTTTCCATAGGTAGGAATGTATCTTCTTGCAGCAACCCATGGAACCATTTTTCAAATCGGTAGCTTTAGGGTTTGAAGGAGAGCTTCTGTTTCTTTAGCATCATTTATTGTGGGTAGAAACGATTCCAGATGAGAGGTAGTAAATGTAAGGGCTTCCTCCAATATATTCTCTCCATGCACTCTGTAATGTGCTGCCTCATACAAACTAAGGAGTCCCCTTAGGTTGCTGCCAAGAGATTTCATGAAGTTTCCTTCATGGTCCTTGAATTTTCTAAAAATGCCTGATTTAGAGTGGGGGAAACAAAGAAATATAAATGTTCTGATGTGATGTGATCACAACTTACTTTTTTCAAAGGGGCATACATCTACTCTCAGCACACATGTTAATATAAATTAAGTTACACTATATATTAATTTAAGTTTTCTATTTCCTTAGTCTTCTCCCATTTCTATTTTCTATTAAGATTTTTTATTTTTGATATTTTTAAACCACCATGTATAGCATACTTTATGTGAAATAACATGTGTGTCGAGGACACGTTAGAAAAACTCTTTTACTAAACGTCAAGACATGGCGAAGGGGAGGTGGAACGGTCTGTTGGTCTCGGTTCACGCCAACTTGAATATTTACGTGTAGGTTCGGAAGATACTGTGATTGAGGACAAATTAACCAATCCATTCTCCATTTTTTTCCTAGAGATGGGAATGGAGCTTCGGTACTCACCTTGGGAGACTGGGTATCCATGCTGCCTCAGCAAGCGAAAACGAAGAGCAACAATGTGAAGATCATTATCTTCTTCGTCTACAACATCGTTACATATTTCTGTTAATAATTCTTCGATCTCTTTTTCAAAATTATAAGCCAAACCTAAACGTTGAATGGCATCAATCAAATCTAGCTTTGAACAATTGTTGTCATAAGTTGTGATCAGAATATTTCGTACTTCTTCTTTGAGTCGTTCATGTTCAGCTTCATCTATTTGGCTATCGATTTCCTGTGCAGAAATTTCATGCAATAAGAATGACAAATTTCATTACATGTTGTGAAAATTAAGGATGAAAAAATAAGACTTTCCCAATTAATTGTCATTTACATGTCTTTTATTAGGTGACAACCATTTATTCCAATTATACCTTCAAGATATTTTTGATTGGAAAAGTGAGAGAGGGAGGAAGGAAGGGGTATTATTGGAATTGTGGTGGAAAACGGCATATATTGAGGAATGGAGAGGGTACTTTATTAGTTAAAATACAAATATTATTATCTTAAATATAACATGTATACCACTAATTTTATTTAAGAGAGTAATATTGATATTTTGATTAAAAAATCATCTTGATTTTTACTTTCTTAATTTCGCAAAGAACGTCTTATATTAAGGAATGGAGGTAGTAAAAAATTAGAATTAATTTATCAAAGCAAACCATTGAAGATATTTTACGTTCTATCTGATGAATAGGCAAGGAAAAAATCACCCCATATTGTCGGATGGTAATTTGCTGTTCGACGTCTAACTTCCTCAATTGTATGTTGGCATTTGGAAGAACTTGCAAGAATATTCATGTTTTCTAGATGTTTTGTGTGTCTGTATAAAGTATAACTAATCCAATCGGCTATTTATAGAGGGAAATGTTTCTCCCATAACCATTCTAATAGGTCATTTTCATTGATGGAATGCAATTGAAAGCCACAATAGGAGTCAAAGAAGGCTAATAATAGTAGGCCTAATCTTATTTTTTGAGAAAACTACTATATATATCAACTATTTATACTTTTCTATAAATAGCTATAACAAAAAAATATATTATTGTTGGCTCAAACTATTTACTGGTCTGCTGTTTGTGTCAAATTAAGGAATCATGACACTTTTCAGGCAAAAGACAGCACGTGCATAGCACATGCCATTGGACTTGAGGGTATAATTGTCCTCAAAAAAATCATATTTAAAATATAGAGAAAACTGTTATATATATATACATCAACTATTTCTATAAATAGGTTCAACAAAAATATATAGCATTTTTAGCTCAAACTATTTACGGGTCTGTTGCTTGTATCAAATTAAGGAATCAGGACACTTTTCATGCCAAAGACAGCACATGTATAGCACATGTTATATCTCCAAATCTACTATTGCACTGAATTCACAATTCACAAATTACCAAATTGACAATTTCACAAGTTCACTAATACCCTAAAATCACAAATGCTCTAAGTGTAAATTCACACAATCACAACTTCACAATTGCCAAATTCACAATTCTACATGCATAAATTCACAAATTACCAAATTCACAAAAACCCTAAATTCATAATTGCCCTAATTTGACAAATACCCAAAATTCACAAATAATTCACAATATCAACAAATTACTTTGATTTCGTAAACATAATTAGTATGTTTATAGTTAAATTCAACACATAATTTTATATTTCCCAAAAAAATTCAAATTCAAATTTGTTTTTTACCTCACAAATTGAGAGATGAAAGAGAAAGCAAGGTGTTGCTAAAAGCAGCGGTGGTGGCTAGCGGCGTGAGGCGAAAGAAGGGAGGGCAAATAATCCTGCGCTTCGATTCATCCCCAGTCCTGTCCCCAGCCCAATCACAATCCACCCTATGTATATATAATTGGAAAAATTATTTATATAGTAAATTTTGATTGGCTGGGACAGGGATGGGGACAGGAATTGGGGACAGAGGATTTTCACCCGGGAGGGAGTGGGGGCTGTTTTTTTTTTTTTCCTTTGGGAGTTTTGGGTTCGCGAGAAGGGAAGGGGAAGAGGAAAAGGGGATTTATTTTTGGAACATGGGGACGGAAGTCCCACTTCCACTTCCGTCCTGGGCAAAAATGTTGTCCCATTTTTTTTGGCTGCCATGTTTTGTCATTTCTGTTAAATCAGTGCCAGTCTAATGCAAACCCCATATTTATATGAGGGTCTATTGGAGGTTGTTGTTTAGAATTACCTAGGAAGTGCCTAATTAGTGATTGATTAATTAGGACATGTACCTAATTAGTTTCTACCTAATTTATGTTAGTTACCTATAAATTGTGTAGTACGGTGTAATTGGCAGTTAACTAATGTTGTGTACTAATCTTTATTTTGCAAGAATGAAATTTATATTTTCCTTTCAAATCGTTTATGCTATCAGAGCAGTCGTAAAAAAAAAACGATCTTAGATTAGAAAAACTAGCCCTCATATAACTTAGAAAACATTGACAATTGATCATCTCCATTGAAGTGAACTCTTTCTGTCTTTTATTAAATTCCAAAATCATCAATTTTTATCTTCTAGACCAATATGTCGAAGACAAACAGTGTCATTGACACCATCGCACGAGCTACCCAAGACCAGCGCAAGACGCAATCTATTCGGTGCAGTAAACAACTACAACCTCTTTGAGCAGAGTGCAATTAAAGGTATTAACTCTAGAAATAGCCGGAGTACTCCAAGAAAATAAGGTTGCAGCATTCCACACCACTGGTAAAAACGTCGTCTTCTATTCTTTCTCGTGGATACTTGATAGTGGTGCCTCTCATCATATTACTTGCGAGAAAAATAAATTGGAAAACTTGCAAAATCTGATAATTTGTATTAGCATGAGTTTGTCTGATAGGAAACGTATTTGGGCACAATTCTCGTGCAATTTGATTCCTATCTCTTAATTAAAAAGGGATTTATAATTGTGTCGTGCATGACCTAATACAGAAGATTGTTGTGAATGCGTGGGCGATTGCCAGAGACACCAAGTTCGATTGAAGCTAAAAATTCAACCCCGGAAGATTTCTGGACTCTGATGTCGGTTGTAGAGGAAATGATTTTGAATATATCTAGTTTGGTGCTGGAAGAAGAATTTGCCCCGGTATATCATATGCTATGCCTAACATTCTGTTTCCATTTGGCCAGTTGTTATTCCATTTTGATTGGAAACGTCTTGGTGAATTGCAACTCGAGGATTTGGACATGACCGAAAGCATGGGTATAACAGTTTGGACAAAAAATGATCTAAATTTGATTCCGGTACTTAATCAGCATTCTTATTTGAAAAGAATGGTCTAGATGAAATTGTTTTGTATGCTAATGTTTACTGTCTGTGTTTCATAATAACCAGTCTGTTGATATCGCGAATGGATTGTGGTCTTCTCTAATAACCCCTACCACGTTGGTGGTTTTTCATTTGTTTTTTCAAATAATCTATGGCGCGCATCACACGTAGTGTCTGTTTTCCACATTTACTAGTTCTATCCAATTACTTTTTAACATATGTTATGCAATTCTATGCTGAAAAGATACTCGAGGTTTTAAAAAAATTACAAACCGACTTCAAAGCGTTTAATAACAGTTAACTTTCCATTATGTAACTTGTTATACACAGCTGAGAAATCATTTCAACAAGATTAACCGACGCATCTTTGTTATGGAACTGTTGAAACAACATTTTAAACACTTTTTTAGGAGACAAATATTGATATTATTTTCCCCAAACGATGAAAACCTATTGTACAAACTTCTACATAAAGTTTGGCTTCTTAATAAATTTCCCTTATTTACAAGATGCAGACTACAGATTATATCATATACATGAAAATGCATCGCAGATAGACTAATTAGAATACAACTCAACAGAATTCTGCACGTGGAAATACAAGGGAGACGACTTTACTCAAATTATAATTATTGATATAACTTAATAACTAAATTTCGCACTATGAAATTGTAGTGAATAATGAGAGTTTGGATCTTCTATTACATTATTATATGTCTTGTTACTTATCTTTTCATAAAATTTAAATAGAAGATTATAAGACAGGTGAAAATTTGATCCCCATGCCTAAATACACCAGTACAGTGATATTTTTACGATTTGGGATAATTTGTCTAACTTTCTATCTTATTCGTTGCGCCAATTTCTTCACATGGGGATATGATAAACAAGTATTAAGGTCACCATTTCCTTCATCTCCTTTGTGGAATGTGAATACAAATATTTATCTCCATATAACAAATGAATCATTATTGCTAAGTTAACAATTTTCTCAAGGATTGTCATTGGTACCGCAGTTGGGTAAAGGCACTCACTACTTACGTCTTTCCATGCATTTTCCACTTGTATTTCCATCTCCACGACTGCCTCTTCTTCCGAAACTCCGTATTGATTCATATAACATTCCGCAGCAGAGGCTATATGTCCCCTTTGTTGCTCAAACTGAAAGAAAACACTTATCAAAACTAAGGTATCATCCCATTCCACACCAGAGGTCATAATATAAGTCGTTTAAGGCAGGTAGTGAAAATTAATAAAATGGAGGTAGTATATCTTTTGGTTCCTTTGTAATACTTTATGTAGACTTTTATAGTTTATCTTGTATAGTTTATGAATCATACAAAGGATCCATAGTGACAAATCTGACATTTAAAGACGGTAAAAAAAAGTTGAATTTATTAATTACCTCATGGCCACCCATGTCGTCCATCAATCGGGCAATTAAGGATGCTGCCCTAACAATAAGTGGTTCATTCGTCACCCAATCAAGGATTTCCTTCGTTGCTAATTCCCCCATACCGATTATTACAGCTGTTGATAGCAACATATGTCCTATTGACGCAACTGCAGTTTTCAAGTATTCACCAAATTGTGGAACATAACCATTGCTATACCATTTTGCCTCTTCATAATAAAGCCTTACTTGTTTCTTAAATTGAAAAGAAAAGGTTATTGCAAAGGTTTTTTAAATAGAAATGTACATGGGACTAAATAGTCCGGTTCACGTAAGGAAAACTATACTATTAGCACTGTGCGTTTGATTCGACGACAAAAATATGTATTTCGAAACAATTAAGCGGTTGGTTGTTCTTTAACAAATTCAGCATGGTACTGGCAGAATACATGAATGAATAAATATATACTCGAGGCATTGTTTGGTTTGCAAAGGGGTTTGGTAAAGGGGATGGAGAGCTTGTTTTGTACTCTAATTAAAAAACATAAATTAATTTCATATGTGATTTTACAATCTTACGTCTTCTTTTATATAGGTATCAATATGTTCTTTTCCTTCCTTGCCTAGCTCTACTTCCATTTCAGAGTAGATATCCTATAGCACCCCATACCAATGTTTCATGCTTGATGGCAGCCCATCTAAGGCTTTATTATTTGTCCTGTTAATCAAAGACCCATAATTCCAATTAAATGATATGTTAATCAACTCCATGTTGGGGTTGCCAATAAATTCACAAAATATAGAATGTAAAAGAAATAAAAATAACAATCAAGAATATAAAAAGTTAACGCGGCTTAATCTCTTAATAAACCTACAATTACAATTCATTGAGGAAAAACTCCACTAAGTAATTCGTACGACAAAAAAGCTAAAGGACATTTCTATCTTTAAAATTCCTAGTGCCCAAAATACCCTAAACTAATTATTATTATTATTTTTTTTTTTTTTTTTGCTTAATTATCTAAAGACATTTTATTCTCAAAACACATTAAAACAAATTTGAGGGATTTAAGAAAATTCTTCAAACTAACTAAACCCTAATCTTAATTTGGCCAACAATCTGCAACATGATTACATAAAAACAAAACAAAAACTCAACCCTCTAACCCTAAATAATTAGAAAAAATCCCTGTCTCGATCACAATATGTAACGAGATGTAGAACTGTGAATCCTAAAGTCCTTAGAATAGGTTCATTACAAAACTATTCTTAGAATTTGGATGAAATGATACCTAACAATAGCATCCGTGAAGAGAGTGAGTTCATCAATCACTACAAGAAAACAGTTAAATAGCGACGGAATTTAGCGACCGAAATTTTCGGTCATCTATAATAACGACGTACTCCCGACCGAAAACACGTCGGTAGTTATACCGTCGCTAATCCGTCGGCCACAACAGCCCCGTTGACCAATTTGAAACGCCATCATTTTGTTCAGTCTTAACGACCGAATACAGACGGATATTAACGACCGTTTACCAACGGAATAAATAACGACCTAATACCGACGACATGTAGCGACCGAAAACATATTGGTCGTTATACCGTCGGCCTTCCGTCGGCCACATCTGTCACGTTGACCAAATTGAAACGCCATCGTTTTGTTCACCCATAACCACCGAATACCGACGGAAAGTAACGAATGAGTACTGACGGAATATATAACAGTGTTTATTTGTTAGTTAACGACGAAATAACGACTGATAATAGAGACCGAATTTGCCTTGACCGTCGCTATTCGGTCACTATATTGTCGGTCGTTACAGTACATACAACAACGTCGTTTTGCTTGTCTCTGTCAAACAAATCCCTAATTATTCAAAAAAATCCCTAATTATTCAATCCTCCTCTCTCCCCCGCGAAACACTCTCCACCTCCCTTTTTCTCTCCAACCGAATACCACCCCTACTACCTCCACCTCCGATCAACTACTCCTCCCTCGACGCTTCGATTTTCTCTCCTCCTAAGTCTCCTTCCCCCGCGAAACCCCACCGCCATTCTGCCCCTCCATCTTCAGCCACCGCCACAGCCATCACCTCCCCACCGCCATTCTGCCCCTCCGTCTTCTGCCACAGCCACCACCTCCCCACTGCCATTCCACCGTTCAAAGAGCAAGTATAATCTATTTTCAATTTTCAATTTTCATTTTCAAATTTTTTTCCTGAAATTAATCTGTTTTGTAAATTAACAATGCAGGCAACCCCCAAATTCCAACTCGGAGTTAAGACCCCCAAATTAACTTCTTCAACTCCCCGACAATCCACTAGAAGGTATTCTTAATTTTTCAACTCTCACATTAGAAACTTTTGTTCGACATTTAAAGAAATATTTGTTTGTTACTTGTTACATGTTCCAAATTCCTAATTTGTTTAGTTTAGATTTCACAGCACTAACCAAGCTATTTGTGGACCTAGACCAACACTATAAGAGCACTAGCCAAAAAAAAAAAGACCAAGTATATGTATTTGAATTGATTTTTTATTTAAGAATCTCTGTGTCTCAGGAAAAAAAAAAGGTTATTTGTTAAAAGAGTTGCGGGATAAGTTGAAAAATTTAATATTGGGGAATATGCGGAATTGATGCACAAATAGACTAGAAAAGCATATATCCTTCGAGACACTGCTTTCTAACAGAAATTACCTTCCCAATCTTGATCATCTGCATGCTCTTGTCAATAATGCAGGGCAGCCCATGTGCAGGATAGTGTGGTTCCAAATTTCTGGTTTTCAGATTTAAAAAAATGATTGATTTTAAGGATGTGGGTGGGGTGGGGTGGGGTGGTTTATGCTTAAGTCATCATTATCTAAGTTGCTCTCATTTTTAGCCAATTAAATCTAATTTGTTTAGACGCTAATCATTTCCGTTACTCTAAGTTTCACCTTAACTTTCGAAATAAAAGTACAATAGAAAAATTGCGTTTTAGAAAATGTTGGGAGCCGTTATTGCCCCACGTAGTGATGAAGATAGGGGCGGGTGAGGGTAGTCGGTTAAAATTGCCCCACAACTCGGTGATATAACTCGACTAAAGAACGCCGTAGAACTTGAAATTACCACATTCTTCCATGTGGAAATTGGTGCACCAAACAAATACTAGATGATTAGAGGATCCATAACCCGCAAGTATTGATATCCCTCAGCAGGGCATGGTAAGCCTATAATGGATAAAAATTGGCAAAAAAATAAACAGAAAATACATAATGAAGCATATAGTTTTTGTTACTTGGGATCGAACTTTAAGTTGTAGGGATTGTTGTAGTTATCTCTGTTTTTTGCTTCTAATCCGCTTAATTTATAATTCAGAGATGCCTCCAAAGAAAGCTATACGAGCGTGCTTGCCATTTAGTCAGACTCCAATGTCTTCTACGCCCCCTACCTCCCAGACACGTTCATCATCCGATTCGTAGTCGACAGCTGCATCTGCCCCTGTGCTCGGTATGACACATCCGACAGAGTCTGATGGTGAGCACGTCTCTCGGGATTCTCCTGCGGCAGTCGACTGCTGCATCTTCCCCTATGCTCGGTATGACACATTCTAATAGGTCATTTTCATTGATGGAATGCAATTGAAAGGGCAAAAAAATCATGTCTCTCCGTGTATATTCGGGGTTTGGATTGTAAATTTTTTTAATCAAACTAAAAGCTCAGTTTTAATTTAGTCCAAATCGAAACCAATCCAATGCATTGTTCAAATCAAAAAATCGAATTGGATTGGTCAGTTTCACTTTTTTATGAACACGCCTAAAAATGACATCGTTTTTGCAGGAATATTCTTTTTTGGGCATCAACGGATTCTATGAATTTGGAGGCAATGCTACTACTAGGGTTATCAATGCGTCCATAGACGCTTTAGAGTTTCCTTGTGATGATGAATTTTATGAAGAAGAAAATGATATGGAGTATGATGATAGTGATTGTGGTTCAAAATTCAAGTCTTCGGATGACTTGCTTTATTAGATCATAGACTTTTATTTTGATCTTTTGAAAGACTTTTATAAGTTAAGAGATATGATTTGTTGTGTTTTTTCTTCTTTTATAAGTATCTCCCCAAAAAAGAAGGAAATTCGCGTAGCAATAACAATTATATTAACAAATAGAAATCAAGGAGGGATGTAAGGTCGAAAACTCGTGAATTATAAAATAAATTGTAAAATCGTACACAAAAGTTAAAAATATATTTAATATATAAATAATAATGAGTAACCTATAAATCATATTATATAATTAAACAATAAAATATAAGGATTTTATTATCACTACGATAATAATAGTTTTAAAAAAAATCTACTGAGTTTTTATTATCACTACGACCAAAAATTGCGGAGATAAGTTCGTTTTCTTTTCTTTTGCAATAAAATATCAGGTCCCTGCTTTTAAAAGTGGGTTAAAAATTCTCTATCCGCAACTTATTTGTTCATACATGTACTATTAATAAAAAATTGACACGCGTCAATTTTTTAATTAAGAAATCTATAACCTAAAAAAATAGTGAAACCCGTAAGAAAAAAAATATATTTTTTTTGTCTACGTAATAAATTTTGAATAGTGAAAACATGTATGACATACAAGTTGGGTACAAACGATTTTTTTTGCCACAAAAGTCGGCCTCACTCCTTTAACTATGATATTAGAGAGTTAATTTCATGATTAAAACTGTATTCATTGGAAGCTAAAAGCTCTTGTCAGATTTTTTTTTGTTTTTTGTTAAAGTCAGGGACGATTCTAGGTGGCGGGGTGGCAGTCGCCCTCCGAAATTTTAAAAAATAATATTAAATATAGTAAATTTTATATGTTTGATTAAGTTCACCCCAAATTTTTTTTTGCACTTTTTATGTGTAGTTCGGCATACTATTGCAGTTTTTCGCTCTCAATAGATAATTTCTACCTTCGTCCCTGGATTAAAGTCAAAATAAAATATTTAATTCTGAACGGATAATAATAGTTTATTCAATTTGGTGATGATCCCAGAGGAGGGACCATGGCAGCACTGCCGCTGTTAGGTAGCAGATTCACTATAATGTAAAATAAATGCAATTGAAAGCTACTGAAGTGCCACAATAGTAGTCATAGTGTTGTCACTATCTCTTCTCTCTCCCATTTTTTTCTCTCTTTTCTTCCTCTTGAACCTTCCTTATTTTTTTATTTTCATGGCTAGATTCAACCTCTCTCTACTTTTAGCCACAAAAATCGATGGACTTTTTCTAATACGTTTTTTATCAAGATTTAAGACTTGGGGGCGAGATTTTTTGTTAATCTTCTTAGATCGGCTAGTTGGTGGTGGTAAGATATGGATACCCAGTTCTGTTATGGGCCATTTCTTGAGTTTTCACCTCTTTTCTAGACGATTCTTTAGTCGTTGTTAAACCCATGTTCTTCTGAATCACTGTCTATGAAAGAGGTTGAAACCAAGTGCTTGCCTCTGGGGTTCGAAAATGGCAATGAAGATGCTGCGGAGAAGACTATCTTTGGTTTGTTTGTTAATTTTTTTTTTTTTTTTGCTAAATATGTTTGTTTGTTAAATTAATAGTTTTAGTTGCTTCCCACCTCTTGGGGTGTGATTTATTTTCCCTTACCTTGTGTAATTATTTTTTCCTATCTTGTTTGTCTTTTTTCCTTTCTCAACTTCTCACTTTTGTTGTATTAGAGAAAGAATTTGGGAACTTTTCAGGTTGTAATGGCCCGCCATTTTATTATTAATGGGTAATCTTTTATTCATCAAAAAAAAAGTAGTCATAGTGTTGTCGGTATGATGAATTTGATAAAGAAGGGAATGATAGTGATGGTAATTCAAAATTCAAGTGTTCGAATGATTTGCTTTATTAAACCATATACTTATTATGTGATTTATTTTATTTTGATATTTTGAAAGACTTTTATAAGTTAAGAAATATGATTTGTTGCATTTTTTTCTTTTGAAAGACACGTGGAACAAATTTCGATCGTCATACAAATGTGCCCAGCTAAAAATTCTTAAAAAACTTGTTCTTGTCATACAAACACCGGTTGTATGTTTTGTGGTCATTCGAACACCTATTGGAATGATTCAGAAGAGGTGGTGTCCTTGTAATAGTGTTGCAATTTTAAAAAAATCCCGCTTGTCAAAATTTTCAATTGACGGATAAATTTTTTGTGTGCGGAAAAAAATATGTTCTATACTAAAACTGTGATGGAGTTGAAACAATTATTTTTAGGCAGAATGGTGGATTTAGTCCATATTCTCCATTTTTTCGCATAAATGGTCCCCATTCTTTTTTTTATTTGTATTACACTCCTCAAACATTTTACGTTTGCAGGAAGTAGTCCTTCCGTCCAATTCTGTCAAGAAGTGGTGTTACTGGGCAAAAATATAAAGCAAAAATCGAAAATAGAAAGGGTATTATTGGAACCAGCATTCCAAAGAACATATTGGGATATTTTTCATCCTTAAAAACCCGAATGTGCATTTTCTTCTCCACTTGTTCACCACCCAAAATCTGGTTCCTCCATTGAAGAAAAAGAGAAAAGCTTCAATTTTTTGCAAGAACCCTAAGAGTTTTGGTGGTTATGAAGTGGAGTCTTCTAATAGGAGCTCCAATACGAAGGGTCAATGAGGTTTACCCATGGAAATGCCCACCCATTGTCATTGCCCAAAACCATTTCCGACCCAAATTCGCACATCTGTCTGTGCTCAACTCTTGGCAAATTTGAGCTAACAGCATCAATGATACCCTGCATAATAAGTCATAAAACACATCTATTACATCAGAAGTTTTGATTGAAAAACAAAATGAACAATTGTATTTAGAATACCTTTTGTCTATCACTCATTATACACCAATCTGCTGGATTGACCATCTCCAGGTCTAGTTTCATTTTTTTAACAAACCATTCCCATGAAGAAATGTTCTCATTTTCGGCAAAAGCATATATTATTGGATAAATACCATAGTCTACATCTACCCCTACTGCAGTCAGCAAAACACCCTTGTGAGGGCCTTTAAAAAATGTATCATCCAACCCTATAATTTTTCGGCAGCCTGCCAAATACCCCTTCTTCAAAACATCTAAACAAACATAAATTTTCTTAAAAATTCCCGTTACAAGTCCTATCTCGAATGTAGGATCATGATCATACTTCTTAAAATTGAAAACCTTGTACTTCTTTTGAACTTTTCCAATACCATCATCATATTCAGATGGTATGTAATTGTAAAACTCATCATCAGAATCTTTCTTAACTTCTTCAACATTTTTATGGCCTTCTACAGCTTGTTTGGTACTTTCAATGTCATACTAATCATCAACCATTGGTTAAATTCCTAACAACTGCCACTGCCTTTTTAGTCCTCTTTTATTGTATTGAACTGCATTTTGTTTTATGCATTTTTTCATATTGTTTAATTATATAATATGATTTATAGGTT
This sequence comes from Vinca minor, assembly GCA_026122235.1. Taxonomy (NCBI): domain Eukaryota; kingdom Viridiplantae; phylum Streptophyta; class Magnoliopsida; order Gentianales; family Apocynaceae; genus Vinca; species Vinca minor. The sequence continues at coordinate 430,142 of JAOCZM010000244.1, read as the reverse complement.
ATTCATTATTATTTATATATTAAATATATTTTAACTTTTGGGTACGATTTTACAATTTATTTTATGATTCACGAGTTTTCGACCTTACATCCCTCCTTGATTTCTATTTTTTAATATAATTGTTATTGCTACGCGAATTTCCTTCTTTTTTTTTTTTTAAACAACCTTGAGTCAGGCCTTACATCCCTCCTTCGTTTATACGTGATTGTCCTTCTTTTTTTTTTTTAATTATTGTTGCTTTGCAAGGTTAATAGACTTTTGTACCTTTGCATTAACATAGCTGCCTCATCACGTACTTTGCCTAGTCTGACTTCTCTTTCATAATACAATTCTCTCATGTAATTGTCCCTTTTTAAGTGTTGCCCGTATCAATTTTCTAATTAAATAAAATATGTTTAGAATTAAACTTGATTATGGAGCATAATTTTGCATTTTGAGTCATTTAAATTTATGATTTTACTATAAATAGACTCTTCGACATTAGAAAAAAATGAGATCCAGTAACATGATTTTTCCAGTAAATCAGATCAAGATTGGAACAAATACCTAAGTTAGCAGCTGGTTTTGGAAATCGAAATGGTTTAAATTCTTTTTTTCTTTTTCGAAATTACTTTATAAAATTTATATTCTTTTGGATTTATTGAAGTTTAAGACATAAATTTATATTCTAACCCTTTATATTCAAAAAAGATTGTTCAAGAGTTCTAGTCAATAATTTAATGGTAACCTATCATATGAAAATGACTAGTATGATCATCCCTTATAACTAACCCCTTCATCCCAAATTAAGGTCATCATTCACCGACATGAATAATAATATCATTACTTGTAATGAGTGAAAAGTTAAAATTAATATACACATCACATTTTCACGTTAAAAGAATTAATATGTAAGACATGAATAGGTAAAGAATTATAAAAATCAGATAACCACATAACATATAACTCAGATAAGGAAGACATTAAACAAGTGTAAAATCATAAAGTAACGAAATATAACAGTTAGCAGAATATATGAGCACTTAAACAACAGAAGTATCCTAGTCCATAGTCTCTACCCATCACACACCTCACATTACGTTCCTTGTTATCCAATTGTTCATTACAGATTTTAATCCCTAATGTTCGACCTGCTCTGATACCACTTCTGTCACACCCCGTCTCCAGGGCGATGACATGGCAGTGTCCCATTGGTCGATGAGACACCCAAGCCTACGATACAGAGTTACTAAAAAGGCAATTCATTATGCATTAAATCCAAAGTAAAGGTTTAACAACAGAAATCTAAATACATAACTGAAAATGAATCTACTTATTACATTATTGGAATAAGTCTAAGCGTTCTTAAAGAAATAGCTGAAAAGGAAATAAATTCTAGCAGCTACGTAGATTAGGATCACTCATCGAATGGCCCTTCCCAAGTATCATCGTCATGAACAAATTCAACATCTACATCACCTGCACAGTAAAAAGCGGATGGACTGAGCTCTGGTGCTCAGTAGGGACCCAAAACAGTAATATAGATACTAAAGAATGAACGAAATGCGAATGCAGAGAAACAGATCATGGATTTGATGCATATGCCCGCTTCCCAAAATGCCCCTATGGAAGTATATGCAAACGACTCAATCCAAGTCTCACAAGACTCAGAGATCAATGCAGGGAAGTGCAAGACAAGATGCAGACTGAGATCCGAACGTAAAGCAGTGGGACTGCACTACTGCGATTTCCAGAAAAATGAGATGCAAACTTATGCAAAATGCACTAAACAATACCCCAATCATCCCAACTCGTATGCGACCACATAGACTCCAAGCAAACAGCAATTAAAGATCCAAAACACATGTTCGACTATACTTATCAAATCTGACATCCCAGATCGGAATTCATGACATGAGCATCCCATACTACTCATGCACTACAACCAACAGTTATGTTAGACAATCGAGTATAAAACAACAATTAAGCAATTAACAACATTCTTTGCACCTAAACGATTCCATAACCGAGTGTACGACAAGCACCACGCGTTGCCCATCCGGTACACCCAATCACATACTCGTCTTAAATACTTAGAACATCGCTAAGGCTATGACACACAATCCCACCACATGAGCTTACTCGTCTAGTCACTCATACTCAGCAATAACGATAGTGGTCCCAGTTATCAACCAAACTAGGAAGGTTTAGTATCAACACGTGGGTTCGGATTTTCCCCCGAACGAAAGGGACCCTGGGTTTAAGGATCCATCCATTACATTGTATCATCATCCCCAAACCGGAGACTCCACTAAAACCACTACCAGTATCCCGATGATTTGCCCCATCAGATGCGGACCCTGAACAATACACAGCAGAAAGGTCACTTGGGACCACAGGACAGATCAGGAAGAAGGCGGACAGATCCTGCTAACTACTGTTCCTAGACGCAGCTCAATAGAGGGCGACGACTCGGTCGACCAAACCACATAGGACTAAAATCAATGACTCCAAATATGACGATCAAAGCGGTAACATTTATGCAGATTCAATATAAACCCAATTAATCCAAAATTCACAATTATCAGTTAATTATGACAATTTACATAAGGCAATAATAAGAGCGCAACAATCAATTTACAAATCGACTTATACTGAATTTAAATCATGCCCAAAATAGTTTATACAATATCGAAAGTAATAAACACAATTCGAGCAACTATTTTGTAAATAGAAAAGTTTATTCGCTTTTACTGTGCAGAAACAAATGCGAAAATTAAATAACGTAAAGGTCCCTACCGTTACGGTGATAAAACGAAGAAAATAAATCTGAAAATAAGCCTTGTAGGTGTCAAAATCTGGACAGAAATTTATATAACCCCTTTTTAATTCCTGGCAGCTTACTGCCTTGCACGATTCCCGAGAGAGGACAATTAAATGTGTTTCCTTGCTGCCAGCCGAGATAGAGGATCGCCGCCGAGAAGGGGAGCCGCCGCTCAACTTTTCTTCTTGTTTATTTTTTTCTCTTCACGATTCCCGAAATAAGATACCTGGCAGCCTACTCTTTCTTTTTGTTAATTATATTTTATTTGTTTAGCTTCCACGAAGTCCTATATGTATATGCTACTGTTTATTTTCTATTTCTTTTTCTTTTTCTTTTTCTTTTTAACCAATCCTAGTGACCCTTGGATCCCAGCGAAATGCTTTTCCTTTTTTTTTTTTTTTTTCCTATTCCAATCAATAATCTAATTAAATTAATTATCTAAGTGAATCACAATTAAGTCTCCTAATTACGATACGTGTGCGAACGGCCCTTAATAAAACGTACACATAATAAAACATGTAACATGTTATAAAAATAAATAGACACGTAATCACGTAATCGCATAAAATAAATTCCAACCAGCGTAACAAGTCGTGAAAAATTAATTACACGTCACTAACACGTAAGCAAAAAGTCACGGGTATCACAAAAACCCAATATATTTGCAACGAAATTTTATAAATGCAAACGTTTTTCGCAAAAAAAAAAAAAAATACTGTTAATCGGAACACATGTTCTCTTACCAAGAACACATGTTCTGTTAACATGAACACGTGTTTTTGTCTACTGAACACACGTTCTCTTACCAAGAACACATGTTTTTGTCTACTGAACACATTTTTTTTACAGGCAATGCTGACTAGTACATGTGTTTAGGACTCTCAAAATACAAGAACATGTGTCTAGAACACAAGAACAAGTGTTCAGAATACAAGAACATGTATTCTGAGAATAAGAACACGTTTTTAATGAGTGTGAACACCTGTTTATTTCAGAAATTGATTCGGAAAATACGAGAGCATATCTTAATCAATGTAGTTGTTAAGGAAAATCTCAAAGCACGGACCCAAAAAATTTCACCAAAAAAAACATTAAGAAAAAAGTAAAGAGATATAACATTTATTAATTAGTTATTGATCAGAACAGATGATGAACACATGTTCTCTCAATTTTTTCTAATAATACTTAAATTTGTTAACAATAATACTATACAGTGCGAAATAATTAGAGACTGTCGGATCAACCAATTTTTTCAATTTTTTACCTGAAAATTTAAAAAGCCTAATATATCTAAACGAATTGAAAGGAAATTATTTATTTCTTTCTTACAAAATTAAAGAACTATTACATGAATATTTATACATGTTACTCTACGTCATATTAGTCAACTACTAATTAATTAACACTACGCAATATTTAGACAACTACTATACATTAGGAAGAAATCAATATAGAATGTGTCATAATTAATTAAATTTGGATTAGGCATTTACCTAATTAATTGGAAATTCCTAAACAGTAACTTCCATATTCTAATACTCCCCCTGAAGTTGGAGTGTGGATATCGAGAACACCCAACTTTCTAACCAGATAATTAAATTGTCCTTGACTCAAAGCTTTGGTTAAAACTTCGGCGAGTTGTTCCTTTGTTCCCACATGACAAGGAACAAGTGTTCCGTCTTGAACTTTTTCTCGAACAAAATGACAATCGATCTCGATATGCTTAGTTCTTTCATGGAAGACTGGATTGGCTGCGATGTGTAGCGCTGACTGACTGTCATAGTACAATTTAGCGGGTCCCAAAGTGACCCCAAGAGATTTGAACAATTCCTTTAACCAAACTAGCTCACTTGTTGCATTTGTCATAGCTCTATATTATGCTTCAGTTGAAGATCGAGAGATAACTTGTTTCTTGGATCGCCAAGAAATATGAGCGTTTCCTAATTGAATAAAGTACCCCGTAACCGACCTCCTAGTTATTGGACAAACAACCCAATCAGAATCACAATAAGCCACTAGTCCTGCATTGGGATTGTTTCTAGGTAGAAAAATTCTTTTCCAGGATTACCCTTGATATGACTAACTACTCGAATTACAGCATCCCAATGTTTTTCCCTTGAATTTTGTATGAACTGGCTAAGATTATGGATTGCATAGGTGATGTTGGGCCTCGTTATGGTGAGATAAAGCAATCGCCCACTAATATCCTATATTGTCCTGAATCTCCGATCAACTTTTCACTATCATTATCGGTTGTCAACTTGAGTTGTGTTTCCATTAGTGTAGAATATGGTCGTGAACCAGATAAACCAAATTCTGTCAGAATGTCAACAACATACTTTCTTTGACACAGAAACAAGCCTTTGGGTGAATGTGCTACTTCTATTCCAAGAAGTACTTTAAAACTCCAAGATATTTGATTGTAAATTTAAAGTCCAAGTACCTTTTTACTTCTTGTCATGTTTTGAGGTCATTTCATGTGAGAATGATGTCATCAACATAAATTAGGATCACAATAAAAATATTATCTCTCCGATAGATGAATAAGATATGTTCTGTTACAGTCTGCCTAAAGCCAAATTTGGAAAGCTCTGTGGTGAGCTTACTAAACCAGTTCATTCCCGCTTGTTTCAACCCATATATAGACTTCTTGAGCTTGCAATAAAGATTTGGCCTAGTTACAAGTCTTAAACCAACTATTCACTGACCCGTACACGCTAAAAACCGCTCTAATTTCACTGACCTGTTTTACTCGGACGGTCGAACCGAAAACCTAAACGGTTTTGGAAAAACCGACCGGGTCACAAAATTTAGAATTAAGCTCTAACAGAGCATGATGGCGAAAGGCGGAGGAGGGGGCTGCTATTGCTGTTCGCTGGAGAAGGGAGGTAACGGCCACGATGGAAGAGTCGCAATGAAGAAGAAGAAGAAGAAAAAGGAAGAAAGGGCGGAGAGAAGGAGAAGAAAGAAAGAGAAGGAGAAGAGAGGAAGAGGAAGAGGAAGAGAGCGGCGGTGGTGATAAGTCGCGGTGGAAGAAGAGGAGGAGGGAGAGTCGCCAACGACGGAGAGAAGGAGCAGAGAGGAAGAGAAGGAGAAGAACGAAAGAGGAAGAGAGCGGCGGTGGCGGTGAGCCACGGCGGAAGAAGAGGAGGAGGGAGAGGCGCCAATTTCCGCAAAGAGGAGGAGAGGAAGAAGGAATTTTAGGGTTTCTTCTCTTAGGGTTGGGCTTTTTGAATCCACGATGGGCCCATAAGGGGAGAGTAGCAGCCTCATAAGAGGAGAAGGAGAACCCAAGAAAGGGAGACAAATTAAAGCGTACCCCATGCCTGGGGAGGGTATTGAACCTACGACCTCAAGGATCGTGGGCATGCCTTTGTCTCACTGGGCTAAAGGACCTTTGATCTCTTAGGGTTGGGCTTAAGAGGATATATATACTCAAGATCAAGAGTGCAATTAAAATATTAGCATATAAAATCCTATAATATAATTATATTACAAATAAGTCCTAAACTATTTACTTTGTAATTAGATCACTTTTGTATTTGTAATATGTTTAAATTTTACATTAATATTAATATCCAGGTTTATATCAACGAGATGTTTATTTAGAAAATTTTACATTAACTTTATTTTTTATTAATAAGTATATATTATATATATTTTTAATATTTATGATGTCACTGAGTTGATGAACGGATCGATAACGGTCCGACCAGTGACCCCTGACCCACTAACCTTTTCGAATCGATATCCGGTCCGAATTTCAAAACATTCATTTTTATAACTTTTCCGCAGTCGGTATCAGGCCAATAAAGGAGCCTTCCCCACGTTATTGACTCCTCAACAAACAATAATAAAGGAGGAACTCTGTAGAAATTGATATTATTATCTAAAACCGAAATTATTGAAATAAAAGAAATAAGGGATTCTCTAAGCTACTTAATTAAGTGGGTGCTACCATTGTTCAAAATTGAGAAACTCTGTAGAATTTTGACAAGATAATTTTTGGTACTTCAAAATGGTGGAAAATGGAGATGATGATAATATAAGAAATGGGAATTTAGTATTTGCTGTGAATGGGGAAAGGTTTGAGGTTCCAAGTATTGATCCTTCAACAACTTTGCTTGAATTCTTGCGCTCTAAAACTCGTTTTAAGGGTCCCAAACTTAGCTGTGGTGAAGGTATCCATCCCTCTTAATTTCCCCTCTTGTTCTCTTTTTGTATATTCAAATGGAATTATCATGTTTTTTGTTCTTGCAAAAAAGTAGTAGATTTATGGGTTTTACAACAACTTTCGCGGTTTCTTCTCTATGACTTTTACTATCTCCGTCCCAAAATATTTGTAATTTTTCTGTAATGTTTATGGTTAATTTTTCAGTCTTACTCCTAATTTATGTTAAATTAATTATTAGTAATAACTTTTTAGTCATTAATTAGGGTCATTCTAAATTTTTTTCATGAACCCAATGTTCTATATTCCTGAATTTGCCAATGTTTCCTTTGTATATGAAAATGTTTAAATGTTGCAAACAATTTGAGATGGAAATAATAATGTTATTTGGAGATGAAATCTAGAAACTGTGCTTTTCTTTTTGCAATTCAAGAAGTTGTACGGTTTTTGTTATTTACTAGTACTATTCCTATGTAAAAGTGCAACAAAATTCTTTAGAACAAAGATTCTAGAGATGAGTGCATCTAGTGGACAATCCATTTGGTGAGGATTTACTTTTAGAGAAGCATTGGGAGAAAAAGGAAAATTGGAAGTTGGGAAGGAGGATCAGGAATAGAATGTAGGGGAAGAAAGAAAAATTGAGCCATTAAAATTGATGGAAGTCTGATGTAGGTAGCAAAGTTGTTAAATTCCTGTTTAAGAAATCATTTTTAGAAATTGACTTTTTTGAGGATTCCTAATCTTCTGTAATAATATTTCTTCATACGTCTACAAAATTGCAGAAAAGGGCTTTCACCTACTAATGTCAGAGACGAAGACAAGGGGACGGGTGGAGACAGTGGCCCCCGAAATTTTAAAAAATCCTACTAGATATAATAAATTTTATATGTAGTTCCTAATATTTGATCAAATTCGCCCCCAACATTTTTTTTGCACTTTTTATATATAGTTTGACATGCTGTTACAGTTTTTCACCCTCGAACCTAAAAGTTTTGGCTTCGTCCCTGACTAATGTTGTCTATTTTCCGTTGATGGCACAGGTGGCTGTGGCGCTTGCGCCGTTTTTCTCTCTAAATATGACCCTGTACTTGAACAAGTTGAAGAATTTAGTATAAGTTCATGCCTTACCCTTCTTTGCAGTTTAAATGACTGTTCAATCACTACCAGTGAGGGCCTTGGAAATAGTAAAGATGGTTTCCATCCTATTCATCAACGGTTTGCTGGCTTCCATGCTTCTCAATGTGGCTTCTGCACTCCTGGAATGTGCATCTCGCTTTTCGCAGCACTCAAGAATGCCGAGAAATCACCTAGACCAGAACCTCCACCAGGATTTTCCAAGCTAACTGTTTCTGAAGCTGAAAGAGCCACAGCAGGAAATCTTTGTCGTTGTACTGGATATCGACCAATCGCTGATGCCTGCAAAAGTTTCGCTGCTGATGTAGACATAGAGGATCTTGGAATTAACTCCTTTTGGACCAATGGAGTGCCAAAGGATGTTAAACTAGGAAGACTACCTTTGTACAACCCGAATGATAAGGTTTGTACATATCCCGACTTTTTAAAAGGCAATAAATCAGAGATGCATTTGGATTCTGAAAAGTATGCTTGGTATAGTCCTGTTAGTATTGGAGAACTCCGAAGCTTGTTGAACTCCAATCTAATCGAAGATGGTAAACGGATTAAGCTTGTTGCTGGTAACACTGGGACAGGATACTATAAAGAACTAGAGCCCGTTGACGGATACATTGATCTGAGATACATACCGGAGCTTTCAATAATAAGAAGGAACGATAACGAGCTTGATATTGGCGCCGCTGTCACAATCTCTAGAGTGATTGCAAGTTTGAAGAATGAGGAAGTTGATTTAAGCTCTGAGAGCAAGCTTGTGTTTCAAAAGATTGCGGAGCATATGGAAAGAATCGCATCAGGATTCATTAGAAACTCTGGTAGTATTGGAGGAAATTTGGTGATGGCACAAAGAAATCATTTCCCGTCTGACATTGTAACTCTGCTTTTAGCAGTAGAATCCACTGTCTGCATTGCAAATGGTAATAAAGATGAAAACCTTAAACTACAAGAATTTTTGGCACGGCCTTCTCTAGATTCAAGAAGTGTGCTTGTTAGTATCCAGATTCCACTTATTCAACGACAACGAATCAGTGAAACCAACGGAGCAGTTTCTAGGTTGCTGTTTGAGACTTATCGTGCTGCGCCACGACCCCTCGGGAACGCATTGGCATATGTGAATGCTGCCTTCTTAGCTGATGTGTCTTATACTACAAATGAAGTTGTGATAAACAATATCCAATTATCTTTTGGCGCATTTGGCACAAAGCATGCAATACGGGCCACGAGTGTTGAGGAATATCTTTCGGGAAAAACCCTAAGTGTGGCAGTTCTATATAAAGCTGTCAATCTAGTTAAGGAAGCCGTGCTACCAGAACCTGGCACTTCGCATCCTTCTTACAGGAAGAGTTTGGCTGTTAGTTTCCTTTTTCAGTTTCTTTTTCCTTTTGTCAATGTTGGTTCCGTTCTTTCAAATGGTCCGCGTGATGGATTCATCCCAGATCATAGCGAAAGTTGTTTCGGTGAAGCAGCAAATTCAGCATTGCTGTCATCTGGAAAGCAGGAGGTGGAGTCAAGCAGAGAGTACTATCCAATAGGAGAACCCATCCAAAAGTTTGGGGCTACCTTACAAGCTTCGGGTAATTTTTCTGTTCTAAGTTATCTTCGGATTGTTAAATATTCATTTCACTGTGTATCCTGGTTCATATTCATTTTTTTGCAACCTTAAAGTTCGTTTTATTTATGAAATCCCACTTTTCGTTTGCTTCGTTGCTCTGTTTGCTGTTATCCTGTTCAGCCGGTGCTTCATTAACTATGAATATGTGCTAAATCTTGACATAATATTTCTCTACTTTAAACCATATAAAATTGCAAATAATATGTCAAAAGGTGCAGTTGATGTTCTGCTATGGTATTCAGTGTTATATTCATGTCATGTCAACAATGAGCTTGTCTCGGAAACCTAAAACCTGACTTCTTGTGTTAAAATTTACCCTCTTATCCAATTTGTATAATTTTCGTGTACAAATGACTTTTCATGTACCAGAACTCTCATAAATTCTTGATATGGTTTCATGACAGCTCATCTTATTTTCGAGTTTTCCTTTGTATGTTTGCTTTATACAGCTTCCGAAGAAGAAAACTTATTAGTTTTGGCTGGTCATGAAAAAACACCCTAATTCCTCTTTATACAGCTTCTGAAGAACTGTCCATTCTTTTCAAAACCGTAATTGTTCTCTCTTAAGATCCAACTGTGGAAGGATGAATCTTCAATATCTGACCTCATCTGTTAATTGATATTATCGTGAACACTTTTCACTCTCCTTCATTAAGTAAATAATCTTCCCTCAGATGTGCCATTACTCAGACCGTGAATCTTATTCTACGACGTTTACAATGTTTTATTAGTGGATACAACTTTTATGATTTTTGTATGAAATGAAAAATGAAAAGATTTATTTTTCTGCTCTTCGTTGTAGTGGATATATATATATATATATATATGAACACATTCATTCATGAAATAATTGAAACTCACTGGACATTTAAACTGCTAGGAAACTATGATTCCTCGTGTACTTAACTTTTGCTGGTAAAATTTCCAGGAGAAGCTGTGTATGTTGATGACATTCCATCTCCACCTTACTGTCTACATGGAGCATTTATCTATAGTAAAAAGCCTTTAGCATGGGTAAAGGGTCTTGATCTAAATTCTAAATATCACACTGGAGTCTCTGCGGTTTTAACATTCAAAGATATACCCGAAGGAGGGCAAAACATAGGGACTGAGAGCTCGTTTGGTCCTGAAACCTTATTTGCTGATGACATTACGAGATACGCTGGAGAGAGAATAGCACTTGTGGTAACTCCATGCTTCCAACTCTTCTTGGTCAATTGCTATGCTTTTCTCGAACTTTGATCTTAAACTGAAAGGGGTCCAACTTGTTTAGGTTGCAGAAACACAGAAGTATGCTGACATTGTAGCAAATACGGCTCTGGTCAGCTATGACATGAAGAACTTAGAGCAACCTATTTTAACCGTTGAAGATGCTGTCAAGCAGTCGAGTTTCTTTGAGGTCCCTCCTCACCTGACTCCAGGACAGGTTGGTGATTTCTCGAAAGGAATGTCTGAAGCTGATCATAAGATCCTATCTGAAGAGGTAAATTTTTTCAAGCTTATATTGCTTTACTGAAACTTGAACCTGATTTTTTTTTTTTAATCTCCGGAGTCGTGTTGTCAGTAGTTTTCATAGCAGAATGGTGCTTAGTGTATCTTCTCTGTCATAACGCAGGTTAGACTTGGATCACAATATTATTTTTATATGGAGACCCAAACAGCCCTTGCTATTCCAGATGAAGACAATTGTATGGTAGTATATAGTTCAATTCAGTGCCCCGAGTATCTGCACTCTGTAATAGCTAAATGTCTTGGTGTTCCGGAGCATAATATCCGTGTGATTACTAGAAGGGTTGGTGGCGGCTTTGGTGGCAAGGCAGTAAGAGCAATGCCTGTAAGTAAAGCTCATATTGTTTTTGATACATGCATCAAATCCTTTTAGTTTTTAGAAGTAATCCTTAATAAGTTATTTTGAAAGAGTACGCGAAACTAGTGCATCTGGAAAGCAGCTTCTGGTGAATGAGTACTATTGTTCTTCCACCTAGTTTGAAAGAAGGAAAAAAGGAAAGAAAATGTGTGTATTAGGTGTTGTTATAATTGATAGAAGAGCCTTAGAAGATACTAAGACTTTGAACTGCCAACATTGCGTTTTTTATCCCGCCTCATTTGCTTCCAAGTTCTCTCTGGTTTTAGTGACCTGGCTACAATTTCCTAGCTGCTGCCGCAAACTGATCTTCAACAGTAAAGTATTTATTTTGTGCTATATCTTGCCAGTCTAGTAAACTGGATGATTATTTCTGTGACAATATAGATTCTGCTTCCATATGATCTTATTCCATGGACTATGATACAGTTCCTCTGTAGTATTGTTTCCTCTGTAGTATTGTTCGGGTATCTCCAATGCCAGGTAAATCAGTATATGCATAACTAGAACTTGATAAAGAAGAAAATCAAAGTTGCCTATATCTCTCTTGATCTGTTTGCGGATATTATACATTTCTCTTAATTCCTCATCTTCCACCACCCTCTCTTCCCCCCCCCTAATTTTTTCTTTGGTGAAATTCCATCTCATGAAGCCTCTCCTTGCAATGTTGTGATATTTAGGTTGCTGTAGCATCTGCACTTGCAGCATACAAATTACGCCGTCCTGTAAGGATATATCTCAATCGGAAGACGGACATGATAATAACTGGAGGAAGACATCCCATGAAAGTAACTTACAGCGTTGGATTCAAATCAAATGGAAAAGTTACTGCCTTGCACCTTGACATCTTAATTAATGCTGGGATATCTGCGGATACTAGCCCTTTTATGCCATTTGCCATAATTCCTGGGTTAAAAAAGTATAATTGGGGTGCTTTAACTTTTGATGTAAAAGTTTGCAAGACCAACCTTTCTAGCAAATCTATGATGAGAGCTCCTGGAAGGGTACAGGCATCTTTTGTTGCTGAAGCTATAATAGAGCATGTTGCATCGGTGCTATCAATGGAGGTAGATTCTGTTAGAAACAAAAATCTTCACACGTTTGAAAGCCTTAAGGTTTTCTATGGGGATAGTGCTGGTGAAGCATTGGAATATACTATGCCTGCTATCTGGGATAAATTGGCGATATCTTCGAGTTTGGTCCAAAGAACTGAAACGATAGAACAGTTTAATCAAAGAAACAGATGGAAGAAAAGAGGCATTTCTCGTATTCCAATTATGTACGAGGTAACTGTTAGGCCGAGCCCTGGAAAAGTAAGCATTCTACAGGATGGAACTGTTGTAGTAGAAGTTGGAGGGATAGAGTTGGGTCAGGGGCTTTGGACTAAGGTACAACAGATGACTGCGTATGCTCTTAGTTCAATTGCATGCAATGGAACCGAAGACCTTGTGAAAAAAATACGGATCATACAGTCCGACAGCTTAAGCTTAATACAAGGAGGTCTCACTGCTGGAGGCACAACATCTGAAGCGAGCTGTGCAGCTATTGGATTATGCTGCAACATTTTGGTTGAAAGATTATCCCCTATCAAAAAGACGTTGGAAGAGAAAATGGGTCCAATTAACTGGGATGTTCTCATTCTCCAGGTTTATATTCTATTTTCTAGGCTGATTCTGTTCCTATATTTCGCTGAGGACTTTCTCCTTTTGCTTCATCACTCAGACTGGTTTATTTTGACAGTTTGATTTACACTCTTAAGATGCTATGGCTTGGATTATGCAAGTATGCTATAACTTGGCTATCCACCTAAATATGTTATTAATAGGCTGCATTAGGTTTAGATCTTTGGAAAACGGGAGTTCCAAGAATTCGTCAACTGATCACTACCAATGGCTGCTTCTGTAGTTGAAAACTATATACCCTAGCAAAAGCACCGCGCTGGATCGTAGTCTTTCTTAACATATTACTAGTCTTCTGGAGTAGAGTTTATAGTTTATGTGAATGGTTTAGGTTGATATGCTGTTTTTCTTTAACGGTTCCAAAAAAAAAAACATCCTTAACATAATAAGGATAAGCTGCCAAGGGTGACTCTTAACGGCGGATAAACCTCTGCTATCCTCTTTTCATTTCTCGGCATTACATATCACTACTCTTACTCTTGTTCCTTATGATAGACTTTTTCTTTGAGCACCTCTTATTCTTGACATGTAATCTTGAAGGTTCTGAATTTATCCATCTTTTTGGCATCTTTGGCATTAGGCTCATATGCAAGCAGTAAACATGGCAGTAAATTCTTACTTTGTGCCTGATTCCAGTTCAAATCGATATCTCAACTATGGTGCTGCAGTAAGTGAGGTATACAGTCTGTCTATCTTCAATTTAAAAAAAAAGAAGCAGAACTTTCTACTTTTCTTATTTGAAAATAATTGTGAAGTCCTTTATTTCTCTTGTTCCAGTTTTACCCATAATCATCTTAAATAATGCATTTATTACTTTTAAGTACCTCACATATTAAATAGGTAGGTCTTTTTACAATGTTTTGTTATGAATTTTAACAAATTCTTAATTCCGGGGGGCCTTGTCTCCAGATTGACAATTATTTTGAAACGGAGGGAGTATACGATATGAGAGTTTGCTTGATAACTTTCTGCCTTTGTGAAGCTTGACGGTGATAAAAATGTTGGTATTGCAGGTTGAGATAAATGTAATGACGGGAGAAACAAAGATTCTGCAAGCAGATATTATATATGATTGTGGACAGAGCCTGAATCCTGCAGTTGATTTGGGACAGGTTAGTTATCTTTGTGGGTTTCTCTTTGGAACAGCTTTATTTTAAGGGGGAAAGACATCTCCGTTCCATTTTTCTGTATAGAAGTTCAAATAACATTTCTATATATAAACTCTTCTTGCAGATCGAAGGATCTTTTACTCAAGGAATTGGTTTCCTTATGAATGAAGAATTCCTTACTAATGCTGAAGGATTGGCTATTACAGATAGCACGTGGACGTACAAGATCCCAACAATTGACACAATACCGAGGCAACTTAACGTTCAAGTGTTTAGCAGTGGGCATCACCAAAAACGTGTTCTTTCTTCTAAAGGTATGTCTTCATGTCGTCGTAGTAGTGAAATTGATCTAAACAAAGATCATCAGAGACTTTTTCACTGGAAAAACTTGAAGGAATTTTTTTTTTTAAAATGAAAAATCACTAATATGTTCAATATAGGTTCGAAGATCTTTGAATTTTGCATGTCATTAGTGTCAGACATCATCTCGAGTTGCTCGGATACTTCTATGTGAAATTCTATCATTTAGTGTTCTATTGAAGGTAAAGGTAGAGGGAGCTTAGGTCTGAATATGGTTTCTTGAAATAATGCTTGAAGTATAAAAAATTGGACAGGTTTTTTGAATTCTCTTCAAAAGAGTTTGTTCTGAAAAACCAAAAAGAACGGGTAAATTTAGACTATTTGAAAGTTTACCCTGATAAGAAAGTGCATGCGCTTTGGTTTAATATGAAAGTGTCTACCTCTTTCGGCAAAATGTCGAGCCCCTCTATAAGCAAGTTGAAAAAGGAAATTGAAAAAGGTACCGTGCCTGAAGATGTGCAAATTTAGAAAAATGATATCTTGACATGCAAATCGCAGTGGTTCACATTTAGTTACATTATGAAACTTGAACATTTAAACTAAATCTCCAATATGTGGCTTGAAAACTTTAGCAAAGCCGTAGCCAAGCCTTAGTCCCAAGTAATTGGCATTCAAGAAATATATATATGATTTCTAAGGCAAGTACAAACCATTACCTAGTAAATATATGTACCTTTTGGGAGACAAAAGGACTGATTTTGTCGACGTTATTTATTCTGGACTATTATGAAGTTCTCTTTGACACCTAATTTGATAGCAACATTCAGCTCTTAGGCTATATTCACCCCCCCCACCTTCTCCTTGTGTTCAGTTCCTCTTGTCTGTGCTATAATTGTAGTTATCTCGGAATTGAGGAAAAGTGAACCTAGAACCGAGTAAATCAAACAGACCTGGAAAAATAAAACTATAACCTAAATTCATTATTGTGATTAAGTTTGAATGCTTGGACAAGTATACGAAGCAGTTTTTGAATTGTGATGAAAGAATTTTTGATTAATTTCATTAGAAGCTCACCACCAAATCTATGATGCTTGAGTTTTCCTTTGATGAAAAACAAAAGGAGTCAGACTAAAGACAATGGTCTATTTGCCTTCGAAACTTGTGGCTTTCAACTAGTTGAATCAAAGCAAGGATATGGATTGATGAAAATGGCATGTTATGGAGATTATGGTATACGTCGATAATATCTTGATGCCAATTCGGTCGAAAATGTAGTTCATCATTTTAATGAGAAATTTCTTGAACTCGCATTTTCAATAATACGACTCTGTACTCCGGTAACAATTTTGTGCATGTACAAATTGCCTATTTCATATAAAGAAGGAGATGATTTTACTGATCTATTGAACTATTTTTGCAGCATCTAGTGAGCCACCATTGCTTCTGGCAATTTCAGTTCACTGTGCAACAAGAGCAGCCATTAAAGCAGCCAGGAAAGAGCTTAAATCTTGGAGCAGGAACAATGAACTCGATTCAGCATTTCATTTGGATGTCCCTGCTATTTTGCCTGCAGTGAAGAAGCTCTGTGGCCTGGAAAATGTGGAGAGGTACTTACAATGTTTGCTTCATGACAACTGAAGTAAGTGTAGTATATTATCGGTTATAGGCTCCATATATTTATTCTCTAATCATCAGGCTAATAATATACAAATGCCCTCTTTACAACAACAACAATAGTATAACCCATTAAATCCCCAATAATGGGGGGTATGGGCGGGGATGGAAGGGAGACAGACCTATCCTTTACCAGTAAATGCACAAAGTGACTGATCCCAAATACAAATGTCCCCTTTGTTAGTAGTGCCCTAGGACCATTACCACATGTTGTACGTTTTTATATCTTTTGAGCATGTATTTGAATAGTTAATTTTTCTTTTGATTATCAAATGTGTGATTTGATAGTAAAACTCATTAAGTTATGTAATTACTATTCTAGTTGTCCCTAGTTTTATGTAATGTTATTTACAATGAAATAAAACTAGTATGATGTATGATTGATGATCATGTTTTACTGATTATGTGTAATGAATACAAATCATATTATAAATGCAATATATAGGGATACATTGTATTGGACGTGATCCGTTAGAGAAATAATACTTCCTGGTCTTTAGTCATAAGTATTACTTCCTCAATGCTATTTTGGAATCCTTAGACCTTATGTCTCCATTGATTCTAGTATGAATGGAGCCATGTTTTGACTCAGTCGGACGTTATTTTTAACCGAGTAATCAATACGACTGATGATCGGATGCAGTGTCATATCATAGCTTGAATGTGAGAGACATTGTAAGGGATTTGTCCCTCTCTATTATTATAGAGAGATATCCACAGACCCCTCGATAGGGAAGACCGTCTAAATGAATGGCCGTGCTCAAATGTATTTGATAAAGTGGTTATTAAATACTATTTGTCGGAACAGTCTACCTGGAGATCGAGCATAAATACAATTAAGCTTAATAAGGGTGACGACCACCATGCCTTATGCTTAATTAGGATATCGCGAGACAAAGGGATTAAATAGTGGATTGATATTAGGTTCCACCGTAAATTCATTCACTTTGGGTAGTCACAATGTCCTGCTAGGGACCGCTTGTGACTTATGAACTCACACTACTACTAAGTGTGTTTTTACTGCCATCGTGATATGAACCTACAGGGTCACACGCATAGACGAGTCAACGAGCTTAATGTCCAGATTCAATGAATCTAGAATGTGTCTAGGTTCATTGTATTTGACATTTATTTTTCTTAGAATAATAAAACATTATTCGAAATAGAGATAGGGGCAATTTCGGTATTTAACTATAGCTGGGATTACGTGGGAGTTATTATCCGATAAAGACTCCCACTACCAGTAGAGGTCTAGGGGACGTGGGAGTAAAAAACTCCCACTGTCAGAAGAGGTGGAGCGGACGTGGGAGTTATTCTGGAAACAACCTCTCACTCCCTATATAAACCTCTCTTGGCTGAAACCCTAGGTAGAGACAATTTCAGCCGAAATACCAAAACCACCAGAAATCAGATTTCTTGTTCTGCCTCTCCATTTCTCTCTAATTCACGAATCTCAGAAAAACGAAGAGCTAGCACTCCCTGCCCGTTTCGTCACGTGGATACAAGTATGGAGTAATTCCGCAAGGGAGCGCTCAAGGTGATCATTGCATCCGAGCCTTAAAGACAGAATCTTCCGTTCAAGAATCGGATTCTTGAGCCAACAAATGTAAGTCCTTTTCTTTGTAATTTTCGATTCGTTTTGTATGAGAGGATCCTTCAGGGGAGGACTCATGAGTGTTTGGAATGAGTTTCCGCCCATGAATCCCTTCACCCGTTGTATATGAATTTTCAAAAAGTTCCAATTTTTATCCGTATTGTAACAAAGTAATTAGGAATTGTGAATACTCGAGTTGTATTTCACATAGAACAAGTGTTACATATATATACACTCCTAGGAAACCCGAATAGGAAAGAATCAATAAGGATCAATCAATTCCTAGAATCAATTTAATTAATCTAATTTCTATAATTGTGCATACACACCTATACAACATGTGTTAAATGTGCTAATAATGTTAACACCCCCCTCAAGGTGGAGCATAGATTTTGATCATGCCCAACTTGCTACAAAGATAATTGACTCGAACTCCATTTAAAGTCTTCGTGAGAATGTTACCCAATTGTTCTCCGGTCTTCACATAACCAGTAGAAATGAAACCATCTTCTATTTTGTCACGTACAAAATGACAATCTAACTCAATGTGTTTGGTCCGCTCATGAAAAACCGGATTAGAAGCATTGTGAAGAGCAGCTTGATGATCACAATACAACTTTGCAGGAATAGAAACTTTAAGGCTAATTTCAACCAAGAGCTGGTATATCCACATAATTTCACACGACGATTGTGACATAGCCCTATATTCTGCTTCTGTACTAGAACGAGAAACAACATGTTGCTTCTTACTCTTCCACGAAACCAAATTTCCTCCCACACAGACACAATAACCTGTTGTGGATCTTCTAATAATCTTACAGCCTGCCTAGTCAGAATCAGAAAAGTACTCGATACGAGAGTGGTTGTGATTTTTATATAATATACCTCGTCCAGGTGCTCCTTTCCAGTAACATAAGATATGTTTCAAAGCAGCCCAATGATGGACTGTTGGAGAAGACAAGAATTGACTTACAATACTAACCGAGTAAGCAATATCTGGATGAGCCACTGTAAGATAGTTTAATTTCCCAACTAGTCTTCGACATCTTTCAGGATCTTCAAATAATTCTCCATCTTTTATGAGTTGAGATTTGGGAAGCATTGGTGCGCTGCATGGTTTTGCTCCCGATTTCCATGTCTCAGTCAACAAATCAAACACATATTTGCTTTGAGACAAGAATATACCTTGTTTACTCCTCATCACTTCAACACTCAGAAAGTACTTCAATATTCCTATGTCTTTCATATGAAACTGGGTCTGAAGGAAAGAATTAAGAGATGATATGCCCACACTGTCACCTCCTGTTATGATAATATCATCTAAATAAACAACTAAGCGGATGATACCAACACTAGACTTTTTGTAGAACACCGTGTTATTAAATTTTCTCTTCAACATACCAAACACCTTAATCACCTGACTAAATTTTCTAAACCAAGCTCGCGGACTTTGTTTTAGACCATACAAAGATTTCCGAAGATATCAAACCTTCATTTTCATTTTTCCATTCTCCCCCTGAGAAACAAACCCATGTGGTTGCTCCATATTTTCATTTTTATAGTGATGGAATCAATAGAAGTGATAAAGGAACACGCAGAGTGTGACAAATGATCATAAGATACAAAAGTGGAAATAGGGTAAGTGCATTGACGTTTACCTTTGCGTTGTACAATTGGAAGATCATTAGTTGACACAGGATTCGATGGCGAAGTAGTTGGCGCCATATGTGTGTCTAGGGGAGGTGGACGTCTACAGTAGACTTTGAGATGAGGTGGGGAAGTAACTTGCGTCGACTCAATAACGGGAGTCGGTTCAAGTGTGGATGTGCGAAGATAGACAATGTCAGGTTCAGATTCACAATCAGGTGTTAGTTCAAATACTAACGAAATAAGAGTAATAGTATAAAATAACAAATCATCATCCTCCCTCTTACAAGTTGAAACAGAAGAAGAAAAGAAAGATGTGTCTTCTAGAAAAGTAACATCTCTGGAGACCATGTATTTGTCCAGACTTGGGCAATAACCTATACCCTTTTTTTATGACGAGAGTATCTTAGGAAGACAAACTTCAAGGACTTGGGGTCTAATTTAGTGACAGAGAGACGAACATCTCGTAGAAAGCAAGTACTCCCAAATATTTTATGGTCGATGGGAAATAATGACTTGGTTGGAAAAAGAATATGGAAAGGGTCTCACCCTGAAGAACTGATGAAGGCATACGATTAATTAGAAAACATGTCGTTGACACTGCATCAACCCAAAAAGATGTAGGAACATTCATCTGAAACAAAAGAGCTCTTGCAGTCTCAAGAAGATGCATATTTTTTGCGTTCTGCTACCCCATTTTGAGATGGTGTATAACCACATGAAGTTTGATGAATAATGCCATTTTGTGTCATAAAAGTTTGAAAGGCTACTAACAAATATTCTTTTGCATTATCACTCCTTAAGGTACGAATAGAGAAATTGAACTGAGTTTAATTTCAGCATGAAAGGAAAAAAATATAGAGAATAACTCGGAACGATTTTTCATCAAAAATAATCAAGTCATACGAGAATAGTCAACAACAAATGTAACAAAATACCTAAAACTAGGTTTGGATGGAATTGGACAAAGACCCCAAACATCATAGTGAACTAACTCAAAAGAAGAATCAGCTCGTTTATTGCATCTAGGACTAGAACTAAGACGGTGATGTTTAGCAAATTGACACGACTCACAATCTAAAACTGAGACCTTAGAATACTCGGGACAAAGTTTCTTGAGCAAAGGGAGAGATGGGTGGCCTAGTCGGCGATGTGCTTTGAAAGCAGAGGAAACATTGGAACACGCAAGCGATTAGCGTGTTGATTTGTCAAGTATGTAGAGTATCCCCCAGACACATATCCTTTACCAATAATCTTCTTCGTCATAAGATCCGGAAACAAGCAATGACCAGGAAAAAACGAATTGAAAGCAAAATTTGGCAAATGTAAGACACTAGAGAGTGAAAGCTCAGGAGTTAAATTAACTGTGCCAGACCTAATCACACAAGATGGAGAACCATGAGCTAGGGTTACATTTGTTGGTGTGTGAGATTGATATATGGTGAAAGAGTTAGGATTACCCGACATATGGTCTGTTGCACCAGAATCAATGACAAATTTGGATGATGAGGAAATGAGACATGTATTTGAATTACCTAAATTAGCCATATGAACAAAAGATAACAAAATTGACTAGAGAGTGGAAAATCACATGGGCTTCGAAATACCAAATCGAGCACGTATATATGCTTCTGAGTTGCCAAGAAAGTCATCGCTGAAATCCCGATGCCGATATGAGTATTTGAATCTCAATGTCGAATAACTCTCCGCTCAAAGTAAAGATCTTAAACAAGACACAAACCCTAATTTTGACAATTTTCAAATTGCCACAAACGAGTATCTCACTCCAACCCTAATTCACTAATACCATGTAACAAAGTAATTAGGAATTGGGAATACTCAAGTTGTATTTCATATAGAACAAGTGTTACATATATGTTGTATTTCATATAGAACAAGTGTTACATATATATAGACTCCTAGAAAAACCGAATAGGAAAGTAAATAAAGGAAAGAATCAATAAGGATCAATCAATTCCTAGAATCAATCTAATTAATATAATTCCTATAATTGTGTTTTACACCTATACAACATGTGTTAATAATGTTAACACTTACCAAAGGACTAAAGGTCTACAATTTTGAATTCAAGCTAAAACCAATCCTATGTTGAATTCAAGTATATGCCAAGCATAGCAAAGGGAGCATCAAAACTAGATGGTAACTACGAAGTCAAGCACCAAACATATATCATAAGCAAAAAGCCCAAGAGCATATAACAAGAGAGTTCATATAATGGAATACTTCAAACACAGTTGTATATAGTATCTAACTCGAACAACATCAATAAAAGCATATAAACAAGTTCATATAAAAATATATCAAGCACAATTAAAAGTAAGAAGAGATGGAAGGATCAAACTCGGTGATTTACAATGGTTCGGTTCACCAAGAGCCTACATCCACTACCTTTAGCTTAATCCAAGTATTTCACAAAGTTACACTAAAGATTTCTTTTTCAACTTATTGACGGTGGGAAAAATTGAATTACGAAGGTGGATACTCAAGGTCACACTTAAGAGTTTTACACTTCAACTACAACAACTAAAATCCACCTGAAGGTCTTACTTACAAGGGGACGCAACAGTAGCTCACAAAGAGCCTCAAGAATCATCTTCAAGGTCATACTTATGAAGAAATCTTGTTACAAAACCTCACAAAGAGGCAACATAAGCACAATCTAAATATATCTCAATATTGATACTAAACCAAGTGAGATTTACAATGAAGATCAATTTCTAATCCCTCAAAAGATGTACATTACAATGATAGCTCCAATTCAAAGAATATGTGTATAATCAAGAAAGCTTGTTACGGATAATCATAATGGAGTAAATCAAGGAGTCAATCAAGATAATGATCACAGGAAAAAATCACTCGATTAATTGATTGTGATTGATTAATTGTATATTTATTTCCTTTGTTACATAGATATGATTAGTATATATAGATGATGTATTGTAGAGGTTAAATGAATCAATACAAATGAGTTATTTCTCTCATTTAATCTTTATACTTTTCTACATGGTATCAAAGCAAACATTTTGAAGTTTTCCGCTCTTTTATTCGCCTTCTCTTTTATTTTGTTGGTTATAAAAGCTGTTTGTTTTATATATATACAAACAAAATTGAGTCGTGATGTCTTCAACTATTATATCACTCGATAGCAGCAATAATGATGTTCTACCATCCGATTTGGTGGTCACTGTGCTGTAGAAGAATTTGTTCAGTCCCCACGAGTTTCAATAAATGTTGTTTCTCTGCCGCCGGATGTTGCTTCATTTGTTAATTCAGGTAATAAGTGTTCACCACCTATAATCCATTGAATTATTGACTGTGGAGCTAGTCACCATATTTCATGTTCGTTACAGTTATTTACTTTTTATCGAACTTTATCGCATACAATGATTCGTCTCCCCAATGGCTCATTTACATATGCAACTCATGTAGGTTCTATCCAATTAAATCTTATTTGATTCTCTCTAACGTGTTGTATACTCCCTCCTCATCTAATATGTTATCTGTTGGGCAATTACTTGAGAATCCCAATTTACTCGTCTACTTCAAAACTAACTCTTGTGTTATTCAGGATTGTACTAAGCTAAAAGTGATATGATTAGCTACATTAGTTAATGGCTTATATATAAGGATGGCAATGAGGCAGATCAGGGCGGGTATCTCAAATACCAGCACCGCCCCGCCCCACGCCATCCTATTTTCTTAAAAAAAAAATCATTATTTTTTACATATTTTTTTTTAGTAATTTCCTCAATTCAGCAGTATGGCTCAGTTTTGGTAGAGAAGATTTGTCCATATTGTTGCATTCAATGACCATTTTCATTATCAATTCAGCAGTATGAATCAGTTTTAGTAACGTCCTTAATTCATTACAGTTTTGCATCCAATGACCATTTTCATCATCATTGAAGAACAAAAGCAGTTTAATTCTCTATATTTTTTTAAGGCAACTTCCATTTTTCTTTTTCTTTTACAAAGATTCAAACAAAAATCAAATCTTTTTCTTCCATTTGGTCAAGAAAATAGCAAGTACTAAAATTAAACAAAAATCAAATCTTTTTCTTCCATTTGGTCAAGAAAACAGCAAAGTGATACTAAAATTAAACAAAAATCAAATATTTTTCTTCCATTTGGTAAAAAAAAAGAGCAAATTAGTACTAAAAATAAACAAAAATCGGATCTTTGTCTTCCATTTGGTCAAGAAAACAACAAAGTGGTACTAAAACTAAACAAAAATCAAATCTTTTTCTTCCATTTGGTAAAAAAAGAGAGCAAATTAGTACTAAAAATAAACAAAAATCGGATCTTTGTCTTCCATTTGGTCAAGAAAACAACAAAGTGGTACTATAACTAAACAAAAA
The DNA here is from genome assembly GCA_026122235.1 of Vinca minor. Lineage (NCBI taxonomy): Eukaryota > Viridiplantae > Streptophyta > Magnoliopsida > Gentianales > Apocynaceae > Vinca > Vinca minor. The sequence goes on along the minus strand of JAOCZM010000244.1, from coordinate 406,179 downwards.
TCAAATCTTTTTCTTTCATTTGGTCAAGAAAATAGCAAAGTAGTACTAAATCTACTATTGAATCTTGAATCTTGAAGAGAAGGAAGAAGAGAGGGAGAAGAAGCGGAGAAGAAGAGTGTGAGAGAAAGATTTAGCAAAAAAAAAACAAAGAGTGTGAGAGAAAGAGGGTAGGACTTGAAAGAGGATTAGGTTTTCATTTGCTTTTGTACTTTCTTTATCTATAATAATATAACATATCTATAATAATATAACTTGGGTTGGACGGGGCGGGGCGGGGCAGACACAAATACCATGCCCCGTTCGCAGGGCACGGGGCGATCTGACCCCGTTCTCTCTACGGGGCGGGGCGGGTCTGCCCCAAAAGACGTCGGGGTAGGGCGGGGCGGCGGCTCACGGGTAAAATTGCCATCCCTACTTATATGCATTGCAACCCAAATATTGTTCTCCTATCCCCTTTGTTTCGAACATCCTTACTGACTCAAACTCTTCATCTTAAGTTGCGAAATTCTCTAACACCTCTTTATGGCACTATCATTTAGGTCATCTTTCTTTTCCTAGATTAAAAAAGACACAAAATTTGGATTCTAAAATAAAAATTGCACACAATGAACATTGCTCCATTTGCCCAATGGCTAAGCAATCTAATCCTCCATTCCCTTTAGTAAATCCACTTCTCAAGCATGCTTTAATTTAATACACGTAGATATTTGGGGACCTTATAAAATTCACACTATTCACGACCACCTCTATGTCCTCACCCTCGTAGATGATTTTAGCCGTTTCAATTGGATTTATTTGATGAAAACAAAGTCTGAGGCATGACCCCTTACACCAACACTTTTGCCAATATGTGCTTACCCAATTCCAAAAGCCCATTAAAGTAGTGCGTTCAGACAATGGACTCGAATTTCACATGTCTGAGTTTTTTTTACTTCAAAGGGGATAAAAAAAACAAACCTCTTGCGTAGAAACTCCTTAGCAAAATGGAATTGTCGAACGAAAACATCGTCACATTCTAAACATTGCTCGTTCACTTGAATTCCAATCGCATTTGCCTTTCGCTTACTGGGGATACTTTGTCACCCACGTTGTTTACCTTATAAAAATTACCCCTACACCTTTACTGCAAAACCAAACTCCTTACACACTTTTATATAATAAACCACCATCATACTCTCATCTCCGTGTTTTTGGTTGCTTAGCTTATGCCTCAACCATTTTTGCTCATTGCACAAAATTTGACTCTCGTAGTCGTCCCTCTATTTTCTTAGGCTATCCCGCACACACAACAGAATACACTCTCATCGACCTTCACTTACGCTCTATTTTCATCTCTCGAAATGTCATCTTTCACGAAAGTATATTTCCTCATCCACAACAATCTGCACTCAATCCTCATTCGAATAATTTTCCTTTACCAATTCCTTTCATTAATGATCTTCCTTTTGAACGTCCATCATCACATCCAACTCCCAATCCTATCATCACCCCAACCCCTTCTAATACTCCTCAAAATTCTCTTCTTAATTCCATTATCTCTTCTATTCATCCCCTCCCCTACTCGGAAATCTACTAGGATCTCACATACCCCTTCATACCTGGATGATTATTATTGTTCTCTCATCCAAGCTTCATTTCCTCCCACTCTTTCTAACACAAAACATCTACTCCTCACTCTTTAGAAAAGGTTCACAATTATCATTCACTATCTCTAGATCACAAATCTGTTGCATTATCAGTTTCTACTCACTTTGTACCTAAGAGCTACAATCAAACTAGCAACCGTCCATGCAACGAAATTGATGTCTTGGAGGCCAACAACACTTTTTCCCCTTCCCCCTAGTGTTAAGCCCCTCGGCAACAAATGAGTTTACCGGTTAAAATTTAATTCTGATGATTCTATTGAAAAACCTAAGTCTCGTGTTGTTGTCCAAAGTTTCACACAACAACCAGGTATAGATTACATTGAGACATTCTCCCCAATAGCAAAAATGACCACTGTTTGAATTCTTCTTGCTATTGCCTCGGCCAAAGGATTGTTTTTGGAGCAGCTTAATATTAACAATGCATATCTTCATGGTGATCTTAATGAGGATATTTATATGCGGCTACTTCCTGGATTTTCTTCTCCTCAACCCGGACTCGTTTGCAAACTCAGAAAATCCTTATATGGTCTCAAACAGGCCGGCCGGCAATGGAATCACAAATTGACTACATAGTTAGTGTCACGGGGTTTCTCTCAAGCCGTAAGTGACCCCAGTCGTTTCATTCGCCGCAAAAGTTCTCAATTCACTGCTATCCTCGTTTATGTTGATGTTGTTATCCTCACTAGAATAATTATGATGACATCTCTCTGGTCAAACAATTCTGGCATAATACTTTCAAAATCAAAAACTTGGTCCTGTCAAATACTTTCTCGGTATGGAGATTGCTCGCTCTAAAGCTAGTCTCAATATTTGGCAACGAAAATATACATTGGACCTGCTTGAGCAACATGGCTTCCTTGGTTGCAAATCTGCCATTACTCCTATGGATTCTTCCTACCACTGTTTCAAAGATGATTCACCACTCCTTCCCGACAACAATCTCTACTGGAGTCTTATTGGCAAGCTTTTATATCTCACTCACACACGGCCGATTATTTCTCACGCCGTCCAACAACTTTCCCAGTTTCTAGATCATCCCACATAATTGCATCTCAAAGATGCTCATCGTATTCTACGGTATATGAAAGACTCTCCAACCAAAGGTCTCTTTTTCTCCTCTTCATCATCATTACACCTTAGTGCTTTCTCTGATTCTAATCGGGTTGGTTGCTCAGACATGAGACACTCTACAATTGGTTATTGTGTTTCTCTCTTGTATCTTGGAGGTCTAAAAAGCAACTCACTATTTCTCGAAGCTCTCCCGAGGCAGAATACTGAGCTCTTACCACCACCGCTTGTGAGCTACAATGGTTGAAGTATCTCCTCAATGACTTACTTGTACCACATTCCCATGCCATACCATTATTTTACGACAACCAAAGCGCTTTATACCTCACAACCATTCCTTCCATCCAAAAAAAACATATATTGAAATTGATTGCCACATAGTCCGTGAAAAAACGCAAATTGACCTTGTCAAACCTTTACCCATTTCGACCCACTTTCAATTGGCTGACATTTTCACCAAAAATCTTGCCTCCCCTCGATTGAACTTTCTTATCCAATCTTTTGGTCTCATTGACATCTTTTCTCCCAAACCCAGTTTGAGGGGGCGTGTTACGGATACTCATCATGGAGTAAATCAAGTAGTCAATCAAGATAATAATCACAGGAGAAAATCACTCAATTAATTGATTGCGATTAATTGTAATTGATTAATTATATATTTCTTTCCTTTCTTACATAGATAGGATTAGTACATATAGATGATGTATTGTAGAGTTTAAATCAATCCATTCAAAGAGTTCTTTCTCCCATTTAATATTTATGCTTTTCTACAAAGCTTAAATGCCCATGAAACAAAACTAGGAAGAAATATGAATTTAGATGTTTAAAACTCTCCCAAAGAGCTCTCTAAGTGTAAAGAATATGCACAAGCCCAAATTTTAAAAGAGGATGAAATCCTTTTTAAATAAAGAGAAATATTGCTTCCAACGTGAAAAAATGGGTAGTTTTATTTTTGCCTAGAAATTAACCGTCCGGTTAACTGAGGTATATTTGTTGTTAACCGAAGGTAAACTTTCTGCAGGACTGGAACTATACAGTTAACCGGTTGAAGATTGCGGTTAGCTGGACATCACAGTAAAAAAAATAGAGTTTTCACCCATTTTTTTAAAAAATATAATCAACATTTTGGACACTTGAGCCTTTGAAAATTTAAACAAAAGATTCAAAAACATGTCTAGAGATTCAAAAACTTGTTTGAATATTTTAAAAACATTTTAACATATAATAAAGGGTAAAAAGCGCTGACGTCCCCTAAACTATTTCATTTTTTTTGTTTTTGACCCTCAACTAAAAAGGGTCAAGTTTTACCCTAAACTATTTCGCTTTTTGATTTTTGACCTTCCATCCATATTCTCCGTTACATCATAAGGGAAGTCCAAAAAATGGGGGCATTTTGGGAAAATCATATCATTCATAATAAATAGAATTAAATTTAAGGGAAAAAATGGCCTTTTAAAAAAAAATTAGAGGTTGGAATTTACAGTTGGTGGTTGGAGAAGAGGAGCGAGCGGTACCGGCCTAAAACCTTTCCATCACTTTGTTCTCACCGGCGACTTCTTCTTTCTCGTCAGAATAATAGATTTTTTTTTATAAAAACAAAAAATTTAGGATCTTATACAGATTGGGTGTGTTTTTTTTGTACGAGATATATGAAAAATGCAGAATTAATAGCCATTTTGGTCATCAACTTATTTTCGCCCAGCCACTTTCATCACTTTTCACTTTTTTTTAAACTTTTTTCATCACCAATGTATTTTAGTTTGCCATTTTCATCATTCCGTCAAATAATTGAGAATTTTCTGTCTAAACCCGATGACGTGGCATAACGGTGTTAGAACTCTCTCTATCCTGCAAGGGCAAAATGGGAAAAATAAATCCCAACATGGAGCCTCTGATCTGACCCGATCTGAATCCGAAACAAGAAAAATCCGACCCGGAATATTCATCTTCTTCTTCGATCGATTTGTTCAAAGCAAGAACACTATTTTCAAAAATCAAACCCTAAGTCCCAAATCTTCATTTCTAGATCGTCCATTCTCACTCAATCCACCACCCATCTTCATTTTCAACGAATCACCGGCGCATCAACAACGAATCACCAAATTCAAACGCAAAAAATTCAGCCTTTCAAGAACATCAAAAAGCTCGGATAAATGACGAAAAATGCCATTTTTAAATATCAAGAGCAAGAACTACTTTCTCCTACTATCTGAACAAAACCCAGTTGAAGAGAAAAGATGACGTCACCTTCAACCAACAAGCAAGAACCAAATTTCTCCATCTTTTTTATTATTATTGAACAAGAACCCATTTGAAGAAGGGTAATGACATCACCTTACCTTCTCACTGGTGTACCAAGAACAACAACCAGAAAGATCCAAAATTTAATTCCCCTAGTATCTGAAACGCACCAAGACACAAAATACCCACTAAATCTTAGATAATTCGAGCATATTCCACAAAAAGATGACAGAAAATGTTTCTATATTATCAAAGAAATTCGTCAGATTTTTGTGTGGATATCTTGGGTATAACCCGTGAGCAAAAAATCAAAATGCCATATCCAAAATGGAGCCCAAAACAGAAAGTTTAGGTTTGAAAAATAATCCCCAAATTTCAATGAAATTAGATGAAATTAATGGAGGTGGGTTTTCAAAAGAAAAGGGCTTTCTTCCTCTTCTTCCTCCTTGAACTCCGGCGACGCCCTCACACCTTGTTTCTCACAAATTTCGGGTCAATTTGGTAAGGTGATTGATTTTGTATTTTATTTCAGACCAACATCACCATGGCTGATATTGTATTTTATTTCGTCTCTTCACTGTGATGGGAGTTGAACCATGAAATTTTGGTGCGGTGGTGGAAGAGAATGATGGGGATGAAGATGGAGAAGGGTGAGTGTAGCAGGTGGCGGTGGCGGAGAAGGGTGGTTGGGGATGAAGATGATGAGGATGCTCAAAAATTGGGACTTAGGGTTTTCTTCACTCAATTTAGGGGAGAAAATGAAGATGGGTGGTGGATTGAGTGAGAATGGACGATCTAGAAATGAAGATTTGGGACTTAGGGTTTGATTTTTGAAAATGATGTTCTTGCTTTGAACAAATCGATCGAAGAAGAAGATGAATAGTCCGGGTCGAATTTTTCTTGTTTCGGATTCAGATCGGGTCAGATCAGAGGCTCCATGTTGGGATTTATTTTTCCCATTTTGCCCTTGCAGGATAGAGAGAGTTCTAACACCGTTATGCCACGTCATCAGTTTAGACAGAAAATTCTCAATTATTCGACTGAATGATGAAAATGGCGAAACTAAAATACATTGGTGATGAAAAAAGTTAAAAAAAGTGAAAAGTGATGAAAGTGGCTGGGCGAAAATAAGTTGATGACCAAAATGGCTATTAATTCGAAAAATGCATCTTCATGAGGTACTACTGTTACAAAAAAGGGGTATTCTCTGGATTTATACATATTTCTGATTTCTACTGATGTTACATTATTTGAATCTACCTCGTACTTCTTTCCACAGTCGAATGATGTTACAAACTATTCCCTCCAAGGAAGTATAGTCTTGCTTTGACATAGTTTCTTTACTTCCAATATCTAGTACTTCAAATCCATTGAAGTCATCCCCTCCACTTGTAGCATCTAGTACCCCAGATCCACCAGAGTGATTCATTTCAATTTTCTTCTTTCCCGCTGACTTATCATAGGGTCCCCAGAAATGTTGTCTTCAATGACTCTCTAGTACAATAATTTCCGCATATTTCAGCTCTTGATCCTTTACAAGAATTGCAACGATGCGGCAGGTCTACTCATAATCCTTATCATATATATATAACTTTTTAAGTTATCATTGTTTTCCTCATTTCTATGTTCTTTTGTTTCGTCCTTGTATTTCAAAAAATGTCCAGGAAGTTTTTCTCCTGTTGGATGCGATGGAGACTCTTCATTCTTCTCACACATGGGAGCTTGTTCCTTTAGCCTCTAAGGAAGTTTGTTGTTGGTTGCCAATGGTTGTTTACTATTAAGGTTAGGTTGAATGAAGAGATTGATTGATTGAAAGCTCGCCTTGCAGCAAAAGAGTATACTCAAATATTCGGTTTAGACTATGGTGACACTTTCTCTCCAATGACAAAAATGACCTATGTTCGCATTCTCCTCTATGGAAGCCATGATACATTGGCCTCTTTATCAGCTAGACATCAAAATTTCTTTTTTACATGGGGATTTGCAGGAAACGGTTTATATAGAGCAACCACCGGAATATTTTGCCTAGGGGGATTATGGTAAGGTTTGTCGGTTCCGATGGTCTCTCTATGGCCTTAAATACTATCCACGTGCTTAGTTTGCTGAATTCAGTGCAGTTGTTTGTAAATTTGGCATGTTCGCAGTCATGAAGATCATTCGGTCTTTTATCGACACAAAGATAACTTGTACATTTATCTTGTTGTTCATTTTGACGATATTGTCGTCACAGGTGATGATTAGGAAGCTATAGACTAGGGCTATCAATGAGCCGAGACGAGACAAACTTTTGGCTTAGCGAGTTCAAGCTCTTATAAAAGTACAACGAGCTCGATCTGGAGAATTTTCGTTCAACCTAACTCCAGCTTGAAAGTTAAGCGTAAACTTGAAATCAATAGAAAATTTATAATACAAAAATTTGCAGATAATTTTTTATTTTATAGGTGCCGAATTGTAAGTTCTTGACCTCTAAAAAATTGAAATTCAAAACAATTTCAACAACTTTAATCAAAACAAAAATATTCGATCCGTTGTCACAATACACACATGGCGATATAAATTTTTATGCACCCCTCCATGGTAGAATTAATAGTAGTTCTCCACTTCCCCTACAACATGACTTGAACTCCCGACCTACCGGTTAGAAGTGAAGCGTCTTACCATTTGACTTGCGCTTCGTTGTCAATCCATCCAAATTGAAAGGGTATTTTATATATGTTTAAATTAGTCAAAATAGTTCTAGATTTAATGTAACAAAATGAAAATTTTATAAGATGAGTGTCAATGAAGTAGATTAATCATGTTAAAATATCTATTATTAGGTGAAAGTTTGAGTTGAAAATATTTAGCCCAACTCCATATAGTGTTCATATACATTTACATTTATGCACCGATAAAAAATAGATATGCAAACATTGAAATAAAGACCAGTCTAATTAATTATTTATTAATTTGTTTTTCTTTGTATTTTATCAAACAAAAAAAAAACATCTTGTTAACACCTAAGTACCAAGTTTTTAAATAATATGTATAGAATTTCTAGTTCACATGAGTAAGTTCCTAATAGAGAGTTTTAAAATATAAATTTAATATTCTAAAATTTGAATATTGTTATAATATAGAGAAGGAGAGGAGAAATTGAGAGAAGAGAAGAGAATTAGATGTGTATTGTTATGAACCAAAGGCCTCTATTTATAGAGGTAAAAACCCTTTGGTTCATGGGCCTCATTCTCTATGGGCTTTATGGGCCTGGTCATTCATCATATTACAACACTTCCCCTTGAATGACTAATCTATAAAACAATTGCCTCACAAAAACTTATTTGGAAAAAAAAACCCAGTGGGAAAAATTAAATCAAACTAAGAAAATGAGTACAATTGATGTTGGAGTATCTAATTGTCGCCTCGTTAAAACCTTGTCAGGAAAACCCAGTGGGACAAAACCTGAACGAAGGAAAAAGAGTACGACTACTCCCCCTGATCATTGGATGTCTTTGAGACGACGCATTCCAATCTGATTATCAACTTTCTGAATGTTGATGTTGGTAAAGCCTTGGTGAATAAATCTGCCACATTATCACTTGAGCGTATCTGTTGAACTTCGATGTCGTCACTTTTGCTTAGATATACATAACATGAAGAAAATATGCCTCGTTAAAACCTTACTAGGAAAAAGAAAAACCCTATGGGAAAAAAATACGCCTAGTTAAGGAAAAATTGTACATTAATCATATGTCAAATTACTTCCCTTTTTAGCATCATTTGACCAATGCATATAATTTAATTTGCAATTGGATCTTAGTGAATAAGTGTTCATAGTTTCAACAAATTACATCTTCCGGATGTTTTAATTTGTAAATACATGGAAATATGTTATCTTTCCATAATGATTTCAAAAAGTATTAATCACTAAGTCTTGATGTTTATATATTTTTCGGGAAAAATTACTTATATGCTTCTGGCATATCAAGTCCTTCAAAGATTTCCTATAAATGATGTTACAAAATTGCAACATTGTGTATATACCAAGTGTTTGGGCGCTATTCAAATACACTTGTATCCACCCTCAAAGTAATTTATTTGTTCGTTATTCTAAACGAATATCTTTCTAAGATTACACTTCTGGTGTATAATACATGTAACGAATACATTTGCACTTCAATTGTATTAAAATTTTCGTACAGGCTTTTCACAATTTGAGGTGAACTCAATGGTCTATTTTGACCAATAATCTCTACACTTTCAATTTTTCAATCTGCAGACTTTATATTAAAGATCCTCATTCTATTGCGTGCATAAATAATGTCGACTTTTGCACAATTTTATGTATATGGTTCCATCAATTCCAAACATTTGAGATCTAATAATTCTCACAAATTTTCAGGTACTCGAATTTCTTCCCGAAAATGATATAATATTCATGTTTGGAAAAATTCTTTTAGAATTTTAATCTTCTCGACTTGACCATCTATAAATATTTACTCCATTTGCAGAAATTTTATTATTGGAACTCATAATGCTACCACATTTCAATGTCTCAAATATTATGGATATCTTGTCCTTCGGGGGACATTAAATATCATGGAGTTTTTAGCCGAATTTTGGTTATAAAATATTTTTAAATATTCGTCTTTTGAACTTCGGTTCAAAACTCATTTATTTGAGGATCAACTAGAGACACGAATAGAAATAGTTTGTTCGGCTATATATATTTCCTCTTCTTTATGTTGCAACAATATATACCAATCTGCAGGATTGATAACCAACATATAATTTATCCTCTTTTGAGGATCAATCTCAACACCTTGTGGTGGAGAATAAGCGCACATTTTATTTTGAGGTGGAAATCTTGTTGTTTGCAACAATAAAAACCACTTAAAAAGAGGAGAAATAAGAAATTAATAGTTGGAAAAATACAATGAAACATCTAATAAATTCAAAGCAATATATGATTCTACAAGATCATTTAATATATGAACATATTCTTTAGGATATGCAACTTTTATCTAGATGACATATAATATCACTAGTACATTTGAGACAAATTATATTTATGGGAGAATGAGCTCATTAATTTATCAAGAAAAACGCAAACTTCAAGTTGCGGATTAACAATATAACCCTTCTTTATTAGATCACTAACTTTCTCCATATGATTTCCATTGCAGATGAATTTCATATTTTGTGATCTTTAAGCCACAAGATGGACTTTCGGCAAAACATCTTCTAGTGTTCTACATTTGTTTCAGAGTTAGCACAATAACAACCTTCAAGGTTTTATTATTAACAACGTCTGCCGGACTCATTACAATAACATGTATAATAAGATAATAAAATAATAAAATTTGACAAAAATAATAAAATAAAATACGATAATATTTTCTTGATTTAACCATATCCCGGTGGTTAACCTTAAACCATTTGTATTTATTCTGCAACCATCTTCTAGTGGTTAAGAATAAACAATAATAATTTGTTTGATCATACAACCATCTTCTAGTGGTTGTAGATTCGTATCTAATAATTTGATACAACATCTTATGGTAGTCGTATATTTGTCTATAATATTTGATTTAACCATCTTCTGGTGGTCAAATTTAAACAATTTGTATTTATTTTCTTCAAGAATAAATAATATTTTTTAAGAATAGCAGATGATGTTCTTCAAGAACATTTAATATTATTAATTTATATAATTACTACTTCAGGAGTAATCGTGCAATATTCTTCAGGAATATTGATTTTTTTTTTTTAAGATTCTAGATAACAATAATAAATGAAAAGAAAAGAAAAAAATATTGAATAGTGAATCATGGAATGTTGATTGCTGCCATAACAAAAACCATAAATATATGACAATTAATATATGACAATTTGCTATCATTTATATAGCATTTATATAAATATATATGCAATTCAATTACATAACCAAAACTTGTGGTCGAATATACTCCAAGAATAATATTCCTATATTACTCAAGTAATTTTAAATTACAATATACTCTTCTGGAATAAATAATTAATGAATAATAGTATTCTTCTGGAATATATACGGAATAATAATATAAACAATAAAAAAAATGTAACTGATCAAATCCGAAACACAATCAAATCAAAAGATGTTGATAATATTCTTCGGGAATAAATAATATTCTTCAGGAATATTAGATGATGTTCTTCAGGAACATGTAATATTATTAATTTATACAATTACTACTTCAAGAGTAATCGTTCAATATTCTTCAAGAATATTGATATTTTAAATTCTTTGATAATAATGATAAATAAAATACAATTAAATATCAATTGATTACACTGCCTAAATCCAACCAACCATGCATCATAACCGAAAATAAATCAAAATATGCACATGAATACCATATATATTCATAGTAAAAGTCGAAATTGACGCCACTACAGTACTAATCAGGCTCAATCATCCACTTTCATTTCAACGCCTATAACAATTCTGTTTTAAGGGAAAAATATATATATATATTTACTGATCAATACTATGAACAGATCAATTGCAAAATTGATAAGAACAAGTTAATACATCCAAGGCGATTATCATACAGATTCAGATTTTTTTTTTTAAATTTTGGTAGAGATGTTAGATCTATTACGTACTCCAATTGATTTGAAGTCGTAATATAAAAACGAGATACAAAAAAATATATATAATAAATTGGATTGGATGCAAAAATTCTCAAAATAATGCCACAGATTGTATGATAATATATACAATTCAATTAAATCTAATAGAGATGCTAGATCTATTGCATACTTCAATTGATTTGAAGCCACAATATCAAAGATGTTAGATCTATTGTATACTTCAATTTGATTTGAAGCAACAATATCAAACAGATCTATAGAAAAATTATAATAACAAACCTAGTAATTTTCTTTCAAAACAAATTGGCAGAGCTTCGTGCTGATAACGTGTTATAATATAGAGAAGGAGAGGAGAAATTGGGAGAAGAGAAGAGAATTAGATGTGTATTGTTATGAACCAAAGGCCTCTATTTATAGAGGTAAAAACCCTTTGGTTCATGGGCCTCATCCTCTATGGGCTTTATAGGCTTGGTCATTCATCATATTACAACAAATATAATATTGTCTATGAAAATATGTATATATAACATAATTTTCTTCAAGCTTGAGCTCACTAGCCGAGCTAACGAGCCGAGGTGTTAAGAATCTTCTAATGAATATCACAAAGCTTGCGTTTGACTTGTTTAGTAACAGAGCTCGGCTCATTCACAAGCAGTTTGGCTCGTTGACAACTCTAGTATAGACCAACTAACAAATCACTTAAGCCGAATTTTTCTGACCAAGGAACAACTACAAACTAATGTACTTCCTTGGGATTTAAGTAGCTCAATCCAACCATGACTTCTGTATTTCACAAAGGAATAGAATGCTCTGGATATTCTAAAAGAAACTGTGATGTTTGATTCTAGACTTGTGGATACTCCAATGGATACGAATGTGAAACTTCTGACTGGAAGGCGAGTTGTTATTGCAATAGCCTAACTTTTTTACTTTAGTTTAATTTAATTATTTTCTCTTATTTGTTTTATTATGTTTTGTTTAGATGTGTTATGGCACGAATAGGAATTAGAGGGACCTAAGTGTTAATAAAAGAAGTTGGTTAGTTAATTAGTTATGCTAAGGAGATGTGAGTTAGGATTTGAAGGGTTATGTAAGAGAATCAATTTCAACAACTTTTGTGGGAGAAAGGATAAAAAGAAAGAAATAGAGAAAAGAAAGAAGGCATGAGTAGGGTGAAAATTCTATGCAACAATTGTCACGCTCGGAGCCCGCGGGCCCGCAATGCGACGCATGGGCCTGGCAGTACCCACGATCATCTACTTGGCAACCGAACTCGCTATGCCAAAAGGGATATCCCGAGATGATAATGGGTACTTAGGCCCACCTTATATACCAGTCACAACTTTCAGACTTATCCCATGTGGGATGGGGTTTCACATTCACTCCTCCTTAAGACCCTAGCGTCCTCGCTAGGCGTCCCAAACACACTTAGCCCATGACCAACCAGGTGTACAGGATTCTAGAGGTGCCCCCCACCCCTTACGGTGTGGCACTTAGCTCCCACACGTCCGCCTTGTCACCGGCTCTGATACCACTCTGCAAGCCCCGAGCCCGCAAGCCCGCAACGCGACGCATGGGCCGGCAGTACCCACGATCATCTACTTGGCAACCGAACTCGCTATGCCAAAAGGGATATCCCGAGATGATAATGGGTACTTAGGCCCACCTTATATACCAGTCACAACTTTCAGACTTATCCCATGTGGGATGGGGTTTCACAACAATCTTAAGACTTCAGGCAGAGTGATAATATGTGCTCCGATCAGTATCGAATTTTAACCAATGATAGAAGGATCCTAAGACTACAATTTGAATAGTGGAAATTAGATTCCAACTGTTAGTTTTCGAATTATCATCATCATAGTGGAGTTCTGGTTTTTCCATGAAAACGGAATTTCTGTCAAAGTTGTGAATTGTGATGAAATAATTTTTGCAATGTTTTAAATGCATCAAAATTGGATGAAGTGTTGTTATTTGTGATTTGCATGAAATGTATGTTACTATTTGAATTACTGTGTTTGATATGTGGATACATGATCCGGTTTGATTGTTCCGTAAAGTCTGAGGGCCGGCCCTGAGGGGTGGCAGGGGGGCGACCGCCCAGGGCCCCAAAATTTTGGGGGCCCCCAAATGTTGAGTGCACAATAAATATCAAAGAGGTCCCCTGGGATCAAATCCTTGCGTTTGTGTTTTTTGGTGAATTTACTCAATGTCCCATTTTATTGTTTATATTAGGAGGCCCCATTTTCAATTTTCGCCCAGGGCCCTGAAAATGTCAGGACCGGCCCTGAGTCTGAAAGTATATATTTCAAATTTAGAGTTCTTGTCTGCGCAGTACTACGAATGACCGCATGACCGAGGCTAGGTGAGGAGAACTATATCATGTTTGATGGCATAGCCGAGGCCATGTGAAGAGAACTATATTATGTATGATTGCATGCCCGGGTGCATCTGAGGAGAACTACAAGTATGAATGTTAACGATTGTATGAATTATGTATGTATGGTACGAAGTATGAAAAAGAAGGTGCTCGGTGCACTGGATTTGATGTTCGTGTGATGCGTTTGAAAGTGTCTGAAGTTCGTTTATCATTAAGGTCAAATTATGGATTTCTGGGAAAGGGGACATTTGATTTCAGAAAATGGATTTCCATTTGAAAAATTGTAACGAAAAGTGTAATTTCTATATCATGCGTACTAAGGCATTCGTTCGCAGATACATGGAGAGCTCCTGAGGGGTTGCGGACGATGTGTCCAGAAGAGGTTCCTGGTGATGCACCTCATTCGCACATATTGTCTGTTTGGGCAGATGATAGAGTGGACGATGCTTTGTGCGCGGCCATTGTCCGGGTGTGTGTTTGTACAAACTTTTGCAGTGCTTTCCAGTTCATTTAAAAGGCCATTCTTGTTTTTAAAACATGTTCCAAGTTCATTACAAGTATTTAAATGATGTTACGAGTTTGGAGGCTTGTCAAAGTATGTATACAAGTTTTTTTGGGGAAAATAGGGTAAAGGTTTTGAGTCTAACAATACTTCATCTCAAGGGTGTTTGAACTTTATTGGGTTAGTGTAGCTTTACTATTTTGCATATACATATGAGGAGGATCTAGAAGGGGAAATTGGGAACGAGGATGTCGACTAGAGACCACCTTAATATGTAATAGATAGTATTGACATGTATTATGCAATGTTAATTACTTTTGAGTATGAATGAATATTGTAAGTTGTGACTCAGTTTAATATATGTAAGTAAATATATATCCTAAGTAACTTTGGGTTTAGTATCTCATTGGCAAATGAGGTGATACTATGTCACCTCCAGGTTACGGGGTGTGACATAAGTGGTATCAGAGCAAGTCGAACCTTAGTCTTAAGTAAACGAATATGAGCTAAGTATGTAATGAACATATGAAAGGGTTTTTAGAGTACTTATGACGTTATTCTTGGATAGAGGTTATGGAATAAGAGTTATGTGTGATTTAATTGCTTTATGTATCGCATGTTATGCGTTATACTAACATGTTGGTTGAGTTATTATCAATTGCTTGGGTTGGTTGTTATGTGGATTAAGATGGATCTTCAAAGATAAGAACAACAATGAAGACAATGACTTTGGCATACCGTTCGCCGCTTTTGCACTTCAGGGACTCGAGATTATTGGGGAACAAAATATTGCAGCGGTTGACTGGGATCAACCGGAATCTTCAAGCCAACAACATGTACGATCACCGCCAGTAACTACGGGGATTCGAACATAATTAACAACAGACTCTTACCATGCTAGCTTAAGTGTTGCAGAATCATCAAACTCGTATCAACCAGAATGTCGGGGTTTCATGGGAGCCGAGGGTTGAAAATGATCCGGGAACAGATTATCGGCGGATGAGGAAGATGGGTATGGTAGCATTTGATGGAAATGTGGTACAAGATGAGGTGGAGAGGTGGATTGAACAAATGAAACAGAACTTTGAGATTGTAAGAGTGTCAGATGACGCTTTTGTTAGTAGTGCTTAGGACCATGAGCATATGTTGTACTTTTTTTTTCTTTTTTTTTAATTTGAGCATTTTATTTGAATAGTGAATTTTTCTTTTGAACATCAAATATGTGTTTTGATAGTAAAACTCATTATCTTATATAATTACTATTCTAATTGTCCCTAGTTTTATGATATGTTATATCCAAGAAATAAAACTAGTTTGATATATGATTGATCTTCATGTTTTATTGATCATGTGTAATTGATACAAATCATATCATAAATACATATTGGGTATATATTGTATTGGATGTGATCTCAAAAAAGAAGTAATACGTCATGGTTCTATAAGTCATAAGTATTTCATCCTAAATACTATTTGAAATTCTTAGGCCTTATGTCTTCATTGTTTCCAACATTAATAGAGCTAGCTATGTTTTGACTCAGTCGAACGTTACTTTTAATCGAGTGATTAATACTACTGATAATCAGATGTAGTATTCTATCATGCTTGAATGTGAGAGACATTGTAAGAGATTTGTCCCTCTCTTATTGGAGATAGATATCCATGGACCCCTCGATATGGAAGACTGTTTAAATGCATGGTTGTGCTCAAATATATTTAATAAAGTGCTTATTAAATATTATTTGTTGTAAAAGTCTATCTGGAGATCGAGCACAAATAAAATTAAGCTTTATAAGGGTGATAACGTTTCTTGCCTTATGATTAATTAGGATACAACCTGCACAATGCCTTGCTAGGGACCGCTTGTAACTTATGGATACATATTCTACTAAATATGTTTTCATTTCCAATGTGAAATGAACCTACCGTGTCACACACAGAGACGAATTAATGAGTTTTGTGTCCATATTCAATGAATCTAGAAAGTGTCTAAATTAACTGTATCTGACATTTATTTTCTGAGAATAATAAAACGTTATTATTCAAATTAGAGAAACATTTGATGGGATAATGGTTTCAATTTTTTTTTATTATTTTAGCTGGGATTACATGGGAGTTATTACGTGGAAATTAAAGTGGTGGAGTCAACGAAATTTCAAATTCATGAAGATGGCGGCCTTTGGTTTCGGGATCGGCTGTGTGTGTTGTCAAATTCCGAGCTGAGAACAGAGATACTACAAGAGGCACACAACACCAAGCTATCAATTCATCCGAGAGCCTCGAAAATGTGACTTGAAGATCAACTTTTGGTGGAAAGGAATGAAAATGGAAATACCCGAATATGTGGTTAAGTGTTTGGTTAGTCAACAAGTGAAAGCTGAACATAAAAAGACCTGTCGGATTGCTTAAGCCATTAGACATTCCCGTTTGGAAATGGGAACCCGTTACAATTGACTTTGTAGTTGGATTATGGTAGTACAAAGCAGGGAAATATACGATTTGAGTAATCGTGGAAAAATTGAAAAAATCGACACATTTCTCATTGATGAAGATCACGACCTTGACGAATGTGTTGGTGAAGATGTACATGGACGAGATAGTTTTACTTCACATGGTACTAGTTAGCATAGTGTCAGATCGGGACTCACATTTTATGCATTGGTTTTGGATGAGCTTTAATGAGACAATGATGATGAAATTGTCACTTAGTACCACACATCATCCCCAAACTGACGGCCAGTAAGAAAAGACGATTCATACTTTGGAAGATATGATAAAGGCGTGTGTTTTGATTTTAAAAGGTAGTTAGGGTGGATCATCTGACATTGCTGAAATTCGCCTACAACAATAGTCATCAGGCTAGTATCGGTATGGCACCTTACGAAGTTTTGTATGGTAGGAAATACAGGTCACCATTGTGTTGGGATGACATTGGGGAGATGAAAGTAACCGGGTCAGAATGGGTACAAGTAACTTTGGAAAAGATTACATTGATTCGGAAAAAGTTAAAGGCTGCCAAGACCGTTAGAAAGTTTGGGCTGGCAATAAACAGAGGACATTGGAACTTCAGACAGAGGACAAGGTTTATTTGAGGGTATTTCCAACCAAGGATGTTATGAGGTTTGGAAAGAGTGAGATGTTAAGTCTTAGGTATGTGGGACCTTACGAAATACTCGAATGGGTTGACGTGTTGGCCTATCGATTAGCTCTACCACCAATGTTGTCGCGTCTTCACAACGTCTTCCATGTGTCCTAGCAAAGGAAGTATGTTCCCGACCCGAGCCATGTTCTTGAAACACTGGGACTTCAAGAGGACAAGACGTATCAGAAGATGTCGGTTTGTATTGTGTACAAAAGATAAAGTCCTTATGCGGAGGACTATACCGTATGTAAAGGTGAAATGGTCACACCACACTGAATGTGAGGCAGTTTGGGAATTGAAAGAGGAAGCTAGGAAGAAGTATCCCCACCTTTTTCAAGATCGAGGTGAGTAAGTTTCGAGGACAAAACTCTTGTAAGGGGGAAGGATATCATACCCGTAACTTTTTTACTTTAGTTTCATTGAATTATTTGCTCTTATTTGTTTTTATTATGTTTTGTTTAGGAGTGTTATGGCACGAATAGTAATAGATAGACCTAAGTGTTAATAAATGAATTTGGTTGGTTAGTTAGTTATGTTATGGGGATGGGAATTATGATTTGAAAATTTATGTAAGAGAATTAATAGCTGCAACTTTTGGGCGAGAAAGGATAAAAGGAAAGAAAAGACAGAAAAGAAAGAAGAAAACAATAGGCTGAAAATTATGCGCAACAATTTTAAGACTTCCGGCTGAGTGATCATATGTGCTCTGATTAGTCTCGAATTTTAACCAAGGATAGAAGATTTCTAAGACTGCAATATGAATGGTGGAGATTGTATTCCAATTGTTAGTTTTCGAGTTATCATCATCATAGTGGAGTTCTGGTTTTTTGAGAAAAATAGTGTAGAATAATCTTTTGAGTTTGCGTTCAAAAAATTAATGTAAGGTTCATAGACTCTTTAATTATCTGTCACAAAGCATGAAAACGATATTTCTGTGAAAGTTGTGGTGCTATGATGCAATGATTTATGCAAATTTTTTAAATGCATCAAAATTGGATTAAGTGTTGTTATTTGTGATTTGCATGAAATGTATGTTACTATTTGAATTACTGTGTTTGATATGTGGATATATGATATGGTTTGATTGTTCCGTAAAGTCTGATAGTATATATTTCAAATTAGAGTTCTTGTTTGTGCATGCTACGAATGACCATCTAGCCGAGGCCATGTGAGGAGAACTATATCATGTATGATCGCATGGACGATGCTATGTAAGGAGAACTATTTATGTATGACCACCTGGCCAAGGCTAGGTGAGGAGAACTATATCATCTATGACTGCATAGTCGAGGACATGTGAGGAGAACTATAACATGAATGACCGCTTGGTCGAGGCCATTTGAGGAGAACTATAGCATGTATGGCCACATGCACGGGAGCATGTGAGGAGAACTATAAGTATGATTGTTAACGATTGCAGCCTTAGAAGTCTTCTTTGTCCACGACGTTCGTCTGCAGAGATACTGGGAGCTCCTGAGGGGTTGCAGAGGATGTGTCCGGGCGAGGTTCCGGACAATGCACTTCGTCCACGCTATTATTTGTATGGGCGGACGATGCTTTGTCTGCGACCATCGTCTGGGGGGTCTATTTGGGCAAAGTTTTGCAGTGTTTTCCATTTCATTTAAAAGGTCATTCTTGTTTCTCAAACTTGTTCCAAGTTCATTACAAGTATTTCAATGATGTTACGAGTCTGGAAGCTGGTCAATGTATTTATGAAAGTGTTTTGGAGAATGTGGTAAAGGTTTTGAGTATAACGATGCTTCATCCTAGTGTGTTTTAACTGTACTGGGCAAGTGTAACTCACTCCCTTACTATTTTGCAAATGCATATGAGGAGGATCTAGATGGGGAAATTGGAAACGAGGATGCCGAGTATAAACCACCTTAATATGAAATACATAGTATATATGGACATTTAGTATGCAATGTTAATTACTTTTAAGTATGAACGAATATTGTAAGTTGTGACTTATTTTAATATATGGAAGTACATTTATATACTAAGTAACTTTGAGTTCAGTATCTCATTGTTAAATGAGGCGCTGTTAGGTCACCTCCAGGTTAAGGAGTGTGACAATTACAAGATCCATGCATGTACCCGTTACTAGTAGGGAAATTAAACTGTTTAACAGTTACTCGTCCAAACATTCATTTACAATGAGCACCCTTAGCTAATTCCTTTATTTACCATGTGATATTCATTGGGATAATGTAGTTCATATCTTGAGATACATCAAAAGATCTACGGGGAAAGGGCTACTTTATGAAGATAAAGTGCATACTCAAGTTGTTGGATATACATATATTGATTGGGTTTGGATGTCCCTCAGACGGATAATCGACTTCTTGTTATTTTATTTTATTTGGGGGGCAATTTAATTTCTTGGAAAAGCATGTAATGAAGTGTGGTTACTCGTTCTAATGCAGAAGGTGAATATGTATCTATGACATTTGGAACTTATGAGTTGATCGAGTTAAAGCAATTACTTATTGAATTGAAGTTTTGTCGCATCTCTCATGGAGTTGGCGTATGACAAACAAATTGCTTTATATATTACTTCTAATCTGTTTTCTCATGACATAACAAAACACATAGAAATTGATTTCACTTTATGCGAGCAAAGATAATCTCGAAGAATATTGTCACGTCATTTGTTGGTACCAACGATCATCTTGCTGATCTATTGACTAAATCCCATAGAGAACCAAGAGTGGGGTATTTATGCAACAAGCTTTGAACCTATAATTGTGAACTCCAGCTTCACGGGGAGTGTTGATTGATGGATTGATTACTATTGATTGATTGTCTGATTTATTCTTAGCTCAATTAGTAAGAATTAGTAATTAGTGGGTTTATCATAATTATAGGATCAATTGTAAATATTGTAACTGCTATACTACAAATATAGAGGAGACGGGAGTATTTATTCTCACTCAAGCATTTTCAATTTTTATCCTTTTATTTCTCTCTCTAGTCTTACTTTCTACAAGGAGGAGGATGCAACGCATTAATTCAGACACCAATTCCAAGTTAATATTAAGGGTTTTTTTTTGCTAAATAATATTAAGGGTGTGTTTGTTTCCATGGAAATGGAGCTTTGGAATTGAATTAGTTTTCAATTCCAATTTTCTTGTTTAGCTATCAACAAAATAATGGAATTGAAAATTCCAATTCTCTTGTTTGGCTCTTAATAAAAATTTTGAATTGGAATTCTAATTCTAATTCCAAGCCCCTCAATTCCACAATATCAATTCCATTTTATAATCAAGGCATTTAAATTCTAATTCCACAGGATTTGTTTTATATTATAAATATAATACACATACAAGTTATTTTCTCTCGCATATATAAATATATATAAAATGAAAAAGGTACCCTTAATGTAAAATGACAAAATACCCCTAATGTAAAATGACAAAATGACTAAAGTACCCTTAATTTAAAATAACAAATGTTCTTTGCTTAAATTAGAAAAATACTCTTGTAACGAAATAAAAAACACCATTAGTGAAAAATTACAACAATACCCTTAGTGAAATAAAGTTTTTACAATAAAAGTATTTTAGTAATTTGGAAATGGGCATTTTCACTATTCTAAACCAAGGATATTTTCTTCATTTACATTAGAGAATTTTCATTATTTTGTAACTATTGACATTCATGTTATTCTAGACCAATGATGTCTTCATCAATTTTAAGAAGGGGTTTTTTTCATTTTGTACATGAACATTTTAATAATTTTGTTCTAAGGCTCTAATTTTTTGACTATTTGTAATTTATTCATCTTGTATCAAGCACATATTCGTTATTCTGCACAATTAGCAAATTTCACTTTAAAAAGAGTACTTTTTTCATTTTTGCAACAGATGTATTTTTGTTTTTAAAGTGGACCACAAAAAATTTCACCATATTTCACAAAACATTATATTCTTAGTCTAGTAGGAAATTTCATCATTTTTATATTCGGCAGATTTTCATCATTCTCTACTAGGCTTTAGAATTGGAAAACCTCGGAATTCTAATTTCATCTAATTTCATGGAATTCTAATTCCAAATTCAACTCCCAAAAACAAACACAACTGGGTATTGGAAAATTGTTCTTGCTGTTAGGAATTCTATTTTCAAAATACATGAGTTAGACTATAGACGTGTGTATTAATATATGAAGATGGATATATAGGAGTTCTATGCTATAGTACTTATGTGATTAAGAATTGAAAGGGAGGGATGATATATACTATATGCGTTGGAGTTATATTTCCATAAATTAAATTCTTCGTATATTGTGTGCTTGTGCAGGGGATTGAAGGAAGCAGTAGATCTCACCGTTCTTGGTTCAGTGGATGATGCCAAGTTCTTGGTATATTATGCTTGACCAGGCTAATTCCTAGCAGGACGAAGCCAGGAATTTGGTGTTAGGGGGCGAAACTGCAACAGTAGGTTGAACTACAGAGCTCGAGTGATAAAAACGGCAAAAAATTCTTGGAGGGGCAGAAAAAAGGCCAAAAAAAATTCTTAGGGGGCGAAACTGATAAAATTTTCCAAAATACACATAAAATTTTGATAAATAGTAGTATTTTCCTACCTATAGCAGTTTCCTTTTAGAGTAAGGCGAGTGAGAGATATTACTAATTCTAAAGATTATCCAAAATTACTAGTTGGGGAATTTTTTTTATACATAATGAAAATGACTACTATGGCTTTCCTTTTATAGAAGGGGTTCAAGCCCCCTTTTTTGTAATTAAATTTTGAAAAGGATCCTTGTGTACGTCTAATGTAGTCCTTGGGCCCCAAGGAAATTTTGTCTATTTTATTTATTTCTTTTTTAATAGTGAAATTACTATTTTATCAACCGCTTCATGCATACATCCTATAGGATGATTATCTTCTTTGGGGGCTAAAGCCTAAATGATATCCACGATATTATTTCACAACACTCTCTCTTGGATATCCATTACATAAAACATATGCCTCATTAAAATCATAATATATAAAAATCTAGTGAATGAAAAAGAGTGCACCGTTCTTTATGTGACATTGCTCTCCCTAGTGACAGCATCCCTTGAGATTTCTTTACTGGTGCAAATTCTGTTTACCAGCTTTTCAAATTGCACATCTATAACACCACTCTTATGGAATTCATGTGTAAATAAAGTTTTGGCAATATATGCTTTGTCCTATCTCCTTTGATATATACTTCCTTTAGTTGAGGTATACAAGATGCATTGTCCTCATATATTGGGAGTTGAGATTATTTTTCAAAAGATAATCCGAAATTTTCTTGGATATCATTAATCATAGATCCCAACCACACACATTCTTTGCTTGCCTCATGGATGGTTATGATTAGAGAAAGTGGCTACCATCGACTACTTTGAAGATCTTCAAGATATATCATTTTCACCACATGTAAATACATAGCCAGACTGAGAATATGTCTTATGTGAATCAGATCAATAATCAACACGCACATAACCAGAATGTGTCAATATTCTAGACGGAAAAGAATAATCGGAGATCTATTGTCCATTGGAGATATCTAAGGACATGTTTAATACCTTTCCAATATCGTTCTATCAGAGAAGAACTAAACATTGCCAATAAATTTACAACAAAGGCTATATCATGTCTTATATAATTACGAAGGTACATCATTGCACCAACTGCACTCAAGTATGATATTTCAGGACCAAGTAGTTCTACATTACATTCCGGAGGTGGAAAATTATCTTTATCATTATCCAGAGTGACCTATCGACCATTAGAGTACTCCATAGATGTGCTTTGTCCATCTAAAATCTTGTTAGGTGAAGGGATTCATGGGTAGAAACTCGTTCTAAACACCCATGAGTCATCCCTTGGAGGATCCGCTCATACTATGGGAATAAAAAAAATAGACGAAAAATACATACGAGATTTCTTTAATTGATTCTGACTTCGGATGCTATGTTGCGACCACCAAAGCCTTCCCTTGCGGTGTATGCACACGACAAAACGAATAGCGAGTGCTAGCTCTTCATTTTTACGAGTTTCGAAAATCTAGAGAGAAAGGAGGTAGAAATCTGTATTTTGGGTAATAGGTTTTTGTGGCTATGAAAAAATATTTCCCTAGAGTTTCGACCAAAAGAGATTATATAGGCGTGAGAGTTTGTTCCGAAAACCAACTCCCACGTAATCCCAACCTCTTAGGGTAGTTGGAGTTTTTATCGTATAATAACTCTCACGTAATCCCAGCAAAAGCCAAATACCGAAAATGCAAATCATTAATCTCTAATTCGAATAATAACATTTAATTATTCTCAGAAAACTAAATGTCATATACAATGAACCTAGACACATTCTAGATTTATTGAATCTGGACATAAAGCTCGTTAACTCGTCTATGCCTGTGACCTTGTAGGTTCATATCACAATGTCAATGAAAACACACTTAGTAGTAGTATGTGTTCATAAATCACAAGCGGTCCCTAGCAAGACATTGTGACTACCCAAAGTGCATGAATGTACGGTGGAACCTAATATCAATCCACTATTTAATCCATTTGTCTCGCGATATCCAATGTTTTATTGTATAAAAATATGGATGAAGAACCGAATGATATTGCATTGTTGCATGATTTATACTTTTTGATACTTCCGTATGTTGTTGATGAATTGTTGGATGCATTACACGAGAGTCAGTATGTGCATATTCTAAATCTAGAGCTCTTGTCTAATAATGACCCTAGACTAGGATATATTCCGAATTTACAAGCATAAGTGCTCGTGAGCACTTTCAGTCCCCAATGAGGCCCGGACCCTAGCGGGAATAAAACGTTAGGGTTGTTAACAGTGTCATGCAGTTCACAAGGATGAATCTTGACAAGAATATATCCTTAAATAGCTTATAAATGACTTATCAGTTACGATGTGATATGTTACAAGTATAAGGGCATTCCTAAACGACATTAAAGTTTGG
This sequence comes from Vinca minor, assembly GCA_026122235.1. Lineage (NCBI taxonomy): Eukaryota > Viridiplantae > Streptophyta > Magnoliopsida > Gentianales > Apocynaceae > Vinca > Vinca minor. The sequence continues at coordinate 381,627 of JAOCZM010000244.1, read as the reverse complement.
GGCTGTTAACAGTTTGATAGTTTTATTGTTGGTTAATTGAACTCGGTTGTAGAATTACTTGTTGCATGTCATTTTGATATTAATCATGTCAAGTTTATATTTATTGGAAAGCTACGAGTATGTCAAGTTATGTTAAGTACTCGAAGTACATTTTATGATATGTATGTGATCGATTTGGTTAAGTATTGTTACGATATGTTATGTGTATGATTTGGTATTGTTTCTAAGTGTTATATAGAGTCTAAAAAAATAGTGTTTTGGGTTGGGATTTCGGAATGTGCAGAAAATGACTTTTCCTTCACAAAATTTACCTTGAAAATTACCTCACTGGATCTCGGACGACCTGTTCGGTCGACCGGATCACAGTCCCTTCATCCGACTCAAACTACTGGTACTACTTCGGATGATGCTATATGACCGACTTTTAGTTCAGCCCCCTTGAAATCCTGGCTCCGTAAGTGCTTGTAATGCTATATGGACTTGCCCATTATCATATGTTGCAACTCGTAGTTAGTGGGTGTCTATAGTGTCTATCTGTTTGGTTTAAATGGTTCATAAAATAAAAGAATAATCATAATAAATACCTTTGACAATGATCTTCAGAAGTGGAGATGCTTTTGCTCTGTACTGAACAGAGAATTCTGAACTGCATTAGCTTTATTTATTCGTAGTATTTTGCTTCTTGTTGAATAATTTGACAAGTAAGGTCAAACTAGCAAGTAAGGTTCTTCATTCTGCATTGTGCATTGAATAATTTGACATTATTGTTGGTAATGTATGTCTACATTAATGTTTGTTGACGGTTTGGGTAAAATGATTCTGCTTTTGTGAGAGTTGCAAACGACAAGTTTTGAAGATCCCATCATGCATTTCGCTTGATTTCAATAATACTCATTTATTTGTTTTAGTTTGGGCACTAGCTCTTGGTACTGCATACTTGGTAGTTTTCTTACTGAGGTTAACTTTGTCTCTTAGCTGGACCTGTTCTTCGACGGGTGAAACAATCTCGCAGAAGTCGCTAGTCGCTAGTCGGTCACCAGACTGGCGACTAGCAAGTAGTCGGCTCACCTAGATTACCAGATATTTTTTAAAATTCTCTTATCCTATATATCAAACAAAACTCCATAAAAAAATTAACAATCAAATACTAGTCAAATTAAAGTACACAAAGTCCATCAATAATAATTTAATTCAATACCATAATAAGTAATAACAAGTTCAAATACTAAACTAATCAAACGACGTAGTTTCAGGCAGAAAATTGAGTTTAGAAAAAAGTCAGCAAAGTCGCTTTGACTGACTTTGACCAATTTTGAACGACTAAGTTGGTCAAGCGGGTTTTACCCCCATTTTAAGATTTTCTAGTTAGTTAGGTGCTGACTAGCAATTTTTTGCCGATTAGGCATATTTTTACAACACTGGGGTGAAGTTTCTTCTTTTCTTTATATACAAAGTATAAGTTAGATTTACTTACCCCCTCGATATGGGTGAAATCTTCTGTCCTCATTCCTATCCCCATCACTGTCCCCAACCAATCCGAATTTACTATATAAATATTTTTTCAATTGTATATACACAGGGTAAATTGTGATTGGCTGGAGACAAGAACGGGGACAGAGGATTTTTTGCCCCTCGATGTATGGGTACATTTTTGTCTTATAACTTATACGGTACTACTGTGTATCTATACGTGATAGTCATGTTTGCATGTACTCCCTCCATTTCTAAATATAAGACTCTTTAGACAATTTTAGAAAATTAAGGAACTTGTCATTTTCACCCAAAGTTCCAATATTACCCCTCTCTCACTTCTATAACATAAGAAAAGAAAAGAAAAAATAGAAATAGTAGAGGCCGCAAATAAAAGAAATGTCAAGGGATAGTTGGAATAAATGGTTGACAACTAATAAAAAAACCTTAAACGACAATTAATTTGGATATATATAAATCTCCTAAACGATAATTAATTGAGAATGGAGAGAGTATTGAATAATGTATTGTTATGTTCAATGTTGTTAAAATCCCGAGATTTTACGATTCTACGGAAGGAAAACGATTTGAATCGGAAGTAAAATCGAAATCTGGTAGAATCGTAACCGATTCTACAAATTTGCTATTTCCAAGCTGAAATTTGCTATTTCCAGGCTGAAATTTGCTATTTCCAGGCAGATTTCGGCTATTTCCAGACTAAAATTTGCTATTTCCAGATGGATTTCGGCTATTTCCAGGCTGAAATTTGCTATTTTGCTATTTTGAAATCGGTGGTCTGATATTTTTGTGGTTTATTTTGTTTTGATGTTTTGAAATATTTATAAGTTAAAAATTATGTTTTTTAGCGTTTTTATATTTTAAAAAAATTTGTGAAATTATGTTTTATGAATTTTCGCATATTGTTAAACCATATGAAATGATTTATATGTTAATTATTGTTATTTATATATAAAATATGTATTTTTTTTTTGGTACGATTTTACGATTCTACGTAAAATCCCGATTTTACGATTTTCTACCCCTCCACCGATTCTACGTAGAATCCCGATTTTAACAACATTGGTTATGTTTTATACTTTACTATTCTTGAACTGGAAAGGCTTCCATAGCTCCTCCTCCCTCATCGAACTCTGAAAATACTATGCCAGTACCAACCGGGGTCCTATCTATTCAACTGGGAGGCTATGGTGTTTGACCGAAGGAAGTAGAGAGAATGTATTCATGCGAACGACCACACCAAAATTTTGTATATTGATTTCATGTATCCGATCCCAGTTATTTGGGATTAAGACTCTGTTGTTGTTGTATTTCCCAAACATGGAAACTATATATGAGTTGTAATCAATCTTTTTTTTTGTGTGTAGGCATTCTTGCCTGTTTGGATGGTTACATCAATATAGCCATGGAACAAACAGAAGAATACGTGAATGGACAATTGAAGAACAAATACGGCGATGCTTTTATCCGTGGAAATAATGGTAAATTTTTCTATCACAATACTTATGATTTAAGCTGACCTCAATTACTTGAGATTAATACTTTGTTGTTGTTGTAATACTTATGATTTAAATTCTCTTTTATCTGATTGTAATTATATTGCAAATCTATTGCAATGCAGTGCTCTACATCAGCACAACAAAGACGTCGCTTGGAGACGGGGCATAGTCTCCAGATATTCTATTAGTGACGGTTGTTTCATTATTTATTTTGTCACTAAACATGCTGCAGATTGTGGGTTTTTTATGATGCTAAACATTTCGATCTAAATGTAACAGCAGCGGAGTATTCGTGCATACATTATCTATGCGAATCCAGCTCGGACGAGGTCTAGAGCTAATGATTAAGGGTCAGCAGCAGAATGTTCTATCCTCCGCTCGATGGGCTGAAGTGTAGGGATATTATTACTCTTCGATGTTTTTTTTTATTTATTCGGGGAGGGAAAGGGGGAGGGTTGTGTCGAACATGTGACCTCTGTTGGAGAAATTGGATTTTCTCAATGAATTAAAGTGCAATTAAAGTGTCGTGAGAACATATTTGAGCTAATACAAATATATTCTACACCGCTCGGTTTTGAATATTATCGAGTTTATCACGAAGTGGGTTGCGCAAACTTCGTGATGATATATATAACATGTGAGAAAACCAATTCTTGGTGTGAATGATAAATTAGCTTGAACTTGTGTGTGGCGCGACATGCGTACACGAATGCCGGACAAAAATACGCGGGCCTGATCAGCCACGTTTTTGCTACCGGTTTGAGTTTTGCATATTCAAACTTTGCTGCAATATGCTGCTGAAAACAATCAGAACGCTGCCGTAATAACCGTAACACTCACTGAAACACTGTATACGCCGTTGTAATGAACTGAAAAAATGAGAATTCAACGCTCAAAGTTTGTCATCATGAATTACTGCTATGAATAAATTGTATTTGAGTTGTTTTTTACCTATAAAAGAAGAGAACTTCAACAGTTTTTAAAGCATCAAAATTAAGCATCAAATAGGATAAAAAAAGCATCCAAAATCTCAGCAAACCCCCCCTTCCTTTGCATATTTTTCTACATTGTTTTCCTACATTTTGCACAACCATTTTCTAAGCAGTTTCACACTGTTACAAATCGATTTGAAGGTTTCGTTTATTTCGCTTCAAAGAAACGGAAGTGTTTGGGCGTTGTACCTTGGGAGTTCATTGTTCTCGAAGGCCTGAAGTTGATAAAAGGCAGGACAAATTGAACTTAAGGGGAAGAGGATTACTGCTGTCTCGTCCAGGATTTTAATCCAAACCGGTTGAGGTTCTAAGTTTTATTTACTGTTGTTTTTCTGTCCAGAATTTACTGTTTTCTGTCCAGAAATTGCTGTTTTCTGTCCAGAATTTATTTTTTCTGTCCAGTTCTCTATCCAGAAATTGCTGTTTTCATTTTCAGATTTTATTTTTCTGTCCAGAATTTGCTATTTCAGTCCAGAATTTAATTTTTCCTGTCCAGAATTTAATTTTTCTGTCCAGATTTCTGTCTAGAATTTGTTGTTTTCTGTCCAGATTTTATTTTTCCTATTCAATATTACAGGAAGGAAAATCTATCCAACAATCTTAAGTTCAATTTTATATGTTATTTTTCTGTTGCTATTTCATATATTATTACTAACTTGTGTTCTTGTTTTGAGTATAGAAATGACAAACACTGAGAATAAATCTGCTGCAACAGAAATTGGCACTTGTTCCGGTAATGTTTCGAATGGAGTTCCGACTAAGGCAGTTCCTCCGTCCCAGCATCGAGACCGCTTTTCCCTCCTTTTGAGGTCGCCATGCCAAACCGACCAATTCAGTTTGGTCAGTTTAACAAACCCAAGAAATTTAAGGGTGGTAGCAACTTTAAGTTGTGGAAGGAAAAAATTATGTTTTATCTGACCACTCAACATTAGGGATGGCAATGGGGCAGGTCGGGTCGGATTTCTGAGGATCCGTCCCCGACCCGTGCATATTTTTTTCCGCCCTCGCCCGACCCGTGCCCCCGCGACGGATCAAAATTTTCAGCCCCGTGCCCCGACCCGCACGGATCGGGCGGGCATCCGCACCGACCCGCTCATCCAAACCAAACCTCGTACTCAAATCTACACAAAAAATTTCCCAAATCCAAACCCGTACCAGATCTGCAAAAAAATTCCCTAAATCCTATCGAAATTGTTGCTTCTATCTCACAGAAGAACAAGAAGGAAAGAAGAAAGAAGGAGAAGGAAAGAAGAAAAAAAAAGGGAGGCAAAGGCGGAGAAGAGGGGAGCCGGAGAGGAGGAGAGCCGGAGAGGAGAAGGTCGAACTCGAACAAATTTAGAAGAAAGAAGGAGAAGGAAAGAAGAAAAAAAAAAAAGGAGGCAGAGGCGGAGAAGAGGGGAGCCGGAGAGGAGGGGAGTCGGGAGAGGAGGAGGAAGAGGGGAGAGGAGTGAAATGATTTTAGGGTTAGGAAATGATTATATATACCTAGGACTGAAATGATAATTAAAATATTAGCACATAAAAACCCTATAAAAATAATTATGTTACGGATCAGGACGGGTCGGGTTAGGGCAGGTCAGGGCAACCACCATATCCAAATTCGATCCGTGACCCGTCCCGAACCCATCCCGACCCGACCTGACCTGACCCCGTTCTCAGTATGGGGCGGATCGGGGCTGCCCCAAACATGCACAGATCGAAGCGGGGCGGCGGATCACGGGTCAAATTGCCATCCCTACTCAACATCTGATTCGGTTTATCACTGAGGATAAACCAGTGGAGGACAATAATGATCCTCAATCTGAAACCACGATACGAGCATGGCTAACTGCGGTTTACCTATGTCGGCACAGTATATTAATGAACTTAGATGATTCCCTTTATCAGTTGTACTATGAAAAAAGTATGGCAAAAAATTTATGGGAATCTCTATCGAAAAAAATATACTCGTGGGACGACTGCAGGTCCAAAAAAGTTTATAGCCGCTCGTTTTCATGATTTCAGAATGGTGGATGGAAAGTCTGTTCTTGAACAAGGTGAAGAGCTTCAAAAGATATATCATGATCTTGCCGCTGAGGGTATGGGCATCACCGACACTTTACAAGTGGCGTTGTTGATTGAGAAGCTTCCTCCTTCTTGGAATGATTTCAAGCACTACCTGAAACATAAGAAGAAGGAAATGACTCTGGAAGATCTGATGTTGAAACTAAGGATTGAACAAGACTCACGAAAGATGAGTAAGAAGCCTAGTAGCTATGTGGCTAAGGCTAATGTAGTTTAAACTGAAAACTCAAGGAATAACGCTAAAAGAAAGCGTCCTAATGAGTTAAAGAGTTCAAACTCCAAGTTTACCGGAACTTGCTATGTGTGTGGTAAACCTAACCACAAAGCAAAGGATTGCCGCAGTCGAGTTGCGGTAAATAACAAGAATAAGAAAAATCCTGATACTGGTAATAAGAACCGGAATCAGAAGACTGCCCGAGTTAATGTGGCGGAAGATGGAAGATTGGGCTCTGGAATAGAGGACATACATCTGGTAGCTGTCGTTTTAGAGGTTAACTTGGTTGGAGGCAACCAAAAGGAGTGGTTCGTTGATACGGGGGCCACTCGTCATATATGTACAAACAAGTGGATGTTTAAAACATACCAAGTTGTTGAAGATGAAGTCTGCTATATGGGGAACTCTGCGGTCTCCAAAGTAGAGGGAAAGGACACTGTGGTTCTAAAGATGACATCGGGAAAGGAGATGACTTTGACTGATGTATGTCATGTGCCAGAGATCCGGAAGAACCTCATTTCGGGAATAGTACTGAACAACAAAGGTTTTAGACTTGTCTTTGAAGCAAACAAGTTTATTCTTACCAAGAGTGGTGCCTTAGTGGGAAAGGGGGGTATTTAGCTGGAAATTTATTTAAAATGAATGTAATGACAGTACTACCAGGTACTGAGCTAATTGGCGTTGATGTAACTGAGACTTCCACTAGCTCAGCTGGAACAATTGCCCAAGAGGCTAATAAAGATGTTAAATTTGCTAATTCAGTTGAGTCTTTTAATTTATGGAATGATAGACTTGGTCATGTAAATATTAAAAGTATACAGAAGTTAGTTTCATTAAACTTACTTCCAAAATTTAACATTGATAAAAATTACAAGTGCGAGACTTGTATTGAGGCAAAGCAAGCTAAATCCTCTTTCCATTCAATTGAAAGAAGTTCAGAACCATTAGACTTAATTCACACTGATGTTTGTGATTTAAAATATGTGCAATCTAGAGGCGGTAAAGGTTACTTCATCACTTTTATTGACGATTGCAGAAGATATTGCTATGTTTACTTAATGAGAAGTAAAGACGAAGCAATAACTATGTTTAGCCATTATAAAACTGAAGTTGAAAATCAACTTGGCAAGAAAATTAAAAGGCTAAGAAGTGATAGGGGTGGAGAATATGAATCTCCATTTGCACAATTGTGTGCTGAAAGTGGAATAATTCATCAAACAACTGCGCCCTATACTCCAGAACAAAATGGAGTAGCAGAACGCAAAAACGGAACTCTTAAGGAGATGATCAATGCAATGCTAATGAGTTCTGGCTCGCCCCAGAATTTGTGGGGGGAAGCTTTGCTTTCCGCAAATCATATCCTAAACATACTACCACATAAAAGACTAGATAAAACTCCTTATGAATTATGGAAAGGTCACGCACTTTCTTATAAGTTCATAAAAGTTTGGGGATGTCTAGCAAAGGTTCCAATTCCTCCTCCTAAGCGAACGAGAATATGACCTAAAACGGTAGATTGCGTGTTTATAGGATATGCACAGGATAGTAGTGCTTACAGATTTTTAGTGCATAAATCAGATAACTCTGAAGTGCATATAAATACAATTATTGAGGCTAGAGATGCTTCCTTCTTTGAAGGAATTTTTCCTTATTTGAAGCATTCTAGCGAAGACCCTAAACACAATCAAGTTGAGAGGATTGTGGGGGAAAATGAACTTCAAGAGGAAGTTGAAGATCCCAGACGTAGCAAAAGAGCTAAAAGGGAAAAATCATTTGGTCCAGATTTCCTAACTTATTTGTTAGAAAATGATCCTTTGACTTATAGAGAAGCAATTACTTCTCCAGATTTTGACTTATGGAAAGAAGCAATTGATAGTGAAATAAATTCAATTCTTCAAAACCATACACGGGAACTTGTGGAACTTCCACCAGGTTGTAAAGCATTAGGTCACAAATGGATCTTTAAAAGAAAGATGAGACCTGATGGCACTATTGACAAGTACAAAGCAAGACTTGTGATTAAAGGATACAGACAAACTGAGGGTGTCGATTATTTTGACACTTATGCTCCTGTATCTAGAAAAATATCAATCAGGCTGATTATTTCTTTTGCAGCCTTGTTTGATTTAGAGATCCATCAAATGGATGTGAAAACGGCTTTCCTTAACGGAGAACTGGAAGAAGAAATATATATGGAACAACCTGAAGGGTATGTTGTTCCAGGCCAAGAGAAAAAGGTGTGTAGACTTGTGAAATCACTGTATGGATTAAAACAAGCACCTAAACAATGGCATGAGAAATTTGATAGTGTAATGCTATCAATTGGTTTTAAAACAAACCAGAGTGATAAATGTGTCTACGTGAAAGGAAGCAAAGACAATTATGTAATAGTCTGTCTCTACGTAGATGAAAATATTAAAGTTACCAAAATATTGTTGTCGCAAAACTTCGATATGAAGGATATGGGACATGCTGATGTAATACTTGGAATGAAGATTACCAAAACATCAGATGGATATTCACTTTCCCAAAGTCATTATATTGAAAAAATATTAGACAAATTTGATAAAGTAAGTGATTTAATTGTGAGAACACCTATGGAAGTAGGTGCTAATCTTCACAAGAATCGTGGAGAATGTGTGCGACAACTTGAATACTCCAGGATCATAGGCAGTCTAATGTATCTCATGGACTGCACTAGACCAGATATTGCAAACTCAGTCAATAAACTGGCGAGGTATACAAGTAATCCCAGTTATGAGCACTGGAAAGCGTTAGTTAGAGTACTTAGATATATAAGGTACACTGCTAACTATGGATTATTTTATACTAGATATTCAGCTGTACTTGAAGGGTACACTGATGCAAATTGGATAGCAGATTCCAAAAATATAAAATCCACAAGCGGATACATATTTGTAATTGGAGGAGCAGCGGTTTCATGGAAATCATGCAAACAAACTTGTATTGCGAGATCAACTATGGAATCAGAATTCATAGCTATGGATCTAGCAGGCGAAGAGGCCGAATGGTTACGTGGATTTTTGGAAGATGTTCCAATGTTTTCAAAACCAATGCCACCTGTTAGCTTACATTGTGATAGCATGTCAGCTATTGGTAGAGCAAAGAATAATGAATATAATGGGAAGTCTAGACATATACGTCGTAGACATAAATCCGTAAAGAAACTTTTGAAAACCAGTGTTATAACTTTGGACTTTGTGAGATCCAAAGAAAATATAGCGGACCCATTAACAAAAGGTCTACCGAGAGATCTTGTTGAGATTTCATCGAGGGGAATGGGGCTGAAGCCCATTAAATTGATTACCACTCATGATGGCAACCCTACCTGACTTGTAAAGCCCAATTTGCAGGTTCAAAGAGACAACTGAATTGTGGGGGGAGTCGAACAAAGCACTCGGGAAAAAGAGTTCCCAGCTCATTCCTAAGGTGAAAGAGTGATAGACCTGTCTATTGGAGGAAAAACGAAAGTTTCAATGATCCTTATACGTTTTACGTGAAGTATGACAGGATACTTCTTATAAGAGATCACCTATATCGAATGTGAAGGGACCACTTCTATGAGATGACACCAGGGCTAAATCTCTAGAGCATTCGATGAATTTTACCAAGGCAGTCCAGGGCCAAAATGGACAAAAACGAAAGAATCGATTAACAGTATAGTGAGTATCGTTGTCTTGGTACATACCAAACGCTGAACAGTTCAAGGCATCGCGTCCACTGGTTAGCAAGTGTATCCGATGGTATTTCACTAGGGAAGGTTCAAAGCTAACAACTACCTATTCCGATGCAACGAATTCTCGCCGAACTCTTGCATTGCATTTCATGTGCATTTGGTTTTAAAATTTTCATTCATGTGGGGGATTGTTGGAGAAATTGGATTTTCTCAATGAATTAAAGTGCAATTAAAGTGTCGTGAGGACATATTTGAGCTAATACAAATATATTCTACACCGCTCGGTTTTGAATGTTATCGAGTTTATCACGAAGTGGGTTGCGCAAGCTTCGTGATGATATATATAACATGTGAGAAAACCAATTCTTGGTGTGAATGATAAATTAGCTTGAACTTGTGTGCGGCGCGACATGTGTACACGAATGCCGGACAAAAATACGCGGGCCTGATCAGCCACGTTTTTGCTACCGGTTTGAGTTTTGCATATTCAAACTTTGCTGCAATATGTCATTTAAAACAACTATGAACGCTCATCAGAATAATCAGTAACGTTGCTGAAAACAACTATAAACGTCGCTGAAACAGCAGTAATAATCTGAAACGTCGCTGAAAAACAACAGAATTGCATTGTCAGAATAAAGCAGGAAAAATGAGAGAATTCAACGCTCAAAGTTTATCACGTAATGACTATATTTGAGTCGTTTTTTGCCTATAAAAGGAGAGAACTTCAGCAGTTTTTAAAGCATCAAATAGGATAAAAAGAGCATCCAAAATCTCAGCAAACCCCTCCCCCCTTCCTTTGCATATTTTTCTACATTGTTTTCCTACATTTTGCACAACCATTTTCTAAGGAGTTTCACACTGTTACAAATCGATTCGAAAGTTTCATTTCTTTCGCTTCAAAGAAACGGAAGTGTTTGGGCGTTGTACCTTGGGAGTTCATTGTTCTCGAAGGCCCCAGGCTCGATAAAAGGCAGGGACAAATTGAACTTAAGGGAAGAGGATTATCATCGCCTCGTCCCAGGATTTTAAACCAAACCAGTTGATGTTCTAAGTTTTATTTATCGTTATTTTTCTCGTCTGCAATTTATCATGTCATTCGTAAATTGTCGTTTTCATCCCAAAGATTTATTTTTCTCGTCTGTAATTTGCTATTTCAGATCCCGTGAATTTAATTTTTTCCTCGCCCAGCTTTTCTCGTCCCGTAATTTAATTTTTTCTCGTCTAGAATTTCGTCTGCATTTCTTATCTGCATTTTATTTTTCCTATTCAATATTCCAGGAAGGAAAATCCATCCAACAACCTCACGGTCCCCGGTCGAGTGCTCCCCCACGCCACTCCCATGACTCTTCGATGTTATTTAGTTCTTAAGCTAGTCAAGAATTGCAAAGATAATTCATAACTAGACCAGTTTCAAATTTCAAGCTGTGAAAGTGTGGTCCTTATTTGTAATTCAATTTTCATTGCATAAGAACAAATGAGGCCCAATTTTTTTTTGGGCAATATACACATTTATTAAATGATTAATGGCTAAGTAAAATTGGTTAAAATTGATTAAAACTCAAAATTAAATATTGGAAAATTTTAGCTTCTCGCAATCTCAAAATTTCCGTATCTAAGGTTGAGAAATCAATTAGCTGTTTTTTGTTGTTAAGGAGGATGTTGTAATGTTTGCGGTTGGAATGTAATTTGATCGACACTAATTTGGGTTTGGCCTGTTTTAAAGCTATTTTTGGATTGAGTCTGAAAATGAAACCTCAGATAGTAAAACATATAAAATCTGGTTTTACTTGAGACTTGCATGAGATATGAGCAGTCTGAGTTTGGTGTGGAACACTTTACGTTACACACGTGGAACAAATTTCGATCGTCAGATAAAAAAATTATCGGCCGATATTTTTTTTTGAAATTCCAAATGTGCCCAGTTAAAAATTCTTAAACACCTGTTCTTGTCATACAAACACCGGTTGTATGTTTTGTGGACATTCGAACACCTATTGGAATGATTCAGAAGAGGTGGTGTCCTTGTAATAGTTTGAGCTGTCTAAATGGGCATATGCCCGCGGGCATGCCCACCCCATGAGATTAATGGGCGGGTATGGGGCTATGAATTCCATGTCCATATAAATGCGGGTATCAACGGGCATACCCGCACGGGTAACGGGCCATGCGGGTATGGGCGGGTTGCAACCGGGCACCCCCGCTTTGTTTTTTTATATATTAATTTTGGATAGGGATTAATAAGACTCTTCAGTCTTTTCCAAACTGAACGAGAGTCGTATATCTCCACTATCTTGTTACACGCGTTCTTACCAAATATAAGAGTCATCTTCTTCTTAGAAATGTACCAACTCAAATATGTGTACGCAATTGGATTCACGATTTCATCTCTGAAGGTAACTAAATTATGTTTTAACTTATCATTTACCATTTATATCTAATGTTTTCACTTCTTAAGATGTGTGTTTTATATGTGAGGATGAATGATCTAAAATGGATTCAACCAATACTTCTAGTGTTCATGATCTAGATCAATAGATGGAGGATATTAAAAAACAATATCTATTTTTTGTTGTGTTGACTTCAGTAATATGTTTGTTAATTTTGGACAGTTGATCTTGAATTATTCTTGAAATTGTGGACTTTGATTTGATTATCTTTTTTTAACTATTTTGGATATGGTGGAATTTGATTTGATCGTTCTTGAACTATTTTAGAATTTTATTTCTCCATATACAACTGTAAACTGTAAATGAGTGAGAAAGAACTGCATTTTGTTAATTTTTTCAAATTTGATCTATTTTTTCAAAAAAATAAAATAATAATAAGATCTGCAGGCATGCCCATCTGCCCAAGGGCATTCGGCGAGCGGGTACGGGCATCCATTTTTATGGCCCATTAAAAAAGCGGGCATGCCCGCCCATACCCATTTAAGGCATACCCATGACGGGATGGGTCGGGGTGGGCGGGTATACCCGTTTTGACAGTACTAGTAATAGTGTTGCAATTTTAAAAAAATCCCGCCTGTCAAAATTTTCAATTGACGGATACATTTTTTGTGTGCAGAACAAAATCTGTTCTACACTGAAACTGTGATGGAGTTGAAACAATTTTTTTAGGCATAATGGTGGATTTAGTCCATATTTTCCATATTTTTCGCACAAATGGTCCCCGTTCTTTTTTTTATTTGTATTACACTCCTCAAACATTTTTCGTTTGGAGGAAGTAGTCCTTCCGTCCAATTCTGTCAAGAAGTGGTGTTACTGGGCAAAAATATAAAGCAAAAATCGAAAATAGAAAGGGTATTATTGGAACCAGCATTCCAAAGAACATAATGGGATATTTTTCATCCTTCCCCCAATGTACATCTTCTTCTCCACTTGTTCACCACCCAAAATCTGGTTCCTCCATTGAAGAAAAAGAGAAAAGCTTCAAATTTTTGCAAGAACCCTAAGAGTTATGGTGGTTATGAAGTGGAGTCTTCTAATAGGAGCTCCAATATGAAGGGTCAATGGGGTTTACCCATGGAAATTCCCACCCATTGTCATTGCCCAAAACTATTTCCAACCTAAATTCGCACATCTGTCTGTGCTCAACTCTTGGCAAATTTGAGCTAACAACATCAATGATACCCTGCATAATAAGTCATAAAACACATCTATTATATCAGAAGTTTTGATTGAAAAACAAAATGAACAATTATAATTAGAATACCTTTTGTCTAGCACTCATTATACACCAATCTGCTGGATTGACCATCTCTAAGTCTAGTTTCATTTTTTTAACAATCCAGTCCCATGAAGAAATGTTCTCAATTTCCGCAACAGCATATATTATTGGATACATACCATTGTCAGCATCTACCCCTACTGCAGTCAGCAAAACACCCTTGTGATGGCCTTTCAAAAATGTACCATCCAACCCTAAAAATTTTCTACAACCTGCCAAATACCCTTTCTTCAAAACATCTAAACAAACATAAATTCTCTTAAAAATTTCCGTTACAAGTCCTATCTCGAATGTATGATCATGACCATACTTCTTAAAATTGAAAACCTTGTACTTCTTTTGAACTTTTCCAATACCATCATCATATTCAGATGGTATGCAATTGTAAAACTCATCATGAGAATCTTTCTTAACTTCTTCAACATTTTTATGGCCTTCTACAGCTTGGTTGGTACTTTCAATGTCATACTAAACATCAACCATTGGTTCAATTCCTAACAACTGCCACTGCCTTTTTGGTCCTCTTTTATTGTATTGAACTGCATTTTGTTTACCATCCAATTATTCCATTTCAGCAATTAAATCTAGATCTGCCGCTAATCCCTCATTAACAGCTTTCCCATCACTCTCATTAGCAGCATCACCCTCAACAACATTTGGAGCATCACCAACAACTTCATTAACATTAGCCCCATCAGCCACCTATATCAAATGTAAACTCCAAGAAGCCCAATCCAGTTGATTATAGTGTGTGACCCTTTAGGTATTTGCTATGTTGGCCGCGACAACAATTGCCAACAGTAATGAGAGGTATCTAGCAACACATCATTACTCCCAATTCACAAATAGTCCCGGTTATTCAAGTAACCACAAGTATATCGAAGGCATGGTAGCCCAGTGGGTAACATCCACTGCCTGTGACCGAGAGGTCCAGCTTCGATACCTCCCTCACACAAGGGGAATGATTTAATTGTCATTTCTTTGGGTTCCCTTGTGTGAGGTCTTATACACCCCTCACGGGGCACCCTCTCAATGGGACTTCTACGACACCCGCTCAACGGGACATCTACTTCTCCCCTCACGGGGGCTTCTACTTCTCCTCCTCTGGTGAGGTCTTATAATAATATAATTGTAATAAACTAGACCATACTTATAAATGGTCTAAAAAAAAATTAAAAAAAAATAACCACAAGTATGATCTTTTGCACTAATCCCTTTGTCCTCGATATCTAGATTGAACACAAGTCACAAAGTATGTCAAACTTGTATAGTCCAATCCGTCTGTTTCTTGATTCCCGGGTAACATAATCAAATGACATTAATATCTCATATTAATTCACTTGTTCATGGCCATGAATTAGTCTCACTCTATCATTGGGCCCAATATATCACTCATGTTATATAGGAGGGACAAATCCTCTATCTATCACACATCATCCTGACATGGTTCATAAATACACCCAACAAATGCCTTTAGAGCCCATCTAGTTACAGACGGCGTTTGACACCATCAAAGCATACCATTAGCCAAGCAGGAAATCTTGTGTGATCTAAAGTCGAAGGATTTAGGTACAAACAAAATCATTATAAGACCATTGTTGACATTTATATAACAATCCATGAAATGTTCTTATAAGTGGGTCTGTCCAGTATCAAATACCCATGTGTTTGATTTAATATCACATATTTAATCACAACACATACTAGTCTCCACACATTATTGTTGTCCTTAAAATTCTACAATAATGATTGACTATGGAAAATAGTTCAATTTAACAATTACTTAACTATCTAAGGAGTTATTTTTTTTATATTGCATTTGCACAGCCGTAACTAAAACAATAATAATGGAATTAATGCCTTAATATTTCATCACATGAAAGAATATACAACAATCTCCCACTTACGCTAAAGACAACACCTTGCCTTTTAGTGCATATTGTACATAATAACTATCTTTTAGACCAGTTCTCTTGGCATCTAATATCCATGCTACAAGTATGATGATGATGCTGCTGTTTCAGTGGGTCGGCCGTGTTACCGTTCATATAAAATTCATATCTCCATGAGGTGTTTTGATCCGAACATCTCCCTTCCCCACGATTTCCAAAGGCTCGTCATCAGGAAGATAAACCTTACCAAAATCATCAGAAGCGTAACGTTCCATTACA
The DNA here is from genome assembly GCA_026122235.1 of Vinca minor. Classification (NCBI taxonomy): domain Eukaryota; kingdom Viridiplantae; phylum Streptophyta; class Magnoliopsida; order Gentianales; family Apocynaceae; genus Vinca; species Vinca minor. The sequence goes on along the minus strand of JAOCZM010000244.1, from coordinate 365,773 downwards.
TCAATACTATCGCATGAATGAAACGATGCTCCAGAATTCAAAACTCACGATTCCAATGAACTGCTCACACTCAAAATTAATGCATCTGAGATTTCCTTCACTACTGCAATTGCTGATTTGTTATCTTCCTTCAACGGTGTTGTGCACTCTCTCTTGTAGTGCCCATATTGCTCACAATTAAAACATTTAATTGTGCTCTTGTCTCTCTTAGACTTCCTGCCTCTCGACTTCGATCTACCTCGGTAGAATTTCGACCTTGATTCTGATCTGCCTCTATTTACTGTACTCAGGGCTGATCCCGAAACTATATCCGATTCTTTCCTGCGAATTTCTTCACTCATAATCAAGTCTCTGACTTCGTCAAATCTAAGCTTCACCTTCCCCACTGAAGCGCTAACATCAATAACTGTTCCGCTCCAACTCTCTGGTAGAGAAGACAGCAAAATTAAGGCTCGTACCTCATCATCGAAATCAATCTCAACTGAGCTCAATTGAGCTATTATCACATTGAACTCATTGAGGTGATTGGAAACCGTAGTACTTTCTGCCATCTTTAGGTTAAACAGACGTCGCATCAGAAAAACCTTGTTTGCTGCTGATGGCTTCTCCGTACATCTCCGATAATGTCTCAAACATCTCCTTAGTAGTTTTTGCTTTGACTGTATTGAGCGCCACGTTTCTGAATAGAGACAAACGTACGATGCTCATCGCCTTCCTATCCAACAACTTCCAATCATCATCTTTCATATCCTCGGGTTTCTCACCAAGAGGTTGATACAGATCCTTACCATATAGGTAACCCAAAATCTGCTCCGTCAAATTTTTTTATCTGCAATTTTCCTTCACCCATCATGTTTATTTCTGTTGTCCTTGAACCCGGCTTTGATACCAATTTTTGGGAAATAAACAACAATATTTGGGAGAGAAAACTAGATCGAAAAACAATAAAGAAAGACACAAGAAATTGTTTACCCAGTTCATCAAAGAATTGACTACGTCTGGGGGCGCTACCAAGCCAGGATATTACTATGTGATGAGATACAATATTAAGGTTACATAGATGAGCTATTTATAGGAAATGAAAAAACCTGGCTCCTAATTGGATTCAATTTCCAATTCCACTTAGCATTAGGATGTCATATGTGGAAAAGTCCTACTCCTTTCTTATTTCCTAATCCTTGTAGCATTAGGCTTCATAACCTAACAAAGAGTGGGAAGACTTTTGACATTGTGTCCACTACCCGTCACAACAATAAAATGACAAATCAATCCTTGTCAATTGTGGGCATATGTAACGTAGAGTATGGAAATTACTAGGTTAGCAAGTAAATTGAACTTGTGGAAGAAATTTTTTGTTTTAGTTTTTAATTTGTCGTATTGAAAAAATAATAATTATGTACTATATTCAATATTTTCTATAATGGATAAGTGACGTTCAATAGAGTTTTTCTAGTTGTTTATACTATATTCTAGTTTTTTACTTAGAAACAATGACATTTAGCTAATGATATATAAGAATACATCATTCATCCCAAATTAACGGTTTATATTTTTAATTTTTATTTGTTCTAAATTAATTATCCACTTTCTAAATAAATTATGCATTAATGATAATTTTTTCAATTTTATCATTTTTTTAACTCCTTATTGAATACGTTTAACTAATTAAAATTATCATTTTCTAACACATATTTAGGAGTTACTCCCCCATCCCAAACTATCTGTCCACCTTTTTTTGAAGAATCCAATTCTTACTCTTCTTCTAATGTATGCTATTCAAATTCTTTGTTTATAGATGATGTATTTATATTCATATGACACGACATGAGTATATGTATGACATACTTATCAAATATAATTAACACCAATCATACATTTTATTTTAAATATTTAAATATCCGATACCTAAATATATACTCATACATGACACCTGCACCCAAGTCGGAGTAACATAACTTTTCCTACACAAAAAGGCGATACCCACACCCACCAGGCCCCACCTCCGGATCCGACAGGAATTATGGAAGATGTAAATTAAGGTGACCCAGCAACTCGATTGATGGGAGGCCTTGTCTTAGCCCACCGTAAGAAGGCACCGCCACATTGAAAGGTTGAAAGTTCCACACTGCGGCTGCCAAGATTCGAACATGCGCCCTCCTACACAATCTGTAACCTTGAACTAAGTGGACTACTGTGAGGATGGAGTAACATAACTTCTAATTACTAGATAAGAGGTGAGAAGGAAAAGAGTACATATTTTCCATGCAAAAATGTAGGCTCCACTTATCCGAACTATAGTGTGGTACTCCCTCCATTCCTTATTAATTGTCGTGGATATATCTAGGTATTCAAATTAATTGTCGTTTAAGGTTTTTTTATTAGTTGTCAACAATTTATTTCAATTATACCCTTAATATTTTTTCTTTCTTTTTCTTTATGATGTATTAGTGAGAGAGAGGGAATGAGGGGTAATATTGGAAGTTTAGGTGAAAATGACAACTTTCTTAATTTTCTCAAATTGTTTAAAGAGTCTTATATTTAGGAATGGAGGGAGTACTATCTAGTTTGATGTATGTGATGATGTCAAATATTATCAGACCATCAGCGCCACTTATTCTATTAACACTTTTCCATTTAAAACATGAGAACGACATATATGGTTCCTTGCTTTGAAGTTTCAATATGTAACATCATGAAATAATGTAAAAGAAAAATATCCAAGTATAATGTGATACGTATGAGATTATATGTTTGAAAATAAAATATTTTGTGTATTGATTATCTATATAACTGTAGGTCAGTGTCGTATTTAGAGAATTAGGGACTTTAGAAAAAGTTTATCGAGAGGGATAATTAACTAATTATCTTGAATAACTTCTTATTTATCTTTCAGAAAAATACATATTTTTTATGTACCGTTATTTAGGCATTTAATAGGATTAATCCAGTTGAATTTAAATGACACTTTGATCGATTTAATATAATTTTTGCTAAATAGTCAACATATTATCGTTCCTTTGTACTTGATATGATTCGGCCTCTCAACCTCCAGAGGAATCGGCAGGCAGGAAATTTGCAAATGGATAACATCCATCGCCCGAGCATCGAGAGGCCCGTGCTCGATACCCACCTCACACAGAAGAATGATTTAATTGTCATTTCTTTGGGCTCCTCGCGTGAGTGTCTTATACTCCTCACGTGAGCACTCCGCTCAACGGGACTTCTACGACACCCGCTCAACGGACTTCTACTACGACCCTCACGGCACCCGCCACGGCTTCTACTACTCCTCCTCCTGCGTGAAGTCGATCTCCTCCTGAGAGGTAACCTCCAGAGGACCTTTGTTGAAAGAAATATTTAATACAATTTTTTTTACCTTCTTACGTTACTCATTTTGTGTTTAAAAAGTTAAACTTTCCCTATGAAATACAATCGTCTAAAGTGACTACGACCCTACTTTAGGTAATGCCTATCCCAAATTCATATGGGATCTCAATAAGTGATCCATCTCTCTCTCTTTTACGGTTCACTCCCTTTAAAAATGTATGTCTAAATGAACGCAAAAATGCCCCACCTTTTTTTTTTTTTTAAAAAAAACTAGACCATTTATAAGTATGGTCTAGCTTATTACAATTATATATATTATTATAAGACCTCACCAAAGGAGGAGAAGTAGAAGCCCCCGTGAGGGGAGAAGTAGATGTCCCGTTGAGTGGGTGCCCCGTGAGGAGTAGTAGAAGTCCCGTTGAGCGGGTGTCGTAGAAGTCCCGTTTGAGCGGGTGCCCCGTGAGGGGTGTATAAGACCTCACACAAGGGAACCCAAAGAAATGACAATTAAATCATTCCCCATGCATGAGTGAGGTATCGAACCCTGACTCTCTGGCCACAAGCAGCTGGACGTTACTCCCCACCTTGCATATTACGTTCCTCTTCATTTTATATATAGGAAAATATAGAAAAAATGACCTTTAACTTCTCGTTGATATGCATTCTTATGGAAGTGGCCTTAAAGTATGGATGACAATGGGGCCGGGTAGGAGTGGAGATCATGATCTTCAGTCCCGACCTTATCTTTTTCATCGCATCATCATTCTCGGTCAGGTTCAAGTGGAGGCTCAGCACCAACTGGGAAATAAAGGGAAAACAATTCCCCAAATTTTCACTTTCGTCCCAACAGAGGCCCAACATCGATTAAAAAAAATTAAGGAATTTTTAACAAAATCTCCAAAAAGAACCTTGAAAAAATAATATAAAATTGTAAAATAAAATATTTAATACTTGTTAAACGAAATAACATAATCTAAATTGATACTAGTTTGTTCACAAAACGATACTAGTTTGTAGATATAACTCATTTGCTGCACAACAATATAATATAAATCACTTTGAAAGACATGCGACCTCTTCCAAAGAAATGAAGATTGAGAGGGTGAAGAACTTGTTGGTCTATTTTGTTGCTTCTCATTTTTTGACTTGTACTCATTAAACAAATCAATGCAAGACTTTTTAATTTTCTCAATCATATTAGGAGATTCAACTTCACCACATATTTTGGGAAAGACATAACTCACTACATGGTTTAGGAGAATGAGGAGTCCTGGAAAGAATTTGATTCACGCAATATTCTCCAAATTTGACTTTTATTTCTTTTTTAGGTATTTTATGCTCTTTCTATTTAGTATTTTAGACGGGTCATGCGGGATGGGTGGGGGGCCGAGATAGGGACTGGAATATTATTTAATCCGCCTCTGGCCCGCCTTCGTTAGCGGTGCCAAATTCACCCCTCCACATTCCCACCCCAGCTTAAACCGGAGAATCTGAGCCAACCAAATTTAACCGGGTCGGATCTCCAATTTAACCGGATTCATTACCAACCAAAATGTTGATAATGACCTTAGTGTGCGTTCACTATTTTTAAAATGGACCTTTTTGTCTTTGTTATGTATATAATTTAAAAAAAAAGATTATAAATAGCTTTCCAGTTCCTAAGAATAACAAGGAAACTCACAATATGGGGACTGAAAAGAGGCAGCCTTACATAGCTCATGTGTTGGCCGTTTCTTATCCAAGCCAAGGCCACATAAACCCTATGCTTCAGTTTTGCAAACGTTTAGTATCCAAAAATCTCAAAACAACCTTAGCAATCACAAACTTCATTTCAAATTCCACGAAATTTTCAAAATCAAACACTGTCCAAATCGACACAATCTCAGATGGATTCGACGAAGGAGGTTACATCCAAGCAAAAGATGTTAATGATTATCTTAAAAATCTCGAAATCGCGGGCCGAGAAAACTCTTGCTGGGCTTATAAAGAAACATGAAACCTTAGGACAACCTATTAATTGTGTTATATTTGATTCAACCTATTAAGTATTCATGATATATATCAAACTTATTGAATGTTTCATTATGCAATTTTTTTTTTTTTTTTTTTTGCAGTCATGATAGGATTTAATTAGTTTTTTTTAGTCAAAGTACATTAGAGTAGTTGGCCTAGTACTTCTAATTTAGAATAATAAGTTTCGAGTTCAACATATTTACCAAATTAATAAAAAGTAAAAAATATAGTTATTTTTTAAAGGGTTCTCATTATAGTTGTGAAAAATAAAGATATAAAATAAGGACATTGCTAGGTAGCTAAAATTTAGCCAATTAATTGGCTAAATTAGTAGCAAAATGGTAAATAGTTTGGTGAATCCCTTGTACCAACATGGGTGAATAGTGTTTAAATTGGATTTTTAGCCAATTATAGCCATTTTTGCTTAGCCGTTAAGCTTTGTCCATAAAATAATACTCCCCCTTCATCTCAATTGAATGACTACATTTGACTTGCCACAGAATTAAAAACAATAGTTTGACCATTGTTAAGTTACCATAATATCATTAACTGTAGGAGAACATGATGTCAGTGTGTTAATAATGTCGTAGGAGTATAAGTATATGTTGTACTTTGTTTTTCGAGACATCTTATTTGAATAGTAGATTTTGCTTTTTAAACATCAAACATATCAAAAGAATAGCATATGGGTAATCTCACACAGCAACAATAGCATTATGAGTAATAAAAACATGCAGTATCAAAAGAAAAAATTACAACTTTATTCACTACAATACAACATATTGGTAAAAAATAGTTTTTAACCCTAAAAACATTACCAGGTTCTTGATCTAATTTTTCCGCTGAAGGAGACGTTTCATTTTCCATAACATCCAAATTCTCAAAAAATAACTCGTGAAAAAAATAGGGTGACATTACTTTAGTTCTTATCTAGCCACGTCGTCTTAATATCATGAGGATACAAATAGTGAAACCTTCTCACCAATGGAAAAAAAGGATCTGAAATAAAATTCAATTGGAACCAAAGATTCAAATCGATCAAATGGCATAAGCGAAACATATCTAATCAAATCAAACAAATTTCACCAACCTAGTCACTTCAAAATTGAATAAATCGAAAAAAAATAAAAAATATAAAAATGAACCATAAAATTCCTAAAATTTTGAACGGAAAGGATTAGAATAAAGCTTCAAGACTTTTCTTTTTCCTTTTTTATTTTTTATTTCTACACTTTGTATGACAGATAAGAAAATGATCACAAGCTCAGAAACTAAAAAGAATGAACATAATACATTTACCAAGTTGCAGGGACGAAGACAGGGGCGCCTCCCAAGATTTTTAAAAATACTATTATTTATCAAAATTTTATGTGTATTTTGGAAAATTTTATCAGTTGGTCACCCCCCAAGAATTTTTTTTTGCCTTTTTTATTGTCCCCCAAGAATTTTATCAGTTTCGCCCCCCCAACTCCAAATTCCTGGCTTCGTCCCTGCCAAGTAGTACTAGAAAAATATTCTGATCGGAATCACGGTCATCGGAGGTTATCACATCCTCGTCTGATGTCCAAAGGTATTCATGAATGTGTACCACATCTCTCTGTAATCTCCTCTATGTATCTGATTTCAGCATAATATGGGTGAGGTGACCATTCCGGTGATCCAAAGGATGTACTCTAAAAGAAAGTTCAGAATTTTGTTTGGACACATATGATGTGAGAGATTCTTGGTTACAAATGATTCTTTGAAGGGACTTGATTTTGGGGTGGAATGAGAGATGTGGTGGTGCTCTGGTGTTTTTGGTTTTTCATTGTGATGGAAGGAATTGGGAATATTGGAGGTGGTTTCGTCACCTCCATGTGTCTATTTTCCCCCCCTCAAATTCAATAAACTTCTATGATTAAAAAAAATATAGACTGCAAATTTCATCATATATATAGGAAAATGCCCCATAGATGGACTAATTAGAATGCAACTCAACCGAATTCTGCACGTGAAAAATACAAGGGAGGCAATTTTTCTCACTAGTAGAAGTCGGTTTTATTATTTGAACATCCACAAATTGTAGCTGGCGAGTAAAACTACATTGTTATCCACTGAAGTGCATCAAGCACCTTTTGGCGGGGTTCTATTAATAGTCTAGTACACCCTAACCCACTATAATTAATACCGATAACTTCATATTTAAATTTTGCACTATGAAATTGTAGTAAATAGGTATAACGACGTAAACGAGAGTTTGGATATTCTATTACAATATTACTTATCTTTTCATAAAATATTACAAGAGCCATAGAAAGAAGAGGAATCCTAAGGAAAAAGCTGCAACGTGCTAGGCTTTTAAAAATTGAGATAGAAGATTATAAGACATAGGTGGAAATTTAATAGTACGTTGATATTTTACGGTTTGGGATAATTTTCCTAACTTTCTATCTTATTCACTTCAAAAAATTAAAAGTTAATACGTTGTGCCAAGTTCTTCACATGGGGATAGGATCAACAAGTATTAAGATCACCATTTCCTTCATCTCTTTTGTGGAATGTGAATACAAATCTTTATCTCCGTATAATAGATAAAACGTTCATGCTAAGTTAACAATTTTCTCAAGGATTGGCATTGGTACCGCAGTTGGGTAAAGGCACTCACTACTTATGTCTTTCCATGCATTTTCCACTTGTATTCCAATCTCTATGACTGCCTCTTCCTCCGAAACTCCGTATTGATTCATATAACATTCCACAGCAGAGGCTATATGTCATCTTTGTTGCTCAAACTGAAAGAAAACACTTATCAAAACTAAGGTATCATCCCATTCCACACCAGAGGCCATAATATAAGTCGTTTAACCCATGTAGCGAAAATTAATATAAAAAAATTAAGGATTTTTTTAATCAAAATGTAAATATTACTCTCTCAAATAGAATTAGTGGCATAAAAGAGTTCTATAATTAAGAGAGTATTATTGATATTTTGACTAACAAACTACATTGTTTTTTTTTTTTTACTTCCTTAATTTTCGCTACATGTCCTAAACAACATATATTATGGAATGGAGGTAATATATCTTTTGGTTCCTTTGTAATACTTTAGGTAGACTTTTATAGTTTATGATTTATACAAAGAATCCACAGTGACAAAACTGGCATTTTAAAGACGGTAAAAAAAGTTGAATTTATTAATTACCTCATGGCCACCCATGTCGTCCATCAATCGGGCAATTAAGGATGCTGCCCTAACAATAAGTGGTTCATTCGTTACCCAATCAAGGTTTTCCTTCGTTGCTAATTCCCCCATACCGATTATTGCAGTTGTTGATAGCAACATATATCCTATTGACGCAACTACAGTTTTCATGAATTCACCAAATTGTGGAACATAGCCTCTGCTAAACCATTTTGCCTCTTCATAATAAAGCCTTGCTTGTTTCTTAAACTGAAAAAAGGGTTATTGTAAAGGTTTTTTTAAATAGAAATGTACATGGCACTAAATAGTCCGGTTCTCGTGAGGGAAACTATACTATTAGCACTGTGTTGAACTATTATTTACTGTCGTAGATTTTGATTCGACGACAAAAATATCTATTTCGAAACAATTAAGCAATTGGTTGTTCTTTAACAAATTCAAAATGGTATTGTCAGAATACCTGAATAAATATATACTCGAGGCATTGTTTGGTTTGCAAAGGGGTATGGTAAAGGGGTATAGAAAAAGATTAGAGATAAGCGAATTATTTAATGACACTAGGAAAAAATAACCTGTATTAGCAGGTTTTCAGTTTTTTTTTTTAAAAAAAATTTAACTAAATGACATGGACGAATGAGAGCTTGCCACGTCACCCCAGTCAAGTGACCGATTACCTGTCAAACTGGTTAACAAACTTTTGTTGACCGCAAAGGTGACGGAAATCACTGGATTTGTGCAATCTTCTTTTCCTATGACTTATTTGGGATGTCCCATTTTCCCTGGCCGATCTTGTGTTTTGTATTATCAATCTTTAGTTGCGGCTATAAATAGTCGAATAAACGGTTGGCAGCATAAGCTCCTCAATATGGCGAGACGCATCGTACTAATCAGACATGTGCTTTCTTCTTTGACTTTGCATATCTTAGCTGTCGCCAATCCTCCTTTACAGGTGTTTCGGAAATTGAAAAGAACATGGCGAGGTTTCTTTGGGGACATTTGGATGGTAACCGTCGACGCCATTGGATGGCTTGGAACCGATTGTGCTCTAGTCCAGATTCAAATGGCTTGGGACTTCACTCTTTGGAAAGTTATTCTTATCCTTTTAACTGTAAATTATGGTGGCGTTTCAGGTCGGCACGATCACTTTGGAGGGATTTCCTAGACGCAAGGTATCATGCCGCCATTCGCAAGTTGAAGCCGAAAATTGGGTGTCTCATATTTGGCGGAAAATGATGGAAGTTAAAGACATTGTGGAAGCTAATATGGGACTCCTAGTACGTGATGGCTCCTCCTCTTTGTATTTTGAAAATATACAATGTCAGAAAAGTTTTCATAGCAGTTGGCTGAATTTTTCAGTACCAGAAGATATTCTTGTGGCTAAAATCAGAAACTTTTGCAAAGATCAAACATGGGATCACTCGCTTCTTTGTTCCTTGCTCCCCGGACAGATTATTTAGCTACCGGATTTTCATTTACGGCAAGATAGGGGCCTGATGAATTGGTTTGGGTTCCGGAATCTATTGGGAAATTTACTCTCCGAACTGCCATGAATTTGCGAAAACCTCCTTTCGCAACCATGCTCACTCGTAAAATTTCTTGGTCAGCTTTCTTGCCACTCTCTTTAACTCTATTTTTGTGGAAGTTTTGGAATTGTTTTTTGGCTTTTGATGATATACGGCATATATGGGGATTTCAAAGTGCATCCCGTTGCTTTTGTTTAAATGGTCAGGATTTTTTTGTTCATGTTTTCTCGCATTGTGAATGGGCTAGATATTTGTGGCTCTATGCGGCGAGTTTAGTGGGTGGGTATTGACAATTTTTGTTCCTCGCACCATATGCTTAAATATTGGTTTTTTAAGTGAAGGGGTGTGAAACATAAATCATATGTCATTCTAGCTAGCTCGGTTTTGTGGATACTTTGGGTACACCGTTGTCGATTTGTGTTTGAAGGGACACGGCCATTTTTAGCAGCCATGAAGGTTTCGTTGAACGATTATATCAGTCCTATCTTGACTAAGGCGAGCATAAATTTGGATTTTTCTGCTACTTTTTCGGGGCAGCCTACCTCTCGACTTTTACTCAAATGGTTAATTGAGAGTTATTCGCATGATATTGTCCTCAACATTGATGGTGCGGTACGCGGCAATCCAGGCCCCGCAACCATTGGAGGTATATTTCGGTCAGGTATCAGCACTTTTATTTTTGGTTTCTCAATATTTATATCTGCAGATGCTACAAACTCACAGGCAGAGCTTGTAGCGCTGCGGGTAGCACTCAAATTTGCTCGCGAACGGAATTTCCCCGTGACTCTAGTTCAATCTGACTCCTCTTTTGTGGTTGGCGCCATCAAATGATGCAAAGTTAATGCTTGGCGGCTCGATACTTTATTTCACCAGACGAAGGACTTGCTTGGAACGATTCCCATTCGAGAAATCCCGCGGGAAGTGAACAAAGTTGCAGACGCTTTGGCGAACCTTTCGTTTGATGATTGAAGGGCAAAGGTATACGAGTATTCTGCGAGCTTGCCTGTTCCTACACAAGGTTTGTGCACATTAGACCGCTTAGGGACCCATATCTTCGGTTTGCTAAATTCCGTTGTAGAATTTTGAAAAAATATATATATACATAATTTCTCAATAAATCGAGGATTATGTACTCTAGATCTACAGGGAATCCCATCTATTAGAGCAATCATTTCATAAATTGTAATTTGGCTACTTGACAGCATCGTTTTTGTACTCTGGTACAATTGAGCCATTTCAATAAAGTCCACTGTTTACGGAGGGAAAAAAACCAAGTTTTGCACTATGAAATTGTAGTGAATAGGTATAATGACGTAAACATAACGAGAGTTTGGATCTTTTATTACATTATTATATTCTTATTACTTATCTTTTCATAAAATTTAAACTATAAGAATATAAGACAGGTAAAAATTTGATCCACATGCCTAAATACACTAGTACAGTGATATTTTTACGGTTTGGGATAATGTGTCTAACTTTCTATCTTATTTGCTTCAGAAATTTTAAAAAGTTAATACGTTGCGCCAATTTCTTCATATGGGGATAGGATCAACAAGTATTAAGGTCACCATTTCCTTCATCTCCTCTGTGGAATGTGAATACAAATCTTTATCTTGGTATAAGAGATGCATCATTCTTGCTAAGTTAACAATTTTCTCAAGGATTGTCATCGGTACTGCAGTTGGGTGAAGGCACTCACTACTTATGTCTTTCCATGCATTTTGCACTTGTATTGTGATCTCTATGACTGCCTCTTCTTCTGAAACTCCGTATTGATTCATATAACATTCCACAGCAGAGGCTATATGTCCTCTTTGTTGCTCAAACTGGAAAAAAATACGTATCAAAACTAAAGTATCATGCTATGGCTAAAAATAGGGACGGAAATAAAACTTGAACAACATTTTTGAGCGAGAATTGGGAGACGAAATCTAATATTTAGAAGAATGTTAATTTCGGGGAAAAAAAAATTTTTTCTACCCTATATTCCATAATATAAGTCGTTTAAAATATGTAGCGAAAATTAATTAAAAAAAAATATAAGGTGTTTTTTTTAACAAAATATAAATATTACTCTCTCAAATAGAATTAGTGGTAAAAAGGAGTTCTATAATTAAGAGTGTATTATTGATATTTTGACTAACAAACTATCTTTTTTTTTTTTTACTTCCTTATGGAATGGAGGTAGTAAATCTTTTGGTGAATACTTTAGGTAGATTTTTATAGTTTATGATTCATACAAAGGATCCACAGTGACAAATCTGGCATTTTAAAGACGGTAAAAAAAGTTGAATTTATTAATTACCTCACGGCCACCCATGTCGTCCATCAATCGGGCAATTAAGGATGTTCTCCTAACAATAAGTGGTTCATTCGTCACCCAATCAAGGGTTTCCTTCGTTGCTAATTCCCCCATACCGATTATTGCAGTTGTTGATACCAACATATGCGCTATTGACACAACTGCAGTTTTCATGTATTCACCAAATTGTGGAACATAGCCTTTGCTGAACCATTTAGCCTCTTCATAATAATGCCTTGATAGTTTCTTAAACTGAAAAAAAGGGTTATTGTAAAGTTTTTTTAAATAGAAATGTACATGGCACTAAATAGTCCGGTTCTAGTGAGGGAAACTATATTAACAGCACTGTGCTGGACTAATATTGACCGTCATGTCCTTTGATTCGACAGTTGAAATATCTATTAAGAAAGAATTAAGCGATGGATTGTTCTTTAACATATTCAGCATTTAATAAATATGTACTCGAGGCATTGTTTGGTTTGCAAAGGGGTATGGTAAAGATAAAAATATATATTAATTTCATATGTGATATTTAAGATCTTACATCTTCTTTTATATAGGTAACAAGATATTCTTTTCCTTCATTGCCTAGCTCTACTTCCATTTCAGAGTAGATATCCAGTAGCGCCTCATACCAATGTTTCATGCTTGATGGCAGTCCATCTAAGGCTTTACTATTTGTCTTGTTAATCAAAGATATGTTAATCAACTCCATGTTGGGGTTGCCAATAAATTCACAAAATATAGAGAGTAAAAGAAATAAAAGTAACAACCAAGAATATAAAAAGTTAACGCCGTCTAATCTCTTTATAAACCTACATTTACAATTCTTTGAGGAAAAACTCCACTAAGTAATTCGTACGATCAAATTACAAACCCTTACACAACCCATCTCACCACCTAACCTAGAAAGTCCTTGTTTTAAGGAGTTCCTCCTAATTATTTTAATTCTTTCAATTTCCCAAATTGTAACTAAAAGAGAATAAGAAAATCTATTCCTATTGGGATTTTAGAGAAGTAATACTCATAACACTCCATAATTAATGGGGAAGATACATGGAACTCCAAATATTTTTGAAAATCTCTCCCCACGCATAATTTTTTCCTCACACGTAGATCTTGTGGTTTACAATTTACCGTTAAAAATATATTATTGCATCAGTTACGTTTACCTCCCTTAAAGTTTGTCCAAACTCCAAATAGTCCCTCGAGGTTCATACAAACTACATTATTCACCTTTGGCTGAAGATACTAGTCCATATTTGCTCAAACTGTTAAAAAGCTAAAGGACATTTCTATCTTTAAAATTCTTAGTGCCCAAAATTACCCTAAACTAATTAATTATTTTTTTTGCTTAATTATCTAATGACATTTTATTCTCAAAACACGTAAAATAAAATTGAGGGATTTTAGACAATTCTTCAAACTAACTCAACCCTAATCTTAATTTGGCCAACAATCTGCAACATGATTACATACAAACAAAACAAAAACTCAAGACACTCAACTCTAAATAATTAGAAGAATTCACTGTCACGATCTCAATATGTAACGGCATGTAGAACTGTGAATCCTGAAGTCCTTAGAACAGGTTCATGACAAAACTATTCTTAAAAATTGGATGAAATGATACCTAACAATAGCATCCGTGAAGAGAGTGAGTTCATCAATTGTTCCATATGCATCATACGTATCATCCAGAATAGTAATTATGATACCTACTTTAAAGAGAAACTTCCTAGCCAAACGATATTTGGGCTCGGAGTAAACCCCCACTGCCCAAAAATACGTCTCGACCAGCCTATCTCTTGCATAAGGAAACCTTGTTTCAGCCTCCATGTTCTTCCACCACCTAAAATCAAGAAATAGATTAATGTTGTAAAAGTAAAGGCACCATGTCGAGTTTAAATTTTAAAAAAAAATTACGCGAGAAACTTATTTTATATTTCAATGTTTTCTTGCCATGGCTGTGCCCGTAGGTTCTATACGCGGCTAATGGGTTGAAACCACCCACAAACCATGACCGGCTACTTGGAAACTAATTCCAGTGTATGAGTCATTCAGTAAATTCATACATTTCAAATGTGAGACGAGTATAAATTTCTATTTATGAACTTACTTTGTCAACTCGCAAAGCTCTTTCTGATGCATTTTCTGCAATATGTTGAAGTTCAATTTAGCAAATCTTAGTAGCAATTCACTGTGCAATTCATCTTTTCCATAGGTAGGAATGTATCTTCTTGCAGCAACCCACGGAACCATTTTTCGAATCGGTAGCTTTAGGCTTTGAAGGAGAGATTCTGTTTCTTTAGCATCATTTATTGTGGGTAGAAACGATTTCAGATGAGAGGTAGTAAATGTAAGGGCTTCCTCCAATATATTCTCTCCATGCACTCTGAAATGTGCTGCCTCATACAAACTAAGGAGCCCCCTTAGGTTGCTGCCAAGGGATTTCATGAACTTTCCTTCATGGTCCTTGAATTTTCTAAAAATGCCTGATTTAGAGGGGAAAAAACAAAGAAATATAAATGTTGTGATGTGATCATAACTTACTTTTTTACACTATATATTAATATAAGTTTTCTATTTCCTTAGTCTTCTCCCATTTCTATTTTCTAATAAGATTTTTGATTTTTGATATTTGAAATAACATGTGTGTCGATGACACGTTAGAAAAACTCTTTTAGCAAACATCAAGACATGGCGAAATGGACCGATCCATTTCCCATTTTTTTTCAAGAGATGGGAATGGAGACTCACCCTGGGAGACTGGGAATCCATGCTGCCTCAGCAAGCGAAAACGAAGAGCAACAACGTGAAGATCATTATCACAATTCTTACCATCTTCTTCGTCCACAACATCATTATATATTTCTGTTTAATAATTCTTCGATCTCTTTTTCAAAATTATAAGCCAAACCTAAACGTTGAATGGCATCAATCAAGTCTAGCTTTGAACAATTGTTCTCAGAAGTTGTGATCAGAATATTTCGCACTTCTTCTTTGAGTCGTTCATGTTCAGCTTCATCTATTTGGCTATCGATTTCCTGTGCAGAAATTTCATACAATAATAATGAAATAAATTTAGTAAAAAATTAGAATTAGTTTCTCAAAACAAACCATCACTACAACGAAAAAGATCTATAGCGACATTTGTATGTCACAATAAGACAAAAAAAATCAATATAGATATATACCAACATTTATTACAAATGTCGCGTAAACGTTAAAATAAGGATGTTTGTTGCGTCATTTTGAAACCAGACTGACTAAGCCAAGCCGAGTCGGAGTCGAAGCCCGTCTAGTCCAGACACCTTTAAATAATGTATAATAAAGTTTTTCTCTACTCAAAGAGATAGGAATTGAACTTGCGACGTCTTACATGTATGTCGTGCAATGGGCCACTCAACTAAATGATCATTTGTTATTTGTTTCTTCTCTTATTATATTTATTATAATGAAATTTTGGATTTTGTACATTTACTTATTTTAATTTCTCTTTGTGTTTTTTTTTTTGTAAATCAAATTAAAATTAATACACTCTCATTAAAATTTTAATAATTAAATGTCTTTAATTTTGTTTTAAAAAATATACTTCTGAAAGATAATGTATCTATTTGTGTTTGTTTGAAAATGTCATAAGATCTAACGACATAGTATACAAATGTCTCTATATGAGTCGCAAAAAGTAACAATGTATAACATGTAATGTAAATATAACCAAATAACATCAATTGTCGGTAAGAACAAAAATTACTATAACGACATAACGTCGTATAAAATCCAAACATAACAACGTTGTATGAAATGTGACATGATTTAACGATGTTATATATCAATGTCTCTATATGAGTCATAAAAAGTAACAATTTATAACAACATTTAATGTCCACGTCGCTAACTAACATCAAAATGTCAATTTTATCAACAATTATTATAACAGGCGCTATGAAACGTTGTATCAAAATTTAAATTTAGCGATGTTTGTCTGAAAAGTCACAAGATCAATGACATAATATATAAATGTCGCTAGTCACAAAAAGTAACAATTTATAACAACATTTAATGTAAATGTCGCTAACTAACATCAAAATGTCATTATGAAGAACAATTACTATAACCGTTACTATGAAACGTCGTATAAAATTCAAATATAGCAACGTTTGCAAAAATGCTTCTTTAACTTATTCTTTTTTGTTTAAAACTACGTTTGAAAAAAAATATTAGTATAAAAACGTCGCAGAAGACTGTTTTTTTTGTAGTGCATTGAAGATATTTTACCTTTCTATCTGATGAATAGGCAAGGAAAAAATCACCCCATATTGTCGGATGGTAATTTGCTGTTCGACGTCTAACTTCCTCAATTGTGTGTTGGCATTTGGAAGAACTTGCAAGAATATTCATGTTTTCTAGATGTTTTGTGTGTCTGTATAAAGTATAACTAATCCAATCGGCTACTTATAGAGGGGAAATGTTTCTCCCATAACCATTCGAATAGGTCATTTTCATTGATGGAGTTAGAGCTCGGGACACCTTGTCCGACCCGACTGAGAGTTTGGAGCCTATCTCCCGATAGGTATGAGAGTAAGGTTATTAAAAACACAATTCTACGTAGACTCGAAAGATGGATATAGAATGGTAAACTAATGAATGGTAAAATAAATCGTAAAATCGTAAAAAATAAAAAAAAATATATATATATATATATATTCCAACAATATGAGAAAATTTTATAAAACATATTTTCATGACATGATAAAAAGTTTCGACAGAACAAAGAAGACCGAACAACTTATCGGTTTCACAAGATTGTCAAATGTAAGAAATATCATGGCATGATAAAAATAATTCAAATGTTTAGAAATTATAAAAAAATTTAGACTCACCATACTATTTTGTAGACTCGCTAGAAACGTACGTTTTTATGATCCGATTCATCGATTCTATCATATTTTTACCAAATTACGATTATACTCCACCTAGGCTAGGACGAACGAAGGCTACTAAGGCAGTTTAGAGTTTCCTTAGAATAAGGAATGCACACGCCTTACTAAGTTTTTATTATCTCTACTGAGTTAATTAAGGCAAAAAAAATTGTCATTCCCATTATGTGTTCCCACGAATATATATTTGAACTGTGTATATTTTTTTATATGCAGTTCGGCATTACTTCGTCCTTGGTTAAAGTCAAAATAAAACATTTAATTCTAAACGGATAGTAGTAGTATATTCAGTTCTTTTTTTGGTGATGATCCCAGAGGAGTGACCATCGGCAGCACTGCTGCTGTTGGGTAGCAGATGATAACGTAAAATAAATGCAATAGAAAGCTACTAAAGTGCCACAATAGTAGTCAAAGAAGGCTAATAATAGTGTTGTCGGTATGATGAATTTGATAAAGAAGAGAATGAAATAGAGGATAATCACTATCATTATCCTCTATTTCATTCTCTGACTACTATCACTATCATTATCCTCTAGTTCAAAAGGACAAATCCTTTGTTTCTACGCAATTTTTTAACAACCTTGAATTTGACTTCTCTTTTATAATATAATTGGTGTTGCTACGCGATTGTCTATTTTTTTAACAACCATGAGTCTGGCCTGACTTCTCTTTCATAATAGAACCCCCTCATGTATTTGTCCTTTTTTTTAAGTGTTGTCGGTATCATTTGACTAATTAAATAAAATATGTTTAGAATTAAACTTGACTATGTAACATAATGTTGCATTTTGAGTCATTTAAATTTATGATTTTACTATGAATAGGAATAAATGAATGGACTCTTCAACATTAGAAATAAATGAGATCAATTGAGTTGAGCACACCTATCATGTTAACTACACAATTTATTCAAAAAAACTATTGTTATTTGGTTCAATAATTTAGAGAGAAGGAAAGGTTGAATAAGAAGAACATGAAGCCATAGGCATCATGAATTTTAGTTAATAATGGTTTGTTAGGGTATAATAGCATTCGTAGGAATTGTATGCAACTCTAATAAAATGTCATTATTGTCATTTTTTGTTTTAATATCAAAGCAAGAAGATCCAATAACGAATTCATGTTTATCTGAATGACGATTACGGATTCATAGATTAAATGGTATTCTACATTCTTTAATATAATACTTTTAAGACATAACGAATTTTATGGAAATAAAAAATAATGTATTTTTTAATTAAAATATCAAATTACTCTCTTAAATAAAATAATATATTTTTAATTAAAATATTAACATCAATATTACGCAACTATCCATGCATGCACGTGAAGAAGGGAAGTTGGAAAGCAAAAAATACATTTCTGAAAGACAATGTCATGTGATACTCTTTCTCCCAAAATATAGTTATTCTGATAAAAAAACAAAAACGAAAAAACCCCCTCATCTTCCACCGGGCTCCGATAATAATAATAAAAATGTCTATTTTTATAAATAAATTAAAAAGTTCCACAAAAAGATACTATTAGACAGTTATTTCTTAATGTGAATTTGTTTAAAGATTTAGTCAGTCGCTTTATTTTTTATTCTCATTTAAATTGCGATTATGAATTTTAAGAGTTAAGTAAGTCTTAGATTAATTTGCATGCTCTTATTGATTATCCAAATTTTTGTTCTTTTTATATTTTAAAGACAAATGTATAAAAATAAAAATAATACCATTTAGATAAAAACAGAACCTTGTTTTGTAAATTTTTTGCTTCTAAAAAATAAAAATTACTATTTCATCAAGTTCCTGAAATTTTATTATATACTAAAGTTTTTTCAATTTTTAAAAGGAAAAACATGTGGGAAGTACAAAACTATTAAATCTGAATGTTTGGATTGCAAACTTAGGTCTGACCTAATTAATAATTTATTTTCCGTTGAAAATAAATTTTTAAACATTTTATTTCAATCATTATGATATTTATGAAAAAAAATACTTTTTTAAAAAGAAAATACAAAATAAAATTTTCGATTTTCAATTTTCATAAAAGACTCTTATTTGGGCAAAAGGCGATGGTATATTCTAGTAATTTGTTTCAATTCGAGACATCCCTCAATTCGAATCAAGATTCCTAACAGTTAGAAGCTCAGTATGTTCTGCATAAATTTTGATCATTGCATGATATTCTTTGACAAATAATCATCAAACCGATAGAGAGAGAGAGAGAGAGATGGTTGTCAAATTTTGTTTCTGGCCTTGGGTGGATGTTTCTGGGGAAATTTTTATTTATTTCATAGGTAAAAATAAATCTAATTTTGAATATATATATTATATCTATTTATCTTCTATATATATATATATATATATATATATATATATATATATATATATACATATATATATTTTACATAAGATTTGTATATATATCATGCCACGTGTCATTTTCTAAAATTTTATATTTTTAATTAGTTATAAAACTTTTGATTGTTCCAAAATATTTGAACTATTTTATTTAATTTGGAGGAGGCAGAAATTGATCCCTCAACATGCGGGTTAAATGCTACATCACATTGCCAACTATTATGGCAGGCATTTGACAACAATTTTCCATGATCTTAAGCAAATATAAACTAGCAGTATTTTTGATTTGATATAATAATCTACATTAAATATACAATAGACATGTTTTCCTTAAATCAATTAAAAGTTAATAATTATCTTAATAACTTCCAATTCTAATCCACTACTCAGTTATCCCCTACAAATCCTCATACATGTGTAACCACTTCTACAATACACGCCCTCCCAGAAACACCTAACATATCATCATAAAATCACTCTGCTAAATATCCTCTCAAATAAACACCTAACTTTCTTCTTTCTTCATGTTTTTCCCTCTTTGTTTATATGCTTCTTCCGTTTATCAGTTTACTCTCGATTTACCAAGGCTTCTACTGTTTAGAACCGAAAATGCATAAATTGTTATAGATTCAATTTGTAAATTTGTAAAGAATATGAAGATTTTCGGGTAATTTTAATTTTTATCATGTTATATAGTTTTTGAATGACCTCCGTCTAATTTTTTTTTATTTGAACTGAATTTGTCCGTAAAGAGTGACTTATTTCAGATGGCCAGATTATCCATAGTTCCAATGTGAAGAGTTTTGTTTCTCATGATATTCCTTCTCAAGTAAATATTTATTTAAATTTTTTCCATTTTAGAGCAATCTATGGGATGACAAAGCAAGTTTAACTACACAACCTCCTGAAACATAGGTTTGTGAGGAACTATTATGGTCTGTGGGATCTAAAATCTGACTGTTGGATCATTTAGTTTAATACCTTCTTTGTAATAATTATTGAGACTCAAATGATCTTAGCTGTTAAATGTTTGATCCGATGGCCCATAATTGTTCCACACGATGTGCAACAATTGATGTTTCGCACTGAAGCCGGCTCGGATGTCTTACTTAGATTATGTTAGATTGTTTATCCGATGATATCTTAAGGATCTAATGATATCATTGCTAGCCACTTTAAATTTTTTATTTTTCATTTTCTTTTAAATGGTTCGACTTATTTGATTGCAGAGTACAAAGAATCCTAACTCTTGGTAACTTTTTATGTTATATATATTGATTTACTTATGTCCTAGAAGTCTTGAGAAAAAACTTAATTTAGACTTGATGTGTTATTTTGGTTCTAAGATCATATAAATTTTTGCGTGGGTTATACATTTATTTTTCTTATTCCTCCACCTATATTCAATTTATATCAAAGTCTTTGCCCAGTAGTTTCTTTTGTCTTGAAAGTAAGCTGGTGTGAAGAATCTAAGGTTTCGTAGCCCAGTGGGGGAAGGGCCTGCCCACAACCTTGAGGTTGTGGGTTCGATACCCACCTCACACAAGGGGACTGATTTAATTGTCATTTCTTTGGGTTCCCTTGTGTGGGTCTTATACTCCCCTCATGGGGCACCCGCTCAACGGGACTTCTACTACTCCCCTCACGGGGCACCCACTCAACGGTCTTCTACGACACCCGCTCAACGGGACTTCTACTTACCCCCTCACGGGGCACCCGCTCAGCCGGGCTTCTACTACTCCTCCTCTGGTGAGGTCCAATAAATAATTGTAATAAAAAACCTGGTGTGAAGAATGCTCACATCTTTGCAGACATACAAATTGAAATAATGTTAAGTAAATGTAGGTAATACTATAATGCATTGATTTGTTAATCAAGTTATTTTATTTTATTTTAATTAAATATTTATCATTATTGATAAAATATTTTTATTATTCATTTGCAGGTTGTGATGATTCATCAGTATATCTACATTTGAGAGTTAGTCAATAAAAGTCACATTACCCCCATCATGTTGAATTTTCTTATTTGCTTTCTGAAAAATTAAAGTTAACAAGTTTTTATTATAAGTACAATTGTACAATAATTACAGTCGTAATTTGAAATTTAGTATTTCCGTGCATAGCACGGATCATTTGCTAGTTTAGACTTTTTCACTTGAGAATTAGGGATTCTAATTAATTGACTAAATTTTACCAACCTATAACTACCTTTTAATATATTCATATTTTAATTTCTAAATGTCATTTCTATCAACTATTGTCTCCTACCCCATATAGGTATCCCAAATGTCACTTATTTTGTCCAATTGGGCTAATTGTATATTTTGGTCCCTAATGTTAGTTAAATTGATTTTTTTTAGTTTCAGTGTATTTTTTTCAGCCTTCTTAGTCCCTAGTGAATTTTTGGGCAAAATATTTTATTCTTCCGTCCACTTTTGTCAGTTTTTCTATTAAAATAAAGCATGTGATAAACACATGACCAATCTTGAAGAGTAAAATGTCAAAATAAAGTAAACAAAAATTAATGGAATTTTTCTTTTTAGAAAAAAAGGAAAATTAAAAAAAAATTCAACACACCATCATTGTCTTCTTCCTCCCCCTCATCACCTATCAAAATCCAATTTCCTCTCCATCTTCATCTTCTTGCTCATCACCTTTCATCTTCTTTCAGCATTTGATCTAATTTTTGGAAGTCTCGGCTCTCAAAAGTTGCGTTTTCTGGAATTCCAGCAAAGATGGGATGTTTTCAGCTATTTCCAGGCGACTTTTGGTTGTTCCAGGAGGATTTTGGCTATTCCACACTGTTTTTGGCTATTTTTAGGCGGATTTGGCTATTTCCAGACAAGATTATGGATTTTTCCAGCTTTGGTTATTATTTTGGCGCCTTCAGCATTACTAAGCTGGGAGCATTTTTTTTAGGATTTTTTCTCCATGCTTCTTAGATTGTAATAGGATTTCAACCTTTTCTTGTACTACATTGTAATAGTCTTAATGTGTGATAGTTAGAGAGTTAAATGTTCTCTCCATCTTGGTTTTTTCGAACCTTGGTGATTATCATACGATAGGCATTATAGATTACTTTGTAGGGACACTTTAGTTAGATTTCCTATTTTTATTTTAGAAGTATAGAAACATAGTATGGACGGAAACAGGTGCAAGTATACTCTTAGGAAGAAAGTGTGGACGATCGAACACACTTGATATCTTGACACAAGCATGTACTAAAGCGAAGGGATCGTAATGGATTGTTCGCGAACATCTTGTAACCCACGGTAAACTATTTTTATAGTTTTCCATTTTGATCTATATATTTACATTATTTGATCCAAAAAAAAATAATGCCGCATAAAAAAACACAACTTCTTTGAAGGTGGTTCCCTAAAAAAAACACTCAAATCAAATATTTAAATAGGAAATTTGAACAGAAGAAAGAAAACAATGAAATAGAATATTTTGGATTCCAAAGCTACATAATCATTAAGCAAAACATAAAAGATACATTTAAATGAACAAAAAGTCATCAACAAAAGTTTAAAAAATAAGAAATAAGAAACGGTAGCAGTAGTAGAACTAAGAAACGGTAGCAGTAGTAGAACTTCAGAGTTCATACTTATATATTTATTTATTTTTTCTAGTTTCCTTACAAAATCTGTGAGATTATCCGCATACCAATTTACTCTTCTTCTTCTTCTTTTGTAACAACTGCATCATTACCAAGATATGAGGAATTGTTTTTAGATCTATGTATTACAATGAGTCACTATAAGAAAATAGCTATTTAGCGATCAAAATTAGCGATCGAAGATTTCGGTCTCCCGAATAGCGATGGATCATACCGACTGTATTGAGACTGAAAAACTTTTTATCGTTATTAGGCCCCTAAATCGTTGCTATCATTAGTACCTTTGACCCCCCTCAATAGAAATAATGATTCAGTCGCTAAACGGTTGCTAAATAGCCACTGATTAGTGACCGAATTTTATTAATAAAATATTCAAAATGAAATAAGGGTATAAAGGTCACAATACAATGTCGTTTTGAGATAAGAAAAAAATGTCGCTACTAGCTTAGCGACGAAAATTATCCGACCAAACTTTTCCGTCGTTAAGTGGTCGCTGTTCTCAATTTAACGACCGATTAGCGACCGAAATGTTCGTAGCTAACGATTTTTTGTCTTGTAGTGAGGAATTGTTTTCATATCTAAGGAAAATTTCATGAACCTAATTCTTGATTCAAGAAAGTTCAAAATCCATAACCACTCACCATCTCAATCAAAACCCACTACCAAATTCATTGTAATCCATTATTAAACCCATAAAATAAAAGTCCATTAGTATAAAATAACATATTGGTTCATGAATTCTTTGAGGAAATTGATAGCCGTGGATAGAAATTTGATTTGGTTCATGAAATCTAAATTTCCTGAAGTAAATTCTTCGGACGGGGCAGTGACGAATTCTTTGATAAAGCTTGAAGAAGATGGAGTTGGGGGCTGGGGTTAGGGCAAAACAACTTAGGTGACGGAGAGGAAGAGATAGAATGGAGATGAAAAGAGGAATATTGAAATAGAAAATAAATTAATAAAATATTAGAATAAGAAAAGGGAAAATTAATGGAAAATTGTCTAGTTTCTTATTTTACTCTTAAAAATAGGTTGTGCCTATCACATGCTTCAGTAGGGACTGAAAAGGCTAAAAATAAATATGGGGATTAAAAATCCAATTGAGAAAACATTAAAGACCAAAATATACAATTACTTACCTATTTTAGTTGTTCATCAACAATCTTAAAATACTCTCAATAAATGTTAGGGTATTTAAGTATTTCACTCGCGTATCGTAATCGGTGGTGTAATAGTAAATCAAGAAAACAAATACATAAAATATTTTTCAAAGAAAGGGAACAATATAGCATGTGAAGTAAGAAGACTATGCATATAACATAGTACTAGAAATTGACCTCAGATTTATGTGTGTAGTTGAGCATCCACATCTCCGATTACAAATCATTTAACCATTTAATTTTTACGAAACAACAATAATATTTCGTTCCAAAATCAAATACTATCTAAAAAGGCTCTTAAACTACCTAATAAAAGGAACAACAATGAAGTTTCCTCTGGGCTTGTGTAATTTTCCCAAAATGATAAAAAAAAAACAAGAAACACATCAGTCACTATAATATGATGGTTGAAAAAGATTTGATTTTTTTTTGCAAAACTACCATAAATGCAGTACTCAACATCAGGACAGTGATGTCTCCTTCTATGTACAGTGAATCTTTAAATGGTAAATAAGAAAATTCATCCTCCCCATCTTAATTCACATAGTTTTCCATGTTGTACACAAAAAGACGATACCCACTCTCAGAGCTCCCATCTTCCCGATCCGACAGAGAATTGTAGAGGATGTAAATCAAGGTGACCCAGTGACTCAATTGGTGGGAGGCCTTGTCTTATAGTTGCATGTTTCCCAGAACTCGATTGGAAGTTTTGCCACGTCAGTTAGGACGGAAGTCCCACTTCCATAGACGGAAGTGCCCCATGAAAGTGAATTTTATCTTCTTCGGCCTTGATCCAAGTTCAATTACCCACGTTTTAAAAAAGAAATGGGATCTTATAAATTCCCTTAAATCTCATTGTTTATATTCTTCTTACCATAAAAGAATTGAGATATCAATTCTACTTTTTATCAACTTGGTGATTAGTCAATATATTCTTAATGACATATAAGACACTCTTTTGGTTTTTCTTTTTTCATTTTTTATTATGTCAATATTCAACTTAACTAATTTAGTTAGAGATTAAAAAATATTTTAACAAACTCAACAGGAATTTTTGTATATTTACAATAATTATCGCATTTTGTTATGCATCTTATACCTTTCACCACTAAAGAAGACATCACATGATAACGAGTAGAGACTCTTAGTTCGTGGTAAAAATACGTGATAACGAGTAGAGACAGGAATTTTTGTATATTTACAATAATTAACGCTATAACTTTCACCACTAAAGAAGACATCATATGATAACGAGTAGAGACTCTTATAGGACCTAAGAGTCTCTACTCGTTATCATGTGATGTCTTCTTTAGTTTTATTTTGAACTTTAAATTTATATATATCTTAAGGATTATAGTTAATTGACTAAATTTTACGAACCTATAAGATATTCATATTTTAGCTTCTAAATGTCACTTCTATCAACTATTATATCCTACCCCATATGGTTATCCCAAATGTCACTTATTTTGTCCTATTTTAGGGCTAATTGTATATTTTGATCCCTAATGTTAGCTCAATTGAATTTTTAGTTCCCGTGTATTTTTTTCAGCCTTTTTAGCCCCCCAATGAATTTTTTGGATGAAATATTTTATTCTTTCCTCCACTTTTGTCAGTTTTTCTATCAAAATAAAGCATGTGATAAGCACATGACCAATCTTTAAAAGTAAAATAGTCGAAATAAAGTAAACAAAAATTTGTGGAAATTTTTTTATAAAAGGAAAATTACGAAAAACAAAATCCACTACACCATCATTGTCTTCTTCCTCCCCCTCATCACCTATCAAAATCCAATTTTCTCTCCATCTTCTTCTTCCTGCTCATCACCTCTCAAAATCCAATAATGCCGCATAAAAAAAACACAACTTCTTTGAACAAAAGAAAGGAAACAATAAATAGAATATTTTGAATTCCAAAGCTACATGATCAATAAGCAAAACATAAAAGATACATTTAAATGAACAAAAAGTCATCAATAAAAGTTCAAAAAATAAAAAATAATAAACGGTACTCCCTCCGTCCCAAATTATCTGTCCACTTTGTATTTTGTACGGAGATTAAGGTTTCATCAAATTCTAAATTGAAATATGATAAAATGTCAAACATAACTCTATTTAATGTTACTCCCAATTTAATTCACCTCATTTTCTCTCTTTATTTTCTCTCTCCAATATTTAATGTAAATGGTAGAATTGGAAAAATCATCATTAATAAACCTTTTATTTAGAAAGTGGACAAATAATTTGGGACAGACTAAAAATGAAATGTGAACAGATAATTTGGGACGGAGGGAGCAGTAGAACTTCATAGTTCATACTTATATATATTTAAGTTTTTTTTCTAATTTCCTTTCAAAATCGGTGATATTAGCCACACACCAATTTATTCTTCTTCTTCTGTAGCAACTGCATCATTACTAAGATCAGAGGAATTGTTTCCAGATCTATGTATTACAATGAGGAATTGATTCAAGAAATTTCAAAACTCATCACAACTCATCATCTCAATCAAAACCCACTACCAAACTCATTGTAATCCATTACTAAACACATAAAATAAAAGTCCATTAGTATAAAATAACATATTGGTTCATGAATTCTTTGAGGAAATTGATAGTCGTGGATAGATATTGGACTTGGTTCATGAAATATAAATTTCCTGAAGTGAATTCTTCGGACTGGGCAGTGACGAATTCTTTGATATTGATAGAAGTGGGGATAAAGTTTGAAGAAGATTGAGTTGGGGGGTTGGGGGTTAAGGCAAAACAACTTAGGTGACGGAGAGGAATAGATAGAATAGAGATGAAAGAGGAATATTGAAATAAAAAAATGAGGAATTAGCCTTTTTTGCCCATGAACCATTTACGAATTCCTCATTTTGCCCAAAATTTATTTTGTGCTCTTATATTGACCTCGAACTATTTTCGTGCTCCCAAAATGCCCAAACGCGGCTGTGACAGGTCACGCAGGCGGTGCAGCTCAGGCAAGTTGTTTGAAAGTGTATTGGGCAGGGGTAATAACGTCCAATACCAAAATACCTCCATTATACTATCCTAGAAACTACATCTTCTTCTCCAAATAACCCACTTCCCATCACTTGACAAAAAATCGACCAAAAGTAATTCCAAATCGCGTGCTTCCATCTTCCCCTTCAAGACCCAAATATTTTCTTCAAACTAGGTCGAAAATGGCATCAATTAGTAGCTCATCAATTTCTAAAAGGTCCAATAAAGTTTGTAGATGCTCTCCACCAATGGCGGTAGTTACTCGAGTTTCGGGCACCCAAAGAAATCCGGGTAGAGTGTTCCATTCTTGTGAAAAAATTGGGGTAATTCATGTGATGTATTGATTTTGGTATGTTGTTAATTATAAGTGATTTTGCTTTGTTTCTTATTCAATCTATCTTGTTTAGAGTGGATCGTGTGGCTTCTTCGAATGGGTTGAGGCGCATGAATTGCTAAGTGAAACATGGAACAATAACAACGAAGCATCGATGAAAGTTCGCAACCAACTATCAACTATAGATTTCTTGAAGATTTGGTGTCAAATGAGTAGCTTTCTATGCATTATCATGTTCTTCCTCATTGTTCTCTTGCTGAAAGAGGTAGCGACTTGTAGGAGAAGTGTTTAGGTAGACTGAAGTTTTTGTTATGTTTGTAGTTTCTGGTAAGGACTGGCTGTATTTTAAGTTAATTTGCAAAGATTTCTAGGTGTTATGTCAATTCTGTAATGTACTTGAAATCTGTTAGTTCCATGGTATTCCAAAATATGAGATAAGTATTTTCAAATGCTTGTTTAGCATACATAAAGATAGCAAAATAAATGGTTCATCAGCCACATTTTGCAATCAGGAATCGATGCTCAGCTCTTGGAAAAATATCCTAGACTACTGCAATCAGCCCCTACAAACCATTATAAAACAAATCCAATAAGTAAAACTGCAAAATTAATTTGGTAATATGAAACATGCTATGTAGTTACCTTTTGCCTGTCTGATATGATTGTCAGTGTATCTTCTATGATTGGAATGTCTTTAGAGAGTAAACTGAGAAACCACTCCCAGGTCTCTGTATTTTCAGTCTCACAAACAGAAAATGCAAGTGGAAATAGACAATTGTTTGGGTCTATGCCAACTGCTGTTAGTAAAACCCCAGGATGTGGACCTCTCAAATGACAACCATCAATTCCAATTACATTTCTGCAAGCAGAGGTGAATCCATCCTTTAATGCCCCCAATCCCATATAAAACCAGCCACCTCCACATCAGCTTGATCACCAATTTCAACATCCACATCACCCTCATTCCAATAAAATACCATTTCAGGGGATTCATAATCCTCACCATTATGGGCTTCATCTACAATAGGAACCTTTTTACCCTTACTCGGTGATTTTCCAAAAAATGTTTTTGGCCTCCTAACAGGCAATTTTTTGTTTGATACACTGCCCTTCACACCACTTGAGTTATAGCTAGCAGTATTATTTATCCTAAACTTAGGCAGAACTTTTTTCTTACAGGCATTTTGGACAAAAATCGCAGCTACACCATCAAATGACCCCAATTCAGCAAGTCTAAAAATGTCACCTTCACATAATATGGGCAACATAAGTCTAGTACCCCCATGAGTAAATATAAGGTACCATGCATCAAAATCCCTCCTATACCCTATCTTTCTCATACACAACTGCAAACACTCATAATTGAAATTACTTAAATGACAATAGTCAAATACATCATATCCCCCACCTACATATTGACTAGAAGTTGTATAACCATCCATTTTACCCCCATGGAATATTTTAACAGAAAAAAAGCCTGAGTCCTTGGCTGCAACAAAGTTGACAATTTCAAACAACATCAGAAAACAAAACATCTACCCCACAAAAGACGTGGGTATTTTAAACTGCTAGATTCCAAAAAAAACAAAAAAAAAAAATCATTTTTTAAATATGCCAGTCTGTATTCAATTGCAAGATTCCAAAACAAAATTACTTAAATAATTGCAAATGGCCCTACGCATAAATTCATTATACATGATGCATCCTTATAAAGGGACATTTCACCCACCACAAAAACATCAATTAACACCAAAAAAAATCAAATTGTTTTTCATAAACCCTAAATCGTTAAAAAAAAAAACTTACGGTATTCAGGGTTTGCTTTTTCTTTGTCATCAGCATCCCTTAACTTCATTCGACCCATCTCTGATCAACAATCGTTAGGGTTTGTGATTTCTTGGTTAGGGATTCAGAATTAGAACCCCCAGGAACGATTTTTTTGAGAGAAAAGAACGACTTTTGGAATTTAGAATATATGATAGGTCGGGTTTTTTCTTTTTATAGTGCGGAAATTGGGTCGGATATGGGTCAGATCCGTATTCTCCCGGATCGTATTCAGTTTAAGGACACATTTACCCCTTACATAACGTGCATGTGTGCCGCACGTGTCACCGCACCGCCCTGCGTGACTCATCACGACTAGCGTTTGGGCATTTTGGGGAGCACGAAAATAGTCCGAGGTCAATATAAGAGCACAAAATAAATTTTGGGCAAAATGAGGAATTCGTAAATGGTTCATGGGCAAAAAAGGCTAATTCCTCAAAAAAAATTATTGGAATAAGAAAAGGGAAAATTGTTTAGTTCCTTATTTTACCCTTAAAAATAGGTTGTGCCTATCACATGCTTCATTTTAACAAAATCAGCTAGCATAAGTGAAATGAATAGTCAAATACTTTTCCCCAAAATTCATTAGGGACTAAAAAGGTTTAAATATACATGGGGGACTAAAAATCCAATTGAGAAAACATTAGAGACCAAAATATACAATTAGTCCTCTATTTTAGTTGTTCATCAACAATCCATAATAACCTACAAAAAAAAAGAAAAATTCTGATATAGACCTGGGCTATATGTGGGGTTGTGGACCACTTGATCCATATTCACCACATCACCTCTTTTGATAAATAATGCCTCATAAGGCCAACCAAAAGGGGGAGTATTTTTATTATTTTAATAAAAAAAAGTGATGTGACTGAATGTGAACCAAGTGGTCCATGATCCCTGCATATAGTTCAGGTCCACAACAAAATTGTTAAAGAAAAGGGGGGAAAGATTTGAAGGCGGGACCCCTTCTCTCCTCTAACCACCTACCTATTTGAAAGGACACTTAACTATTCGCTTTTAAATCGAGAAATATGTATGAGTGACAAAAATTTGAGGAATAGAGCAAACAGTATACAAACCCTTGAACATATAAACGTTTCACTACCAACCGGTAGTTCGGGAGTTCGAGTCATACCGAATAAAAAGTGAAAAATCACCATTAATCCTTCTTTAAAGAAAGAGAACCAAAAAAATCCTTGAATATATCCTCATTATATTTCAGTGAGAATCTTATTTCACAGGGGATTTGAACATGTATTACAGGGAAATCTCTACTCTCATCACTTCAAGCCTTAGCTACTCATCTATGTCACTTGGAGTAAATCCCATTAAAATTTTGTATTTATCCTTTCTCTACCCTTATTAATTTGGCAAAAAAAAAAAAAAAATCATTTGTCTCCGTGTATATCTTTATTTTTATACTCAACCAATCACAATTCGTCATGTATATATATAATTAAAAAAAAATGTTCACATAGAGAATTCTGATTGGTTGGGGACAGAAATGGGGACAAGAATAGAGACATACACAGGGAAAGACGATTTTCACCCTATTAATTTTTTTATAGATTCAAGTTAAATTTAGAGAACATGTGTGATTCTGATTAAAATACTCTCAATAAATGTTGGGGTATTTAAGTATTTTATATTTATAAGTGCATGATATTGAAAAAACAAAATCTTGATTGCTGCATTTTCTAAATTGGGACAACTGAAATGTTAGAGAGGGAGTGTCAAATAGGTCACGAGGTTAACATATCAAATTTAGGGCTTTCGATCATCTATGTTTTTCCCTATATTTTTTTTTTTTTCTCTCCTACTTCTATGAGGTTACCGCTTATTGTCTTTCCTTTCCAACCTCTGTAGTTTGAGAAACATAAGTGGAAGTAGTGCTTCAATTATGGTGCTGAATATAAAAAAATAGAATATATTAAATATTTTTTAAATGTCGGATAAAACATTCGAAGGTTTATATTTTTTTAAAGCGAACAGGTGTTGTGATTTTGTAACACTTGTTACGTTAAACATGTGTTACATGCCTTAAACATATATTTTTCTTGAGAGAACACATATTACATAAAATGTAATATATATCTAATAGCATGTAACACTTGCGAAAAAATATTTAATATGTACTAATTTTTTTATGGTCTTCAGTATAATCGCGGCCTAGATGTCGAATGATTATGTGGCTAATGTAATGAAAATTGATGGTTAGCATTTGTCAATTTTTGGAAATTACTCCCTCTTCGAGACCAAAAAAAAAAAAGGACTATCTACGATTAGTCATTTTTTCCTACCTTCAAGAACTTTCTCAAGCTTCCCACCAAGCCTTTCTCCAGTTATCTCTCCTCCAAATACTCCGGTCCTTGATTACTTTGAGGCGTTTGACAATCTTTTTATGATGGATACAAAATCAATTGTTGTTGAAACTGTTGTAAACCAAATGAAAGATTATATCCCTCCACTTTCACAATTCACTATTGATGATATTCCTTTTTCTAAATGGCGTGAAAGATTCCAATCTCTATCTACTTAGCTCAATAATGACATGAAGCACTACTCACTTCCTGATGTCCTCGGAAGATTTGTTGCTAGGCTGGAAGGCAGCCTTCGAGAATTTTGAAACTCATTGGGCGAAGAAAGATAGCTTCAGTTTTTTCAACTCAATTCTCCTAAGAAAGTACTCACAATACTTAAAAGACACTTTCTGGAGAGAAAAAACCTTGACATCAACATTATCAGAACAGAACAGCGATAGAGGAACTAACCAAAATGATTTTCATTTTCCAGTTTTCTTTTTCACGCTTTGTTTATCCTTTTTATCAAACTTAAAGTTTAGTGATAAATCACTAAACATGTATAATCAACTAAACATGCATCACGTGAAAATGTACGAGGTTAGAGATTTTTTGTGGTCCAGACACGTTTTAAATTTGTGAGAATAACAGTAGATGTCGAATCATAATTATTATTATTATTGACTATTTAGTATGGTGGCAGCGGGTCAAATAATTTCAGTGAAAAAAATAATAGATAAAGTATATTTCTCTCTATTTAGATAATACATATATAAGTAATATCATATAAATTATACAAATCATTGTGTGCCTGACTATTTTTTTATTCCTAAATCTGCCACTAATTTCTTGTTATTCGACATCTTCTTTTACTAATACGAATTTTATGTTGCCAAATAGCCAAGGGCCTTTGTCTTTTGGATTCTCATAACTTAATAATAATTCCCTAGCTACTATTTGTACTATTTATTTCTTCCTTCTTTTTAGAACGATTAGAGGATCATAATATTTAATTTTTTCCATAGTTTTCGTTTCTTTTTTAAAGTGGATTTACTTTCACCTATTAAGAGGTTTTGATTTTATTTCCCTCATAATATTTTCAATTTCAATAAGCTGGTAAAAGTCTATTCATCATCAAAACATGTGGCTTTCTTAATAAATAAATAAATATATAACAGTAAAAAAGAAAGATATAAAATTTCTACATTTTTCAAGCTTAAGATCTTCTGTCTCCATTAAAAGTTTTAAAATATATTCCATTTGTAATTTATTTTTGTAATACCCAATATTCTTTTATGTGTTTAGAAAGTTGAGGGCCTATTTTGTGGCAAAAAATCCTCTATCCCCCTTCGTTTATGTCTCCGTGTCCCCAACCAATCACAATTCACCATGTGTATATATAATTGAAACAAATATTTATATAGTAAATTCTGATTGGTTAGGGACACGGGGACATACACGGACGGGGACAGAGGATTTTCACCCCTATTTTGTAAGGGAGTTTATAGTAGTTAGGAAGTTATATGGGTGGCTTTTGGTAGAGTTTTGGGAGGAAGAAGAGTGAAAAAGGGAAAAGGGAAAATCTTGTAGAATAGATAATATGTGGGAGATTGTACATTTCACATAGTAAACGGTGCCTGCTTTGAGTGTTCTTTAGTGCGTTTCAAAGAGCACTGAGAGCGTTACGCGTGGACTGTGATAGATTAGTGTTTCAAATTCTGTGCAGAAAGTTACAGCCTCGGAAATTTAGGACTGGGAATCTGGAAAATTCTGCTTTGTGCCTTCTTGAAGATTTTGATTTAAATTGCTAAGGTAAAGATCTTCACATTTATTTTTCTATCCTCAAAAGCATGAATTGAGTATTTTTAAAGTTACTTAATTATGATGAAGGATTTATACATTTTTTATTGCATTGAAAATTGATGAAGTATTGAACTATATATGCATTTGTGTGGTTGATCGTCGAGTATAGTTGCGTAGGATGTTTGTATATACTTGTTGTCGTTGATGCGTTGTATTTGCTATACTTCTTATTTGAAAGTCCCCACAATCTAGAGTTCTTGTCTATGAATGACTTTATAGCAGGACCTATCCCGAAATGACTATTACTAATTACTGATATTGATTATTGTTACTCATTGTTGATATTGATTATTGTTACTTATTACTGTTGTTGGCTACTGACTACTGAACTGCCTACTAAAATTGACTACTGAACTGACTATTGAAACTTACTACTGAACTGAGTACTAAAACTGATTATTGTTACTGACTACTGGAACTGACTACTAAACTGATTATTGTTATTGCCCTGTAATGTACGCTTTTTCTTTAGAGTGTGGTTCATTTCTTTGTTGTTCTTATTTGGGGATCTTATTGTCTATGTGAAGTGTGTCAAAATGTGTCTTTTGGGTTGGGACATTTGGGGAATTCAGAAAATGATTTTTTCTTCATTATTTTGTATTAAAAGTGAAATGTTCTGAAGTCCGGACGACCACCCCGGTCGACCGGACCAGAAGTACATCGTCCAGACCAAAGTAGTGAGGCTACTGCCTCGATATCGAACGACCTTGGGTTAGGGGTTGAAGTGAGTTGAGCCGACTCGTGAGTAGCTCACCATTCGATTCGATATTTGGCTCAACGAGCTCAACTCATGAGTGATACATGAGCCAAGATTTTTAGCTCATCTAAAATATGAGTCGAGTTTGAACTATATAGAGTTCGATTCATTTAGCTCATGAGATGGCTCAATATATATATATATATATATATATATATATATATATATATATATATATATATACACACACACACACACACACACACACACACACACTAGCCTAATGACTCGTGGTATGCACGGGATTCATTTTACTATATAATTAAGAGTATATAAAAATCAAATGACTCTCTGAGCTAATTTTGTTTTTTGAAAATAAAATTTTACTATTGAAATGAAAAAGCAGAAAAGAAAATTGAGTTACCACTGAATTTAATGGGGTAAATACCTTAAAGAAAGATCTAGAAAATTAGAATAGAAGAAAAGAAAAACCATAAATATATTAAATTATACAATTTAATTTGAATAAGTTAAAGATGTCAATCAATACTTTTAAAATAATTATAAAAAAATAAAAAAAATAAAAATTGGAAAAATAGATTGAGGACCCGACCCGAGAACTCTATAGTGCTAAAAAACAAAAAATGTCTTTGCTGATATCATATATAAATTTTATACACATTAATTTTCTTTTATAGTCTTTTCATTTGTCAAGTTATAAAAATAATAACCATTTTTTTATGTGAGAGTCTTTATTTTTATTTTTATTTTTAAAAGTGAGAGTTTTTTTGTTGTTATTTTCTTATGTGACTTTAGATTAATATTTTTTATTTTTTATTTTATTAAAAACTTAAATTTTTAGAAATTAAATACTTTAGTTTTAGAGAGTTTAGAAGAAGATTCACTTGATTTTTGCAGTATAAACGAAGCAAGTTCAATTTTTTTGCACCAATAAAAAGTTTTATAACTAATTAAAAACATAAAATCTTAGAAAATGACACATGGCATTATATATACAAATCTGAAAAGGTGCTATGTAATATATATATATATATATATATATATATATATATATATATATATATATATATATATATATTATGAAATGGATGGAATTCTAGAGTGAATTCCACCACAAAACTAGAATATAAAATAAAGATGAAGTAGACAAGACACAAGAGATAGGAGAAGTATTTCTATATTATTTCATGAGTTCCTTTTACATCAAAATAAGCCCTCTATTTATAGGGTTAGAAAATGTAGGTTATGAAACCTTTCATAAAGGGTAGATAATGGAGCTTGAATGTGTAGGTTATGGACTTCTTGTAACTCCTCTTTCAATAGAGAGTTAAGGTGTCCATAATGTTGAAGGGGTTATGGAATAAGGACTCTAACCTTAATATTTTCATAACACTCCCCCTTTGGAGTCCTTAATAAGAATATGCCTCGTTAAAACCTTACTAGAGTAAAAAACCCAGTGGGAAAAAAAAACTTCTCTAGTTAAGGAAAAAGAGTACATCCTTCTTTATATTTTACTCCCCCTGTTGACTAGATCCCTTAAGATCTCTGTACCGACGCATGCCAATCTTATAAATCAACTTCTTAAAAGTTGAAGTCGGTAATGTCTTAGTAAACAAATCTGCCAGATTGTTACATGACTGAATTTGTCGCACTTCAATTTCACCTTTCTTTTGAAGTTCGTGAGTAAAGAAGAATTTAGGTGAAATGTGTTTTGTTCTATCTCCCTTGATATATCCTTCACTCAATTGAGTTATACAAGCAACATTATCCTCATACAATATTGTAGGGATTTCTTTCTCAAAAGATAAATTACTATTCTCTCTAATATATTGAATCAATGACCTCAACCACACACATTCTCGACTTGCTTCATGAATAGCTATTAATTCAGCATGATTTGAAGATGTGGCTACTATAGACTGTTTTGTAGAACGCCATGATACAGCAGTATCGCCACAAGTAAATAAATAGCCAGTCTGAGAACGTGCTTTATGAGGATCAGATAAATAACCCGCATCTGCATATCCAACAAATACTGGTTTTGATTCCTTAGAATAAAATAATCCGAGATCTATTGTTCCTTGGAGATACCGAAGGATATGTTTAACTCCATTCCAATGTCGTCGAGTAGGAGAACAACTATATCTTGCAAGTAAATTTACTGCAAATGATATATCAGGACGAGTATTATTTGCAAGATACATTAGTGCACCAATAGCACTAAGATATGGTACTTCAGGACCAAGTAGTTCTTCATCTTCCTCTCGTGGTCGGAAAGGATCTTTAGTAACATCTAATGAGCGGACGACCATTGGAGTGTTTAAGGGATGTGACATATTCATGTAGAATCTTTTCAGGACTTTCTTAATATATGTTGATTGATGAATAAGGATTCCATCTTCTAGATTATCAATTTGTAAACCAAGACAAAATCTGGTTCTCCCAAAATCCTTAATCTCAAATTCTTTTTGTAAATAATCTCTTGCTTTAAGAAGCTCTTCAGGAGTCCCAATGAGATTAATATCATCAACATATATTGCAATTATAACAAAACCTGATTCCGATCTTTTAATGAAAACACATGGACAAGTTGGGTCATTCTTGTATCCGTCTTTTAATAAACTCTCACTTAGGCGGTTATACCACATTCTTCCAGATTGCTTTAATCCATACAGGGACTTTAGCAATTTAATAGAATACTTTTCTCGAGTGCTTGACTTACATGTTTCAGGCATGCTAAATCCTTCAGGGATTTTCATGTAAATTTCAGTATCCAGATTCCCATACAAATATGCAGTAACTACATCCAAAAGACGCATATCGAGATTTTCATGCACTGCCAAACTTACAAGGTATCGGAATGTAATCGCATCAATTACAGGAGAATAAGTCTCATCATAGTCAATACCCGGTATTTGCGAAAAACCTTGTGCTACTAGTCGTGCTTTATATTTCACGACTTCATTTTGTTCATTTCGTTTTCGCAAAAATATCCATTTATAACCAACGGGTTTTATCCCTTCTGGTATTCGGACTACAGGTCCAAAAACCTCACGTTTAGCAAGTGAGTCTAATTCCGATTGTATTGCTTCTTTCCATTTTAACCAATCCGGCCTACGCCGACATTCTTCTATTGATCTTGGTTCAGGATCTTGATCATCACTTAGAATATCTACTGCTACATTATATGCAAAAACATTATCCATAATCGTATTCATACGATTCCAATTTTTGCCAGTAGCAACAAAATCTATGGATTTTTCCATGTTTTCATTAATCTTAGATAAATGAACCATTGGATCAATAATTTCTTGGTTCGTTCTTACTAATTCTTTCGGAGTATTACTTTGATCATTTAATCCTTTTCTTTTTCGAGGATTTTTATCTTTAGAACCAATTGGTCGGCCACGCTTCAGGCGTGTTTTGGAATCTGTAGCTATAGAGCTTATACTTTGTCCTGCAGGGACATCTATTCGCATAGGAGCATCTATAGCCGGAATATGAGATTTGGTAATTCTTGTAGAGTCGGAAAAAGCATCAGGCAACTGATTTGCAATTCGTTGCAAATGAATTATTTTCGAACTTCAAGTTCACTAGTGCCCTGTCCAGTGGATCCA
The DNA here is from genome assembly GCA_026122235.1 of Vinca minor. NCBI lineage: Eukaryota > Viridiplantae > Streptophyta > Magnoliopsida > Gentianales > Apocynaceae > Vinca > Vinca minor. The sequence continues at coordinate 327,689 of JAOCZM010000244.1, read as the reverse complement.
AATGATTTAATGATGATGTTTTCCATGTAATTTCATTCTTTTGTTGTTGATTTTCTCCCCCCAATGTGGGGAACATTGTCTCATCAAAGTGACAATCAACAAACCTACCAGTAAAGACATCGCCTGTTAATGGCTCAAGATATCTGATAATGGAAGGAGAATCATATCCCACATATATTCCAAGTCTTCTTTGAGGACCCATTTTTGTACGCTGATTTGGAGCAATAGGGACATAAACTCCACACCCAAATATTCTCAAATGAGATATGTTCGGCTCGGAGCCAAACGCCAAATGTAGAGGAGAATATTTCTGATAACTAGTTGGCCTTATGCGAACTAGTGCCGCTGCATGCAAAATAGCATGACCCCAAACTGATATTGGGAGGTTTGTTCTCATCAACAAGGGTCTAGCAATCAACTGTAGTCGTTTAATGAAGGATTCTGCCAATCCATTTTGTGTATGAACATGTGCTACAGGATGCTCAATTGTTATACCAGTTGACATGCAATAAGCATCAAAAGTATGAGAAGAATATTCACCAGCATTATCTAAACGGATTCTCTTGATAGGATAATCTGGGAATTGTGCCCTTAATCTAATTATTTGAGCAAGTAACCTCGCAAATGCCAAGTTGCGGGTTGATAATAGGCAAACGTGTGACCATCGGGTAGATGCATCAATTAAGACCATAAAATATCTGAAAGGTCCACATGGTGGATGAATAGGTCCACATATATCACCATGAATTCTTTCCAAGAATGCAGGAGATTCAACTCCTACTTTTGGTGGTGATGGCCTAACTATTAATTTTCCTTGAGAACAAGAACCACATTTGAATTCACTTGAACTTAATATCTTACGACCTTTTAATGGATGGCCATGTGAATTTTCAATTATTCTTCGCATCATTATGGATCCAGGATGACCCAATCGGTCATGCCAAACTATAAAGTTATCTGGATTAGTAAACTTCTGGTTTACTAAATGATGCATTTCAATAGCACTAATTTTTGCATAATACAAGCCAGATGAGAGAGATGGTAGTTTCTCAAAAACATATTTTTTGCTAGAAACGTTTGCAAAAATACATAGAAATTCTGCATTTTGATCATTCATCGTTTCAATGTGATATCCATTTCTGCGAATATCTCTAAAACTTAATAAATTTCTTTGAGACTTTGTAGAGAATAATGCATCTTGAATGACCAACATAGTTCCTTCAAGTAAAAATATACAAGCTCTTCCGGAGCCTTCTATTAATTTTGCACTACCATTTATGGTTTGGACACTAGTTTTTCTCATATTTAAAAAAGAAAAATATTTCTCATTTTTAAGTATTGTGTGTGTTGCTCCACCCGTCAATAAGACATATATCACTATCTCCAATCTTTAATCCGGAAGAGGGAACAATAGCCATTTTCCTTCAATGCAAAATTAAAATAATTTAATAAATATGAAGGAAATAAAATACTTTTATTCATCATAGTACAAATGTACTATTTATTACAAAAAAAAAAACTAGTAAACTAAAAAGAGAACTTGAATGGAAAAAAAATATTACTTAATTAACTAAAATGAAAGATAGACATAATAATCTAAAACTGAAAATAAAATTTTAAATCTTGACTGTTCCATATTAAGTCTTCTCGACTGCTCCATCACCAATAAGATGATCTATCTTTCCCTCCCGGGATGTTCAAAGAAATCAAGCAACATCCAAGTGTGTCACATCAATAGACATATCATTCATATAATCATCATCATCATCATTAGTATTCTTTTGGGAAGTGTAATTTGCCTCAACACTCTTGGCTTTCTTTTTTAATTGATGCTTGATAAAGATCAATGAGGTGCTTAGTGCATCTGACAGTGCACGAGCCCAATGACCTTCCATTCCACACCGATAACAAATTTCTTCACGATCTTGTGGATCAATATATTTCCCTTTTTTCTTATCATTCATTTTCACGGTTGAGGAACCATCCTCATTATTATTATAATAGGGAATGCTTTTACCTCGTCCACGTCCACGACCTTGACCACGTCCGCGACCTTGGCCACGTCCGCGACCACGACCTCTTCCACGGTTATAAAATCTAGTCGCATTCACTTCAGGGAATGGAGTGGAACCAGTAGGTCGAGATTCATGATTTTTCATCAATAACTCATTATTTTGTTCAGCCACAAGAAGACAAGAAATCAAATCAGAATACTTTGTAAAACCTTTTTCTCGATATTGCTGCTGCAGGAGCAAATTCGAGGCATGAAAAGTGGTAAATGTCTTTTCTAGCATATTAGCATCACTAATATCTTCTCCACATAATTTCATTTGAGAAGTAATTCTAAACATGGCTGAATTATACTCACTAATAGACTTAAAATCCTGGAGTCGTAAATGTGACCAATTATATCGTGCCTTTGGAAGTATGACCATCTTCAGGTGGTCATATCTTTCCTTCAAATTAGTCCACAAATTAAGTGGATCTTTCACCGTAAGATACTCCGCCTTTAAATCCTCATGAAGGTGACGACGGAGGAAGATCATAGCCTTAGCACGATCTTGGTTTGATGCTATGTTATTTTCTTTGATGGTGTCTCCAAGACCCATTGAATCAAGATGAATTTCAGCATCCAATTTCCATGACATATAATTTCTCCCGGTGATCTCAAGCGCTACAAAATCAAGCTTAGCAAGGTTAGCCATAAAAATAAACTTTAACAAAAAAAATAATCAACTTACTTTAACCTCCTTTTGATATAAGCCTCAGATGTAATATAGGAATTATTAACCGAATTATTTTTCTTAAACTAAAGAGACTTCGTGCTGATAACGTATTATGAAATGGATGGAATTCTAGAGTGAATTCCACCACAAAACTAGAATATAAAATAAAGATGAAGTAGACAAGACACAAGAGATAGGAGAAGTATTTCTATATTATTTCATGAGTTCCTTTTACATCAAAATAAGCCCTCTATTTATAGGGTTAGAAAATGTAGGTTATGAAACCTTTCATAAAGGGTAGATAATGGAGCTTGAATGTGTAGGTTATGGACTTCTTGTAACTCCTCTTTCAATAGAGAGTTAAGGTGTCCATAATGTTGAAGGGGTTATGGAATAAGGACTCTAACCTTAATATTTTCATAACATATATATATATATATATATATATATATATATATATATATATATATATAACAAAATAGTCTCACATACCCTTTAAAAAAGTAGCCGCACATCTTCTTAAGGAAAATAAACAAGGACAACCCTAGAAATCTCTTATAATCTTCTCAAAGTGGAAGAGTTATTGACTCATATCGAGCTTCTTTGTCCGAAAACAGTTCAAGCATTGAGTTATATGTCATTGTGCTAATAAAATCTCTTGATTTATTTTGTATAAGTTGGATATTAAACTCATTTTCTAAGTCATCGTATTTTTTTAAAAATATTTGTAAATAAATGTGGTGAGCTGAATTGCTCGTGAGCTACTGATGAGCTGAGCATGAGTTGAGAAAATTAGCTCACATCAAGTATGAGCTGAGCTATGAGCTGGGCAAATTTAGTGTGAGCTGAGCCTAAGCTAGCATTAGCTTAGCTCAGCTTAGCTCATTTCCACCCTTTCTTCGGTCGACCGGAGGCTACTCTCGATCGTCTGAGGCTGTTTTGAACTGTTTTATGTTCCATTTTCAAAACTAAGTCATCTATTAGTTATATGAAGTGTGTTGTAAGTGTTTTAAAGATTATTTCAAACTATGTAAAGTTATGTTATGTTTTCAATGAGTTTGGAAAAGTTGGGAAACGGTTTTGAGGCCTAGTTGATACTTCATCACAAGGGATGTTGATCCTTACTGTGCTAGTTTAGTAGCTCAGTCAATTACTTCTCTTTTTGCAGTTGTAATGTTGATGGTAGTTATGGTGAGGATTGAATTGAGAAAGATTATTGAACTGATTTAATAGACAAATTTGTTCATTTCAGTTAAACTTATAATATTATGATGTAAATGTTGAGGGTAGTTATGGTGAGGATTGAATTGAGGAAGATCATTTAACTGATTTAATAGACAAATTTGTTCCTTTCAGTTAAACTTAAATATTATGATGTAAGAACTTATTTACCTTGAAGTCTTTAAGTTTGTACTAAAGTTATTTTGGGATTTAGATTTTTTTATTTGCTGGTTTGGTGTCTCATTGGTAAATGAGACACTGCCGAATCACCTTCACGTTATGGGGTGTGACAATTTTCATGTATCCTATTCTCTGGGTGAAAATCCTCTGTCCCCAATTCCTGTCCCCATCCCTGTCCCAGCCAATCAAAATTTACTATATAAATAGTTTTTTCAATTATATATACATAGGGTGGATTGTGATTGGCTGGGACAGGGATGGGGACAGGAATTGGGGACAGAGGATTATTTGCCCCATTCTCTCCCTATTGTTCTACTATTTTAGAAAGAAAGAAAAATAGATACTTGAAGAGTACCAGATTGCGCAGAAAAAGTATCAGACTGTTAACGTTAAAACATACTATTATATAGGAATTAGTGATATAAGAGTACCGGATTAAGCAGAAGACTGTCAAAGCTAATAACATGCTAGGAAGATGACTTATCAAAGTATTCTCACAGCCCGCTATACAATCTTGACGAGTCTTAATTAGGTCGTAGTAGAAGAATTTAAGCACTAATTAATTTTTCAGCCCATTTAATAAATAAAGGATAATTGTATATTATGGCCTCTAATGTTTCCTTATTTGATTTTTTTGTCCTCGTGTAATATTTTCGAGCTTTTTCATCCCCAGTGAATTTTCTTGCAAATACTTTGTCTTTCCGTCCAATTCTATCTAAAAATTCGTCATTTGGCAGCATGTGGCCTTTTATATTAAGACAAAATAATTCACTCGGTATTTTTCCTAAATTCCCATCTTCTTCTTCATCAGACTCGTCACTACCACTCCCACCACCGTTCTTCTACATCACAAATAACAACAACTATTATCACTAACATTTGCTTGGACATTGATTTTGTGCAAATTATCTTCTTCCGCTCCAGATTTGGGAAAACTGCAAATCATCTTCTTTAGTTATTTTTCACTAATTAGTTGGATTTCAAAAAAAAACAAAATTCAATAAATAAAATAAAAAAGCCAATACTCCATTAGTCCATTACCACTACCTTCCAGCCACAACCATTATTCTTCAAGTTAATAAAAGACCCACTACCCCTATTCTTCATGGGCAAATAGTCAGATGACCCGTTTGACCTCAGTATAAAAGCTCACGTGCTGCCAAATGACGGATTTGTTTATAGAATTTGACGTAATCATAGCCGGACGCAGGAGTCGAAATCCGGTGGTGCAAATTGAAATTTTTTTTACCAAAAACATAACGTAAAAGCAGTTTAACAAAAGATTACATCAATGAGAAAGTACTCATTAGTTTACAAAGAAAATCTTCTATCAAATTCTTGAAAATGTGCTAAAATGACATCATTACTAATAGTACTGAGCACATCCCGTTCTAGATAAGTTACTAGACGATCATTTAGCCATTGATCGCCCATTGTACTAGATTTGTCACTTTTCACATGATTCATAGCAGAAAAGACACGTTCAACACTTGCGGTTGCTACCGGTAAAAGCAAAGTTAACTTCACAAGCTTATACACCACACTCGAAAGTGTTGCACTTATTTGTTTTCACCGGTTATGCAGAAAGATCCGAAAGGCCTCGCAACTCTTTAAAATCCGGATCACAACGAACAACTTTGATATAATTTTGAAGTTGATTGCGAATTACCACTTCGAGTTCACCCTCAAAGTCTTTAGGATATAGTTCAACCATCCTCACCAACTTATCCACATCAAAATGTGTAAATGACGATGAAGGGCTCAAACATCCAACAGATTGTAAAAGTTCAGTATTTGCTTCATCAAATCTAGCATTAAGCTCTTGCAATTGCAAATCAAGAATATTAAACAAACAATCATTCTTGTAATGATGTAAGTTGGATACACTGGAATCACTCATCAATGGAAATATGGAATGGCTGCTCAGCTCAGTGCTCAATGCTCCAAGTCTTCGTGCTCTCTGCTCAGTGCTCTTTTTTTTTTTTTTTTTTGGCTTAATGTCTACTCAGTGGCGTACGTATGAAGAGTTGGAAGTCTTTTTGACGATTTTTGGGAGCAGAGTCGGTAGAAACTTCTAAATAGAATTTGGTGTGTAATATATATTTTCATGTGATTTATAAATCGTTCGATCGATTTTTTTTTTTTTTAAATCTTAATCTGAACCGTTGAATATATATACCTAGTATATAAAAAGATTGAAATTTTTTTGGGGCCATTTTTTTTAAAAAATATCTTTTATTTTAAACCGTTGGATATATATATCTAGTATATAAAAAAAATTAATAATTGTAATAAACGGTCTAGTTTTAAAAAAAAAAAAAAAAAATTCCAAAATACTGGTGGTGCAATTGCACCAGTGTGCCGTGCTTGCATCCGGCTATGGACGTAATGACAAAATATTATGCCCAAAAATTCATTGGAGACTAAGAAGCTCGAAAACATTACACGAGAACAAAGAAAACAACCAAATAAGAAAACATTAGGGGTCAAATATACAATTAGCCGATAAATAAATATCCGAACTATATCATTAATTATTCTATTTCTTAAACTCTCTTACGGTACTAAATAAAATAATTTTCTATGTAGTAGACATGTGCTATTTTTGGTTATTAAATACAGAGACGAAGGTAGAAATTTGGTGTTGGGGTGAAACTGCAACAGTATGTCGAACTACATATAAAAGCGGCAAAAAAAAATTCTTGGGGGACCAAACTGGTAAAATTTTCAAAAATTTTTTAAACTACATATAAATTTCTATACCTAATAGTATTTTTAAAATACTCAACTTTTATTTAATTAGCTACTCCGGGATGAAAGAGAAATATTGGCTATGACCGCTAAAATGACCAAGCCATGCTATCCCAATATTTATTTTATTATGTCATGGACCAGGTCCATTGGACCATGCGGTTCAGATTTGGCCACATCACTGCATTTCCTTCTCTCTCCTCATTCTGCAGGGATGTGGTCAAATCTGGATCACATGGACCCGGTCCATATCAGATATTTCCTTATTTATAACTATCTAGAGATATACTGACCCCACGAGAAATAGTATTATTATTAAACTATATCCTTAGATGATTATGAAAATATAAGGGTAAGGCTATGTGTATCGGGACCTTCTTCAAACCCTACTGATGCGGGAGTTTTGTGCACTGGGTAGGACCTTTCTATCCTTAGATGATCAGATTTCTTAGATAATAACAATTATTACTCCCTCCATTCCTAAATATAAGACTCTTTAAAAAAATTTAGAAAATTAAAAAACTTGTCATTTTCACATAAAGTTCCAATATTACCCCTCTCTCACTTCTATAGCATAAAAAAAGAAAGGAAAAAATAGAGAAGACAAAAGTCGCAAATAAAAGAAATGTTGAGGATATAATTGGAATAAATTGTTGACAACTAATAAAAGAAGTTTAAACGACAATTAATTTGGATACCTATAGATATTCTAAACGACAATTAATTGAAAGGGAGTATTGTTTATTTTCTTTTTTCATGTACCCGGTCTCACACTAGCGTTCATCAACGATGATGAGGCATGCTATGAGGAAGTCATCTAGTTGAAATTGTCAACTATAATTAGAATCCAGAAGTAGTATTTTATTTCAAATACTCCCTTCATTCCTAAATATAAGACTCTTTAAACAATTTTAGAAAATTAAGGAACTTGTTATTTTTTCCGAAAGTTCCAATATTACCCCTCTCTTACTTCTATAGTATAAGAAAGAAAGGAAAAATAGGGATGACAGAGGCAGTAAATAAAAAAAATGTCGAGGGTATAATTGGAATAAATTGTTGACAACTAATAAAAGAATCTTAAATGACAATTAATTTGGATACCTATAAATCTCCTAAACGATAATTAAATGGGAATGTAGGGAGTAATTGTTAGTAAAACTTTTCGAATTGTTATTTTAGATTTCCGAAAGATATAAGTGTGTTTTTTTTATTCTGATATTTTCTCCGATTAGTTCCTTTTAGGCTTTACCTTAAAGACAAGTTTTCCATAGAAAAAGAAAGTCAAGACTATTTATTACATAAGCTTTTCAATATTTAACTTGGAATATATTAGAACCCGATTCTCGTATTTTCAAATGAGTTTATAACCAATTTCAATTATTTGTTTATATGAGAATTATAATTGGTTAGAACCTTTTCGACTAGTTCAATTTATGAGTGTCTCATTTCCTTATGAACACTTCTGATATGGGACTCGATCTCTCTGAGTCATGCAGATCAGATTCTAGCCACATCACTGCATTTCCTTCTTTCTCCTCATTCTTCAGGGATGTGGCACAAATCCTGACCACGTAGTGCACACATGGGATCCCCTGATCCCATATCAAAATTTTCCTTTCCTTATACTTTTATGGTAGTCGGATCTATTTACTTTTTAATGGTTCACGATAAGTAGGCTATAAATATAGAGTTTGAGAGTGTATTCTAATCTTTAGATTTTGATTCTTTTACCCTCAATTTCTCTTAAAAACTAATATTTTTTATTCCCAATTTTTATAGAGATTTTATAAATTTCTTTGGTTCGGCCGGGTGTGTCACTGTGCTACAAGTCAATATATTAACCACTTAATTTTGATGATTTTGACAGTCGTCAATGAGGCTCTAGAAGTACTAGACTCTGAAACCAAAAAACAATCTGAAACCAAAAACAAATATACTTCCTCTTTTCTTTCTTGGACTCAGTAATTTCATAATAGGCGTGACTAGTACGAATTTTGTTCCGGTCGCATTTGCAGAGTTTTTTTTTTTTTTTTTGCTAAATAAAGATTTACCCATTAATTATAAAATAGCCAAAATCATTAAAATCAAAAGATAAAACGTAATTAAAGAGTTATACAATGGTCGCATTTGCAGAGTTACCCATATAAGAAAAAGGCTGAAACTGATGAAAGACACCATGTACAAAGTCCAATAAATGACTTTGTCTTGGCATTCATAATTTTTTGAGGAATTAGCCTTTTTTTACCCTCTCACTATTTACGAATTTTCCTTTTTGCCTAAATAATATTTTGTAATTTGATTTTACCCGTGCACTATTTACAAGTGCCAAATCTGCCCAAGATAGGCCGATTTCGGCAATCTCATCGGTGATTTGTCATGTGCACGCATGCACGTTGTATTAGGGGCAAAACAGTCTGAAATCACAATATATCTCATACGACTTGACCCATTAAAGAATCGAACACAAACCCGACCCCGCCACCCGCCACAATGCAAGCCACCCTATTCATCTCCCACCATCTCCCTCCCCTTTCAAAACCCAACTCCAATATTGACCCAATTTCAAGAAAGCTTACTTCTTTTTTCTCCATCAATTGCCTCATCCACCACCACCACACAAACATCTCCACCAATCGATACCAAGCTGAACAAATACAGTTCTCAGATTACTGAACCGAAATCCCAAGGTGGGTCTCAAGCAGTTCTTTATGGAGTGGAATTATTTGATGATGATATGCATAAGCCTCAAATTGGGATATCTTCCGTTTGGTATGAAGGGAATCCTTGTAATATGCATTTGTAGAAATTAGCGGAGACTGTTAAAGAAGGGGTTCAAGAAGCTAATATGACTGGGTTTAGGTTTAATAATATTGGTGTTAGTCATGCTATTTCTATTGGGACTAGAGGTATGCGTTATAGTTTGCAATCTAGGATTTCAGTATCTTATCCACCCATATTAAATTGATGACTTCTGCGAGTCACTTTGATCATCCTTGAAAGTAAATCCTAGTGTGGTTTAAGCTTTTAGATGGGTAAATATATGAATTATTTGTGAGAAATAACTTTCAAGATGAACATGAAAGTAGTAGATTCAGATACCTAATTTAATTGCTCATTGGAAGAAAATGGTGATGGAGTAGTTTGGGAGGGAGAAGATATGTATATGGAGGGTTTGGTGGGAGATTTTTTAGTATAGGACCTTTTTACCCCTAACCCTTCGGGCATTAAACGGGTCTTCCTGAGCTACACCACTACGATTGCCGGAATCTGCCTATTTTGGGCAGATTTGAAACTCGTTAATAGTGCGGGGTAAAATCGGATCATAAAATATATTTTGGGCAAAAAGGATAAATTCGTAAATAGTGAGAGGGTAAAGAAGGCTAATTCCTCTAATTTTCTTACCAAGTGACTCAATTTTTTTTTGTTACAAAATCTAGTGAGATTTTGAGAATCCCAAATGAATAATGTAATGAAATCTTTTTGCTAACAGAATTAATTTTCACGAATGAGCTCAGAATCCTCTTTTAATTCAAATGTCTGGAAGGTATAGACATAATGAAACGTTGATTCATCTTCTATATTTGTTGAATCTATTTTTAAATATTGGAATGGAATTAAACATAATGTGGTCTAAATGCCCTAACAATATATAATAACGATAAGTCTGTAATTAAAACAAATATCTTAATTATTGAAATATAATTTATATTATTATGTCAACATTACCATAAAAATAATAAAATAATCAATAGAAATTTACAACCTAAAAAATAAAATATTTAAGAAATTATATAAATTAAATTTTACTAAGAGAAATAAAGTTTTTGTGACGAAATATAAATAAGTTGCAGTGTTATTTAAACATTATAATAAAAAAATGAAGGATATAATAGTCACTTACTACTCCCTCCATTCCCTATTAATTGTCGTTTATGAGATATTTAGGTATCCAAATTAATTGTCATTTAAGGTTCTTTTATTAGTTGTCAACAATTTATTCCAATTATACCCTCAACATTTTCCTTTCTTTTCTTTATGATGTATAAGTGAGAGAGAGAGGGAGAATTGGGTAATATTGGAAGTTTAGGTAAAAATGACAATTTCCTTAATTTTTTCAAATTGTCTAAAGAGTCTTATATTTAGGAATGGAGGGAGTATTGATTAATGTTTCAAGTTTCTACTGGAAAGATCATCTCATAAGTTTGTGAAATGACCTTTTTTCACTTCTTCCTAAAATGAGCATTCATGTGAAAAGGCCTTTCCAACTTCAAGTTTGGCCAACCAAACACCGAAATGGAAAAAAAAATTAGAAAGGTCCTTTTTTTTTTTTTATGGATAAAAAAAAAAAGTAAAAAAATAAATTAGAAAGGTTATTCCATCTCTAAATTACAGGAATCGGGTAGCCCAAGTGGTAAGGTTATTTGAAATTGTTCTATTCAAATAAGGAAACAAAAGACAAACAAAGCGGTCAGATAATTCTCGGAAGTAATATTTTTGGCTGTTTTCTCACAAATGATTCTTATCTTCTCTACTTGGGTTCTTCTTCTTCTTCTTCTTCTTCACTTCAATTTAATTCCCGCGACGAGCTCGTTGTCATCCATTGGGATTCACCACGACTAATTCAATTCTAGTAGTCTGCAGTTAAGAAAGTCCTTCAATTATGTGACATTAGTTGCTTCTAGTAGCGGATCCACCCCAACATATTTAAAAACACCAATTTCTCTGAAAAATCCATCAAAATATTACTCCCTCCATTCTTAAATATAATACTTTTAAGACAAGCAGCGAAAAATTAAGTAGCAATAACAAAATATCAATATTACTCTTAAATAAAATTACTGGCATACAAATTCTATTTAAGATAATAATATTTGTATTTTGATTAATTAATTAAACACCTTAGATTTTGCTTCCTTAATTTTCGCTAATTGTCTTGGAAGTCTCATATTTAGAAATGGATGTAGTATAGTTTGAGCCCATAAAACTCTTACAAAATTTACTAGATTTTATGTCTTCTTATATTTTGCAATACCTTTTGAGCTTGTCCTCAAAAAAACCCGTGCAGAATTACATGTGTGACTAGTTATAGTAGAATTACTTCATGTATGCACTATTGTCATTACATCAACTTTTGTTTTGTCTTATTTTTACTACATGGGCGAGAGCTTATAAATTCTATCTTTGCTTTCCCAAATTCAAACCAGTTTCCAACTTCCAAGATATCAAGTATTGTTACTATACCAAATTTCAGTAGTTTCTTTCATCCTCAAAGAGGCATATTCTTTTTTCTTTTTTTTTCAGCACCTTAATTCTCTCCTAGAGAATTTTATTTGTCTTACGTAGGAGGCGGGTGTCGAACCTTCGACCTAGTTATCCTTAGTTTCTTCAATATCACCTCATGGAGCTAATTTTTCTCTTATGTGCTTTCTTCCTCTTCTGTTTGATGCTACTAAAACTATCTAAGAAAACCACAAGCCTCAAACTGCCTCCGGGACCTCGGCCTCTTCCTATAATAGGAAACATGCATCAACTTTTTGGTGGTCTAATCCATCATAAGCTAAGGGATTTGTCCAAAAAATATGGTCCTCTTATGCACTTAGAGCTTGGCGAAGTTTTAACCATTGTTGTCACTTCTCCAGAATTAGCAAAAGGAATTTACAGAACACATGAATCCTTTTTCTCTCAAAGACCTTCTTGTTTTGAGTCATTCAGAGCAGTTAGTTATGATTTTACCGACATCATATTCTCTCCATACGGAAATTATTGGAGAGCATTACGTAAAATCTGCATGATGGAGCTTTTGACTCCAAAGCGTGTACAAACATTCCGGTCTATTAGGGAAGACGAGACTTTGAATCTCGTTAGATCAATTTGTTTGAAAGAGGGATCACTTGTAAATCTCAGCAAGAAAATCTTCTCATTGACTTATTACATAACTTCTAGGATTGCTTTTGGCAAAAGAAACAAAGATCAAGAGAGATTTGAGCGTCTCATTGAGGAAGTAGTAAAGTTGACTGCAGGATTTAGTATAGCAGATTTGTACCCTTCAGTCAAATTGCTTCGACTTATCAGTGGAGTGGAACATAGATTACAGAGAATAAAGAGGGAGATTGATGAAATACTCCAAAACATTATTAATGAACATAGTGGAAAAATGACATAGAGTGATAGTCAAAGTGAAGAATCAAAGGACAATTATTTTTCTTTTTTTTTTTAGTTTTTTTGGACCTCACCAGAGGAGGGAGCCCATGTAGGGCGGAAATTATATATATAGAAGAGCCTCACAAAGGAGGTAAATTAGAAGACCGGCAGGCCGGTTGCCCCATGAGGGGAATATAAGTGCCTCACAGAGGAGGTAGATTAGAAGACCGGCAGGCCGGTTGCCCCATGAGGGGGAATATAAGTGCCTCACAGAGGAGGAAGATTAGAAGACACATGTAGGGGAATATAAGTGTCTCACACAAGAAAGAACACAAGTAAGCATGCCCCTTGTGTGAGGAGGGTATCAAACCCACTATCTCATGGTCGTGGGCAGGCTGGACTATAGACCTTGTGATAAATATTCCAAAACATTATTAATGAACATAGTGGGAAAATGATAGAGTGATAGTCAAAGTGAAGAATCAAAGGACCACTTAGTTGATGTTCTACTAAACATTCAGACAAGTGGAGATTTTGGAATTTTATTGATTCACAATTATATTAAAGCTGTCCTCTTTGTAGCTTTACTCAAAATCCTAATGAAAATTACTTTTTTACTTAATTTTATTGCTCATACATCAAGCTTATTATTATTCTATCTACGTCTTTTTTGACATTTAGGGCATTCCTTTTATTTCAGGACATTTTCAGTCCTGGGAGTGAGACATCGTCCACAACTCTAGAATGGGCAATCTCTGAAACGATGAAGAACCCAAGAATACTCAAAAGGGCACAAGATGAGGTGAGAAATGTGTTTGATGAGAGAGGAAATGTTGATGAATCGAGAATCGATGAACTAAAATACCTACGAGCCATAGTGAAAGAAACCTTGAGGTTACATCCTGCTGCACCTCTTTTACTTCCAAGAGAATGCAATGAACAATGCAAAATTAATGGCTATGACATACCTGTCAAGGCCAGGATTATTGTGAATGCATGGGCGATTGCCAGAGACCCCAAGTTCTGGATTGAAGCCGAAAAATTCAACCCCGAAAGATTTTTGGATTGTGATGTCGATTATAGAGGAAATGATTTTGAATATATCCCGTTTGGTGCTGGAAGAAGAATTTGCCCAGGTATATCATATGCTATGCCTAACATTTTGTTGCCGTTTGCCCAGTTATTATTCCATTTTGATTGGAAACGTTCTGGTAAATTGCAACTCGAGGATTTGGACATGACCGAAAGCATGGGTATAACAGTTAGGACAAAAAATGACCTAAATCTGATTCCGATACTTAATCAACGTTCTTATTTGAAAAGAAAGGTCAGATGAAATTGTGTTGTATGCTAATGTTTACAAACTGTGTTCCATAATAACCAGTCTGTTGATATCATCAAATGGGTTGGGTCTTCCCTAGTAACCCATATGGCATTGGTGGTTTTTCATTGGTTTTTCCAGATAATTTATGGTGGTTTTTTATCATATGTTCTGCAATTCTTTGCGCAAAAAATATTTGAGGTTTTAAAAATTACAAATCGACTTCAAAACGTTTATAACGGTTAACTTTCCATTATGTAACTTGTTATACGCAACTGAGAATTTATTTCAACAAGATTAACCGACATCTTTGCAATGAAAGTGTTGAAATAGCAATTCAAATACTTTTTTTAAGAGACAAATCTTGACATAATTTTCCCAAAGCGGAGAAAACCTGTTGTACAAACTTCTACATAAAGTTTGGCTTCATAAGAATTTTCCCTTATTTACAAGATTCCTAACAATTTCTATTACATGCACCTCATGAAATATAATGTTGTCTTTGTAACCATAGAAGAACATCCCATGCCCTCTCATCTACTGATATAGCTGCCGACATGGCTGTTGCTGCGCCAGTGGCGTCGACACCAGAGGGGTGTCTGGTCAAAAATATCCTTCGCGGATCTTGTCAAGGCCACCCCATTAAAGGCCCCGCTGCTTGTAAAGGATTTGGGTTCATACAAGGTGAACCGGCTTTGATAATATAGGAGAATGAACTGGAAGTACTGGAATCTCCATGGCTAGCTCTCGTGGGAAAATTCTCGCGGCGAAGGTCGAGTTTGGAGACATTGCGATGCGATTTTCACAAGCTACAATTTAAGGGGTCTTTCTGTATAGGTTGGTTTGATCCCCAGCATGTAGTGATCTGTTCCGATCATGAAGAGGACTACTGCAAATTTTGGAGAAAGGGGGTATGGATTTTATGCGGTGCGTGATTGAGGGTTTTCATGTGGTCTTATAACTTCGATCCTCAAGTCGAATCATCAATCATCCCGGTGTGGATTAGAATTGAGGGGCTACCCATTCACTTGTTCAACAAATCTTAGTTGTTTTCTCTTGCGAAGGCCGCTGGCAATCCCCTTGTTTTGGATGAGACGGCGACTAATGTTACTCAACCTAGCGTGGCTAGGGTTTGTATCGAAGTTGATCTACTGAGACCACTATGCACCAGAGTATGGATCGCAAATGCACGCTCTGAAAAAGGATTCTGGCAAAACATAGTGTATGAACAACTGCCGGATTATTGCACGGGATGTTGGAAAGTCGGCCATTTGAATGTCTATTGTTTGCATCGTGCTGATCGGGTTCAGAAGGATACTATCAGGGTTGATGTCGCCATGAGAAAAGATGACGTCACAGCACTAACTATGGTTTTATTGAGGCAGGGAGAGGTCGGAAAAGCTCCAAGAGGATGTGGGGACAGCCGGCACATCATAAATATTGAAATCGGGAAATATTCCAATTATATCCTCAACAATTCTTTTATTAGAAAAGTGAAAGAAAAGGAGGAAGGAAGGGGTAGTATTGGAATTGTGGTGGAAGGATTATTGTTTGTTTGAATTCTTTAATTTTTTCAAAGTGTTATAAACGACCTATATTGATGAATGAAGGGAGTACTAAGGAGGTCTCAGCTCCTTCTCCAACAACAACAACAATCCTCCCTTTGCTAGTATAAAATACAGTTAGAAATTTATTGTACAATAAGACACGACATGATCTACAGTAAGAAAAAATCTCTCACCAAGAACAGGATCAAATTTGGATGTCATCGGTGAAAATTAGGGTTCCAATGTATACCTGTTGCAGGATACATGTTCTAATGAGAGTTTCAGATCAAGTCTTGTTTAGATTATGATTTGTCAAGAATTGAGGGCTTCAAGTTGTCTCCTAAGATCTTCAAGGTCATCGACAACATTATTATGCTCCCCTGAAGAAGGCGGATTCTCAAACTTGTCTGCAATAGGCAGCTCATGAGTAAGGCCTTCCGGGAGAGCACCTGCAAGAAATAGATTTGATATATGATCAACTTGTGACAGCTATGGATATATAATGCATCGAGATCAAGAAAACAAATGTCGATCAGCTTTGTAGAATTGAGTGATTAACAATTAGCATCTTAGAGAACGGAAATTTACTCGGATGAACACTAGGGGTGCAAAATGACACTATGAGCTATGATATCTCGAAACATAGATGCCTCCACACAATCAATTCCAAGATAAGTAGTCGAGTTTGTAAGATATCAAAAAAATGGATTGTGTTTTATTTGCGTGTACCTAGCTTCCCCTCCCCACCCCACACCCCACACCCACCCACATTGAGACAGCAATTTGAAAATAAGCATCAGAATCATGGTAGCCAATTACAGAAAACTAACCTGAACTTTCGGAATCGGTGATGGGAATATCAATATCGTCCGAAACACTGAAAAGCAGAGAAAGGTCAGCATGCAGCGGTCAGTCACAAGTCCAAGAAGGAATAGATAATAAAAGACAACGCACCAAAGCAGTGAATAACGAAATATTTTTCATAAGAATACTAGAAAAGCATATAAACATTCAGAGAGCTTCATTCAATGAAGAAATGTAAACAATAATTTTTATTGTTCCGAATTAAAAATCAAAGCAAATAAAAAAGACCACCTTATGTTCCATTCATTTTCTTCATGAAGGGGACCGTCTGTTGCAGAAAGTGCTTCTGCCAACATCTTTTCTCTAGCAGCAGCCTCCCTGGCAGGCTTCACAAGACTATATTCTCTCTGCAGCACCAAGAAGAACCAATTAACGCTATTCCAGATTACTGGTTGACACAGCAGTATATCTCAAATAACAACCACTCCGTGGTAATTTTTCAAATTCTTTTACCTGTCTTTCTAAACAAGCTGAATTTGAACATTGAGGATTTGGCTTCATTTCCATGGTTGGGAAATAGTCCTTGAGGGCATTATAACCCTGAAATCAATCAACAAGTAAGAGGGGCATTTTTCTCAGTAAACCTTTAATTGATACATGTACCAGTTTATTAATTTTGTATCTCTCCATAAACAAATTGACATATTTTGAGTAAAATTAGAAAGTGGTTTAGGCATGACAAAGAAAATAAGAGAGTTGTAATTTATAGCAATTCAAGTTCAGAAAAAGACTAAAGAAAATTCAAATTACTGAATTGAAAGAAACGCTGGTCATCCTGGGTCTGCAATACTTACCAAGTACGGAGTGACCTGCCCAAACTTCAACAAGTATTTGAGAGTATTTTGGACAAGAAGCCCGGCAACAACACCCTGTCAAGTCAATCCAAATCGTTATAAAAAATATAGGAAACAGAAAAATAAATAAAACAAGGCCCAATGTCTGGAGAAAGTACTTATCAGATCTCAATTAACACTTCAAAAATTTGTTATATTATCGTTTTATCATGAAGCTTAAGGAGTAAGAGAGAAGCCATATTGCAAACAACCCTGTATAAGGAAATCTCATCAGCAAGAGAAGAGGGCTGCAATTTTAGTCCTTTATGATGGACTCAGCATGTCAATATTTGATCAATAATTGAAAATTGTGCAAAGCTTGAACTCAAAATTGCAAAAGCAATTTAATATACGACTTTAAAAAGCAATAGAAACACAGATTAATAAAGATGACAATCAGTATCAACATAAATGGACCTGATTTATGTTAGTTTATTTCTTGTAAGCATATCTCTCAAAAGTAACGTTCAAGTTCATTTATGAAAGAAAAAATATACATTTGAACTATTTAGGGAAAAACTGACAATAAATAAAGCAGAAAACATCTTTAAAGCTTCCATGGAAAAAAAAATCCTTACCATTGTAGTAGGAAGAGATGCAGCACATACACCTTCACGCTTCAGGGTGCGCTCATCAACACCAGAAGCGACAACCTATAAGAAAGATCAATTTTGCAGTAAATTATTTGTTCAGCATAAACTGCACAAGGAGAAAAGGAAAAGTGCAAGGATATCACTAAAACCAGCAGAAAAAAACTTAATTCACGTCAATATTTTCTGTAGAGATGGCTAGGGGTTTTCCCCGAGTATGACTTTGCTGTTAAGCCTCAAAACTACTACTACAATATAAAAACTGTGATTCTCTTTAGGATTATTTCATAAGAGAAAAAAAAAGTGCCACAGAAAAATAATCTCATATTAAACCTTCCACATCCTTCCATATTCAACCAGATCAATGAACTTACCAGGGGAGGTGCGCAAGCAAAGCACGCAGTTTCTCCAGGAATCAGTAATTGAATGTGCCCTGAGACAGCATTCTCAGAAACTCCTGTCCACGATATTTTCTTGTAAGTCATCAGTGAAGGTTCACATATCCAAAATAAATAAACAAAGGTCAGCCTGCAACTGTGAAATAATTCACAAGACTCGACTTCCTAAGTCTGAAAATTGTTATCATCTTTAAACATAATACATGACATATTCAGTCTCTAATGCAGACTTATAATCTAATGCAGAGAGAAAATGCAGTTTGCGTCTACTTTATATAGAGACTGGAGAAACAAAAAGAAACAGATGCAATTTGTTCCAGGTCCTAGTATGAAATTTGATGGGGTACGCTAGAAGAAAAAATAGTCTACAACTCAGTTTTAGGTATATTGCTTCTCCTAATTCATTGTACCATTATATCCGAACTAAAATATTATACAAGAAGAATGAATAACTTTTAGTTCATCGTTGCATTGGCTAACCAACGAACCAAAAATACAGGAAAAACACTCACAGTCAGCAAGTAAAACTGATGATCCAATGCCCAAAGAAATATTCTTCTTATTTCCCAAAAGAAAGAAAAGAAAAAAGGGAATAGGAAACTCCGCCACTCACCAGATTCCATCCATGTCTGGTTTATTTCGTTGCACGCCTGCATAATTTTGCTAATTCAGCTTTATATGATAGATAAAACAGCAACTTTTACTTCTCATAGGAACAAAGAGATATGACAAGTTTCACTAACGTTACCGATATGGAAGTGGATGAAATATACTTAAGAAACAAGCTATAACAAAGCAAGTATCAATGTTTACCTGATTAACTACCATCCTTGCTTCATAATTATCCACACAGCTTAAAACAAGATCAACTCCGCTACCTTCTTTATTCGGATCGAAAGATTTATTTCTAAGACTTGACATAAACGTATCAAAACCTTGCACTGTTGTGATATTCAGTGTGTAGCTCTGAAATATAGATGTATTTATCAACTAAAAAAATATAAGACTGAATCAAAGTAATCACATTATGCTAAGACACAAGACTTTCCAGCAACATAACAATTCATTTTCCTCTATTTTTCTTTTCTTGGTTTATTTCCACAACGGGAGGAGCGCATGAACGTATATTACAATGAATGATGTACTAGACCAGTAGACCCTTTTATAGTATAGAAACCGAACTATGAGCATAGCATGTAAAATAGATACTTCCTTAACTGCGACAATGTAATAACAGAGTGAAGAGATCCTAGAAGCAGCAATCACTGGCGGAGCTAGGTGGGGGCCTGGGGGGCACAATTTTTTCCAAAAAAAAAAATTTTCATAATTATAATTTTGTTTTTATAACACCTCGTCCCGTGAACATTTTGAATCACTTTACGATTTAAAATTAGATTTTTTAGTTCGTGAATTATAGGAATTACACCACTTATATCTTAACAATTTTAGTTAAAATTGTAACAAACTTAATTGTGTAAGAGATTATAATATTTATAAAATTTCATCAAAAAATTCATAATTACTAATAGATTATAATATAAGATTTTATCAAAAATTAAAAAATAGTGTACAAGTTATAGTCTTATAGACTACAAGTGGCTTTTGACATTGGCTTTTGAAAATGAGGCAAATTTATGGGATTCAAAATTTAAGTTGAAATTTTTTGATATTAATTACGGTTCATAGACTATGTGGTGTGGACCGTGTGGTCAATATTCGTTCACATTAATAATAAGCCCTCCATGTTTCCTCCAACTTCATCTCTAATACCCCTAATATTTCTAAATGGCCTTTTATTTTGGTCTAATCATACAAAAAAGGTCTTTGGGGCCTTTTTATTCATGCTTGTTCTTTTTGGATTCAACAATCAAATATGATATATATTTTAATTTTCATAGTAAATATTTATTTTTTCTTCTCGAGAGTCCTTCTCTTTGATGTGCCATGCACGTTAATGACAATGAAAACTTTGTAGCTTTGCCATTTTTTTTTTAAGCCAGAGGACTTGGAGGTTTATGAATCACTGATCAGTAGAGTGAAAAGGGTGAATAAAATGTGAATAACTCTAGTCTATAAGATTTCATCCCAAAAAAATTTTTTGGCTCCGCCAATATTTATATGCTTTTATGAATTTATTTTGCCAATGTTAATTGTGCTCCCCAAAAGAAAAATTCCTGGCTCCGCCACTGGCAGCAATATTGTATGTGACAAAGTAGAAAATCATCCGCTAGAATTGTACCTCAAGCACCACATCTGGATTTATATCAGAAAGAGTTTGAACAGCAGCATCTGTCTTTGTCATTCCAACCTGAAAAGAAGAACATAAATTATATACAAAAAACAAGAAAGAATTTCTTCACTGAGAATAACAGTTTGAATATCAATGCAATATGTCATACGAATGTAAAAATAAAATAAAGATAATAGATCAGCAAGAATAAGTTGGGCTTCACAGCAACTTAATCTATAACTAGCATTCTTAGAATGTGAGCTTAGAGTGTAAGGCAACCTGCTCCGGACGAAAGAAAAGCCTATTCATATTAGCTAACTCCACTTTGTCATAATCATATAATAATAGACGACCAATGCCACACCTTGTTAGCATTTCAGCAGCAACGCTTCCTACACCACCTATACCCTGTAAAATAAAAGGCGCGAGTGGATGTTATGACATGATAATGCAAGCACTGATAGGTACACAAGTGAACAATCCAATAAAAGCCATTTACATGACAACTTCTGAAATGAAGATACCATACTTGAGCTCGTACATATATTATCAAGTGGATGGATAATCTGCCACTATGGAAGATAAATCCTTCACAACTCAAAAGTAAATAATTCTGGAATCATAGATTTAACAAACATCTCAAAATCACACATATTTTAAATGCCAATGTGACAGGAAAAACATCAATTATTTAACTAATGTAATCAAAATGAAGGACGAGAAATGAAAACGAGTAGCTTATTTTGTACAAACTTTAACCAGGGAATTAATGAAGAGAAAAGGCCCCAAACAACTGTTAAGCAAACTAATGCAGAACTTCAACAGGATAGAACAACCAAGCGAAAGAAAATCTTAAGACACTTACAACAATGGCAACCGAAAATTGACGAATTCTTTCGTAATTTTCCACAATGCCCATCCTCTGAAGCGCCATAAGCCTACTGTAAGGATTGCTATCAACTACTTCAGCACTCAATTCCTAAACATCGGAAACATTTAGAGTAAGATTTATCTTTTTAATTTAACTCCAGAATACTAAGGCCCAACTCAGTAAATATAACACCTTGACTTTTGCACGGTGCACCGATCCCGACTTTGCCAAATTGGAGACATTTTCAACTCGTGATCGCATCTACAATCAAATAGCTAATGTCAAAAAACAAAATTTAATTATAAATTCATATTAACATTGGCAACACATTTACACACAAAAAAATGGGACTTAAAAACCATATCAAGAATGACTGGAAAAGTGGAAACTAGACCCAATAAAATTTGATCATTTTGAACAAATCCAAAAAATTTGTAGCTGCCTCCTACTTTCCAAGGTCAAAAGGATTGAGAAAACCTTTCATTCACAACCACTGATGAAGGATTCATGGAAAAGTTAAGGGTTACTAATCCTTTTTAGAAATCCAATGGATACACTCACATACACGAACGAACTCCCAATAGAATGGGCTCAAAATCCCAAATAAGATTAAGCAATTGAGATCATTGCAATTTTCGAATTGAAGCATTTTCAAAAACAAGTTCAATTGACAACAAATGCATCGAATTTCCAATATAACAATCTCGATACTATAGATATAATCTCGAGCGAGAATCCTAAGAAAAGAAGCAATTTGGATCACCATTTGAATGAAAACAACAAAATTTAAGTCAACAGTTCAATTTAAATAAATAAAAAACAATTCAGTTGACAACAAATTAATTGAATTTCAAGAAGATACAAAAATGAAATAAAATTTCAAAAAAAAATTCTGAAAATGCAGTACTTGATCGATGAGGGTCTGTTGGTAGGGATCTAACAATGAGTTCTGAAGAACTTTAAGATCATCGAAAATCCCTTTCAGTTCAGTCTCCATCTCTCTGCTTTCACGGGCTCAAAGTCTTGTTGGGGTTCTCTTTGATTCTTCTTGAAGAATTGAACTTGAAAAAAATGTGAAGAGATTTTATTGATTTGGGTTTAGGACACCGGAAATCAAGAGTCTTTGGGAAAGGAAAAATTCTGATATAGACTTTAGCTCATGAAGTGGGAGACGTAATCACTCGGCACACAATCACCCACATCTCTCTTTTCGATTAAAAAACAATAAAAACGCTCAAAAAATGCACAGTGCGTGGGAATATTTTTATTATTTTAATCAAAAGCTGCTGATGCGTTGAATGTGGGACTAAGTGTGTCTATGTCCCCCACTTCAGAAAGCTCTGATCCATGATGCAAATTAATCTTGGGAAAGGGAAGGTATTTCATCAGCACGTGCGAATACAATAAAGGTCATCACGCAATTTAGGAATTAATTAGCGGGCACGCACAACCCTATAATATAAAAATGAGATAATCACTATTTATATCCCTGAGTTATCTTTCAAAAGCAACTGTTACCCCTAAGGAATATATCGTGCCATTTGTGTCCCCAAAAATTTACAGGGTGCCATTTATGCCCAAAAGTGGCGGCGTCCCGCGAAAAGAGGCGGTGTTGCACATGTGCGAACCGCACAAGCATAATTTCAGGGGCAATTTCGTCCATTCATATTTTTAATTAAAAACAAAAACAAACCCTCCCCCATTCCTCCCCACCTCTCTCCCACCACTACCAATTTCAAGAACAATCACCTATCCCCACCACCAACAAACCCTCCCCCATTCCTCCTAACCCTCATTCTCTCCTCCACCACTCACCCCTCCTTCTTATTCTCATCATTCTTCTCCAAAAAGAAAAAAGAAAAACTGAAAAAGAAAACCAATTCGTTTCTCTTGAGATAATCACTATTTATGCCCCTGAGTTTACTTTCAAAAGCAACTGTTATCCCTCAGGATTATATATCGTGCTATTTGTGTCCCCCAACAATTTACGGGGTGCCATTTATGCCCAAAAATGGTGGAATCCTCCTTCCCACCCCCGCCACTCACCTCTCCCTCCCTCCGCCACTCACCACTGCTGGGGTTTTTTTTTCTCTCTCTTCATGTTCTTAGCTCATTTTCTTTATTGTTCTTTGTGATGTTTAGATGCTTTTGTGAAATGGAGTTTAAGTGAAGAAATTGGTAGAGGATGAGGAGGTGGCGGCTTTGATGGTGGTGGGGATAGGTGGTTGTTATTGAAATTGGTAGTGGTGGGAGAGGGGTGGGGAGGAATGGGAAGGGTTTTGTACTTTGTGATGTTTAGATGCTTCTGTGAAATGGAGTTTAAGTGAAGAAAAAAATGAATAAAAACTAAGAAGAAAAAAAGCAAATAGTAGAGAGAGAGAAAGAAGATTTGTAGAAGATGTTGAAGGAAGTATTATTTATCTACCAAGTTTTTATCATCGCTACTGAGTTAAACATCAGACCAGAAATTTCGGAGGTAAGTTCGTCTTCTTCTCTTTTGCAAATAAATACCAGGTCCCTGCTTTTTAAAAGTGGGTTAAAAATTCTCTATCCCCAACTTTGTATTCATGCATGTATCATTAATTATAAATTGACACGCGTCAATTTTTTAATTAAAAAATGGAAAATAATTTTCGGCTAAGACTTAGCTAATTGATTGACTAAAATCCCAAATTGAGAATATAAAATGTCAAATATACCCCTCTATCTATATATGAATATAGATATTATATTTATATTTTTAAATGTGTAAATGGCCAATTTACCCCTTTCCCTACACTCTACACTCTACACCCTACACCCTACACCCTACATGCTACACCCTCATCATCAACAAAGCTGATTTACTGTAAATTTGTAGTTCACCAAAATGTTAATTTACCAAAAAAAACTTCATCAATGGTCTGAAACGAAACAAAACCTATGAGAACATCAAGAAACTCTTAAAACTGAGATTACAAAAATGGCTAAAAACTTTTGAAATTAGAATGAAATCATGGCTAAAAAACAACACATCTTTAAGATTTGCAAGTCTTTTATTAAGACACATGAAACTGAAAATGTTTTTGTGGAAAAGTTTTGCACTTCTGCTAATAAATTCATTATCCTTCCTGGATGTATTTTTGCAGAATATGATCATTAAAACTTTCTAGAATAAAATTGAAGAATAAGTTCATTATTATTTATGTAAAAAATTTGCAGATTAAGATCAGTCTAAAACATCAAGACATTTCTGGAATAATTTTGACTTGTAAGCTGAGTCTAAAAAAATTAGGAACTATTTTTATTTCTGTAAAAAATTTGCAGATTAAGATCAGTCTAAACATTTAGACATTTCTGGAATAATTTTGGCATGTGAGCTGAGTCTAAAAAAATTAGGAACCAAAAAAAACAAGTCTTAACAATTCATTGATCTCACAACGAAGTAAACAACATAGAATACTTGATTAATAATTTCATTCATTCATTCATATTACAACTTAAAATGGAATTGATAATTCAAACCCATTTACAGACCAAAGCAGTACTAACTGCCGGAATTACAGTACTAAGAGCTAGTCGAAAAAAGTTTAAAAAACCACAACCTAGAGGAAACCACAAAAACCGGCTTCACAACAAAAAAAACCACCATCACAAAAATTATGCATTAAACCCCACATTCCTTAACCCTACTGGTCCCCCGACCTAACAATTAGCCTCGTCCCCAGTCTCATAGCCTGAGGACGCAGACGAGAGGCTAAGAGTTAAACTAGGCGTGGCAACCCCCTCCCCCCACGAGTCGGACCCATAATCAATATTAATAGGGTTTTCAGGCGTCCCTTGCACTGTTGAAGCAAAATTCTGAGTGGGAGATGGAGGTGGTGGAGGAGGACATGGTTGGGGGACACCCCGGATCACCGGCGGTGGTGTGACAAGACCTGTTTGTGTACCCAATAAAACCTGAGAAAGGTTTGATGATGTGGTGGAAAAACAACTTGGCCAAAGTCTGCTGCGCGGTGGGAATGAAGTGGGGCACTCCATGAATAATTCAGCCGCTCATTCATCTCAAGGCCTTCCAGGATTCTGTTAGCATTGACTAGACTTGGGTTTCTCCTCACACAAGCTCTCAATCGCCTAGCACCAAAGGTTTCCGCTAACATTTCTAGAGTTGCCCTAAGTTCAACTCTATCCATGCTAACCGGAGAATCATCTCCACCGAAATTTGGGGAAGGTGAAATCCTTGATCTTTTTGTAGTTGCCATTTTAAGAGATTTGTTTGAGGTGGTTGATTTTTGCTAAGTAACACCATCTTAGCTAATTATGTATTTATAGTAAAGCCTTCAAACCAACCTCACACCAGCTAAATTTAATGGAGTAAATACTCGAAAGACTGATTTGATGTTGCCGGAGTAGTGGAAGTAGGTGGCGGAGCGATGATCTTTGAGATTGAGAGAGATTGGAAGAAATATATGCAGCGTCATCTTTGACTAGTAGGGGTTTGGCTCAAAATAGGAATCATTACTTTTGACAATGGGGAATGAAAATAGTAATGATTATAGTAGTTTATGCCTCTACAATGTTTATTAATTCATCCTCTCCACTCTTTGGAGAAAGGAATACTCACTATTCCCGTTAAAAGCTACTAAAAACATTGGAAATGATGCAACGAGTAATTTTTTACACTGAACTTTTTCTTTCTTTACTTTGCAAAAAAAAAAAAAAAAAAAAAAAAAAAAATACGACTGTGAAACTAAGATGTTGTAAAATGGGTAACTGTGAAACTAATATAGGACGTGGGATTATAAATCCTACGACTGTTATTATTTAGAATTTATTGTAGGAAAATATCTGTTTATTTATTTTCTCAATGGAACAATCTGAGCCGTTTTATAAAACAATCCAACGCCCACATTTTAATATGCAAGTTGCATTTTAAGTGGTATTATGCACATTGCACAATCTCTACGGTTGGTCAGGTCATTTAACATATTTGCACTCCCAATACACGCAAAAGATCTTGTCCGTTTGTTATCCCAATGCACGCTCCACCCCCCAGAACAACCCAGTCAACCATATTAAATGCTTCTCAGGGAGTACTTCTTCATTTGTCTTGTATAGCTTTCTCAGAGAAAATAGCTTCTATAGCTTTCTTAGAGAAAATAAATATTTTTCTCAAAAAAAAAAAAACTACTGAATTGTTTTTTTTAAAATTTTTTTTAATTTAATAAAAAAATTATATATCACAAATTTTATTTAAAAATAATAGTAATATTTTTTGATTATGCGAGAAACACGTGTTGTACATGCCCGGTTGAGGCCGTAGGATTAAAAAATTAACGTCTGTGATTAACCACGAATTTATTGAATTAAAATATTGATTTATAAATGTTAAATAAATAATCGGAGCCGTCCGATAGATTACTTCAACGGCCATAATTTAAGTTTGTAAAGTGCATTAAATAGAGTGTTGTGCACCATACTTTGAATTTGATTGCAGTACCTCGGCATGCGTAGCGTCAAAGCTCACTTACCATCGCTATCCAATACGCGTTGTCGGGTTTTTTATTGCCCCAATACACGCCAAGTCTCGCCAGTAAAGAAGTATTAAATGCTTCTTGGAAGTGTAATGACATTTCTATACTATTAAATATTAAAGTTTGTGTCAACCCAGCAATTGCAACACTTTGTTAATTTGGCGTGGGCATTCTTCTTAAGTTATTGTTTGTTCGTTTAAACCATGGATCAAATCTTTCCTCCAACCAAATTTATTTTGTTGAATAGACCTTTAAATTTGGTTTTTGAACTGTACATTCCGTCTTCATGGCCGATGACTTCAATCTTATCACCAATAT
The DNA here is from genome assembly GCA_026122235.1 of Vinca minor. Taxonomy (NCBI): domain Eukaryota; kingdom Viridiplantae; phylum Streptophyta; class Magnoliopsida; order Gentianales; family Apocynaceae; genus Vinca; species Vinca minor. The sequence goes on along the minus strand of JAOCZM010000244.1, from coordinate 300,185 downwards.
TGTAATCTGGATAAGGGAAGACAAAATTGTTGTTGGGCTTCGCCATGTCACTTGAACTGTTATAAAGATGAAAATGAATATTTAGATATTAAATTAGGTCCCTTAAATTCTCAAATTTAACTGCCACAAGATTCCAGAGAAGCACAATTCAATCAAGAACGAAATTCAAGCATATTTTTCCTTTTCATATCGTAACTTACCTCAAGAATGATTTAATCCTTCAGCTATATGGTTTCCAACTCACAAAGCAATTCTTGAATGAACTAGAAACTCCTCCAAATGGCCCCACTTTAGTTCCAGTATGAAAATAAATAAATATATATACCAATCATTAACTAACTGATTTCACTTTCAACTTACCAAGAAACTTGTTTCCAGAGATTACATCTCTACGGCAGATCAAATTTCGAGAAAATAAAAAAAATAAAAATACAAACCTTTAGAGAATCATTCCAGAACATGAACAAAAAACCGGTGAATAAGAAACCAAACCGAAGATTTTACCAGAGAGGATGAAGGGAAGATACTAGGACAATGACTTTGATGCACTGCAATTTCAGATTAAAAACACTATGAAAATGTTAGACAACCAAATCCTAAGTAATACCCACTTCCCACCCCTATCAACGGTCCAATCCCAAGAAAGTCAAAAATGACGTTTCCAACATCTCGAAACCACAAGCAATTTAATGTCTGAATTGAAATACAGTGAGATAAGAAAAATTGTCCAACAATCAAATACATTTGAAAAAAATTAAGTTTCATGAAATGAAAATGCAGTGCAGTAGAAAATTCAAACGGTTCACCACCATCATGTTGCTTATGATTGGGATTCCTACATTTAAAAAACACAAATTATGTTAGTATGAGGTTTAAATTAAAAATTAAAAATTAAAAATTAGAACAAAAAAGAATTAGTGCAAGTGTATTACTTGTGTTGTTGGTAATGCCACCATAGGTGCTTCTGAATGTCCTAAATTTCCTTCACCGCCGGAGCGACCACCTCTTTGAACGCGGTTCCCACGAACGCCTCGCCCACGACCCCTACCTCGATTAAAATTTTCTATTCGTCCTCGTAATCTGTTTGTCCTCGGACGACCGCGTGTCCGCGTTACTCTAGATTTTGAACTGTAACTTCGAAGGAATGCTCACCTGAGGGAGAATTTGAAATGTCTTCGGGAAATGGATTTTCAACTCCACTGGATTTCCTCAGCTCTTCATAGGTGTACTCTAAGAACACTTTCATCATTTCAAATCTTGATGCACAATATATAGATAATTCAACATTTTTATTAAAAAGCGACTCCAATTCCTTGAACCTTTTGTACTCCGGTGTTACTTGGGGGTATCCATCATCGTTAAACATTAAAACATGTCTTCGAAACACATCTTTTCTCCACCTCTTCAACAAATATTTTTCAGGAACAATATCAATCTTTTTTAGACACAAAACTCTGAGTATGTGTGCACACAACAAACCTTTTGACTCAAACTTTCTGCAATTGCACTTCTGTATACATCATAGTGAAAATAAATTCTTTGATGCAATGAAAAGTTGTCAATGACGTCTCAATTACCAGACATTTTTCATATCCACCCTCTCTTAAATCGAAATCTTGATCGCCCTCCTCCTCCGGTTCATTTGTATCCGAGTCCGCGACCAATTGACAATTCAACATTCTTTTAATCTCCGACTGAAACTCTTCAAACAAATCATTGGTATATACTTTCTGAAATTGACTTTCCCACCTATACCCTGAAATGCAATTTACCAGAATATTCTTCGACTTGAACTCTGCTGCAGCTTCCTTCTCAATCTTATTTTTTATTGCAATTTCAAATTGCTCCACAAATTGCTTCAAAGTGCTTGATGAGTGCACGTAACCATCAAAGAAAGCGTGCATACCCTCGCTCCTTTGAGTTGAATACATTCCAGCCCAAAAAATATGATTGAGATAGACAGGAACCCACAATTCTTTTTCGGCAAACAATTTTAACAACCACTGATTTCCGTGCAAATTATATTTTGCAAGAAACGATTCCCAATTCCTAACAAAAATGGCTTTACTAACACTCTCGTATACAACAGTTTTAAACTCTTTTTTGACAAGGGAATGGTATTCGACCCCCTTGAACTTTTCAGGCAATTTTGATAGTATATGCCAGATGCAATACCTACGAATGGTTGTTGGCAACTCAACAGCAAGGGCATTCCCAATACTATCACACTGATCACTCATAACAGCAACGGGTGGTCTCCCCCCCATAGCATCTAACCATGTCCTAAAAAACCACCTATATGTAGCAGTATCTTCTTGAGATATAAGTGCTGAACCCAACAAAATGGATTGTCCATGATGATTAATTCCGACAATACAAACAAACGGCATCTTATATCGGTTAACTAAATAAGTGGAATCTACACTAACAACATCACAAAATTGCTCATACGCTGCTCTACTGTGTGGGTGAACCCAAAATACACTGTCAAGTCTACCCTCTTGGTCAATTCGCACAGAGTGAAAAAAATTCGGATTTTTCCTTTGCATTCTTGTAAACATTTGGTAAATACAATCTGCATCCCCCTTACCTAATCCTTCTCTCCTATTTCTGTCAATATAGTTCCGCACATCTTTGATTTGGAAAGGTAAATTTTCTGGACCCCCGACATCAACTTCTAACATCCTAGCGCTTTTACAAGGTCTAATTCCAGCCTTATCATTAGACTTCAATCTGCGCTTAACTTCCGACGGAAGTTTTCGATGAGCCCTCATGAATCTCGACATTACCGGATTTAGATCGTGATTGTGAGTATCAATTATTTTTTAAACTTCCCACAAATCATTAAACCGTAAAATTGCACTAAGCTGTGCAGGACAGTCAATTCTCTTGGTACGTTTCAGATCGTGTCCATTCCGACCTCTATCGCAACATATTGTAGTATAGTTTCTAATATCAGAATTTTTTCCTTTGGATCCACATTTGTGAACAACACTAAAACCCCTTTTTTTTGCGTAGTCGAGATAACTCAAAAATAGATCATCTAGGCTAGGAAAAAATGAACCAATTTTTATTTTTTCGCCTGAATCCGTAATTTCATCTTGTACTTGTTCACCACCAAATTCATCTTCTCCAGTTGTAGTATGCACATCAAAATATTCATAGCTTCCGGAATCATCCATAGCTAGAGGAAATGCTGCATGCTCACCACAAACAACTAAATCCTCGCTCCTTTCGCCATTAAATGCCGAACTCATATTTACCAAAAAATACTTGAAGCTTATGGATCAATTTTTTTAACTATACAGATATTCATGAAAGTGAAACGGCAAAAAACGAAAAATTTGCTGTGTAAATAAATTGAAAAGAATAAAATGGAGAACAAAATAATTTTTTTAGCTGCAAAGATGAAAATGAAGGAGCAAAATTTTTGCAGAGGATGGAGATAAACAGTGTTGGCACTCGGAAATGGAAGCTCTTTTATGAGTAGCTCATGTTGACTTTGGAAGTAGACACAAAAATCAATGGGCCTATTTATTGTTTTTTTTCTTCTCAGTTTCACTAGACACACCAGGGCCATTATTGTCCTTTTGACCCCATTTTGTTTTTCTTTTTTTCTTATTTAAAAAACACTTCAGGGGCAGTATAGTCCCGTTGACCAATTTTGACCCAATTTAGCCAATTTTTAGTCAATTGAGCTTAGCCGCCTAGCATCACTCTTAAAAAATTTATAACCTAAAAGAAATAGTGGAATCCGTAAGGAAAAGATATTTTCTTGTTCACGTGTCGAATTTTGAATGATAGGAACATGTATGTCACACAAGTTGGGTACAAACAATTTTTTTTTGCCTCAAAAGTGGGCTTCACTCCTTTAACTATGATATTAGAGACTTCAAGTGGTCTCTAATTTAGCTATCACTTAGAAACCACCTCACGAAATTAAACAATTTCAATAGAAAATAAGATAATGGTCTCTATGTGATCCCTAAATTAAAGACCACTATACTATAATAAAACAATTTGAATAGAAAATAAAAGGATGGTATTTTTTTTTTGTCAGAATTTAGACACCACTCAGCGACCACCACCTTTAATTAAAAACAATTGATGTATAAAATTAAACAAGTGGTTGCTAAGTGGTTGACATTAGGGTTTAGGGTTCGAGGCTTTGTTTAACTACCACTTAGTCCGAGGTTGGTAATTTGCAACCGATTAGTGACCAATTTAGAAATTTTAGTTAAAATTTTATTATTTTAAATTATATGGTCGCTAATTGGTTGCAAATAGAGTTTAAGGTATATGGTTTGGAGTTTAAATTAGTAACTGTTCAGGGACCGAGTTCAGTTTCGTATTAATAATTCCATTACTTTATTATTTGTGGTCGCTAAGTGTTCTCTAATTTGCGACCACTTAGAGACTACATTGTAATTTTATATATTTATTTTTCTATGTACATTGTGCAATAGTTTTTTTTCCCATATTCCATATACACTACACTTTCAGACCCCACTCCTTGCTTCTCATTTTCGCACCATTTCTAATAATATATATATATATATATATATATATATATATATATATATATATATATATATATATATATATATATATCCGACTTTTTACTTACGTGTTAATTCACTTGTAATTAATTTTTGCATTACTAATTCCGGAGGCGTGAATTTATTTTGTGTGATTACGTGTCTATTTATGTGTTATAACATATTACGTATTATATTTGAGTACGTTTTGTTGCTGGCGCTTTGTACGTGTAACAAGGTTGAGGGACATAAGTGTGAGAGATTGAAACATGAGGGATTTAGTTTGGATTTATTTAGAAGATTAGTTAAATTAGATGAGTGATTGTGGGAGTTGAAGTTAATATAGGAGTTTAGGTGGGATTGAGGAAGTTACCAAATAAAATTAAAGGGAAAAGAAAATAAAGGGAGAGAGCAACGTGGGAAAGAGGGAATCGTAGGATAAAAGAAAGGGGTGCGGCACGGTGAGGGCAAGAAAGAATAAAAATTTGAGAGAATAAAATCTGGGAAAATTTTTGAGTGAGCAATTGAGTGGGTAAACGACATCCTTTTTGAACGATCCACATATCGAAACGGCCGTATTCAAGATACCTACGCGTGAGCGCAAACGGAATTCAATTCGGAGTTTGAAGCGAGAAGTTATAGCACCGGGAGCGGGGCTGTTTTCTAGGATTTTAGAAATTGTGCATCTTTTTGGTTATTTTTCTTTTCGTAAGAGGTAAGGATCCTACACCTCTGTAATTTCTGATACAAAACTCATGAAATCATTCTTTTATATGTCGATTATAACTATGAACTGTTTTACATGTTTTCAATGCATAAAATGGATGAAGTTTCGGTGTAATTACATCTTATGTGATGGATCGTCTTAGTATCGTATATTGGATTGTTGAACTGATTAATTGTGATTGTTAATATCGTTCTTGGTTTGCCGTTACTGCCTTTCTTATTTGATAATTGTTATTTGACAACCATATTTGACGTATTTGCGTAATTGTTGGATTTACTTGTTGGTCGTCATTGGGTCGTCTTAATTGGTCGTTTATCTCTTTGGCGTCTATTTGGTTTGGTCGACCGAGTCGTCGCCCATTTTTTTAGCTCTTGTCTAGGATCACTTGATTAGAAGGATTTGTTCGATTTACACACACACACACACACACACACACACACACACACACATCACATACATACATGAATGTGTTGATCCCGGGAGATCATGTGAAAGTGTGTACTTCTTGGACTATCATTGGAACTGTAACGGTTTTGTGGAGTCCATGGTGATGAATGATGATACAATGTAAGAATGAATCATTAAACTCTGGGCCCATCGTTCGGCAGATTGTACATAACCCATGTGTTGTACTTCTTGGGTCGTCCTAGTTTGGACTATAACTAGTATCATTACCATTATTGGGTGTTAGGCGTGAATAAATAATTGAGCTCGAATTGTGGAAAGTCGTGTCACAACGGTAGCTATGTTCGTAGTGTCTAAACGATGTGTGTAATCGTGTGTACCGTATGTGTAAAGAAGTGGTTATGCATGTCTTACCTTACCTCGTAATTCCGTTTCACATATGTATTATGTTTTGCTACTTCTTAAAGGGGCAATCTATCTTCTTAGACATCCTTGTCCGATTTGCTTTCTTCCCTTCACCTCCTTTGCCAATCGGCAACCCTACATAATTATAGAACGCTCGCATTGTAAATAGCACTTGTGTGCACTATAATCTTGTCATTTCCTTGGCCGAACAACCACAACCACAACACATACTTTATGTTCATCCCGCGTTGTTTCACCCATTCCACTAACTTATCATTGGAATCAAAGTTATATTCACCATAGATGCTAAATATAGCCTTTCTCATTGGGGGGAAATTCTTCAAATTCACTGTTGGCCCGTCTGAATTTTCAACCTACACAACCAATCAAGTTATCTAATTTGTACTCCGATTTTTTTTTAAAATACAACTGTAGATAAAATTTATATTTAGCTACTGCAAAAAAAAAAAAAAATTAAAAAATCAAAAAAGTTGACACGAAAAATAGCCCCATGTAAAATTACACGTGTGTGCAATAGGTGGCGCCTGTCAGTCAACAAGCGACCAGTAAGTGATACGCGTGTTGGCCTGTCTGCGGATGAGCCGTGTGTTGGTCAACACGCAGATAACTTGTTGATCGCGTGTTGACTGACATGCAGGACCATGCCTTGCCGCGTGCCCAGTCTTTCGCGGTACACTTTTCCAGATTTCGGCTTTATATTTCAGTCATTTTTTCAAATTTCACAAGTTTTTTGTACATAAATAATTAAAATTTTAATTTAAACATATCCAAATATAGAGTTAGTAATTACCTCAAAATCAATATCGATAAAAAAAAAGTCAATATTATCGGAGTCCATTTTGCCATAATTTGGTCAGAAGTTTTTCACTAAAAATTTTTTATTTTGATATCTTGTGATGGATTTAGACCGCCCAAATAAAAGCAAAAATAAAAGTTCGCCGGATTCCGGTAGACGACGGTGGAAAGGTAGTCCGCCGGCCAATGTGGTGGTGGATTGTTTTTGGTGAGAAAGAATTAGTTAGAGAATTTATTAAGGAGATGAGAGAAAAACATGATGGGAAATAGGGAGGGGTGTTAAAAAAACAAGGGTAGTGATTATTGGATAAAGAATTTGGGATCAAATTTGAATAAAAAAGTTATAATGTCATATTAAATTTTAACAATCATTTTCATTTTAAACTCTTTGATCCTATTGAAAAAACAAACAGGGGGTAAGTGCATAGTGTTCACGTATATAAATGCGTCTGCAATCAAGATAGTTATTTTGTGGGCAGTGATGTGTTAGTTTTTTTTCTAATCTAATTAATTAGGTGTTTTTACTGGGGGTGGGGGGGGAGGGAGTGCGGGAATCGACCCTGGACCGAAATCCAAAGCCGTGTGCCTTTTTCCACTGGGGCAACTTATTCCCACAATTAGGTGTTGGTTTAATTGTTAGTCATTGTGAGTTATAATTATGGGTGTACACTGAGTATTCGAAACAAAATTTTGACATTCGATTTGGTTTTATAATCTTTTATGAATGTCGAAATTTTGTTTCAAAAGTTTATGGATTCGGCTGATTTTATGGATGCAGAGTCTACACAAATTCTATTATATTGATTTATCAGGATTTCTTGTGATTTATAAAGTCTATTTATTATTTGAATAACACCAAAAAATAAAGAAAATATTGATTCAGTGGTGTATTATACACATTCAGCGGTGTTGAATTTTCAAAGTCAACATATGTTTATTAATCTTTTTTTTTTAATTAAATCATTTTGTTAAAAATTTAAAAAGTTTGGTGGTGGTCTTTGAAGATGATCAAGAAGAAAATTGTTTGGATATTATGACAATATATCTTGTTTTTTAAAAATAAACATTTCATATTGAGTTTTCTAACGATGTTAAAAAAAATCATCGTTAGAAAACTCAATATGAAATGTTTATTTTTAAAAAACAAGATATATTGTCATAATATCCAAACAATTGTCATAATATCCAAATAATTATGGGTGTACATTGGGTATTCGAAACAAAATTTTGACATTCGATTTGGTTTTATAATCTTTTATGAATGTCGAAATTTTGTTTCAAAAGTTTATGGATTCGGCTGATTTTATGGATGCAGAGTCTACACAAATTCTATTATATTGATTTATCAGGATTTCTTGTGATTTATAAAGTCTATTTATTATTTGAATAACACCAAAAAATAAAGAAAATATTGATTCAGTGGTGTATTATACACATTCAGCGGTGTTGAATTTTCAAAGTCAACATATGTTTATTAATCTTTTTTTTTTAATTAAATCATTTTGTTAAAAATTTAAAAAGTTTGGTGGTGGTCTTTGAAGATGATCAAGAAGAAAATTGTTTGGATATTATGACAATATATCTTGTTTTTTAAAAATAAACATTTCATATTGAGTTTTCTAACGATATTAAAAAAATTCTCATTTTTTTATTTAGGGTATTTCTTTATTTTTCTTATAATTTTAAAGAAATGAGATCACTAAAAAATTGTAATCTAAGATAAAATTATCAAAGACATTTAATTTTAATATTAATGAGAAAAAATCAAAATCTTGAGAAAAATTAAGAGATTTCACAATATACATTTAAGACTAGAAAATCCATCAATATCCTACATTTAATTAAATTTATGAGAATTTATATAGAGTTTTGAATACTATTAGATTTTAATGGACTTTTTTAAAATTCAAAATTGAATACCTACAAACTTTAAAACTCTTTAAAATCCTATAGAATCTAAATTAAATACATCATTAATTTTCAGAATTTTTTTTTTACAAAGACTTTGAATGAGAATACAATTAATTGGTGATTTTTAACTATTTTAAAAACAAGACTAGATCCAGATCTCCTTTCTTCCAATTATATAGTCTTCTCTCTCCCTAACTCAGAGCATTTTATTCTATTGGATCTCTGAAGAAGAAGAAGAAGAAGAAAAAATATGGCGGAAACATTCCTTGGTGTTGTTGCTGAAGGAGTCATCAGCAAGGCGCTCTCATTTGCTGCTCATGAGATCAGTGGGACATTGGCTGTTCGGGAAGATCTTGAAACTCTTGCTGAACAGTTGGAGATGATTCAGGCTGTGCTAGCTGATGCTGAGATTAAGCCTTTGAGCAACGGACCTGTTCGTCTTTGGGTGGAAAGGCTCAAGATTGCCGCAGCTGATGCTGATATGTTGCTAGATGATTTCGCCTATGAACTTCTCGAAAACAAGTTTCATAAAGGAAATAAAGTTAAAAAGGTATGCGGGTTCTTTTCTTGTTCAACTTCAAATCCCCTTGTATTTCGTTTCGACATGGCTCATAAGATTAAAAACATCAACTCCCGTGTCAAAGCACTTTTATCAAGAGTCAAATGATATTGGACTTAAGCCGGTCGAAATAATTAACTATGTTGTTGATCTTAGGAGGGAAAGATTATTGACTGATCCTTTTCTAGATGATTCGAAAATTGTTGGGAGGGTAGATGATATAAGGAAGATTGTGAGTCGGTTAATTAGTTCTAATTGTTCGGAGGATGAAAAGGATTTAGGAGTAATTGGTATAGTTGGAATGGCCGGGCAGGGCAAGACAACTGTTGCTAAGATGCTCTTGAGGGATGATGAATTGGTGAAGCATTTTGAAAAATTGATATGGACATGTGTGTCTGATGATTTCAATGTCGACAAAATTCTAAAAGATATGTTGCAATCTCTCACGGGAAAGGGTTTCTGAGTTCACAAATAGGGAAGCGACAGTTAAGCAACTGAAAAGGGAAATAGATGGAAAAAGATTTTTACTCGTGTTAGATGACGTTTGGAATGAAAATTCTCAACTTTGGGATAGAATGAATGCGTGTTTGCTAGCAATAGGTGGCGCAAATGGAAGCAGGGCAATTGTGACAACTCGAAGTAACAATGTTGTTTCAGTGATGAATGGATCTATCCATCCCTTGAGAGAGTTATCTGAAAGAGAAAGTAATGAGTTGTTTGAGAAGATAGCTTTTCGAAATGTCACAACATCAAAAACTCCTATGTTAATAGAAATTGGTGAAAGAATTGTTAAAAGGTGTCAGGGAGTTCCATTGGCACTGAAAGCAATTGCAAGTTTGATGTCCTCCTTGAGAGAAGATGAACGGGAGTGGAAAAAATTTGAAGATAGCAGACAGTGGAAGGAAGTGGATGGGGTGCTCTCTTCTATAAGGTTAAGCTTTGACCATTTGTCATCTCGATCACTGAAACAATGTTTTGCCTATTGTTCTATTTTTCCAAAGGACTCGGTCATGGAGAGGAAAGAGTTGATACAACAATGGATGGCACATGGGTTGCTCAATCCCTCGAGAGGAAGTAAATTAGAGATGGAAGATGTAGGAAACAACTATTACAATACACTGTTGCAAAGATTGTTGTTTCAAGATGCTACATTTGATGAGTATGGCAGTGTCAAAAGTGTCAAGATGCATGATCTAGTGCATGATTTTGCTTTAGAAACATCCAAGGATTGGTGTTTGACACTTGAGGGTGAATCTCAAAGTGAAGATATCAAGGTTCTACATTTATCCATTGCTATTCCCGTTCGAAATAGAAGTCTAGATATCTCTATCAAAAGTGTTTCTAGGCTGAGAACATTGATTTTGTTTTGTAAAGATATCTCCCTTGATGTCTTGGCAAATTGCAAATATCTTCATGTCTTCATTCTACATGATTGGAGTGCCAAGGAGTTGCCGAATTTTATAGTCAGATTGAAGCATCTCAGGTATCTTGACATCTCTGATACACGTATATCTACACTTCCAAACTCAATAACAAAGCTCTACAATTTGCAAACCTTGAGACTTTGTCAACTGGATAAGTTGCCCAAAGATTTTGAAAATTTGGTTAATTTGAGACATTTCTATATTTGGGCGAACAAATACTCTCTGCTAATTCCTGGTATAAGAAGATTAACTTTTCTTCGAACATTGCCTCACTTTATGGTTAGTCAAGATAGGAGATGTCGAATTCACGAATTGCAATACTCGAAGAATCTTGAAGATGATCTTAAAATATTTGGTCTTGAAAATGTGAACAATCACGAGGAAACCATGAAAGCTGACCTATCAAGCAAAACAAACATTGTGAATTTAGTACTTTGTTGGGGTGATGGTATTGTGCTAGAGTGCAACTATGAGGATGTCTTAGAAGGTCTCAAGCCCCATAACTACTTGAAAGGCTTAACAATTGTTAACTTTGCAGGTGAAAGTCTTCCGTCTTGGATGGCCAGCACAAGTAGTCATCAACTGGTCCTTCATAATCTAGTGAGCATATCATTAAAGAATCTCCCTAGGCTTAAGCGAATTCCGCAGCTCGGGCACCTCCCCTTCTTGAAGTTTGTTGACATTGAAAAGATGAGAAGCGTGGAATGTATTGACCATGAATTTTATGGTTGCACAAATCAAACTGTTGATCAAGGGAGTTCTATTGTAGCATTTCCATCGCTCATAAATCTCGAACTGAAGTATATGTCTAATCTTGAGCAGTGGTCTGATCCACATGAACCGATTAAAGTATTTCCTTATCTGGAGAAATTGAGCGTTTGTAAAGCTCCCAAATTAATTCTCTTACCAGAGTTATTCAATACACTATTCTCTCTCAAGGTGCTCATAATCAATGGAGTGGGTTTAAGTGAATTGCCCGCGGGTATAGGAGGTATGGCGTCTCTTGAAGGGTTGTATATATCAAATTGCGAAAGTCTAGTTTCCATTGAGGGTATACAAGACCTCCGATCTCTGAGAAATTTTGAAATGTGTCACTGCCATAACTTTGATGGGTTTCGAAATGGGCTTGAAGGATGTGTAAAACTAAAAAGGTTGAGAATATGGGATTGCTCGTCTATCAGGTTTGAGTATCTGTGTTTGCCGAGCAATCTCCGAGACTTAACACTCCGCTTGTCACCAGAGAAGGGTGTTGATTATGAAGTTTTCCCCTGGCCTAGTAAATGCACAGCTTTGTCCGCTTTGGAAACTCTCATTCTAAAAGGGACTCCAAAGACGGAGTCATTAATGCCAGAGCTAATGCATCTTCCTAAATTGGGAAAGTTGGAACTAAGTTATTTTGGTGAAATGAAGACTATACCAGATTGGATTTGTAACATCAAATCATTAAAATCTCTTTCTGTTAACAATTGCCCTAAACTTGCCAAGTTTCCGACAAGAAAAGCTTTACAATCCCTTACACATGGTTGTGTATTGGAATTTTTGGACTGTCCAATCTTGAGACAAAGCTGGGAGGAAGGAAACTTTGCAGAACATCATCAAATTTCCAATCTCACCAACATACGGTTGAAATTTTAATGAACTGTCTTATCTGCTCACATGATCTCTCTGAGAACATACATTTACCTTTGAAATTGGATAGGTTTCTTCCTCACCAATGTCGTATTACCAGATGTACTGTAAACTGGACATGGATCTTGTTTCACTTAATCATTACTTGCTATTAATATAAAGCTGGTAGTTGGAAATGTAAATGAACCTGCAGAGTTCTTATGCTTTGTACCTATATTACATGTATCTATATCTACTTCAACTAATAATGGTGGATTCTTCTCATGAGAAAGTGATATTGTTTTGAGAGACAAGTGGGGTGATTAATAGTGAGTATTGCGTTTCACATTTTTCATCCGTATGTGAGATAGGACTTGATTGTTGTATAATTTTTAACATCATCTTTTTTCAGCCGTATGATTTTCTTTCACTGATACCAGTGATAGAGGGTGCTGGTGGCACAATTACTGATTGGAAGGGACATAATCTTAACTGTGAGGCATCACCTGATTCTTATGCTCCAAGTTCGTTTTGTTCTTTATCTCCATTCGTCTTGTATCTTGAATTATCTGCAATGCTACTAAAGTTGAAAATCTAGTCATGAAATCATTGTCTGCCTTAGTCGACATTAACAGCTTTATAATTTTACCTTTGCAGGTTTTAATGTAGCAGCAGCTTGCGACAATCAGATTCATCTCCAAGCTCTTGATGCACTACAATGGCACGCGATTCAAAGACTCGTAGCAAGATAATAAAGTACAAGAATTCCCAATTCTCCATAGATCAGTAGATTGCAGCAAGTTCCTGATGTTTTCAAATGTTGACAATGACTGATTATGCACGAAGGCAGTGATTCCCCAACTGCTTATTTATTTGGATTCCGGAGGAATAATGGAGAGTTTCAACCAAATTCGAAATAACAGTTAACTGCTTGTTTTTAAATGTTACTAGTCTGACAAGTACCCCCACTCTCCGAGAATCCGTATGGACTACCGGATTGCCGTCCGAAAGCCGCTTATATTTTTTAATACTCCGGGCCAACTGGTCCGCTTCCTCGGCTGTTGCCCCCGCCGGTGGTGGTTGAAGAGTCTCCCATGTTGGCTGTCAGTGTCCGTCATGGTTTCTTGTTTGGAAACTGTATTCTAGACCTTAAACTCTTTAACTCTTAAACTTTGGTTCTGCCATTCTGCTATGAAGAAATCTTCCGTTTCTTTTTCATGTTTAAAGAGGTACTCGATTCATAATCTAGATCATTGTTTTTCTGCCTCAAATTTATCATTGTTTTTCCATTTATCTGATCTCTCACTACTCTACTGCAACTATTTATACTGTTATCTAACAATCCATTCCTTTTAATTTTTTTGATATTCCTAATTTTGCTGTCATGAATGGTATGGGAATTGGAGGATTAAAGCTAATCCCATATCAGGGAAATGAGTTTAAATGAAAAAGGTATGTTTTTAAATGAAGGATGTCGTTTCAATAGGGAACGACACCGTTTTAGTTTTTATACCTATTAGTTAAAGTGGAAGTCCAGAAAAGAGGAAAGAGAGTTGAGCTGCTTTTTGCTGGTGTGTTGCCCATTTGACGAAGATGGCATATTCAATGATCACTGTTGATCCTTGTACTATGTCAGAAGATGCCTAGGTGGAGGGATGTGATCTATTTCGGGAATAGAACCCTAGATATAAATAGAAGAGCATGAGCAGAAGAAAAGGATTGTCCATAAAATTAGCCTATGGTTGCTTAAACCTATTCCTCTTTGTGAGTTTCCTTCAACTTAATCACCCTCCATCCTTAATCCATCCATTATATCTTTCTCCTTTGTTACTGAGTTGTTGTTGCTGCTTCTGATTTCAGAGTATCCTTGCAGAAGACATTCAATGGATGATGGAGCTTGCTTTGAGTTTGCTTTCCATTTCTATTTCTATGAACTATTTTAGCTTGTTAATGGTAGCTTAGTTATAGCATTAGAAGTGGATCACTTTCCTTTTGTTATGTTGGTTGGTGGTTCTCTAAGGCATTGGTCTCTTAGCTGATTTGTTGTCTAGTTTGTGTATGTGTTTGTGTGCGCCTAAGATGGGACATGAATATTTTCTTTTAAAAAGTTGCCTTCAAAGTGCTGATGGGGTTTTATGTATTAATTTTTGATTTTTTGGTTATTATCCGTTTCAATAGTATTTTGAGAGCAATCACTTTATATATTTATTGTCAAATGTTATATCTGTTCACATATGTCCCCACCTATAACTCCATTTTTTTTGGGATTTAATGGATATGTTATTCTTGTTGTTCTCCAAATCTAGTATAGATAGTGATTAGTGAGCTAATCTTAGTAATATGATATGCATTTAGTGTTTGTTCTCGGTTGCTGAGTTATTGAGTATAGGTACTTATGGAAAGAACTGTTTTTAAAACTAAAAGGATATTTTTATTTTTAATTGCATTGGCAATCAAAAGCATTATTGTAAAGTTTTTGTAGTTTAAACTAAAACTAGAATTGGTAGATTATCTTAGGTAGCGGCTATAGTGAAAAACATAAAAAAAAATTAGTAAATATTGAACATTTTTTTACAGGTAATACGAATTTTTAAATAAGTGTTACATTCTATATGAGAGGTGTTTTTCCTTATTATAAAATCACAACACATATTTACTCCAAAAAAATTAGACCGTTGAATTTTTTATTTGACGACAATAAAAGTATGTACTAAATGTTTTATTTTCAGTATCATAGTGGGACCGTTTATTTTAAGAAACGAATGACGCATTTCTAAATTCAAGTGGTACTACAATAATCGTGTTTGTTAAATATGTCAGGTGCAAATTGGATGGCAATTAAATGGAGAATTTTTTCCGTCGAACCAACGATTCGAAGAATGCTCCTTTACAAACAATCATCGAAAAATGGTTAAGACATAAACTATCTATTCGAGACAAACAGTGAGGTTTGCTTTAAATGGCTGGACAAAAGAGTAATAGATTCAGTCATATGTATCGTTTGGAAACTTTGCAACATTAACTGTGATACTCGACACTTTTTACCTACGTGTTTTACATTTCATGTGTTTAATTTTTGTATGATTGATTGTTATTGCATAATTTTATGTGCTATTGAATGTTTAATGTGTTATATGTTGGGTTTATTTATGTTAAGGGGCGCATTTGACGTGTTGTGAAGTTGAGGGAATTAAGTATGGATGTTAAGAAGTCTAGGGGCTTGTTTGTGAGGAATTTAAACGAGGTTAGTGGGGGTTATGGCTGGAGGAGTTAAAGAGGGGGGGGGGTGGGATCAATTAGAGGAGAGAGAAAGAAACGGTAAGAAAAAAAAACTGACATAATAGAGAGTTGAGTGGTTTTCAGACATTTGACATACTAATCAGTGTCGAATCGAGGTGATTCTTGTGGCGTTAGAAAGATAGTTGAAAACGCTACGTGTGAACGGTGACATATTAGCATTTCGAGTTTCATGTATAAAGTAATTAACGTTTGAAGTGGAATATTTTCTGGGTTTAGCGAACTGAGTGTGCTGTGAAGTTTTTCCTATAATTGAGATAGTAAATAGAATCCATACTAGTTGTATGACGATCATGTTGTTTCTTTGTCAGCGGTTTCGTCACTGGTTCACCTATGTTACCGCTTGTATGTACTTTGCAAGTGTGCACATCCCCTCTATCCATAATCTCACGGATTAGGTGATATCGCCGAACTATGTGTTTGGACCTTTGGTGAGATCTTGACTCCTTTTATTAAGAATAGATCCATCGTTGTCACAATAGAGATCAACCGCATTCTCAATGCTAGGTATCACATCAACCTTACTAATGAACTTACGAATCCAAACTGCCTCTTTGACATAGAAAAAGAAAAAGCTGGTAGAATAGAGAGTTGAGTGGTTTTTTTTACATTTGACATAGTAATCCGTGTCTGATCGAGGTGATTCTTGCGGCGTTAGAAAGAGGGTTAAAAGAGCTACGTGTGGACGGTGACAGATTAGCATTTTGAGTTTCATGTAGAAAGTAATTGCCGTTTGAAGTGGACTGGTTTATGGGTTTGGAGAACTGATGTTGATGGGAAGTTTTTCCTAAAATTAAGGTAGTAATTAAGGAAACTAAGCCTGCTATTACATCACTGATCAGACTAAGTCATCCTCGAAATTCTCGTCAATGGTACTCTCAATGTAATCATCTGCAAAACGGGGAGGGGGGGGGGGGAAATAAGGGGTGAGCTACTAAACTAGTCTAGTAAACATCAATCACCCTTGGGATAAAGTATTAAGTAAGACTCAAAAATATGTTTCTCAAGCCCAAAACATTTATATCAGGGAATTAAGTATGAATTATGAGGACCATGAACTACTCATGCATTACAAACGGATGCTAACGTCAGATAATCACGTATACGTCTAGCAATAACCCATCACATATAATTCACCTTGTCTGGCCATAACCCTAACCATGTTAACGACCCTAACATTAACCCGTTAAGGAGGGCATGAGTACTTAACATGGGTTCAGTAATTAACCCTCCAAACTACTAGGCCGGAGTTTAAGGACACACCGGTTATGTCATTGCTCACCCTTGTGAGCTCCACAACAACTATTAACATCCTCTCTTTTTATCCTTGTTAGGAACCGAGCCAAAGCATAGCAGAGACAAAGAATGCTCTCATGCACTTTAAACATATGAATTTTGATGTTGTCCCGGTATAGGATTATCGACAGACATCTAATTGGGAATAACACATAGGTACTCCAAATAAGACGATCAACCCCATAATAATTATCAAACGCAGATGATCCAATTACCTACACAATTCAATGCAATTATCAATACTTCATCCAACACTTCCTAAAATTCGTACTTAAGTCCCTCCACTCTCAAAATCATTAAACACATAAATATATCTAAACAATTAATGGCCACATCACATTCCATAACATGTAAATTCATACTTTAACAATTAATAAACACATTATCATGAAAAATTAATTACAATTGTGCAACATATAAACCGAAAAGTTCTGGGTATCGTAGGTTAGCCCGGAAATGTCACCCACAGGCCGGACAATCACCACCTCCAAAGAAAAATCAAAGTCATTTGACATAATTCTTATCGTAAGTTGTCTACCATAAATAACATAAGTACTCCCATTAAGTACATTTTCGCGCTCGACCTTCGAATTGAATCTAAAAATGATCCATCCATTATTATGAGCGTAAAACTTTTAAGGAGAAGTATATATTTTTTTAATCTCATTGATTGCATATATGTCCAAGGACCTTCCCGCCAAAAAAGCCCCACCAACCATAATTTTTTTTCAACCACGTTTTTTTTTTTGGATGCCCGTTGGGCGATGTCTCATGAGCGGGGAGATAGAACTGTCTCACCGAGGAGAGAGTAACCCTAGAAAGAAAGAGACGTTAATAGGATTTTTCGTCGCACAAACAGTGCCCAATAAATCCCCATCCACGTCCAGATTCATTTTATTACTCCCTCCGTTCCAAATTATCTGTCCACTTTGACAAATGCACGACTATTAAGGTTTTGCTGATTTTGATGGTAAAATATAAGTAAAACTCTAAGATACCCCTAATTAATTTTATTAATATCATTTAAAATTTATATTTTTCTCTCTCTTTTCTCTCACACAACATCTAAACATCTCTTAAATATGTGTTGAAAAATAATAATTTTAATTAACTAAGAGCATTCAATGAGGAGTTGGAAGAAGGGTAAAATTGGAAAATTATCATTAATACATACTTTATTTAGAAAGTGGACAGTTAATTTGGGACGGAAGGAGTAATATTTGATATGTCATCCTTATAAATTAGTTGTGGTGATGTCATCCTTATCAATAAGGGTGATGTCATCATCTTCATTCACTAAAGAATTCTTTTGAAGTCGATGCAAAAGTTCATCGTGTTCCTCAGCATTTTTTTTCCTTTGCAATTTCTTTCCAGACTTGGTCATTTTAGAATTCTAGGAATTAAAATAATTAAAGGGTAAAACCACAACCACATTTAATAGGATAGTTCTGATATTGATCAGCTCTATTACACTATTTTATGCATAACTGATCACATTATTATAGAATACAACAACAATAGCATAACCCATCAAGTCCCCAATAATTGGGGGTATGAGCGGGGATGGACGAGATACAGACCTAACCTCTGTCAAACAAAGTGGTCGATCCCGAATCACCATCAAACAGATGTATTGAGATTAACTTAACCTTTGGCAACAAGTCGCACAAAGTGGTTCGCTCATATAATACTACATGTAATAATTGGCCCCTATCGTCGTCGCGTTTGCTTTACTGTAATCACGCTCTCAAATCAAAGCCAAAAGGCATCAGAGAAGGCAGACCCAATAACCATTTTGATTTATGTGCACATCACCATGCTTCTTTCATTCAGCATCCAGAGCATTAGTGGTGCACTAACACATTATTATAGAATAAGAAAAAAAAATAATTTTTGTAATGGTATGTCTTATTTTGAATCATAAAGTCCATGTGTACCTGATCCATATCATAATTTTCCCACGAAATGGGTTCTTGGGACCCTCCTTTAAAGGGTCACTCAATACTAGGACTTTTTTTCACTGGCCTCATAGCTCTTTAAAATGAATTGAGTAAATTCTACGTTTGCAGATAGATCTTGACAAATTAATGTGAATATATTGTAAATTCAGTTCCAAAATCTCAATCCCATAATAAAGATTCTAAAATAAAAAATTAGTGGATGTCCAGTGAGCATTGGCCCACTAACACCACCAAAATAAAGATCAATCCGTGTACCTTCTCTTCTTCCAAAACCAAGAATCTTCAAGAACATCAATTATTGTAGGAAATTGGACCACCGCTTGATTCAGTCCGGCTCTTATGCGCAATAGATTTTTTTCAGTATATGCACGAACATGTATTCTTTTTAAATCAATTGAAACAGTTAAAATTTTAATTGAATGAATGAGAAATCGTTTCGCATGTGCGAAACATTTTTCGTTCTGCACCGGAGCTGTGGTTCCCTTGATGATGAAATTACGAAGATCAAGATGTTCCCTCTATGCCACATGTCTGAAAAATTCAATAATATTACTGGTTTTGTGAGACTAATCTTATAACCCCTCATATGAATTAGGCAAGGATTACCTGTAGTTGTGGACCCCGCTTAATTAATGTGAGCGACCGTGTAGTCAGTTTCATAAGAACGGTCGTAAAATTGAGTCACCATTTGTGCACAAAAAAGTGTTACTCACGTCCACATGACCCCCAACTGATAGAGAATTTGGAGGATGTAAATTAAAGTGATCCAGCGGCCCGACCAGGCTGGAGGACTTGTCTTAGCCCATCACAAAAAATCACTCCCACATTGAAGGGTTGAAACTTACACACCGCAGCTGCCAAAATTCGACCTTATGCACAATCTACCACCTCGAAACCAATTGGACTGTCTTTGCAGACAAGATTGAGTTATCCTATATATGCATATTGTTGATTTCAAATCTCTCTTCATCGTTGTGAAAAAACAGCCTGAATCACCAGTGATAAACCTTTTTATTGCTGAAATGGGCACAATAGATACATCTCCAAGCAAAACTCATATTATTGCTTTTCCTGTCCCAGCAAAAGGACATATAAACCCTTTGTTTCATTTCTGCAACCGTTTGGCTTCAAAAGGTTTCAAAATCACCTTCATCACCTATGCCTCCACATATAATAAAACAGTGAAAACCAAAGCCAGCAGCAGCACCTCCAATATCCACATTGAATCTATTCCTGATCTTGGGGTAGAACTAGACCCACAAGATTCTTTCAATTTGGAAGTGTATTTCAAGAAACTCCGAATCTCGTCTTCCGAAAGCTTGACAAAACTCATTGAGAAACCTCAAAAAAATCAACCTAAGGTTGTGATTTATGATGCATTTATGCCATGGATGTTGGATGTAGCTCATGGACTTGGCCTTATTGGTGTTTCTTTCTTCACTCAACCTTGTTCTGTCTGTGCAATTTATTACCATTTGCTTCGAGGAGGAACAATGAAAGTCCCTTATTTGCCACCATTGGAAAGCAACGACTTGCCTGGATTTTCATTCGACTTCATCAAGGGAGAAAATGAAACTATAAAAAAGATTCATCTTGATATATTCTCAAATATTGATAGAGTGGATTACATTCTCTTCAACACTTTTGACAAGTTGGAGACTGAGGTGAGTTCTTTATTATTTTAGGAAGTCTTCATTGGACAAATACCTGCTTAGTTTATTATATTTCAGTAAAAAGTGGTCACGTCCCTGAACTTTTCTTTATTTTAGTTTTTTACTCTGAATTGAAAAATGCAAAGTTGTTAACTTAAACTTTTGTAGAGTAATACTGTTGCCTCTTCTATCTATTATTACTCTGTTAAAATTAGACATAATGGGACCAAATGACTCTCACATGACCAAACTCGGAGGAATTTTGGAAAAAAGGGTTCTAATCCTAACAAAAAAACTGCAATTGGAAAGATGTGAAAATACAAAATGAAAAGGGAAATTTTGTTAAATATGTGGAAGACTGATATTTTTATCTCATTTGCACCTTTTTTTAAGGGTTAAAACTTGTTTTTTTTTCCTTTCTAAAAAGCCCTCAAGTTTGGTCATATTCCGTCCAACTTATTATAAACAACTGAAAACAGCCCTTAATAGCATGATAATCATGTTGGTGAAATGTCTTAGGTGGCGAATTGGATGGCCGGAAAATGGAGAATTTTTACAGTAGGGCCAACAATTCCAAGAATACTCCTTGATGAAGACAGAAACTATCTTTTCGAGACGAACGCCGAGGTTTGCTTTAAATGGTTGGACAAAAGAGAAACAGATTCAGTCATTTATGTGTCATTTGGAAGCTTTGTAACAATGGCAGAAGAACAAATGGAAGAGGTAGCAAAGGGCCTAATGAGAAGCAATTGTTATTTCTTGTGGGTAGTTAGGGATGAAGAAGAAAGTAAGCTTCCAAAGGATTTCAAGTCTCAAACATCCCAAAAAGGCCCAACTATCAACTGGTGTCCTCAGTATGATGTCTTAGGTCATAGAGCTGTCGCGTGTTTTATGACACATTGTGGATGGAATTCAACGCTCGAAGCATTGTGCTCGGGCCTTCCTATGATTGCAGTGCCACTCAATGGGGATCAACTTACAAACGCTAAGTTTATTGCAGATGTTTGGCAAGTAGGAATTCGTGTTAAGGTTAATGTGAATGGAATTGTTACGAGCGAAGAAATTGAACGTTGTATAAGAGATGTTACTGAGATTGAGAGAGGGAATGAGCTGAAAAGAAATGCCTTCAAATGGAAAGAATTTGCCAAAGAGGCAGTAACTGAAGGTGGAAGTTCTGATAAAAACATAGAAGAATTTGCTTCAAGACTTGTGTTTAACTAAGTTCTGAGCATAATTGAAGTATAAGGACTGGGAATAGGTTTAATCAGTCAGCAGCACTTTTTACAGTACTAGCAAAATGCATCATTTTCATCACATTGCTAGTAAAAATATAAGATATTCTCGTGCGACTCGGTAAGATATTGCATAGTTACATTATATATAGTAGTATAAGTAGCCAGAAGCTAACGATACTACTAACAAAAAAACAGGAAGAGCCTCAAGAGTATATGTTGTTTTCCAGATAAAACGAGTAAGAACTAGATTTTACTGGGATATCTCTACACAACTGCAACTATTAGTATGACAAGAAAGACCTATTTGAATGCTATCCACTAAGTCTCTTCAGATTCTTCTGTGGTTCCATCCTCAGGTCGACTGCCCAGCCTCACAATGTCCTCGACAAGAATCTTTCCATCTGTGTTCAATGTTTACATAAACCACAAGCACCAGTTAAAAAATTAACGGATACTTTTACTGAATGATAAAATTGACGCAATAATATGTATAGCTGTTAATAATATGGAGTTTAGGGAAACCAAATTTGAAAAGGGATCATGACACTTTCATGACTAAGTCAGCTTCACTTATTGCTTGCAATGATACAATCATGTAAACTCCTAACCGCACCCCCTCCGCCTCAAGATGCAGGGACCACATCCCACCCGAACCAAAAAAGGGGCTTCCTAGAAGTAAAAACCAAAAAAAAGTGGCTCCATTTTTTCCAATTTCCTTTATGTGGGGGTGTATGGCAGCTTTATGGTGATGGGGAAGGGGAAGAGTAGTGTTGCAGAAGTCGCTAGTCGGGCGGCAGACAGGGGACTAGCGACCTAAATTACAAATGTATTTTTTAAATTTTGTTATCATATATATTATACTAAAGTCAAATATACAATGACATTCCACTGTCAACATATACAATATATTTAATTTCATTGGAAACACTTTTTGCCTAGAAATACAGTTTATTTTACCCCAAAAGAAAATGACTGCAAAAATAAATAATCTCCACTCCAGACACAGAAAAAAATTACTGCAAAAAAATTAATATGCAGTTTTGCAAAGCCAATCTCCACTCTTGACATAATATATTTTTTTAATTTCTCTTCCCAAAACGACGTCGCTTTTGAGCGTAAACCCGACTTTTTTAAAAAAGTCAACCGATTTTGACCGACTAATCCGACTTTTGATAGCCTAGCCCGATTTTTGGCAAATTTTTTTACATATCCGATTTTTTCACCCAATTTTAGAGTTTTCTAGGCATTTGGAGGCTGACTACCGACTAATCGGCCGACTAGGCCGAGTTTTACAACACTGGGGGAAGAGGATGGGAGAGAACAAGGGGACAGAAAACAGGCCGCAGGGACTGGATTGATAAAAAGAGACAAGATACCGCAAGGTCGAAGGCACCTAGAATAACATTTTTTAATGTGGAAGTTTATCTTATCACTAAAAAGAAGTATGTTACAAGTTCCCTTTCCTTTGTGTCAAGTTCCCCAAATGTCCACTCTTATATCTCAAGAAGAAAACATTGAGCTTCCTTTTACTTCAAGTTCCCTTTCCTTTGTGTCAAGTTCCCCAAAGCAACAAAAGTAAGATTAGCTATGCTGGAACCGGGTCAGATATTATAATCTAGATGACAAACTGGTTTCAGCAAATCTCCACTACATTGCCAACAGATATATAAAAGGGACATTTCTTAGTATAACTTCGGAAACTAATTTTCAACAACCGCAGAGCAAGAACTGAAAGAAAATTTAGTCTTAAAAGTTGGTTGGAAGAGATTGGAACAACTGACCTGCATCTTTTGAAAGGTTGCTGATAAGTTCTAGAAGTCCCTCTTTCCCCAGAGTATCTTTCAAATACATAGTTGCAGCAGTTAGCTCCTCAGTAGTCACTTTACCATCATAATCTCTGCGCAACAAACATTTTTCATCATAACATTTAAAAATAATAATTCAGTGTATTAAATTAAAGACCAACACAGCATCAAAGTGAGAATTTTGATACAAGTATCAAGACTGAGGAATTATGTCTCATGAATTACCAGGAGGAGGGAAAAGTTGACATTGAGTTAGCCTCCCCACCCCCACCCCCCCATAACTCTCCCTCCATCCTTCAACCACCCCAACTTCCTCTCACACTAAACTTGATGGTCCTTATCCATCTGCTTTCGCAATCCAAATAGGTCTTCAGGTTCTTAAACATCAAAAAGAACTTGAAAAACAGAAAACTGAAAACCAAACAAAAGAAAAGAAAAATATTTCTAGCTCTTGGTAATTGCACAAATTGATAATGCGTCCATAAGGCAGTTCTTTAGTCCCCCTTTGCTTTTTTTAATACCAGAACATTAACAGCATCAAAAGGTCAATACCCAAAATTAAAGCGACGAACCAGTTAGGTAGATGATACTCTAGAAAAGTTGAAACTCGTGAGAAACTTCGTGAACTTGCATATTCTTGCTCACAGAGGGCATCAAGCATGTATAGCATTATTCGATGAAACAGATTAAAAGCACACTGCCTAAGCAAGGATGAATACTTTACATATTGTTGTCTAACCTCAGTTATTTATCTGTCAGATCTAGGTCCCCTCTAATTCATTTGCATCTATTCTAAGTTATAAACTAGGTACAACAAACTAGCGTCATCCCTTAATTTTCTTGAAAATGTTTCGTTATTCTCCTTGAGGTTTCTCTAACCACAAATGTACGACCTGATCTCTCATTAGAATCGCCAATTCATTCGCAATATCTCCCAAATTGTGCAGCCAGTGAAGAAATTCACCAACTAAGACTAATGGAATCCCGAAAAGAAAAACTAAACCAACAAAAAGAAAGGAAAAGGAAAGTAAAGTGGAGATCTATCTAAATTACCAACAAAAAAAAGGTGGAGATCTATAAAGCACAATTCACATAGCAAATTATTAACCTGTCAAGTATGCGCCAATGGTCACCAATCTTTGCATCCACGTCATCAATTTCTTTCTCAAGGTTTTGAAGCATGGAATCAACCTGGAATTAAAGCAAAGCCCACAAAAGATTTATTTTCAAGTTGATTGATTTGGTAAATCAAGTGCATATTATCTTTTTCACGGTTTTTGTTGTTATTCATCTACAATCCATTCACTTTTTTTTCCCACTTTGTTTCCTACCCCACACCACACCCTCCGTCCCACAAACTCTCGTTTAGAAAGTTATCAACAGTTTTTCTTTGTTACATTGTACCAGCTTGAAGCTAAAAGGTTTACCTTATCCATGAGTGCAGAGGAAACGTCCTTAACACCATCTTCATCAGGGTCCTTGCTGTCCTCTCGAGCAGCTCTATAAGCCTTCATCGCTCCCAGTTCACTCTCTGAACCTTCTTTGTCTACTGTGCTGTTGTAAAGCTCTATCTGGAATGATCAGCAGAGTATTAGAAACTGGATGCTATATGATTGTGCATCATGCTTTATTGAAAAGAACACTGGTAGATCTTTGGACTGTAATTTCTTATTTATTCCACCAAAACAACCATGAATAGATGTCTTTATGACACTTTTTACCAAACAGAAGAATAGACAACCCAAAACTCTATTGAAAGGTAAGGCATTTATAAATCTTCATGTGTGCCAAGAGTCAACCCCACGAACGAGTATTAGATTCAGTGAAGCAAAACAAAGCTATGACCAGTAGAGCTTGGAAGACCCAAAATAGAAAATAATGCCCCAAAGACCAAAACTAGCAAACACCAGATGCTTCAAGTATAGCACAGAAGAATACAGGACGCAATAGAAAGAAGAAGCAGGAAATGAAATAAATGTGAACTAAAATTACTCCCGACTTCATGCACAAAATGTATAGTATCATCCCTTGCTCCCCCCATAGCCCCTTTTTCTTCATTTGCTTTTCGATAAAAAAAAATTTCACACGTGCAAGCAGCAATATAGGACAATGCAGCACATGTAACATATGTAACACTGTTAATAGGTCGAACAATATATATAGAAGACAAATAAATGATACAAAATGTTTCTACCCAAACACTGTTAATAGGTCGAACAATATATATAGAAGACAAATAAATGATACAAAATGTTTCTACCCAAAAAATTTGAAAAAAAAAAAATATTTTGATAGTGAAACCTCTTTTGAAGTACCTCTTTGTTGACAAGCCTCAGAAACTCTTCGCGCTCGCTGCTCACGGACTACAGAAGCAAATGGGAAACTTAGCAAAAGTACTGGAAGAAATTTAAGGAAAAAGAATTAAATGTGACAAAATCCTTACAGATGCAGAAGCTAAAACAGCCAATGCCCGACTAAGCTTACAAAGCTGATCATTTTTATCTAGTGCTCTGACTCTAGCTTGTTCTTGTGCTTCTCTAGCAGTAGGAATAGTCATTTCTTTCAAAGCCACGTCCTCTTGGCTCTCAACAGATTCCTTCTTCCTAGCTTCCTCTTCCTCCTCTCTCTCCTCCTCAGCCTGCAGTCAATTACAACAAAGCAAATTAGTATACTCAATACTGGAGCTAGAAAGTTTCCAGCTAAGTCTATTCTGAACAACGAAAAGAGAGTTTTTGTTTCATAAACAATCACAAGCTGACAAGCATTCAAGAAAACCATAAAATCCTTGCCTTAATGAGTTCTTCCTGCATCTCAAGGTACTCCAGTTTCCTTCTCCTTTCTGAAACAGAGTCTTCAGATGGCAAAGATGTAACGCCCACTGTGTCAACAACCTCATCAGGTAATGAAGACAACGTGGCCCGAACAGCTTCCTCAGGTTTCACCTTCCCAGAAACAGTGAAGGCTCTGTTTACATGTAAATAATCAAGTCAGCTAATAGTTCAAAGTTGAAGAATAAAGGTGAATATCGCAGATGCATATCCCTTTTATGTACCTTGAAAGGATCAGAAGTGAAGATGGTACAGAGTGATTGAGAGATAAATCCAACCAGTCACGAAGCTGCAAGTAAAATATATATAACGTGAGCCCTGATGTCTTTATTCATCAAAACAAAAAAAGAGTACTGATGTCTTTGGCATGATAGTCCATTTAAAAACATAGACATAAATAATGCAGGAAGGTTCATTTTAATCTAATTACAGACATAGAGAGTCCTTTTATCAGAACTCAAACTCTGAACACAACCTGCAATATATTGTAAGAGCAAAGTCGAGCATGCCTTGGAAATTAAGGGCTTTAACTTATCCTGATAAAGAAAAGCTAGAAAACCTGTTGGCGCATCTCTTCTACTGATAGTAAGCCTAGCATGCCTCGCTCTCTACAATCTTCACGGAGCTCAGCCTCTGAAAGTGAATCCACACCCTCTGCTTGAATCAACTTATCATCACGCTTTATCCTATTGGCAATTCATAAAACAATTGAGAATTTGAGAATATCATACCATAAATAGTGATCTAGTTTCTCACAAATAGAACAGAGTAAAATATTTTATCTTTGAACAGGAAAATGTAGCTCATGTACAAAAATTTTGCTTTCTGAAGCAACCATAAACATTCCTAAAAGATTTAGTAATATAATGCCAAACACATGATAATCCTTCAACCACTATCGGTGCATCAAATGTATATGTAGCTATGCTGAGATTTGCAACACTCGTACAAACAAATCTTCCAAAATCATAGATGTTGTCATGTGGCAACATTCAATGTAGGCAGGCTAAAGGAAAAAATTACACAGGAGCTACATGAAATACAAATCCATCAAACAATTTTTTATGTGGACTTGTGTTTCTGTTTATTAGACCCGCTTCCAGGTCACTGCTCCAATCTTGTGTTCTAGTCATTGACGTAATAAAAACTTAACCCCAAGAGGCCAAAAAAGAATATTAGGAGTGAAAAGAATATTTTCACTTGTTTGATCACAAAAAAATAAAAAATAAAAAAGAGAGAAGATCCAGTTGCCTAATCAATAATTCAGCTAAAGAAATTCTTTCACACAATTTCTAGAAAGGTCAACATGTAAAGCCCTGAAGTAAACATTTACGATAAATATTTAAAATGAAAAGGATGTATTTCACCTTTGCAATCTCTTTCGAAGCATATAACGCAAATAAGCATCTGTCCCGAAAGGACTGATACCCATATACTTGCACATGTTGACTAACCGAGGCCTGAAATACCAAAAGTTTTTAAATTTCAGAAAGAGGTTTACTTTAGAATGCAGTGGTCAAGTTAAAAAAAACGGAAGCACCGGAAACAAATTCAACCTGTTTATATTATCTAATGTCAGCTCATCGTTGAACAACTTGGCAAACCCCAGGATTTCCTCGTTAGAAGCACCAGCGCCTCTTCTGACCTGCATTACATTTCATTTTAGGGTCCAACTTGAGACCAGAGAGCAAAGGCTTGGGAGATTACATATATTTCAAATAATTTTTTTAAAATGTGCTGACCCTGTTTAAGAATTCATCAAGATCTTCTGCTGTTTTCTTCATTTCTCCGCTCCTTGAGTTTTGAACTTCCTTTGCCATCTCTTTGGCTGTATCCTGAAGAAACTTAGCATACTCAATTCTTGCTTTCAGCTTCCTTTTCAATGCTTCCTAAAAGTCAAGCAAACATAAAGACTTGGTTAAATCAGGGAAAGAGTACGAAGACACACAAAAAACAGCATACATACTCAAACTACCCAAAACAAAGAGAAAAAATAAAAATAAAGTAGCATCTAAAGAAAGATAAATATGTTGAGCAAAAATGTGTCGCAGTGGGCAGGCTCAATGAGTTAGGTGCTCCAACATCGAATTAATTGCCATTTGGGTCATCAACATAGTTTAAATCATAGGGTTTAAATCACTTTCGATTTTTTTTAAACTTTTTGAGTCACCAACATATTTCATAATCGCCAAAAATCATCCTTCAGTCTAAAAATTTATACAAAAAATCGTCAAAATAGATGACTTTTCTATGAACAGTGCTTCATCTTCTTCATTGTTAAAGGGCAAAATTGGAAAAAATCCAAAAGCAAGAACATCATCTTCAAAAATAAGAACACCATTTTCAAAAATCAAACCCATCTTCATCTCCATCTTCATTCCCATTCTTCTCCTCCACCACCACCACCACCACCACCATAGAGCTTCAAATTCATCACCAATAACCCAGAAAAATCGCAAAAGAAGTCCGAAATTTTTTTTTTTTTTGCCCCAAAAACTGCGATTTTTTGGCTATTTTTGAAGACTTGGAAGCTCTCATCAAGGATTTATCTTCTTTATGATGTTGGGATGGTGTTCCAAAGGTCGAATTTGAAGGTATTTGTTGGGTTTTTTGCGATTTTTGAAGAAAAATCACCAAAAAAATCGCAGCTTTTGGGGCAGAAAAAAAATGGCAGAAGATTTTTTTTTCTGCCATTTTTTTTCTGCCCCAAAAGCTGCGATTTTTTGGTGATTTTTGAAGACTTGGAAGCTCTCATCAAGGATTTATCTTCTTTATGATGTTGGGATGGTGTTCCAAAGGTCGAATTTGAAGGTATTTGTTGGGTTTTTGCGATTTTTGAAGAAAAAATCACCAAAAAAATCTCAGCTTTTGGGGCAGAAAAAAAATGGCAGAAAAAAAAAATTCTGCCATTTTTTTTCTGCCCCAAAAGCTGCGATTTTTTGGTGATTTTTCTTCAAAAATCGCAAAAAACCCAGCAAATACCTTCAAATTCGACCTTTGGAACACCATCCCAACATCATAAAGAAGATAAATCCTTGATGAGAGCTTCCAAGTCTTCAAAAATAGCCAAAAAATCGCAGCTTTTGGGGCAAAAAAAATAAAATTTCGGACTTCTTTTGCGATTTTTCTGGGTTATTGGTGATGAATTTGAAGCTCTATGGTGGTGGTGGTGGTGGTGGAGGAGAAGAATGGGAATGAAGATGGAGATGAAGATGGGTTTGATTTTTGAAAATGGTGTTCTTATTTTTGAAGATGATGTTCTTGCTTTTGGATTTTTTCCAATTTTTCCCTTTAACAATGAAGAAGATGAAGCACTGTTCATAGAAAGTCATCTATTTTGACGATTTGTATAAATTTTAGACGGAAGGATGATTTTGGCGGTTTGTAAATATGTTGGTGACCCAAAAAGTTAAAAAAAATCGAAAGTGATGAAACTGGCGGTTTGAAACTATGTTGATGACCCAAATGGCAATTAATTCCTCCAACATCATAACAGAAGCTCAGAGCCTCAGACCTTAGGACTAGATTATCGTACCTTGAGGAAGATAATAAGTTTATTTTGCTGCACACTTGTGCATGGTATGCACATATAAACACGAAGAAATGTTTTATATTGTAGGTTCAGGAACAGTAGATTGTTCTCCACTATAAATTTTCAGCAAATAGATGTGTTTTTCTACGGTGATATGGTATGACATCAATTTCAACAAACACTCTCCAGATATTCAAGCAAATTGGACAGAGAGATCATGGACTGTAAACAAAATTGAAAACTACATAAAGCATTGCAAACAACTCTCAACGCCAAATCTCCAGCTGGTAATTAACCTTTCAGGAAAAGAAAAAGGCCTCCAAGTGATGGAATACAGAAGAATCAGCTTTTACCTATCACCATCAGATTACATACCTCTTCTTTCATCTTATCCTGGAAGGTTGATGGTAACATGTTTGGAAACAGCTTCAGGAACACAGGTAGCAAGAATTCCATGAAGGGAACAACTATAAAAACTGCCATGGGGACTAGTCTGAAAATATCAGTTGTAGTTCGGGTAAGCTGCTGTCGCTCCCTCCTAGAGAGACTTTTTCCACCAGTAAGTTTCAGCAACAATCTTGAACTAATTCTTATATCAGCCCACAGAAGCTTACACCCCAGCCAGTAATGTTGCAGGGTCGATTTAAACTCATCTTTCCAATGTACAAGTTTCTTGGCCCAGTCTTCCCTGAAGGACAGATCAGAAGTTGACAAAAATTAAAAGAAATGGCAAAAAAAATAACTCAGAAAGGAAAACAAGATGATGCCAAGTTTACTTCCCCCAGATATACAAATCAACTAGGTAGGTACCAACCTACTCATGGAAGCAACAGCTCTCAGTGCTGGACCAATACCCAAAATAACAGACCATACTCTTCGTAGAACAGACTTAACAACTATCTGGGATTCTTGCAAGCGTCTAGATTTTGCTTTTGCTTTTGCCTTTGCAGTACTCAAACCCACGACAGCTTGATCACATTCCTCAGGAGAAGCTTCCTTCCTCTTCTTGGTAACTTCATCGTTTCCTTCATCGTCACTGCCTAAATCAGGTTTCTTCAAAGTAGCTGTGGAAGAATAGCGTAACTGTGAGATTGACCTGGCCCCGGTTGTGGAAATGAGATCCAGCCTTCCAGGTGCAGAAATTCCATTACATATACGCCCAAGAAGCCCTGATGAAGTCGTGAATCTCAATAATTCATTACTGACAACTTTATTTCCATCACCATCTTTTGAATGATCTGAAACTTGAGAAAAGTGGTTTGCAAAAGAACTAAATCCACGAGAATCGCAGTACTGAGTAGATTGACCAAAAGTCGAACTTTGAAAAGTTAAAAGTGGTCGGGAAGAAACATTGACGTAGTCAGAGATACACTGCCTCCTCCTCAATATTGCTCTAGAAGCCATTGCCAAGTTTCTGACTTGTCAAAAGATATAACCAGAGCTGCATATCATGAAAGCCACTTCTTCAATCTAGTATCAACAAAGCACTGAAAATTACTTGCAAATCCATTGTACCTATGAAAATATCATTACAGCACAACTGCATATAGAAACAAAAAACGCGACACCGCTAACTAAAACAGAAACAAGAAACAGTAAGCAATTGGAAAACTCCGAACTTCACAAACTCATCCATAACCTTTTATCATGACTCAACTATTTAGGTATATTTTTTCTAATTTTTCTTTTCGCCTTCCCGTCATGAGGGACCGAAAGGTGAAGCAAGTATGAACACGCAGAATTCCTCATGTAAACTCAGAAATAAACTGCAAGAACCTGTATGCATTACTCTTCTAGGGCGAGAAAAATAAAAAGGAAGTAAACAAACAAAGCAAATGAGAGAGAGAGAGAGAGAGATTGGACTCATCATACTATTTAAGTTTTAAAAAAATGGAAAAAATAATAATTGAAAGTGCACAATTGAACCTCAATTGATCCACTCCACCACAACATAAACATATCGAATACCAAATTCAAATTAATTTTGCAACTAGGTAACAAATTAACAGCATCTAATACTGAAATTCATAGCACTTTCGCAGTTAAATAACAAATTAACTGCAACAAAAATGCTGAAACTAGAGTAATTTCCAAGCTAAATAACAAATTTTCCAGCATCAAAACTAAAACCTAAAAAAAAACTCGAAAAAAAAATTGATAACCGAGCAAAACGACAGTACATAGCCGCCGCCGCATTCAATTCAATAATGAAGTTCGAGTAATCGCCTAGCTAAATATTGCAAAATCCGCACATCAAAAAACTTTATACAATGCGAACTAAAAAGTACAAATAAAACTAAAATTGAAGATAATAATAATAAACAAAGTTTCCACAAACAATCAACTCAAAAAAATCATCAGAAAAGCAACAAAAAAACGCAAATACGTACACATAAATAAGTCTATATATGCATGAAAAAAAACGAAATTCATAGAGAAATTCGTAGCGGAAAATGGAGATGATATTGTGTACTTACAGAAAAACTTGTGAGTCTGCGTGAAGAAAGTTTGGAGCAGAGGAAAGAGAAGGAGAAGTTATAGTTCTTCTCAATGCGTGGGTTTTCTTGGAGGAGGGGGCTGGGGGTCAGTAGAGGTTTTAGGGTCGCAGATGAAGAAAAAAAATATATAAAAGAAAGCGCTTTTGTCCAGAAAAAAAGGAAAGCGCTGAGATATTTTGAGAAAACGTGATGGCTTAAAATGGGAGTGTAAACCTGTTGTATGTGAATGTTGGTTAGGGAATCGAGAAGAGACGAGTCGAGTTAAACTTAAAAATAATTGAGTTTAAGGGTTTGCTTGGATTGGGTTTGGTTTGGGATTTGGTCTCAAACCTACTCCCAAACCAGCTTTGGATTGAGTTTGGGTTTGAGTTTGGATTTGGGTTTGGGCGGGAAAGGCTAAAAAATGGGCGGGAACTATTCAAATTCAAATTTTTTTTCTTCAAATAATTGTTAAATTCAAAATTTTTAGCTCTTAAATTAGCGAGAAGTGTTCAAATTCTAAATTTGTGAAGTCAAAATTTGAAATTGGACGATTATTTGAAAAAAAAAATTTGAATTTGAATTGTTCCCGCTCGTTTTTTAGCCTTTCCCGCCCAAACCCAAACCCAAACTCAAACCCAAACTCAATCCAAAGCTGGTTTGGGACTAGGTTTGAGACCAAATCCCAAACCAAACCCAAACCAAACCCAATCCAAGTAAGCCCTAAATTAATTGAGTCGAGCTTGTTAATAGTAATTAACAGGGTTCGAAATTATGTTTGAGCACAAGTTCAATTTGATATAAAAAAAAAAACATTTAAAAGCTTGAGCTCGATTTGAATATTTCATTCATTGTAATAAAAATAATAATAAGATAAGGCTAACCGTAGTTAATAGAATTATTTGAGAATATTTAACATAAAAAAATTCATTTTAATGAAATTAAACTCACTGAACTTCGACAAGTGATGAACTAGTATAGTAACATTATGTAGTATACCAAATCAACTTCTTTTTTTAATAGAAAAAACATTTTATATCATTAAATGATATCATGTAGTACATGTGGTAGGAGAAATCTCGGTGGGTCTCCAAATCATTGATTGAGATTCTAAGCATCATAGCATATTTTGCCAATTTATTAGCAGGACTATTATAAGATATGTGGACAAAAAATAAATTAGTTATTATATTCCCCAAAATAAAATAAAATTATTTGACTAACAATATGTCCTAATGGAAAAAGTTTATCTTCTATTTTATGGATGTGATTGACCAGTGATTGGCAATGACTTTCAATGGCGATGGCATGGTGTCCTTGGGTTAAAGCAAACTGAAGCCTTTCCAAGAGTGCTTTTGCTTCAGTGTATTCAGGGTTGGGTGAGTGGGAGATAAACTTTGCAGCTCCAGCTATGAACCTTCCTTCATGATTTCGTATGATTATACCTACATCTCCATCGTTATTAGTCCAAGCTCCATCAACGTTGAGTTTTAAGAGTCCCTCATTAGGGGGCTTCCATTTTAGGCTAGGTGGTAGCTTTAGAGTTTCGGGGAATTTGTCCATATCCGCTGGTGCAAACATCTTCTCTTTTCCCTTCAGTATATACTTGATTTTGTCAGAGCTTGGCACCGGTTGGCGTGTTCCAACCGGTCCTAAGAATGATGAGTACATACTATTGTACTCGGCAGCATTGACTATAGCAAGATTTACAACTTTTTCTGGTGTATGTCTTTTTTCTTCAAAGACAGTCATATTCCGATTGCACCATTTATGTCATGCAATGTATGAGAAATGAGTGGAAAACTCCTCGGTATCTGCCAAGATAGGTATCAAGCAGTGGGGGGAAACTTCTTTCTTAAAAATAGCTTGTGTATCGAAGTTTGTGCGACTTCATACCTCCATAGTCGTTGTGCATGAAAAAAGAGCATGTGCAGCAGTTTCTACCTCCTCCTGACAGATAAGGCATTGCGGTTTTATTGTCTTCATCCGCTTTGACAAATTTTGGCAAATAGGGAGAATACCTTGGAAAATCTTCCAGATGAAGACTTGTAGCATTGGGGAATAACCAATTTCCAGATGCCCTTCCAGTGGTCCTCAACATTGTTCTTTGAGGTTGAATGACTTACGTGTTTCCCGATCCTGATATCGACTTGTGGGTGGTATCCGGACTTGACAGAGTATAATTCATTTTTTATATACCCCAAACAAGACTATTAGGAGGGTACTTAAAGTATTTCCTCAATCTCGTAAGATGAAAAAAATTCCTTCAGCGTATCCATGTCTCATGTACCTCGTTGGTGATCAATGAGTCTAGAAACAGTCATCATTTTCGATGATAAGTCCATATCAGACAGGGCTAACAGTTTAAAAGTATTCGGGATGGTTAACCACTTGTTCCCCCAAACATTAACCTGTGAGCCGTCACCAATCCTCCATTTTAATCCTGATTGGAGCAGTTCCCTTCCTTTTAGAATTATCTGCCAAACTATGGAGGTTCTCCCCCTAAGTGGGACAGTTAGGAATCTATCATGTGGGAAGTATTTTGCATGTAGCACTCTGAAGCATAGTGAGAAAGGTTGATGAATAGTGTGCCACCCTTGTTTAGTCACGAGAGCCTTGTTAAAGGCTTCTAGGTCCCCGAAAGTCAAGTCCTCTTTGATCTTTTGGTTTGCATAGTGCGGTTTAAGCCCTCTAACAGATCTTTCTGTGGTTTTCAGTTCCACCTCATAGGAAAGTTCTCATCATACTTGTGATGGAATCTATTATATATTTAGGTAGAATGAAGCAAGACATTACGTATGTGGGGATTGCCTGGATTACTGATTTAATGAGTACTACCCTAGCTGCAAATGACAGTGTCTTTTCTTTCCAAATGCTCAGTTTTTTCCAGAGTTTGTCCACAACAAACTGAAAAACCTCATTTTTCTATCGGCCTGTCATGCAAGGCAGCCCCAAATATTTCCTTTTCCCTTTCGATCGAGCTTCTTAACATTTTCAGGGGTGTTCTTACTATAATACAGGTTGGATTTGTCATAGTTTATCAGTTGACCAGAGCATGCCTCGTATATCCCCATTATCTCTTTTAGTCACTTTAGGCATGACTCGTGAGTCTATGGCGAAGAAAAGAGAATCATCTGCGAATAGCAAGTGCGTGACAGACGCACCCATGACAAACTGGAACCCCGTAAAAAGCCCTCGCTCCTCAGCGGAGCGAACAAGCACATATAGTCCTGCTGTGCAGATGAGAAAGAGGAAGGGGATAAGGGATCACCCTACCGAATACCCCTAGTTGGTTTGAAGTATCTTGTGGGTACTCCGTTGAGTAAGATGGAATAACTCACAGTTCTAATACAGTTCATAACCAAAGAGAGGAATTTTTGGGGGAAATCCATGCAGGCCATAACCATTTCTAGATAGTTAGTTCCACTCAACTCTATCGAAAGCTTTGCTCATTTCTAGTTTGAGGGCTAACTGGTGGGAACTGTTTGGCCGGATAGTTTGAAGGCTATGAAACACTTCAAAGGCAACAATAGCATTATCCGATATTAGCCTATTTTTCAGAAAGGCACTTTGAGCTTCATCAATAAGGGAGTTCATGACGAGCTTGAGCCTGTTTGTTAAGATTTTAGAGATGAGCTTGTATATAATGTTGCAAAGACTAATGGGTCGAAAGTGGGCATAGAAATGGGCACTTTAACCTTGCGAATGAGAGCAATGTATACCAAATCAACTTAATTTAACTATTAAACGTAAAATTGAATTTTTTATATCAAAATTAAGTAAAAAATAATGTATGTACTACAAAGTAGCGTTATTATTAATGAATTTTAATTTTTAACTTTTCAAATATGGTCTATCGGGTCATGTTGAGTAAAAGATTACTTGACTCGTACATAACACGATAAGGTTTCGTACCATACTTGGCACAATCCAATAAAGCTACGGGCAGATAAGTATCGACCCATGCACGATTTTATCGCTCCATGAATATTCATCGGAGTAAACAACTGTTCATTAAGAGTTATTCTTTAACAACTATTCACTCTTGTGATGAATACATATTCATCATGTGTTTTGTTCCACATGTACGGGCATAAATCCCGTCCCTACATTGATCCAAAACCCACATCCTACTAGAGCAAGAAGTCGGCACCAATCCGCGGCAGATCAAAGAATTACCATTCTTTAAATGATTTACCGTTAAAAAACTTTTTTTCTTCATCACAAATTGAATGTCATTTTCTATTTTAATTTGTTCTAAAATAAATATTTACTTTTTTAAAACTATATTTTTCTCTAAACTTGCATACTTAACATCTTATATTTAATGGTTACAAGCCCACGATTATATGATCCTACCATAATAAGGGAATCAAATCCCCTCCAATTATCAATTTGAGAATAAGATCCGCTGATTTTCTATTTGATCTAGAACTTTGAAGCTTGATTCTTGAATGTTGGCGGAACTTCCTCTGATACGTTGAAGAAGACCACGAATTTGACTTAGGGTGTGTTTGTTTCTTGGAATTGGATCTGATTCGTTGAAGCTTGATTCTTGATTGTTGGCGGAACTATCACCATGGATAAAGTAAGGTTTACATTGCATCCTTTAACACTAACGACAACAAGTGATGTTCATAAACAAATGGTCGAGAATAGAGAGAAAAGAATGAGAGATGAGTTGCAAAAGAAGAGTGATATCACCCTCGAGGTAAAAATGGATGAAAAAGTCGAGCCTAATGTGAGAAAAATGCAAGTGCTCAAAAAGTGAGGAAATAGTGTTTAATTATAAATCCGGGAAAGGTAGATAGGGCTATTCGAGCAAAACAAGCAATTGTTTTGCTAATTTTTAAAGGAGCCGAACGGTTCTATTTTACTAACACTTTTGAGTTAACTTCTTCTTCTCTACCTAGTCTTGTTTGATCTATTGCAGAAATTCAAAGATGTTTTTCCCAAGGAGTTGCCGAAAGGTCTACCTCCAATTAGGTGCATTGAACATCAAATCAACTTCATCCCAGGATCCATTCTTCCAAATACACCGGCTTATAGAGAAAATCCGGATGAAACTCGTGAAATACAAAGGCAAGTAGATTTACTTCTTGAGAAAGAGCAGGTAAGGGAATCTTTAAGTCCTTGTGCTAGTCCTGTTATATTAGTACTTAAAAATGAAGGAACTTTTAGATTATGTACGGATGTCGAGCTATTAATAAGATAACTATTAAATACAAACATCATATACCTCGCTTAGATTATATCCTTGAAGAGTTAAATGGTGCAAAGATATTTTCTAAAATTGATCTAACTCAAGGATATCACCAAATTAGAATGAAAGAAAGAGATGAATGGAAAATTGCATTTAAGACTAAATATGGATTATATGAACGGATTGTCATGCCTTTTTGGTCTTACTAATGCACCTAGTACTTTCATGAGATTGATGAACTACATATTTCGGCATTGTTTTGGAAAGTTTGTTGTAGTTTACTTTGATGATATACTTGTTTATAGTAAAAAACTTAGAAGAGCATGTTGAACATCTTAGGGATGTTTTTACTATTTTAAAGGAACAAGCTTTGTATTCTAAGTTTGAAAAGTATGTCTTTTGCACTAATTATATTAACTTTCTTGGATACATTGTGAGTTCTCAAGGTATTAGTGTTGATCTGGCCAAAATCAAAGCAATTATGGATTGGCCAAAGCCAACAAATGCAAGTCAAGTAAGATCTTTCCATGGGTTAGCTAGTTTCTATAGACGTTTTGTACGTGATTTTAGTACTAGTTGTTTCCCCTTTAAATGAAGTTGTGAAGAAGGATACTCATTTTTATTGGAATGAGCCGCAACAAGAAAGTTTTGACAAGCTCAAAGCTTTACTTACTTCTTCTCCTATACTTGCTTTACCTATTTTTGATTTAACGTTTGAAGTTGAATATGATGCTTCAGAATAGGTATTGGAGCTGTTTTGCAACAACAAAACAAACCTTTGGCGTACTTTAGTGAGAAATTAAGTGGACCTACACTTAATTATCCAACTTATGACGAGGAGTTGTATGCAATTGTTAGAGCTTTGGAGACATGACATCACTATTTGATTGCAAAGGAATTTGTGATACATATGGACCATGAATCCATCAAGTACCTAAAAAGGCAAAGTAAGTTGA
Organism: Vinca minor; assembly: GCA_026122235.1. Lineage (NCBI taxonomy): Eukaryota > Viridiplantae > Streptophyta > Magnoliopsida > Gentianales > Apocynaceae > Vinca > Vinca minor. Next base: position 261,550 of record JAOCZM010000244.1, on the reverse strand, counting down.
ACAAAAGGCATGCTAAATAAGTTTCTTTTAGTGATACTTTTCCCCCACATCATCAAGTACAAGAAAGGTAAGGAAAATATATGCTCTATCTAGAATGTATACTTTACTTTTGGACTTTCGGTTATGCATGCTAAATTGCTAGGTTTTGAACATATTAAAGCTTTATATGAACATGATAGTGATTTTTCAGCTTTATACCAAGCATGTGAGCTCTCGACTCAAAAGGAATTTTTTAGATTTAATGACTTTTTGTTTAAAGAGAATAAATTGTGTATTCCATCTTGTTCAATTCGAGATTTACTTGTTAGGAAAGCGCACTGTGGCGGTTTAATGGGGCATTTTGGAGTTGTTAAAACATTAGACATATTGCAAGAACACTTCTTTTGGCCCAAGATGAAAAGGGATGTTAGAAAAATTTGTGAACTTTGTTTTAAGTGTAAGCAGGCTAAAAGTACAAGTAATGCTCACGGATTATACATGCCTTTACATATCCCATCATCACCATGGATTGATGTTTCTATGGATTTTATCTTTGGATTGCCGAGATCACAAAGAGGTATGGGTAGTATTTTGGTTGTTGTAGATCATTTTTTCTAAAATGGCTCACTTTATTCCTTGCAGAAAAACAAGTGACACTACAAGAAAACAGATCGTTACCAACAGACGTTTCGGTTGCTAAACTTAAAAATAGTGATCTTTTAACTACCGAATGGTTTAGTCGTATAATTTTCGTCGGTAAGTAGGTTAGTGACCGAAATTTATTTTCAGTCGCTAAATAGTCACTGATTAGCGATGGTTTAGTCCGTCACTAAATTTTGACGGTTTGTTCGGTCGCTAATTTGTGACGGTTTGTTTGGTTGCTAATTTGCGACTGTTTGTTCGGTCGCTAATTTAGCTTCCGAATAGCGATCAAATATCAAAACGACGTCGTATTGTATGCTTTATTGCCTTATTTAATTTTTAATAATTTATTAATGAAATTCGGTGGCTATTTGGTAGCTAAATTAGCTACCGAATAGCGACCAAATCCTTATTTTGACTGAAGTGGTCTAAGGTACCAATGGTAGCGACGATTTAGGGACCGAATAAAAAAAAATTCGGTCTCAATTCGGTCGGTATTCCGTTGTTATTCGGGAGACTAAAATTTTCGGTCGCTAATTTCTATCGCTAAAAAACTATTTTCTTGTAGTGTGGTGCAAGTCATGTAGCAGATTTATTCATGAAGGAGATCATTCGGCTACATGGAGTTCTAAAGACCATTGTGAGTGATCGAGATGTCAAATTCCTAAAATACTTTTGAAAGACATTATGGAGTAAGTTGAGAACAAAATTGTTATTTCTACATCAAGTCACTCACAAACTGATGGCCAAACCGAGGTAACAAATAGAAATTTAGGGGTTCTTCTTACAGCACTAATTCAAAAGAAATTAAAAACGTGGGAAGATTGTTTACCTATGGCTGAATTTGCTTACAATAGGACTTTGCATTATACTACTAATAATTCTCCTTTTGAAGTTGTTTATGGACCCCCTTAACCTCTTTAGATCTAACTCATTTACCTGTTGATGAGTATTATAATGTAGAAGGTGATTATATGACAGAATATATTCAAAGACTTCATCAACAAGTTCAAGCTCAAATTGCAAAGAAGAATGCTACTTATGCAAGACATGCCAACAAAGGCCACAAGAATGTATCATTCGAAGTTGGATATTGGGTTTGGTTACATCTTAGGAAAGAAAGATTTCCTAATGAAAGAAATATTTCCTAATGAAAGAAAGTTTAAGTTACACCCAAGAGGTGATGGAACCCTTTCAAGTTGTTGCAAAAATCAATGACAATGCTTACAAGATAGATTTGAAAGGTGAGTATGGTGTAAGTTCTACTTTCAATGTTTCTGACTTCTCTCCTTTTAATTTTGATCCAGATTATGATGATGATGATGATTCGAGTACAAATCCTTTTCAAAGGGTAGGGAATGGTGAGGGACCATCTAAGAGTCTGCCATACATAAAGGAACCCTTGATCAACATTCAAGGTCCTATGACAAGACAAAGAGCAAGGAGGATTAATCAAGATATATCTACATTCATCCGTGAAGTTAAACTTAAGGAAGAAGCCAAGTTTAACTTACAAGATGATGTTCAAGTCAACCTCATTACTTTTCAAAGTGTCACACACAGCCCAACTCAACAAAGTGGCTAAATGGGCATTTTCAGATTTCTATTTACTATTTTAGTCTTTTATGTCGAGTAATGTTAGTGGTGCTAGAATAAAGGACATGTTGTCCATTTATTTAGTTAGTGTTTCTTTTATATCAAGTTTGTTAAGTTAGAGATTGAAGAGCCCTAATTAGAATATGACTCTTCCTTTGTAAAGCTTTTGAGCTGAATTGTTCCTCTATATAAAGTACAATTCGACCACCTTTATACTTGCGTTAGATATATGATATTTTGGTTAAGATTATACTTGTGAATTGAACATCTATTTAGATTTTTATTCATTCTTGAGTTACTGTAATAATAAGTTAGTTTCACTTATTATGATGTTTCAACCCCCATTGATAATCAATCTACTTAGTGTTGCATTGATTATATTCCCCTCGAAACTATTTCAAGAAGAGAAAGATCCGTTTCAACCTTTGTTGTTCAATCTACAATACTAGTTATCAAGATTTTTCATCAAATTTTTTTATCATTATAATGAAGGATAAATGACCTTTGATTAACTTGTTTGCTTAACAGTGATAAAGAATCATGTATGATTCAATGTTTATGGTAGAAATTTGGAAACTTATTTCTCATTGTAAAATCAAACTAAAGTCCTATATTGTACCACAATTATAGCAAAATTACATAAAATACAGGTCTAGCGATTTGAAGAACACAAATGAGAAAAGTCTATTTTTATGTGGAGAAGAGGAAAATGTCTATTTTTATTTCACTTATTTTTCATTGGAAGCACAAAAAGTTAACTCGTTGCGAAAATCTTTACTATAAGAAACATCAAAACACGTCTATTCAATTATTTAGTTTACTCGATAGGTAGAACCGTTCTTGAAGTCTCTCGCATTCTGAGAGCCCCCCAATCATCTATCCATGCATGTTCGTGTATAACGTGTTATCTGAAATGAAGATCCTCAAAATCTTGGCTTGATAAACAACAAAACTTTTGAAGCTTTTCTGATAGTGCTAAATTGAACCGAATGCTCCCTTATATCCTGCAGGAAGAATTGCAGGCCATATCAGGTAACATAAGAAAGGGAATGTAAAAGGATACAATCACATTCTGCAACATATTTCCTCGGTCGTCCAGAATTTTACCAATTCCAGTTTCGAGAATTTAACTCTGGAATGCTAGAACGGTTTTCAGAAATGTAGTTAACATGTAGAGTTTAACTGCCATGAGTAGCAGATGCCCTGTCTCAGATGTTTCAAATTCTTCTATTCCCCCTAACTCCTTCCAAAAAATTGCTAGAAACTAGTAGTAAACCAGAAGAGACAATATGCTAGCAGCTACTCCTAAAGTATTTTAGACTACTAAATTGCGATAATATATGAAAATACCATGTACCTCAGTTTCTAATGACCTTTTATTACTACCAGAAGTTAATTAAATATAGACGAAAGATATCCAAATGCTTGTTATACTATCATTTCAAAGAGGCAAGTTCTTTTTCTTTCGCTCTTTTCATTTGGGAGTGGATGGGGGAGGGAGGATAAGAAATATAACGTGGATAGCAACATTACCAGGGAAGCTTGAAAGTGTCTTTCCACCAACCATGCTTGGAGCAGTTGGCAACAATTTTATCCATCCGCGAAATTATCTCAGAGAAAGTTGGCCTCACGCTGGCATCAGGACTCCAGCATTCTTCAATCAACCTACAACCACAGAGGGGTTAGCAGTAGAAAAGACAACAGATCATGATAAGTAAAAGAAACAGAAGGAAAAGAACATTACAAGTGTAGACGACATGAAACTCTATAGAGAATTTCAAATCTCTTAAAACTTTTATAATTACACATTCCCTCATGTAACTATGCTCGGCATCACATGAATTTATAATAAGAGACAAAGAATAACAAAGATCTCCGATTGCTAAAAGAGGCAAATGAACGACAGAATCAGTTATATAAGAACACATAGCATGATAAAAAAAAATCACATTTTCTACTTAAGTTTTCCCAGACGTGCATTTCATGTTACAAAAGAGTGAGTAGGTGGTAATTTATAGTTAAGCATGTGAATTGTAGAAACTCAAATCAATAAATAAGACGTACTCTTTCAGATCGGGAGGATATTTTTTTGACTTGAAAGTTGGTCTCTTATCCTCTAAGCACATATATTTGACAACTTCTTCAGGAGGCTTAGGGTAAAAAGGTGTTACTCCCTCCAACATCTGAATCCATTGAAGAGAGCACACATGAGAAACCAGATTACTAGTTGTACTTTTGAGGAAATATGAACTCAAATTGCAGAGCTATACAATCAGAATACAATACATAACCAAATAAGTAAATTTTTAGATAAAACTAAATATGTCTGAAGATGCACTTCTGTGCGGGAGACATTACATATGTAGACAACATAGGCCATGGATGTAAGAAAACTAACTTCTTTCTATTCAAGAGGTTGAGAAAGACGAGTCAGTAAAAAATGCTAATGCAGGAGAAGGATTAACTGAGTTTGCCTGGAGTAAATATCTGCATAGTGAGGGAGGTCAAATGTTCCCAAGTGATTAGAAGATAGTCATTTAGTTTTATAAACAAGCAGCAATAGATAGAAGCATGAAGCATGTTAGAAACTGCAGCATCAAGCTTCAGAACCTATCTGAACACAACATCCCTGAAAGTTTACCAGGAAATGGAGATTCTTCAGACAGAAAATGGAGACAATTTTCAAAGAAAAGAGATGCTTGATTCTATTAGGTAGCACATAAAGCTGTATACCAGATACTTTATTTTCTGGATCAAAGGATCCCCCTTTTGGCTGATTCCCATCTTGAAGCATATGAAAGCTATAATCCTACTGATGGATTGAAATGTCATAACAATCCCATAGCTAATTCAGCAATTTAATCTTACTTCATTTACGCAATTCCAGAGGAAGATATGTACAAGAAGAAAGGACTAATATTCCAAAACCATATTAAAACTACAACGTATATCTGGCAGAGTTAAACAATCAATAACACCTAGAGCAGCAAATCTTTCATTGTTTTATTTCTGGCATGGAACAGTGGAAAAAATATTTTATTAATGCCAAAAGAAATTGGCTTAAAATGTAGAAGGGAAAAAACAATAAAAATCAAAGGAGAAAAAGAATGGAGACTTCCTTTAAGAAGCCCATGTGTTCCTTTTCTCCAAATGTTCCAAAATAGACATAACAGGAAGATTTCAATATTTAAAAAGATTTACAAGAACATGGTAGAAAACGAGAAAATATACCTCGTATAGCATAATAGCAAACGAGTAAGCATCCACACTTCTATCGAAAATATCATCCTTATATATTTCGGGTGCAATATATATACCTGCAAATGAATAGACAGATTATTGAGAGTATTGAACAAAGAGGTCCATTTTCCCTCTCATGCTATTGAAGCCGCAATTTCCAAATAGGAATAGAGTACAGGCGGATACCAATCCCATATTCATTTCAATATATTCCCTTTTGATATTCTAATCTAAATCATAATTCCATGTTCGATATACATATTGGACCTGTTATACATGAATCTCTTTCCATATTGGTGTGTTCCATATTAAAAAAAAATACAACTGATAAGTGCTGCAATAATTACTTGAATGATCAATGGCCTCAGTCTGCAGCAATTTTGCCCTATCAGGTGAAATGTGTGACAATCTAATCAAACCAAATCCTGCAACCTTCAGCTGACCTCCACAGTCCAGGAAAATATTTCTGGCACCTTACCAAAATTGTACATATTAAAAACATTGTGCTTCCAAAAGAACACATTCAAATATTATTATTCTCATCTTGCAATAACTTAAAGCATTTAGTTGCCTTACTTTGGTTTTAGATCACAATGAATTATCGGCTCTGGTTTACATTCATGAAGATAATTCATGCCCCTGCTAGGAACATACAATTCAGGATGTTACGGTAGATATAGAATAGTTCTTGCTCGGGAGGCTAATTGAAACAAGTTACTAAATTATTGGGAGAAAATTAATTCAAGAACAACTTTGTTTCAAACTGGGACTAAACTTGCCTGGCAATGTCAATAGCCAGTCTTAATGATTTAGATGGAGATATGCGCCCTTTTTTCTGAAGATAGGTACCTAGGTCACCCTGAAAACCAGGGTCAACAAAACAATGTAAAAATCATGAGTAACATATGAAATGAGATTGAATTTATATTCTCGGATACTTTAAATGAAAAAAATGTCCAATGCAAAGGAGCAAGGTGATAGTATTCCGGAACTGATTTGACAAAGGCAACCTCCAGAATATGAAAATTACCAGATAGGAACTAAATCTAAAGCAGAAAGAAATTCAACAATGTGTGGTTCAAGTTTGCTAGCTACTGTAACATCACTAAATGATAAAACACCTTATATTCTCCGGGTAAAAAAAAAGGAAGAAGTCAAGCTTTCTTTTGTAATGCAGTTGCACATGTCACAGTGTGATTAATGGCCTTATGCTTGTTACTGGAATTTGTCTTGCATAAGAATCTAAAACACAGTTATTATAGTTGGCCTCAGCACTGCTACCCTTAACAGAGTTGGCCCAGGTCACTGATTCAGTTGAGAAGTGGGGTAGTGGACCAATTCAAGTGAATAAACTAAAGGAGTTGCCGCAGTTATATGACACAAAAAAAAGTAAATTAAAAAAAATAAAAAGTGAAGCGACACACAGTCGTGTGAACAATCAGTTCCCATGAGACATTCGCAATGATTACTAAAGAGGTAAAAAGGAACTTAAATTTTATCCATTTATGGGGAGAGAAACTAGTGAGACATATGTGCTTACTCTTGAATACTCCAGAAGTATCATCATGGGAATATTTTGAGTGACGGCACCAACAAACTGAACCACATTGGGATGTCGGACTTTTTCTAACAAAGTTAACTCAAATCTAAAAGCATTTCTGCAGAAGTAGAATTGAAGATGGAATATTAGGGGTAACATATAAAAGTAAACACGAGAGAGCATGTAATAACATAAAAAATAGCTACCTAGACAAAGAAACTCAAACAATCAACAACACTTAGCTGCTTCTAAAATCAATATAGGTAAATTCTACTGCGACTTTCCAAATTTGATTCACACTCCCTTGAAAGTCCTGTTTCTTTCTATGTAAATGTTCTTAAAACTGATATTAGCGCCAGTTCCCAAGATTTATCCTCTCCTTGAGAATGTATATTCAGCGGCGCTTTCCATTATTGATCGATCTTTCGAAATAGAAGATTTCAAGACCAAACTAATAACTTCAGTATATGCGTGTCACGTTCCCATACTTAAATAACTTCAGTATATGCGTGTCACGTTCCCATACTTAAATATCTTAAACTTCAGTATATGATAATTCCACTAAGGTCAAAGCGTAAAGCTGAATATTAACCTCAATAACTTCAGTATATGCGTGTCACGTTCCCATACTTAAATATTCCAGAGCATAACTATCAAAATAATGGTCCTCAGTAAAAATAGAATAAACCTAACAAACAAATAAAAGAACAATGATTTCATTTTCTTCTTATTTCTATACAATGGGAGATTGGGCAAGTGAGGAAGGGGAAGCTAAAGCTTTCGATAGCAGGACCAGAGAGAGAGAGAGAGAGAGAGAGAGAGAGAGAGAGAGAGAGAGAGAGAGAGAGAGAGAGAGAGAGAGAGAGAGAGAGAGAATTTTGTCGCAATATAAGAGAATCCCTATTTTCTACCAAGCATATCGACCAATTTAGTTATGCAAGGATGACAAACCAATTAATCTAATCATCCATACAGGATTAAGTCATTTGTTGTAGTTTATACTTATAGCATCCTCACAAGTACAGCAAGAGAATCTGAACTGTTGCAACACGAATAAGACCAAGTATAACAAATAGCCAGCTTTAGGGGAAAATGCAGTTCCAAAACTGACAAACAGGGCCCCTAAGGCTTTGATCCTGTCAAAAGTGGATATAGGACCATGCTTATTTCCAAACAAGTTGCATATTTGAATAAAATAAATAGTCAGCCTCCTTTTCTATGTTATAAGAAAATTTTCTAAAGAAACACTTCTTGTTCTCCAATCAGAAAACAGTATTTGGAAGATGAGGAACAGAGACTGTACATGCTTTCAGGGTCTGTATAGCAATCCTTGTCAAGTATCTTTACAGAAACTTTTGTGCCATTCCATTTAGCGACTTGATATGATCCCTGCCCAATGGAACAAGTCATGATTATTCTATAGCATTCACTAAGAAAACAATTACTCCTCATGGAAAAGCCTAAGCTGAACAGAACAAAATCTGGAAGTACATAAACGTACATCAACAATTCGATAGGTAGCAGAAGGAGAAACTCCACAAATACAACATGATTGAAATTTGAACATGAAAAAACAGATATTGCATGCCTCACAATGATGTTAAATATGACGAGTTTACATTTTTAGGGCTGATTTTAGCATTTTTAAAAGCGCAGAATGGTCTACCATAGAAGAGAAATTGACGAAGAGACCAACTTGCAAAATCACTTAAAGAAGGAACTCAACAACAAATATGATCTACTTTGTGTTTTCATAGAAATGCAACTATTAGTGATAAAAAGGTGAATGTATAATTCCTGGTTCACTATAGTGAGGGAATTTAATAAAGTTATTAGCATGTAACTGCATGCATAAGACCAGAGTATTAAAGTAGGTCATATGCAGTAGATCATGTAAAGGTTCTTCGAAAAGAAAACAACGGTTAAAAAATGGATCATACATCAAGAAGAGAGTCCATAAAGTATTCTGTAAATAACTTTCATATGCTTACACCTTCTACAAGGTTAAAGGAGTTTCAGGGTGGGATTTCATGCCTCATTGTATTCAAATGCGAAAACTTTGCCATGTCTTGTAAGCTAAAGCCTAAAATTTCAAGTAGTCTGCATAGAACATTCTGCTCACTCATTTATTTTACAATCTGTACTCTGTACTAATAATCAGCATCCTACCCTTAAACCTGTTCTATTTAAGATCCGGAAACCCATATCCTACAACATCTATCACATAATTGATTCACTGTGTAATATTGAGGTTCATTTATTAACTTCAGACACACAACTAAAGTTAAGCAATAATCATTATTAAAGAATTAATATGGAGCCTTCTTTCTGGATATGGAACAAACTCCTTAGAAGGACCAACAGCCAGAAGGATAAGAGAAAATACATACTAACAATTACCAAACTCAGAAAGTCTCCCAGGAAAAGGATGATGTTAATGAAGTAACAAAAGTGTAAAACTTGCCTTAGAGATGCCATCACTTTTGCGTATTTGGATATCCAATGGATTGAGCTCATACTCTGGAACTTCCCGAGGATTGGCAACAGCCATTGGCGTCTTTCTGGTTTTCTAGGAATAAGGTGCACACTATGATGAATAATTCAAAAGAATATGTGAACCTCAATCCAGAACAAGAAGGCATGGTTCATGCTTACCGGCGCTTTGGCCCCACGGGCCTTCAAAATATTGTATACTTCAACATTTCCATAGTATTTCGCATCAGCTGCAGCCTGCCACGAAGAAGTAGATGGCAACTTTCTAGATTCAGATAATGAATTATTGCCCGATAGATTTACAAGACAAGTCTTAGTGGTCAATCATGTAACATGGGTCCATAAAGGGGTGATTACAATTAGAATTGGCATATGTTGTTCATGCAACGAAAATCTTCAACAAAATCCTCGATGCCAAATTTTGTTGGAACGTCTGTTGATTTCCTTCTTGACCATTTTGTCTTGAACTTTAATAATTGGGTGGCATCAAAATATCTCCCTCTAGGTTTGTATATTGAACATGTTTACACAAACAATATTAGTAGTGATAAAGTTCCCACCTTTAATTGCATGAAAATAAGTAATTCCAGTAGAGGGAAAATATTTTAGATACTCCAATTTGTTTCTCTAGCATCATTATTCACCTAAAGCAAACTAAGAAGCTACATAATAGAAGACTAAATATAATTATATGTTTGAGACCTCGAAACAGCTTTCTTGAGGAAGACCAAGATACACATTTGCGTCTTTCACATAGGCCTGAAACTAGAACGCAATGTACAATGCGGATTAACAATATCCAGTTAGAACCCTGCTTTCACAACACCTGTAGGCTATTTGCTTTACAGAATGCTAATAAATCCATTCAACAAATATATCAATCTGCTCAATTGACACAAGCGTCTCTCTCTTTTTTTACAGACCATTTTATCAGCAATTACAGAGCTCAACTCTTTCTTTTACCGTCAAGAGAGCCCAGTGGACGGTCATGGGTTCGACACCCTCCCCATACATGGGGCAATAAATTCTCTCTTTAAAGGGCAGTCCTTTTTCTCCTTATAGGGCTAAAAAAAATTAAAAAAAAAAAAAAAAAAACTCTTTCTTTAACGAACCACATATAACCATTTGGCGTCACCAAGGAAAAGGGCTCTTGAGCATATTTTGTGATATTTGAAGTAACTAAAAAGTTTAATACTCCTTGTTACCAAATTATCTGTTCACTATTGTGTTTTGTACGAAAATTAAGGTTTAATCAAATTATAGTAGGATATCGTAAAATATCAAATATTACCCTATTTAATTTTACTCTCTTTTCTCTCTCCAACATTTAATATAAGGAGTAGAATTGAAAAAATCATCATTACTGATTTATTTATTTAGAAAGTGGACAATTAATTTGGGACAAAGTAGAAAGAAAATGTGGACATATAATTTGGGATGGAAGGAGTACATGTTAAGAAAATTTAATCTATTCTTCTCTTGTAATTGTAGTATAATCGGCAGATTTTTTTTTGGGTAAGTGATAGATGACTTTTTGAATTATGAAAGAAGATTCGGACTAAATTACTTCAAATTAATTGTACTATTTAGTTCAATAAAACTAACAGTAATACAATTAATTTGGAAAACTGTTAATCAATTAAAATCAATCTTAAAAAGTGTTTTCATATTTGTGAAAATAATTTCTTTTAAATCTATATCTTAACGAGTAGATAATTGACAACAATTCTTAAATCTAGTCCAGTGGATTTGCCTGAAGCTGTTAATAATTAGATTAAAGGGATTGACAATAGATGCTATAGGCAGGTGTTTGATAATAAAACTTTAATGAACCTATTAACTCGAGTTGACCTAGTTGGTAAAATATGTGTACTCCCGTATTATCAATCAGTCATTTTTTTTATATACTCAATGTGCACATTCGGATAGTTGCTGAGAGTGAAGAAAAAATAATAAAAGTTTAATGAACAATTTTACCAATAAAATTAGAATAAAATGATAAAAACATTTTTAAAATATTAAATTAGATCTCACTTTTCTGCTAAAGCGCTTAAATAGCTAGACAGTAGATAGTATCATACGTCCTTGTTAATGTTCCAAACAAGAATACAGAAAGCATAAATTCAATATTATTAAAATTGTTTTTATTATTTTAATATTATTAAAAGTTGCCTTTTGACGATCTGTTGTTCAGGAAGTTACCTAATATAATAAAATATTTTATTTACTTATTTGATATACTCCTTCCTTCTCAAATGATATGTCCACGATTTCTTTTTAAATAGAATTAAATTTGAAGTAAATTAAATAGAACCATATTTGACATTTAATCATACCTTATTATAGAATTTAATGAAAACTTACCTCTTGTGCATGCAAAAGATAAAGTGAATAAATAATTTGGAATGGAGTGAGTGTAATCAAATAATGCCGGACCGAACATATATGTATTCAAGTTTGACTCGAGTTTTGAGAATTTAGTTTCATATTAAGCTCAAATTCGAACCGAGCTTGAACAGTTCGACAAGCATGATTCGATTGCAAGCTCTAGCTAGAGATAACCATTTGGCATCAACAGAAACAAAAGGATGTCCAGAGAAGAATATAGGAAAACAGAATGAAAGGAGAATGAAGAACATTACCGTGCTTCCCCATCGATCGCGTGCATCAATGTTAGCCTTTTTACTCAACAAAAGCTTAACAACTTGGACATGTCCTTCACAAGCAGCAATATGAAGAGCAGTCCTTCCATCCAAATCAATACTATTAACATCAACACCTTCTTCATCTAACAATTCCTTAACACCTTCATCATCACCTTTACAAGCCAAAAACAACAGTTGCATTGTCAAATCCAAATTATCAGGAACCGTAAGTCCTTCCTCGCTTACAGGACTTCTACGTATCGGATCCAGCGACGATTGCCTTCCGAAACTGAATCTCAAATTGTTCCTTCTCGGATCAAACGAATTCTGCCTCCGATAACTGTATTTCCCGCTCTTCCTGAACGATCCTGTCGAAAATTGCCGCGATATTCCGCGCTTCAATTGCGAAGTTATATTATCCATTTTTTATTCAAATTTTCAAAAACTATTTCAAAATTTTCAAAATTTCGTTCGTTAATCTGTTCTGGATGAAGAAGATGATGAAGAAGAAGAATCCACCATTGGAGAAGCTCTAGATGGATGGAGAGAGCTTCCAATGGTGAGAGAAGTGATTATTGATGAAGCAAAAATGGGGGAAAAGGTTAAGAAGAAATGAGAAGAGAGGATATTATTTTATTATTATTATATTTTTTGGGTAATATTGTGAGTGTTTTTTGGGCAAGTGACCCGGAAAATGCGTTGATTCATTTAATTTTTTACCTATGGGTATTTTTTTTTTTTTTTTTTTTTTTTTTTTTTTTTTTGACGCCCGAAGACGATTGTCCCATAAAGGGAAAAGCGGAGAGTATCCTAGATAGGGAAATTGTAGCATGTTACATGTCTGGGGAGGGAATTTAGCCTCACAAGAAGGAGAATTTATTTGCCCCACAAGGAGAGATACGGGAATCGACCACGGGATCTCCATCCCGTGGCCGGGTAGCCTTACCACTTGGGCTACCCGATTCCCTTGACCTATGGGTAAAGACTATAAAAATGGTGAAAATCGTCTATACCTGTCTGTATATCTGTTCTTATGCCCAACTAATAAAAATTTATTATGTAATTATTATTTTTAATTATATACACATGGTGAATTGTGAATGGTTGAGCAAAAAAATAAGTATATAAACAGGTACAGATGATTAATTGCCCTATAAAAAAGGACAGGCGACCCCCTAAAATAATGGAGGAATGATAAAATTGTTTGTTTTTTTATGGTATGGGTTCATAATAATTGATTATAGTGGTATTATCCACAACTGAAGATGTCATGCCAGTTAGCCACCCGGACTTTCGGTTTGTCTGAAAGGGAAACGAGCATTAACTTAGATTTTTTTCTGATATAAATCTGACCTAATGGACTATATAGTTTAGAATTGGCCAATTTTATAGTGATATGGTCAATTTTGAATCACATGGTCTAGTAAACCAGATCCACAACAGAATTGTCTATTAACTTGAGGGTAATAATATTATCAGAGTATTATTCCTCCCGCAAAAGTAAAATTGGTGTTTCATAAATAAAAATAAAATAAAAAAAGAGAGTAAAATTGGCTCAAATGACATTATTAACCATGTAGAACCAGATTCTGTCCGATGAAAGCTTTCATCGACAAGTCAGTTCAGCACCGGCGAAGCTTAGGATATAATTCATTTTCCCTTAATTGGTGATAAACACGTTTGGGATACAATGTGGAAATTCGCCCTGTTACTTTGGTTGAAATATAAATCATATAGGAAAGTTACCGTTTTATGGGGGCGATCACAAACCCCATTCCACAAGATTCGTTATTACTTTCCACTTGAATCTATTCATGTTAGTAAGTATAATTTTTTTTAGGTCAAATGGTGTATTTAGTATTGAAATAATTTTCGTTTGGCAAGGTTGGTCCCTAATGATTATTTGCAACTTTTTAGATCTTCAATCAATTTACGGGAAACAAAAAGGTTATTCTGTCAATTTTTTAAAAAATTGAACGTTATTCAATAATTAGTGATTAAGTGAATACATCTTTCTTAGAAATCAACCATCTACAAGACCATAGACGTATCAACCTTCTAATAGATTGTCTCGGAAAGATATAGAAAATTGAAAAATGACCCAGAACAAGTCCGGGTTTAGAGAATAGGGATCTAAAAAGTTGCAAACAATCATTAGGGACTAACCTTGCCAAGCGAAAATTATTTTAGTACTAAATACACCAATTGGCCTTTTTTTTATGAGACTTACATTTGTGCACCACTCCCACTACAATCTTCCAAACAAATTTACACTTCTTAATCTCAATACAAATTCTCTTACGAACAATACACTTTTTTTTATTTGAGAATGAAATTCTCAACCTAATAAACCCATCCATTAATCTTTGTGGTAATTTAGAAAGTATGGTCCAAATTTTTTACGTCACCAAAAGGGTGAATTCCAATTCCATCCTCAGAAATGGATGTTGTTTAAAATTCATTCCCATAAATGAGATCGTGTCTTAAGAGTCATTCGAAAAGGGGTAGTTTGATCCCAAATTGTAAATTTTAACTTTGCCCATGTTATATTTGCAAATTAGGTTACAACTCCTCACGATGCGCGGATTATTATAAAAGTAATATACAATTGACTTTGCTAAATAAATTAATCATCATGAATATTTTATTTTTTATTTTGGAAAAATTTACATTAAAATCATTACATTTTTACATTTACAGTATTTCTTAAAAGTAAAAATAACCAAAATGTGGCCACATAAAACAAAAAGGAAAAAAATATATTTACATCAGGAGAACCGTTAGAGAACCAAATCTCCTTAACCCCCCATCTATCATTTGATTATGCAATAGCCTCCTTCTATCATTTGATTGTATTCTATGTAAGACTGGTAAATTATTATGTTTTTTTTTTAAAACTGTAATGTCAATGGATGAGAATTTATGCATGATGCTTGAAAGATTGTTCGCTAATGCGTGGGGAAAATTGCTTAGATGTTGCCGTAAATACTCAATCTATAAATAAGAATAAAAAAAATACATACCTCTGCGGCTTTGTTCGTACTTTATTCATGGATTGTTGCTCTGAAAAGAAAGGATTCGACAACGACAACTCCTCCCCTCCCTACTTGTTCTTGGATTGTCGTTCTACACACACAGTTTCTCGATTTTTTCTTCTTCTGTAAAAATATAATGAAGATTTTGTAGAAAAGTACTCAATTTTTAAAAGAAAATAAAAAATCAGACTATATACCTTGACTTTTGTTTTGCAAACAATCTTTTTCTTGGAGGCTCCCATTTTTTCTGTAAACAGAAAATTCATAGGATTTGAGCTTTTGAGGAAGGAAGATAGAAATAGCTATAACTCTTTTATCTTTCTTCTTGCAAATTTTTTAATTTTTCTCTACCAGTTTTATTATAACTCGTGAATTGTGAAGATTCTAGAATTGAGTGATTTTTATAATGGAATTGTGTTATTCATATTCCTTTGTTTTGTTTTTGTTGGAAAACTCTTCACATTCCCTATTTATACTTTTTCAGTTTTATAGATGAGAATTGAAGAGTCTTAAAATTCATTCATTAAAGAAAAACTAATGAACTTCTTCATAAAAAAAAAGAAAAAGAAAACCATTAAACTTCTTCATTAAAAAAAACCATTGAACTTTTCATTAAAAAAAAGTATTGAACCTTTTGTTTTCTACATGAATATCTCAAAGCAAATGTTTTGAAACCCGAACCGGACATCGACTCGAAAAAGTTACTGGGTCACGGGTCACTGGTCGGACCAGTGGTCAGACCGTCATCGACCCGTTCATCAACCCGGTGACGTCATAAATATTAAAAAATATATAATATATACTTATTAATAAAAATGTTGTTAATGTAAAGCTAGTTCAGATATATTTTATCTTAATTATTCCCTTCAATATCTCCTTTTTAATATCCAACTAAATATTGAAAATAGACTTTTTAGGACTTGTTTGTACTACAATTATTTTTTAGGGTTTATGTGATAATATTTTAATTGTCATTTTAGTCCTAGATATATAAAGTCTCTTATCCAACCCTAGAGAAAGAAAACCCTATCATTTCCTTCTCCTCTTTTCTCCAAGCGCCCCTTTCCCCTTTCCCCTCTTCTCCGGCGCCCCTTTCCCCTCTTCTCCTTCTCCGGCGCTCCTTCTCTTCTCTTCTTTTCCTGTCCTTCTCTCTGCAGCAACTCCCTCCCTCTTTTTTTTTCCTCCTCTCCTCTCTGCCGTGAACCGTCCCGCCACCGCCCCTCTCTTTTTTTTCTTCTCCTCTCCTTCTCTCTGCCACGAACCACCACCGCCACCTCTCTCTCTTTTTTTTCTTCTCCTCTCCTCTGCCGTGAACCGCCCCGCCGCTGCCCCGCTCTTTTTTTTCTTCTCCTCTCCTTCTCTCTGCCACGAACCGCCACTGCCACCTCCTTCTTTTTTTTTTCTTCTCCTCTCCTCTGCCGTGAACCGCCCCGCCACCACCCTCTCTATTTTTTTTCTTCTTCCCTTTTTTAATACAGAAAAATTAAAAAAAAAATGTATTTTTTGACCTGGTCAGTTTTCCCAAAACCGTTCCGATTTACGATTCGAACGGTCCGACCGGCCGGGTCAGTGAAATCAGAGCGGTTTTTGACGAAAACGGGTTTTGGCACCTAACCGGACCGCTCGAAGGTCCGATCGACGGTTGGACCGGTCCGACCAACTGGTCCGGTCCGGGTTTCAAAACATTGTCTCAAAGCATTTAGATGTATTATAACTATCTACTTTATGGAATACGTTTAGTTGCCATGTATATGGAATTGTAAGAGTTTCTTAAATTCAATTCATTTATATTACATATTTTTTTTCTATAATCTATAATTATACATAAAATTTATAGTATAATTTATGATCTAAGCTATTCATCTTCTAACATTGACATTGATCTACTTTATTGAATACATCTAATTGCCATGAATAAAGAATTGTAAGAGTTTCCTTAAATTCAATTCATTTATGTTACATATCTATAATATATAAAGTTATGCTAAGTTGAGGAAGAAGCTTCATGATGTGACATGTGGCATGCCATGAGATGTGGTCCAATCATAAGCTTCTATGTGGCAACTTTGCCATTAATTTTCTTCTAAAAAAAAGTCCTCCATGAGCTATAATATTCTTTTTCATACTAAAGTTACTATGAAGATGAATAGTTTAGCTATAATCTTCATCTTCATTCTAAAGTTAAATATTTATAAATTATAGAAAAAATATGTAACATAAATGAATTAAATTTAAGAAACTCTTACAATTCTCTATTCATGGCAATTAGATGTATTCAATAAAGTAGGTCAATGTTAGAAGACGAATAGTTTAGCTCATAAATTATACTATAAATTGTATGTATAATTATAGATTATAGAAAAAATATGTAATATGGCAATTAGATGTATTCAATAAAGTAGATCAATGTCAATGTTAGAAGATGAATAGTTTAGCTCATAAATTATACTATAAATTTTATGTATAATTATAGATTATAGAAAAAATATGTAATATAAATGAATTGAATTTAAGAAATAAATATGTAACTTTAGAATGAAGATGAAGATTACAGCTAAACTATTCATCTTCATAGTAACTTTAGTATGAAAAAGAAGATTATAGCTCATATGAAGCACTTTTTTTAGAAGAAAATTAATGACAAAGTTACCAAATGGAAGCTTATGATTGGACCACATCTCATGATACGTCACATGTCACATCATGAAGTTTCTACCTCAACTTGGCATAACTTTATATATTATAGATATTTCCACCAAATCCCCAAAATCTGATATAAACTCAAACCAAATTTCAAATGATTTAATGTTTTAGATTTCATTTTCATACTCAATCAGGAGCAAAGACAGGGGGGAGGGTGCGACGGCGAAGATGATCGAAGAAAATGGTGCTTTTTTCAAAGATGAAGTTGCAATGTCTACGCAAATATGGAGGGTATTGGGCGGAAGGGTGAGGAGGATACACCATAAAACAAACAATCTTTTTATTGAAATTCATTTGCCAAATAAATCGAATTATAACCCAGAAAACAGACTAAAAGATTACAACTTTACAATAATGGATTATGATGGTTGGACATGGATGGTCGGAAATGGAAGGAGTAAATATAGGGATCTGTGGGATTAAATACTTAAACATGTCTATCATTGACATAATGAGTTGTTGAAGTAGATAGCTATTCTCAAGTTGCTTGGATCCACAATTATCAATTGGTTAAGGGTTCAATCCTTATTTTTTACATTTTGTATTTAGAAGTTCATAAAATAATATTATATCAATATTTAATTAAAAATAAAGTATTTTATAAATAGTGTTTAATTTTTTCTTCCATGATTTACGCAACATGTAATGAAAGTCTTATATTTAGGAATGGTTTGTTATTTAGAAGAATGTTTTATAGTGATTGAGACAACTTATACACTCTAATGATACAACATTATTCTTAAGTATGTCTTAACGTTATAACATTAGTCTTAACAAGTTAACAATGTAAATCAATTTAAAGGTTATAAGATTGTTTGTAGACTATTAGTAATATGAAAGCGTTGTAAGTAATCTATTTTTTATTAGTACTATGAAACTCTAAGTGTACACATGCAAAATTTATTATACTTCTATATACGTCAATCATTTATTAGTAAACTTCCAAGGTTATATATATTCAATTATATGATGATCACTATGAATATGTTATTAGTTAAAAGATTTAATTAGAAACTTGTGGGTCAATATGTGAAATGAAAATATACTATGCGAGTTTAATTTTTAAAGTTTTATAACATTAGGGACCTAAAAGTAATATAATTTATGTACTTATGGTTGCAAATAATATTGTTATAGGGACTTAGGGTATATAAATATGTATAATATGTGGACTTAGGGTATTAAGTGACAAATATTTTTTACCACGTCAGCGATCCGGATTAACCCTAGATAATAATTCGGACCGTTGACTAGCCCTTCATCAATCGCCACAATCACTTCTCTTGAATGTGTTTCTTTTTTCAATTTGTGCAACCCGATATATTCTTCACTATGTGAAACAAATGGTAATCGTCGGATCAAGAATATGACGACTGAGATCATTTGAGATTGTAGGAGTTAATTTTTTTTAATTATCTCACCCATTAAATTCTTGATCTTCCATCATTTGTTCTGCACAATGCAGAACATTTAATGTTCCACACCGTAGCCGCATTTGAAATTTATTGCCCCAGACCGCCTAAAAAGTAGTGACGATTTTTGGGCTATTTTTTTTTTTTTTAAAAAAAAAAAAAAAGCACTTCAAAGGCATTTTTGTCTCGTTGACCAATTTTGACCCAATTTAGTCGATTTTTAGTCAATTGGGCTTAGTCAAAAATTATTTTCCTAATTAAATAAGATTTTTGGAATTTGGTGGCAATATTTGTCAATATAACCTAGACAAATTTAATATTTTCAATTTGGCATCAAACAGTTAGTTTGTTGACGAATTGTTGACCCGTGACATATTTTAGACAACAATTCTTTTTCAAATGACCCTAAGACACAATTTCATTTATAAGATGAATTTGACACAAAGCCTATTTTCTGAGGATTGAATTGGAATTTGCCCTCACAAAAAGATTACCCGATCTGACCCGACCCAATATAAACCCTGCAAAATTCAAAACCCTTTCATTTCATTTCCACCCCTATTAGCACCATTGGAAGTAGTTGTAACTTGGAAGCACTGCGAATCAAATCTTCAACGTTTCCATAATCTGCAGATTCAATCAAGGTAAACAAATGGGATTTTCTCCTTCAGCTCGTTTCTTTTTGTCTTAGCATTTATGATCCGGAACAATAGGTTCCGGTATTAATAAAAAATATATAATAAAAAAAAAGTTGTGCAATAAATCTTGATGTTTATTGTTTTTTTTAATGGAAATGATGGAAGGGAATCGCCCTCTGTAAAACTGGAAAGTTTGGTGTTTTTTCTTTATTTTTTTGCCACGGGAGTTTGTTTGTATAGAGAAATTGAGAAAGAAAAAAAATAGGGACTGTTTTTGTACTAAATCACCTTTTTGTGTGCTTTTTTGAAGCTATTTTGGTGATTCCTTTAATGCGACCTGCTATATAGAAAATGATACTCTCTCAATTCCTTAATATAAGTCGTTTAGAGCATGTAGCAAAGTAAAAAATAATATGTTTTTAATTAAAATATCAATATTACTCTCTTAAATAGAATTAGGGGTATACAAGTCCTATTTAGAAGAGTAATATTGATATTTTGAGTAACAAAGTACATTGCTCGACTAGTATAGAATTATTAAAGAATGGAGAGAGTATAGAACTGGGCATTGGATTTCTTACTCGACTAGTTCCTCGAGTGTTTGTATAATTGTTGATAACTAAATGTAAAATCTTCATAGTGACTTCATATTGAATTGGAGGATTATTTTGATATTTTTGTTTTCTGCTTGTAGATTGAGGTGTTTTAGAAGACGTCACATTCCAGTTCCAGACATGCGTTAGTAAATCTTTTGGCAGTGCTGGGAAGAGTAGAAATTTAACATAGAATTGCTCTGGCAATATTGTCGGCCTTTTACTTTTTAAATCCGTTTCTCGAGCATATCTTTAGCCTCTTCCTTTAAACCCAAATCAGTAGAACATCTAATCTCGTTACTTTGATTTTCGCAACTTCATCAAACTTCTCGGGTTTTTCCAAACTGCTGTTCTGCCAATGGCTGTTTATTCTTCTTCGCGGTTGCAGTTTCAACCCCCATTCTCGACTGCAAGCCTTTCATCTTCCACTGAATCAAAAACCAATTTACTCTATTTTTCCACTCCCAACCGAGTCCATTATGCTCAGCTGAGGTGCTCTGCTATTCCTTCACAAACAACTACAGTAACTGCCATCGAACCCGAACCCGAACCCATTTTCATGTCTGTCAAGTCTTTTGCTCCAGCCACCATCGCCAACCTTGGCCCTGGTTTTGACTTTATGGGTTGTGCCGTTGATGGCATAGGTGACCATGTCACTCTCCGGGTTGACCCTGATGTCAATCCCGGTGAGATTTCGATAACTGATATCTCTGGTGCCGGCAATAAGCTTAGCAAGAACCCACATTTCAATTGTGCTGGCATTGCAGCCCTTTCTGTTATGAAGATGCTAAACATTCAATCCGTCGGTTTGTCTCTGTTCCTTGAGAAGGGATTGCCTCTGGGAAGTGGTCTAGGATCCAGTGCTGCTAGCGCCGCCGCAGCTGCCATAGCAGTCAATGAATTATTCGGCCGGCGGTTATCAGTTTTGGACCTTGTCCTTGCCGGGCTCGAGTCGGAGGCAAAGGTTTCTGGTTACCATGCTGATAACGTGGCTCCTGCAATCATGGGAGGCTTCGTCTTGATTCGAAGCTATGATCCTCTAGAATTAACCCCACTCAAGTTTCCCCTAGAAAAAGACTTGTTTTTCGTACTTGTAAATCCGGAATTTGAAGCTCCTACTAAAAAAATGAGGGCAGCATTACCTGCTGAGATTTCAATGTCTCATCATATTTGGAACAGCAGTCAAGCCGGAGCATTGGTGGCTTCGGTGTTGCATGGAGATTTGAGGGGCTTAGGGAAGGCTCTTTCGTCGGACAGAATCGTGGAGCCCAAGAGAATGCCATTAATTCCTGGAATGGCGACCGTGAAGGTGGCTACGATTGAAGCGGGGGCATTTGGATGCACCATCAGTGGAGCAGGGCCAACTGCAGTTGCAGTAACGGACGATGAAGAAAGAGGAAAGGAAATTGGAGAAAAAATGGTCGAGGCATTTATGAAAGATGGGAATTTGAAAGCCATTGCTATGGTCAAGAAGCTTGATCGTGCTGGTGCCAGGCTTGTTCAAAGCATTCCTAAATAACGCTTTTGTGGATTTCTTTTTTGCTTTTTGTTTTTTTGTGTGTACTGTGATCATCTGTATTTTGAATGCTTATCGTTTATCCAGCTGAATCAACAAAATGTCATTCTATAAGAGTTGATTCTTTTGTTAATCCGTGCTTGCACTTCTTATGAAATTAGTTATTGTTAGTTCTTAGTTACATGCAAATCGGTGTTTTAATCCTCTTTTGGTCGATGAGACCAGATATACTTGTCACTTTGCTGCTATGAGTAGGTTACATAGTTTGTGAAGAGCCTTAGTTTCTCGTATTCAACAGGTTTAGATGGGAAATATTTGCGGAACTTTCTGTCTGCTTCTCCTATTTAGATATTTGACAAGCTACTCGGGGAAGATATACTTGTCACTTAGCTGCTCGGGGAAAAAGGATAAGTAATTGCTTATTTTAAGTTGAATTTCCTATGTTTCTGCAGTTGTTCCCTTCTTTCGTCTCTGTTGCATGTTGATGCGCGTTATGTGTATTAAACCTTTGCTATCTGCTAATGGGACACTTACCTTCTTTTCTCTCGGACGCATGTGATATTATGTTCTGTTTGCCTTTTTTCCAGCTTCCATTATAATTTATTTTGTTTGCTTCTTTTGTTTCCGAGTGTATACTGGGAAAGTTAATGGTTTTCTTCTCTGAAAGGTGAATGCTTTTCTTCTCCGTGTGATGAATAAGTTTGTAAATACTTTTATTAGTCCCCCCTCAAATGTGTTTGTTATCGAGGTAAGGGGTGTCCACACCCGAGTCAGAAGTAGCGTGTCAACCGAGCTAGTCTCCTTTGACCTTACTGTCATTAGCTGATCGGCTAATGTTGCTTACATAGTGCTGAAAGAGTCTTGGTTTGAAGAGTATAGTTAATCCTAGACATATATTTCTTGTGAAATTTGGATAATTAATCCAAAATAAGCAATGGTTTTGAAGAGTAGTTAATGCTAGAAATATGTACCATAGATCTTTCACTATGGCTTTAATCTGGAGTAGGAGTCTGTGATTGACTCACAAGTTTAGATGATAAATACGATAAATACAACATCAATAATATAACACAATAAGTCCTCAATAATTGAGGTAAAAAAAAAAAAAATCAGAGAAGACGTATCCAATAACCGTTTTGATTTATGTGCACATTACAGACAAGTTTAAATGAGAAATGAGACGAGATAATGGTTCAAAATTAAGGTCATTCATTATCGTCCCTTTTCCCTCTTAAATTCCGGCGTTATTTTCATAATCTTTTTGTTTTTCTGATATTGCTGATTTAAATTCTCTGTTTGTGTGTTATAACTGTTGCATATGATTACTGCATAATAAGAGTTCTTTAATCAGAATGGTAGTAGAGTTACTTTTATTTCTTAAAGAAAATTTGATTCTTTTGATCATGTAATGTGTATTTGGCTAATTTTCCAAATTAATTTGGTCAGAATGGTGGGTAATTGAAGTTCATGGAGCTCCTAGAACTTTGTATAATAAATCGGGGTAAAATGGTCAATCTATGCAATTTTAAACAATTCCCTCTCACACAATATACAAATATGAGTGATAATAATGGCCGAGTACATATCCTCCTGCAAAAGACAATTTATGTGCATGTGACAAAATTACCCCTAACATATTAATTAAATATTCCATCCCTCTTTTTCATTTTCTCTAACCTACGATTTCTCTCATCTTCCCCCCAATCTTCTCTTATATCCCCCACCTAATTCTTTTTTTTCCTTCCATTTCATCCTTTCCTTCTTTACTTTTTTTTAACAATAAAAAAATTTAATTTAATCATCTAATCATCACATATTTTCTTTTCATTTTACCAAAAAAAACTAATTTATCATAATTTACATTGAAACTCGATTTAGGATAATATTAAATTGCTCAGATTTGAGAACACAATGGATATGTTAAAGGACAAATACTTCCTTAACATTAACTATAGTCATTTTCTATTATAATCATTCTTTTCTCTATTGTCCTCTTCAGAGGTGCCGACTCCTCATGGCTAGCTTTCCTAGACAAATGGAATAAGTTGATGATATAGTCCACCTTTCTTCTATTCATCCGCTTATATTAGTAGAAGAGAGAAGCACCCTGAAGTTTACATCCTCATTCTGCCTGGATCCGGTATCATAAGTCATATCGTTTCGACTTTTTCGGGAAAACCGGTCTTCGGGTATCTAGGCAAGCAAGATTGAGCAGTGGAGAAAATAGGAGGGAGCAAAAGAGAGATTAAAAAAATGAGATCAAAAGTACATCGAAAAATAATAGTGTAAAGAAAGAGGAGGATGTAGAGCATTACCCTTCAAAATTCATGAAGATGGAGATAAAGAAGGAATGTAGGAGGAAGAGAAACAAAAAATCACATGAGGATGAGAGAAAACCTGAGGTGAAAGAAAGTAGGAAAGAGAGTTGAAATATTTAATTGATATACTAGAGGGGTAGTTTTGTCAAATGCACATAAATTGCTTTTGCAGAAGGATTTGTGCTTTGACATTATCATCACCCTACAAATATTAGAAAAGTGTCGGCTCAATCCGACCCGACCATTAACCTGATATTTTTATGTCGGGTTAATAGTCAGGTCAGATCGGGTTGGAGGGAATTTGTTAGAATTAGATGGTTTACCAATTTTGCCACTGACTTAGAATATAATGGAAAAGAGGCTGTCATATTAATGGTCGAGTTTAAATTGAATATGTCACATGATGGCACTTATAGTATGCGAAATTTTTTTTGTTCCAAAAAAATATCAAAAAACTATTTGTGACAGAAATAACACACATAATTACTTTTATGGCTAAAATAGCTATTCTTTAAGATTAATGTTTAATCATGTTATAGTCTTAATGGGAATGACATATCAATAAAGTTGGGAGGAAATCTTTAATCATGCTTCATTTGATTGGTTTTTTTTTTTTTTTTGAAATAAAGAGCAATTAATATTAATCAAAAGGAACCAAAGTATCAGAGATTAAATCACTGACTAATCTCTTAAAAGTTACTCCATGGACATCCCCGCCAAAACTTGGCTAACAAGGGGGGGGGGTTCTAAGTAATTAATCCAAACATAAGATTCCAAAAGAGCTCCATTCTTGACTAGCCGATCGACACAGGCATTAGCTTCACTCAGGTGATTAGGCTCAAGTAAATCTCCGAGTCCATTGTGAAACATCCAATTAAGCGTTCAATTACACTTTAAAAAAATTGTTTTTTTTTTGTGCAAGATGTAGTAAAGGTACTAAAAACATAAGAATTTTGTTTTGATCTTTGTAGTTATTCTAGTAGGTTTGATTTATCTAACAATTTTGGAAAGCTCTGGTCTTTTTTTTGGGGGTCTAATTTCTTAATCTTGCCATTAATTCATATGTATATTGTTGTAATTCGTGGAGGGTATTCTATTATTTCCTTTTGAGTTTTTCATACAAAATAGGTGATATATAACGAATTGTATGATTCACAATTTTATGGTGTTCAGTATTTTTACTAGTATATACACATGTATGTACATATATGAAACATATAACATTTTTATTTTACAAGCCATGAACTACAATTGTGCATACTAAACAATTGAAGGTAGAATAATCTTTTGGGCTGATTGGTGAATTTCGTCCTTAAACATAGCACGTTTGGTGATTTTGGTTCATGTTTTATTTTGTTGGGTCCTCAAACATATTGCATTTGGTGGACATGGTCCTCCCGTCCACAACTGTTACGGAGATAATTAATTTTATTTTTAAAAAAATCCTGCAAGATATCGGGGTTAATTTGGGGAATTCACCCAATTTATTTTTGAGTTCCCAAACATATTGCGGTTGGTGGTTTTGGTCCTATCGTCATCGTCCATCTTGAGCCTCCACATTCTTGCGCACCTCCACCACCACTGCAACTGCCAGTGTCATATCCACCACCACTAGAAAACTCTCCACTACTCATCTTTCTCTCTACAAAGGTGACGAATGCCGGAAAGACAAAGACCCATTTTTCCAAGGAACCAATCAACCACCATCAAAACCCCCTCCTCCACCTTAAATTCATTTCAACTCAAAACCTAACAAAAACCCACATAAAAAAACCAAAATCTTTCCCATAATCCAACCTTAAATTCCTCAAATTTTTTCTTCTACATGAACAAAGAATTGATTTTTTTTTTACTAATTTTCAATTCCCAACATCAATGCTCAAGAAAAAGTATGAACAAAAGGGTTAAAGGTGCTGAGGATTTTTTTTGGTGGTGATTTCCCAACAACAAAATCTTCGAAATTTGATAGAGAAACTCATGTTTCCAGCTGGATTATTAGCATTGATATCAAACTTGTTTTGAGTTGTGCCGTCTTAAGCCTCCACCTTTTTTATCTGCTCAACAAGAGCTAGCCGAATAATCATAGAAAAATTTAAAAATTTCATTTAACAAGATTGAATGACTCCTCTACCGCCTCCGTCGTCGAAGATATCGTCACAGCAGAGGCAGAAGAACTCCGGTTACAAGGGGCATCTTCGGTAACGCCCATGGACAACCAACAACTATTAGGTGCTGCAACAACATTAATTTTTTAGAAGAGAAGAATAGTTTATGATTTCCCCCCAAAATACCCTTTTAATTTGGTATTTTTGAATGATTTTTTTGTTGACCGACGGTTGACTATCACATAGTATGACGGAAGGACCATCTCCACCAAACGTAATATGGTTGGGGACCCAAAAAAATAGAATAGAGACCAAAATCACCAAACGTGCTATGTTTAAGAATGAAATTCACCAGTATGCATAATCCTATGAAATAACATATTGTTTTTTATATAAAAATTAACTATTATGCTATTTTGAAATTTAATCACCGAATCAACCTAATATGACACTGTCACCTAAAAAAACACCATAATATGACAAGTAATAATAAATTCATATCTTTCCTATTAGTTGAATTTTTTGCCCATATGTAATGCTTTCAATTATGAGTGATTAATATGTAGGATGAAGATACACTAAGAGGTATCTAAGATACCAATATTAAAAAAAAAATGGTGGTGGAATCGGACCATTGGACTAGGTCCATCTCCAAGACTCAAACAACCCACCCGACTTTACTGGCAAATGTAATCCCCGTGTTTATAAGTGAGACCGAAGTGAATTATTTGTATCCTGAAAGTGGGATCTGAATCCAATGATCCGGTTCCACACTCCAGTTTCCCTGGATCCGACTCAATAAATCATAGAAAAAAGAAAAAAGAAACTGCAGCAATAATAATAAAAAAAAAAAAAGTTGATTGGGCTGATACACTACTCAATATGTTCCCTTATTGTAAGTCTTTCACAACATGTTCCTTTAAGTTCTTAAGGAACCATGACCAAGTGGAAGTTGCCTCTGATTCGACCAAGGCAAAAGTAAGGGGTAAAATTTGATTGTTAGCATCCTGAGTGCTTGCAACCAAGAGTACCCCTTTATAATTCCCCCTAAGACGTGTGCCATCAATTGAAATTATAGGCCGACACCACTTGTAACCGTCAACTAACGGTTTAAAAGTCCAGAACAATGCCTTGAACACCTTAGGGCCATTAACAATTTCTCGTGGATGGTTAAGAAATTTGACTATAGCACCCGGGTTAGAATCATGTAGTGCCCGCATATACTATGGCAGTACTTGGAAAAG
This sequence comes from Vinca minor, assembly GCA_026122235.1. Taxonomy (NCBI): domain Eukaryota; kingdom Viridiplantae; phylum Streptophyta; class Magnoliopsida; order Gentianales; family Apocynaceae; genus Vinca; species Vinca minor. The sequence continues at coordinate 233,851 of JAOCZM010000244.1, read as the reverse complement.
TTGATTTTCAAGTACCAAAAAGTGTTTCTATAGCATGTCGGAGGGCATACCAAGCTTTTCTATAGGCACAAGTCAAACTCATATTATTTTCACAAGCAGCCCTAATCAATTTAACAGAAATTTCAGGATCAGCCTGTACAAGGTATAAAATTTTTACACCAATGTAGCTGGAGGAGATGTTGCATTTTTTGTTCTGGTCCATCAAGCAGTAGTGGCCATGGTTAAGCTTGGTAACCTTTCACATTCCATCCACCCTGCTATGGTTAACGCGAATGTACCAACTGCATCGGCTTTTTTCGGTTGAGTTTCTACACACCCCGCCGAACCATTGTTTGTTGCTCGTCTCTTTTCCACTCCCTCAAGGCCACTTTGTCATGCCACACGTTAACTGTCAACATTGCCTCACGTTTATCCTTGAACTGCATCCCCAAACATATTTCGGGAAAATTGGGATTCCATATTTTAATTGTTTTTCCCCCGTATGTTAGTTCAGGGACAGGTTCCATGGAACCCATATCATTCCAACAGGCAAAATTAGCATAGTTACCGTATAATGGCAAATTCCATTATGGAATTACTGGGGTGGAGGTAGATGGAGTTGGTTCAGGCTCTTGGACCGTCTCTTCATTACTTGGTCCAGCGGTTTGTTGTTGGATTTCAGGGATGACATCTTCCGCTACCGCCTCTGCATCTTCCTCGACCCCGTCGTCCTCGTGTTCTCCAGCACTATCATCGGTGAAGTCGTCTTCCGTTTCCAGAACACCGTCAATATCTGATATTGCAATGTCTGATATTGGAACCAAGGAATCCATGACCGAATTATCTGTACAGGGTTCGTAACTAGACGGTGGGGGCATAGTTGGTATGGGATTTGACTCCGAAAAATATGGTTCCGAAACAAATTGTGCCTGTGGCGAAAATTCTGTTGTCGGGATTACAAAGCTATATACATGTCTTTGCACAGGTTCTAACAGAGCACCAACATGAATCCCTTGTAGTTTGAAATCCGTTTGGATTCCCCACAAATTCTCTAAATCTTCTTCGTCGTTAAGGTGTACAACATCCTACATCACTATGTTGTATGTCGGCATGAAGAATGGACGAATCATTATTAGCCGAACAGTGACACTAGAAAGATCGACTCCTTTGCGTCGACATATTCTGTGGCAAAGTTGTCGGAATGAAAGTCTTTGTATAACTTACATACTTCTTTCGCTTGGCTCTGCAAAACGGGGATAACCACTATTTTCGTACACTACATTGTGGTCGAAATGTAAATACAATCTCATCGGACATTCAAATGCCATTTTTTTTACACAAAATATGAACTTGAGGAAGATGGGTTTGCTTGGAACAAATTGATTGGAGAATGTTGTTTGAGGTAAGAAAAATGGAGGGAAGATTATTGGATTTTATATAGATTTTGGTAGTGAATGGATAGGATTTTCTATCCCTAAAAAATTAGGCCACAAATGTCTGCAGGGGAAAAAATTTCTGCCCCTTGAGGACGGAAGTGGTGGTTTGAGGACGGAAGTCCTCAAGTAGCAGAATTTTTTTCCCTGAATGTCCACATTATTATTATTATTATTTTTAGTGTGTTGTCATTTTTTTTTAATATTACTCATTTCAGAACTTTCAAATATCATAAAACTAAGAATTATATTCGATTCATAGAAACAAAATTACATTGAACATATAAAAATTCGAAGTCCCGATTATTCAAACCCTAATTCTTTCGAAATTTATGTTCAAACGTTTTCCACGAAGAAGTGTTGCTACACGATGCATCCGACATCGGGTAGTCGGGGGAAGCCTCCACAGTTATCTCTTCCGGTGATCTTGAACACTGATCGGCTTCGTCCAAAAATCCTCTTCCTTCGTACCCAAAAATATGGTAGTGAAGGATAAAGAAAAATTCGCCTTTCCTTCTGTACCGCCTAGCCCTTGGATTAGCCTAATGCAGAGTTATATAAACCAAATATGTAAGTTATGAAAACATTGAATTATTATAGTGTGCCGTAATTACATGCAACTTACCGCAACGTATTCCTCCCACTGGGCCTCAGCACCATCCAAATCAACAATGTTGGTCCTATCGTCGTACTTGAACCATGGTTTGCGATTAAGTGCTCCAAAATCCTAAAACCGCCTGCGCAGTTTTGCTACACCTGCGTCGATCATTTTTATTGTGAATTGTCCGCCGGTGACGGAGTTCATTCCGTAGACAATTTCGTTGTACCAGTCGGACCAACGTTTTTCACCATGGTAACCCAGTGTACTAAAATCGTAACAAATTTCTATTAATACCTGCTCGTATTCTGCAGGCCATTCTCTGGTAAAATCAACATCCCTGAATTTGTTACGCATTTCTTTTTGAATAAATTTTGGAAAGTTTACCATTAGGGAAGATAGGGTTTTTGTGGAAATAAATTTGGAAAAAAGGAATTGTGAAGAGGATAAGGAAATTTTAGGTTTGAGAGTTGAGAATGTTGTAGATTGCGGAGAGGTTTTGAGGGGTTATTTATAGATGTAATGGGAAATTTAAAAATTAAAAATTTGAATTTTTGAATTTTTGAATTGGACAAGTCTCTGAAAATCGGTCAGAAATGTGAACGAAAGTACCAAAACCGTTCAGATATTTTCGTTCAATAATGCATGGTCAAAAAAGCAAAAGTGAGAAAAGACTAGACACTGCAAAAAATCTGACGGAAGTGGCAATTCCGTCCTCAGGTAACAGATCAAATTAGGGTTTGCAGGGTTTTTTTTCGGCCAGTTGAGGGTCCAAGACGGAAGTGGGACTTCAGTCCTGGCTGATGTGGCAAGGAGCATCGGGGAGACTGACATGACAGCCAAACTTCCGTCCTGGACCCAGAACGGGACTTCCATTCTGGACAAAAATGTTCCTCCCCAATTTTTGACTGCCACGTCATGACCAATCTCCATAACCTATGACACAATAATGCAATCCCCCAATATTGAGCCCATAGACATAATCAATCTTTGTGGTCCATTTGTATCCGACCCGACCCAATATAAAACCCTCCACAATTCAAAACCCTTTATATAAAGACCACTCTGAATCTTCAAAGCAACCCCTCACACCATAATCTGCAGCTTCAATCATCTAAGGTAAACAAACTAATGTGATTTTCTTCTTTAGCTCGATTATTTTGTAGAATTAAATGTTAATAAGGAAAAGTAATTCCAACCCACTTTTCGTTTTCTTCAACTTTGTAAAAGAAAATCTTTGATTTTTATTAGTTTTTTTTCTCCCGTAACTTCCAGAGTTTCTTTGTACAGAGAAATTGAGAAAAAATGGTCAATTTTTGTACTAATTCACCTATTTATTGTCTGTTTTTTGAGCTTTTATGGTTATTCCCTTATTCTGTTTAGAACTAGCACTGGTTCTTTTAGTGTTGTGGCTAATCCCCCATTCACTAGCCCGTGAGCAAGTTTGTTCTTTATTATCTTTTGAGGCGTCCATTTTAACATGATATCAAAGCCAAATAACCATATGTTGGACCACATTGATATTCACACTCCAAATATCTAGCCCTGTGCGTGAGGGGTGTGTTGAAAATCCGACGTCGACTAGCTAGTATTCTTCTTTTTTAAGGACTCTGGATACCTTTTGAGATATTGAGTTAGACACAGGTCAATTTTTAACATGGTATATGTTGTTGTGCCACATTAATGTTCACACTCTAGATGTCCATCTCTGTGTGTGGGGGTGTGTTGAGAATCCCTGGTCGATTAGCCAGTGAACAAGTTTGTTCCTTGTAAGGATTGGACAATCCTACCCCTTTTGAGAGGGTTTAAGTTATTTACAAGTCCATTTTTAACAAGTGTTTCTTATAATTGCAGATAAAAAAATGTAAAATATTCCCTCGGTCGCAAATTGAATGCCCGCCTTTGGCTGTATTATTTCTATTGGTTGAGCTATTACTATTCATGCTTGGAACAAAATTTTGTTTTAGGTTGTGACACATTCTTGATCATTCTTTCAGAATTCAAGAAATTAATGATTGTAGTATCGTATACTGTGGCGTCCACCCATATATGAATGAAGCAGACAACAAACTAGTTAAAATTGATTTTTCAACTTTGAGCCTAACTGCATTCAAGCCTCGCCAAGTGCTCCTTGCAGAACAGCAACAAAAGAAATCTAATCCCGGGCTGAGGATGGTGAAGAAACTAGAAGAGCAACTCGACCGCAATGCTGCTCTTATCTACTCTATTCTCAGCTACCTTCAGAAAAATGGCTTCTCCAAGACATTCAAGCGCTTCCTTAAGGAAGCGCAAGTAGAGGTAATCCAAATACTCCTGTACGAACGACGTAGAGATAATTAGACAGGGGCAGAGTTTGTTGAGTCGTGATCTATTGAAATAATTCAATTTGTTAGTGAAAGATGTCTGGTTTTTGTTAGATTGTGAAATATTGAGAAAGAGATGATGAATTATCTTATGTTGTACTGAAGTTATGCATGAAATTCTGCTTTAAGTTTTATTAGGATGTTTTCAGTTTCTATTCTTTCTTGAACGTGAAGGATGAGTTTCCTTAGCCCATTTCCTGTGAGTTAAATTTTGGGTTGTAAATGCGCTTTCTTTTGAAGATGCATCCAACTTATCCCGTTAAGTAGGTAGTAACAAAATGCCATAACTTTAGGATGATTTTCATATGAATGACCATTGCTTGGCTTTTCAACTTGGTGTTTTATATGTACCTTTATGAGTTACTGAACTTATATAAGTAATTACGATTATTTAGCAGGGCGATAATTGGAAGACGTCATTGGATCTGGAGGATGTTTACTCCATATATCTGGAAAACAGGTAAGCAACGAAGTTTCAAATGTACAGAGTTGTGTTTGAATTGTTTTGAGATGTTCATTTGTTAATGAGCAGTATTATCTTGACTATAACCTGATTGCTTATGGATGTGGTACAGTCTTCATTGTGAACCACTATGATCAATGTGGATCTAGGCCCTTTTTCCTTAATTTACTGAGAGATATAACAATAGCGTGGTCACTTACTTGGTCCTAATCATAAGCCACAAGCATAATATGCTTGGGATGGATGGTTTTGTTTATAATGATACTTTGGGATCTTGTCAGCAACTTTGCATGCGATGAATGGTGCTCTGTTTATTGCAAGTAAAGACAGTCTGAGGGGGGAGCCAAATAAATTAATGAATCATTCTTCTTTTCATGAAGAGGAGAAAGTTTTTACTGTAACTGTTGGCAATAAGAGGAAACAAGTCAATGCTGAATAAGTACTCCAGTCAATCTAGAATGAGTATCACAAATACAAATACAACAACAATAACATAACCCATTAAGTCAATAATTGAGGCATGGACGGGAGACTGATAGGAGACGAACCTAACCTTTGGCAATAAATGCACAAAGTGGCTGCTCCCAGAATACCACCGAAACAAAATATTTGTAGAATGTTGGGCTCTATTTGTTCTCATTGTAGACCTCTGTGGAATAAGAACTAGTACTTTGGTAGATTTGTAGAAATGAGTAGAGTTTTCGGGGCTTTTTGCTCGGTAGAAAATTAAAACTACAATCTCTTAACCTCTCAGGCAAAGCCGCTATAGCTTTAGCTCCAGAAACTTTTGGGTTTGTAATTAGGTTTTAGTGAATAACATGAAGCATCACCAACAGCGCATAGTATTTTCTTTGTTATTTGCTCTTATAAGTTGGTTTTACTGAATGACATGAAGCATCACCAACAGTGCACGGTGTTTTCCATTTTGGTATTCATGTCAACCCCTGTTAAATGCTTGAATGGATGCCATATGCCCCGCTTCATGAATTGGGATGATGAAGAGCTCATGAACACTTGAATTGCTGGGTGAAAGCATGTACACGTACACATGAATTTTAGTGCAATAAATTGAAGAATACAAATACTGAGTTGCTGTGGCTCCATGCGTGGGAGCTTATATATGATGATATTGTTTTTGCAGCCCATTGAAAATGTCATGTATGACCAACTTTTCCATGTAAAGTAAACCTTCAATCATTATAGATTAGCTATTCGTCTTTTTAAAAAAAAACATTAGCTAGCCGCAGACACGAACGGTTATATTTTGTCCTCTCATTGCTAGCTCAATTGATATATCTCTTAGTTTTTAAGAATCTATTTCCTTCTGTATTTGTCGATTTTCTTCTGTTTAAAAAATATTCCTTGATTTGGATTACATTCTCAAGCTAGTTGAGCCTTCTTAATGCAGTAGAGATGCTGACAAAGTTTCCAAAGCCCATCTGGAGCAAGGTAATCCATCAAAATTATACTCCGGATCCTCCCTACACAACTGTTACCTGAAACTTTTTTATCTTTTATTTATTATTATTATTATTATTATTATTATTATTATTATTATTATTATTATTATTATTTTTGGGAGAGAGGGGGTGGGGGTGGGGGTGGGTTATGTCGTAAAACTGTTACTTGTAAGATAATATATTTGCTCAACTAATTTTGATATCTAATTTACTTGCAGATGTCACACTGGAGAAAAGCGCTGATGATTCCTCTGGAGATGCCATTAGCAAGAAGAAGAAGAAAATTAAGAAAGGTTTAGAAAATGGTGGTGAGGGTGATAACAAAGGAGTGTCTCTCACCAAAAAAGAAGATAACAAAGGAGAGTCTGAAGGGATAGATAGATCTAAAGATAAAAAGGAGAAAAAGAAGTCGAAAACAGTTTCTTTTGCTGACGAAGGCCAGGAACCTAAAAAGGAGAGTGATGCTAATGAAACTCAAGCGGAAGATTCTAAACCTGAGTCTAAAAAAAAGAAGAAAAAGAAAGGGGCCGCAGTATCTACAGAATCATTGGATGCCGGACGGGAAACAGTTAACCAAGGAAAATCATTGGAGGCTCCTGAAAATGGAGCTAAAAAGGAGTTGAAAAAGAGAAACTTATCTGCTTCTGATGAAAAAGAGAAAACCAACAAATCATCTGATAAAGGACCGAAAATGGTCGACGAAGGAGAAGCACAGGAGGCTTCTAATATTGGAGCTAAGAAGGAGTCGAAGAAGAGAAAACTTTCTGCTTCTGATGAAAATGAGAATAAATCCGTAGAGAACTCTGCAAATGGAGAAACTAAGCGGAGGAAAACTGAAAACTCTGAGGTGACTAAGGTTGATGGAAGCAAAAAGGAGGATCTGATGAGGAATGGGATTGAGAATTCTGCTGACGAGAAATCCGCCGGGAAACAAAAGGATGGTTCCGCTCAGGTACTGATTCATCTTCTTCCTTTTTTGTTTTAAAATTTATGGGTATATACTCACAGTGTTCGTCTTTGGCTGTTTAACTTTGCGAGTTACTGAATCCTGATTTTTTTTGGGATAATGTACCGACAGCATTTCATGCAAATGTATAAATTTGGGGATTCACAATATTTCAAGCCCAGATTAATAAGGCTTTCTATTATTTCGAGTTGATCACCTTTTATCATATCTGTAATTGTATAATATGAGAGTTGAATCTCTAGGAAACTATCATTTGACATAAACCAGAGTATATACGCTTTTGCTTAGTGTGACGGGTACATGCCTATTTTCACGATCATGTACTTGGTCAGAAATAATTTGCATTATTTGGTAATCGTGGTTTTGAAAGCATTATTCTGAAACATTAGCTGTATCAATGTTGATCGAGAAAACTTGATGCTAATTTTACTGTAGGCAAAAACAGCAGCAAATGCATTTCAAAGGGTGAAAGCTGATGCCGTAAAATTTGCTGATGAGAGGCTTCAGGATAATTCTTACTGGGCAAAGGTACAGTGACTTTCTTGCCATTCAGATTTCAATGGAATTTTCATATCCTTTATTTATTGTCCTTAAAATTGTATATTTCTTGCAGAACGGAGCAGAAATCGGTTATGGCGCGAAAGCACAAGAAATATTGGGCCAGGTGAAGGGAAGGTAATGATGTTTTATATATATATATATATATATATATATATTCTTTTAAGCCATTCCATAAGCATGCTTGGCATAGGCCATGTTTGAGTTGGAAACTGATTTCTGCTTTGCCGTTCACTTTTTCTATTTTTATTATCGGGGCAGGTATGTTGAACTTGGGACCCTATTATTCCGAGTAGAAGTGATGTGCTAATTGCACTAGTCTTCTTTGACTACTACTTTCAAGTATTTGGGGGGCTTATTAACCTAAACATACCCTCTCTCTCTCTCTCTAGGGACTTCCGGCATGAAAAGACGAAGAAGAAGCGGGGAAGCTATAGAGGAGGGCAGATTGATTTACAGTCACATTCTATCAAGTTTAATTATGATGAGGAAGAGTAATCATGGCTTTGCTTTATTTGATCAAATTTCCTCTGCCTTAGTGGTAGTATTTGATGCTTGCTGGTTCAAAGATTTATTTTTTATTTTTTTTGTTATTGTTTTTCTATGATGGGATTTGGTAATTATTGTACCTCAGAAATTCTGAATTTCGAGTTGACTCAAATATATATCAATTTTGCTAGGACCTATATATTCTTGGGTTTAAATGATTTTTGATAGAGTTAATAGCAATTTTGGTTACTAAAATATTCCGCTCCTCCAAAAAATTAGTTTTTGCACCCCCACCCAAATGCACATGCTGGATCCCCTGATCATAGCTGTAAGTTATTATATTGTGATTTTACGAGTTCAATAGACAGATATAAGCGACCAAACAAGGCTATGTTTGCTGAGAGTTTATAAAAACTTTCACTAATCTTTTAACAAATAGACATACACTTATCTCTTGACCACAGTGAATTTTCCAAGTGAGAGTTGAATAGGTTCCCTCTCGTTCAAGGATTGACATACTCACTTTTGCCAAGGACTAACATGCTCCAACTTGTCAAGGATTGAATAGACTCCCTCCTATTTAAGGACTGAACAAGCTCCCTCTTGTTCGAGGATGGTTGAACTCCTTTCAACTATGTGTGTGACTATTGAACTCCTTTCAATATGCATGGACTAGATCCCTCTGATCCACATAGATGTGCGACAGTTGAACTCCCTTCAACATGCACGAATCAGATCCATCTGATACATCGATTGGTGCAACCTAACACACTGCTACAGTTGGATCTCTCCAACTCAACTTCCGTTGAAGCAGTAAATACCTCATGAATACCAGTGTAATTAATCAGAACGCCCTTTGAGATTATATCTAGCGGAAGAACAACTCTCAAGTACTCAACGACACTTTGTAGATCAACACAGAATGATCTAAAACCCTACGAAGCTTTAACATTGAATCACAAGAATGATCTCACACAAAACCTCACCAAAAGAGTTTCAGAAGAAACTTACACAAAGAGGCTCACGAAACCTTTACACAAGTTTTCCAAGAAAACTCACATAAAAGGCTTGTAACTGTGGGAACATAAAGCTTTCTTGATACTTGTAGAACGAAGTCCTAGAAGTAGGTCTTTAAACGGATATGAAACTTTTTATTCCGAATCCATATGCATTTTTTTTCCCTATCTTCGGATTCGAACGGATTCATAATATGTGTTATTAGATTCGTCAATTCGAATCCGAATACGAATCCGGTAAAACTCGTTTAAAAAATTACAACCCTCCTCTTTTGCTTTCTGTTTTGGGTAGTTCAAAATACACCGGTTTAATCTAACAATTATCAGATGCCCCTTCACCCAAATTATACTACAATCCACAAATAATTCTACAAATTAGAATACAATCCATAATCATAATACGTTCAAAAGTTCCAAATTCAAATAATAACACATAGCCACAATTTCGATCCCATTTCAATATAAATATTCGAAAGCCTCCTAAAAATACATAATAATAATAATAATAATAATAATAATAATAATAATAATAATAATAATAAAAGTTGAATAACTATGAAGATTCCTCAAAAGAGATCTAACTAAACCACTTGAACAAAATGAATTTGTACATATTTCCTTAATGCTACGATTCTTACCTTAATTAATATATATGTAGAAATAAATTCGGGTTTAACTGATACGGTTTTTGATATTTCAGATCCGTATCCGTTTTATTACTCTCATACGGATACAAATACAAATTCGGATACTGGCATATTGAATAATCTTGGCAACTCAATGAAATACCCTTTAGGGTAATGAACCTAAGAGGGGTGTGAATTAACTTCTTAAAAACCTTTTACCTTTTCTAAAATTCGTTGCTTAAATGATCACCTTAACAACAAGTATGTTGATTAAGCACATAATGTGAGTTAATTATGTTTTGGCAACTTAGATGACTTAAGTGTAGCAAGATATAAAGCAAGAAAGAATGTGTTTTTTTTTTTAGAGCGAATTGCCTATTTTAGACCTAAACAATTTTTACTTTTCGGTTTTTAGACTAAACTTTGTTTTCGACCTTTTGTAGACCTAAACAATTTACGAAAACCCCGATATAGATTTTTTTGAAAATTCCGACCAAAAACTCACCGACATGCAAAACTGTGTCGTTTTGACAGGGGTAAAAAAGTCTTTTCATCTTTACAAAACGAATTGCTTATTTTAGACTTAAACAATTTATACTTTTCGGTTTTTAGACTAAACTTTGTTTTCGACCTTTTGTAGACCTAAACAATTTACGGGTACCCCGATATAGATTTTTTTCAAATTTCGACAAAAAACTCACCGACATGCAAAACTGTGTCGTTTTGACAAGGGTAATTATGAGTGATTGAGGCACAAAAATAGGTATATACACGAGTACAGACGATTATTTGCCAAATAAAACTACAAATAAGATACTCGACCATTAACTAAATTTATAAAAATTACGAGTCAGACATTAAACCGTCAAATATAGTTAATAACCACTTAGAGTTTTAACATACTTCTGCTTTCTTACTTCTTCAAATCTTCAAGCTCATTAAATTGTTTTCTACTTCTCTTCTAACTGTCTTCTTCTTCAAACCTAAGAAGAAAATAATGGAAGAAAATTTGCAGAAGGAGACTCCAACAATGTCGGAGAAGACGAGAGCTAATTGGCCTGATTGTGACGTCAACGTTAAAGATTGTCTGAAAGAAAATTCGACGATTTTTGCAGGTGATCATGATAATAAATTAAAAATTTCTTGAATTGGAATGATGAAACAAATGGACCCCATTGCTGCATGCACAAAACTGAGGACATTGGAAGGATTCTTGACCAAATTATTGAATGGAAAAGATAAGCATTATGTTCTTTTGTTTGTAATATATATATATATATATATATATATATATATATATATATATATATATATATATATATATTTATACTATCGCTCTTAGAACTTGTACAAGTCTATATAGAAAGTGATTCTAAAGGTGGAATGTGCACCGATTCTTTTTAATTAATTACTTTATCTAAGGTGTATTTACTTTGTATTATATCTAATTTCAAATTTATATATTCAGGTAGACTTAAAAGGAAGAGAAAGGATATTGATATAGACTTGAATGAGATGCCAAGTGAGATGCCAAGTGACTTATAAACCTATCTTCTCCATTTTCACCCCTGTCAAAACGACACAGTTTTGCATGTCGATGAGTTTTTTGTCGAAATTTGAAAAAAATCTATATCGGGATACCCGTAAATTGTTTAGGTCTACAAAAGGTCGAAAACAAAGTTTAGTCTAAAAACCGAAAAGTATAAATTGTTTAAGTCTAAAATAAGCAATTTGTTTTGTAAAGCTGAAAAGACTTTTTTACCCTTGTCAAAACGACACAGTTTTGCATGTCGGTGAGTTTTTGGTCGGAATTTTCAAAAAAATCTATATCGGGGTTTTCATAAATTGTTTAGGTCTACAAAAGGTCGAAAACAAAGTTTAGTCTAAAAACCGAAAAGTAAAAATTGTTTAGGTCTAAAATAGGCAATTTGCTCTGTTTTTTATCCTTAAGCAATTATGATCATGTAGACAAGTTATAGCAATGCATGAACAATAAAGTAAAGAAATAGGGATAGAGAAATTAACACAAGGATTTATAATGGTTCGATTCACAAAGAATCTACATCCACTACCTTAGGACAAACTCAAGGATTTCAACATTCACTAATGGATACCCTTCACAACAAATGCAAGGTGGGTTCAACCTTTTACAATTGCCTCAACAAATGAGGACTTGTTCTTCACAAAGAAGACTCCACTCACAAAGAGTGTTAAGCTCACAAAGAGCCAATCTCACCTATGAGATACTTGTTTCACAAAGAGGACTTTTGCTTCACTAAGAAAACTCCACTCACAAAGAGTATTTTTGTAGTTCTCCAAAGAACTAAGCTCATTAAGATCCAATCTCTCCAAAGAGATACCTCTCACAAGAGGATTTTTGCCTCACCAATGAGTTGAGCTGTCAAAATGGGCATATGTCCGCGGGGCATGCCCACCCCGTGAGCTTAATGGGTATACCTGTTCGGGTAACGGGCAACGCGGGTATGGGCGTGTTGCAACCGGGCATGCCCGCTTTGTTTTTTTTTTTTTTATAAATTTTTTGAATATGAATTAATTTTCACAGTTGAGACTTGAGAGACAAAAGAAGAAAAGCCCAAGATAAAGGTTGAGTCGTGCTATATATCTTGGGCAAAGCCCCTTGAAGCCGTTTTATACTTCTATTACCCAAATATTAACGGTTTAATCTCTGAAGGTAACTAAATTACGTTCTAACTTATGATTTATCGAATAATTCTTCTAGTGTTCAAGATCTAGATCAATAGATAGACGATATTAAAAAAAATTATCTATTTTTTGTTGCTTTGACTTCAGCAATATGTTTGTTAATTTTGGATAGTTGATCTTGAATTATTTTTGAAATTATGGATTTTGATTGTTTTATAACTATTTTGGATATTGTGGACTTTTATTTGATTGTTCTTGAACTATTTTGAATATTTATTTACCCACCCTCTACAGGACTATAAACTGCAAGTGAATGAGAAAGAATTACATTTTCTTGAATTTTTCGGATTTAATCTATTTTTAAAAAAAAAACAAAATTAATAATAAGGGTCGCGGACATTAGGCGGGTGGGTACGGGCATCCCTTTTGATGGTCCGTGAAAAAAGCGGGCATGCCCGTCCATCCCCATTTAAGACATGCCCATGACGGGGCGGGGCGGGTGGGCATATCCGTTTTGACAGTACTACCAAGGAGGACTTAGAAACACTCACAAAGAACTTTTTGATAGCTCACAAAGAACTAATTCTCACAAAGAGAAAACTTGGGTAACTAGTCTCTTTCAAAAGAGACTTTACAATTTAGCTCACAACAAAGAATTCCCTTTTGGAATGGATTTACAAATGAAAGCTCTACTCAAAATGATAAATTTTGAAAGAATGATTTGAAGATTAAAGCTCAAGAAAGGGTTTGATTGCTTATTTATGAAGTGTATAGCCTATGTCCTCTTATGACTTGGTTAGTTATGAATATTCAGCTTTAGAAGCTTTATATATGGGCAAAATACACAAGCAAATTTGGTTACAACGGGTATATTTTTGGCATGAATTTGACATCTCCGGTCTACCGGATTAGGCAGTTGGTCGAACGAGGCATCTCCGAGGTAAAGATTAATCGCCCGTGTTCTCATCTCGGTCGACCGCAAGATGGGGTCCGGTCTATCGGTGCAAAGATCGGTCGAACGACCTATAACAAGGTTGTCCGAGAGGGCGTCGGAGCTTTGAAACATTCAAAATTTGACTAAGGACAAAAACAACCTCGGTTGACTGGACATACACGTCGGTCGATCGAACTTCATCTGGTTTTTCACTTAGTCAAGTTTCCAATGTTCTCAAACTAATGCGTAAGTGTTTTGTATATATATAAAACACATTTTTAAAAAACTTAGGGATTGACCAACACTTATCTAAGTTTTCAAAAACTTTTTCAAAGATTGAAACAATGTAAAACATGAGGTTTTGAAAATATGCATGGTTGAGATTTAAACATTCTATATCCTAGTATTCTCAAAGGAAGATTAGTCACAAAGAATTACCTATGTATACTAGACTAATCTTCTCTATGTCTTCAAGTCTTGTAGTAATTGATTCTTCTTGGAGCTTTGACTTGAAGCCTTTGATCAACATTTTCTTGAGTGGTGAAGTCCTATAGCAATCTTGAGTTGTATTGTGTGGACTTCACACTTCTTCTTGGTTAATGAGTATACCACTTGATTGTTCACTTGTTGGATTGAGTAGCTCTTGACCTTGTGGATCTTCTTTCTTCTTGACTTTGCAAGTACTTCCATAGCATGTACGTGGATTGACTTCAAAGTTGTGCTATGAAATCTTACAAAGTGTAGCTTCCTTGTGTGTAAGATGTTAACTTTGATGTACACAAGGAGCTAACTTACCATTTTCATCAATGTTGATCAATATTTTATTATTATCAAAACAAAATTGACCACATTAACCTTAGGACTTACATAGTACAATTCATACAAAGATTATATTATCATAAAGAAGAACGTGAATACTTATAGAATTGTACTTTTTATTTTTATTTTTTATAATTAAAATATCTGGAAAACACTCATTTCCTAATTTTAATTCCACATCACCAAAACCATCTTCAATACTATTACCAATATCATCTTCATCAAATATGGAAATTTAATTTCCAAGTAACATGTTATTTGCTAATATGCCATTTTCACATATTTACAATAATAATTTTTTTTGGTTACCCATTTGGGGTACTCGGTGTCCACTGTCAACGTGGTAATTAATCCAAATTCAACTTTACAGTTGGCCCGCAGCGTGACCGCTAAACGGGAGAGAGACTGACCCTTACTACCCTTTACACGGAGCCCACAATTGTTAGAAAATTTCACGAGAGTCGACATTTTGAACACTCGTCAACGATGAAACATATAACAACTTCAATCAACCGCTCTAGAGGGGGTTATATTTACAATAATAATATACATGAAAGGATGAAATATATTAAAAAGAAAAGTAAAGAAAAAAGAAAATGATGAGCCTAGATTTGTTACCACAAAGAAAAAAGAAAAAAGAGAATGATCTTAGATTTCCTGCCATACAGCGGCGGCTAGTAAGGGTTTGGATGGTCGATGGAACACAGTCCGGCTCCTGTGCGGAATGGCCTAAATTCTGTACGTGCGGGCCACGATCTGGGCCGTAGATTTCATTTTTCAAGTGAATCGACGGCTGTCATTTAAAAAAGGGTTAAAAGGGTACATATGTAATTTTACAAATAAATAATAATAATAATAACAACAAAAAGTAACACGCAACCGTCACATCGATTGGGTTACCGAGGAGAGAGAAAAGTTGCGGCTGAACAAGAACACATGTTCTTCGTTAGAGAATACATGTTCTTGTATATTGAGGAGAGAGAAAAGTTGCGGTTGAAAAGTAACTTTTCTCTCTCCTCAGCCACAACTTTTCTCTCTCCTCAATATACAAAAACATGTGTTCTCTTTCGTTAAAAAACACATGTTTTTTAACGAAAGAGAACACATGTTTTTGTATATTGAGGAGAGAGAAAAGTTGCGGCTGAGGAGTAACTTTTCTCTCTCCTCAATATACAGAAACATGTGTTCTCTAACGAAGAACATGCGTTCTGTTAGAAATGTAAAAATACCTAAATACCCCTGTTTTGATACAGCCGTTGGATAAAAAAGTACAAAAAGTACAAAATCCAACGACTAACAGCTTGTCCCGTATATACTGAATTTTCTTGTCCCGCATAGGAGCCGTGATCAATGGAATATGACTTTTAGAAATTGGGGCCTCTAATATTTTGTCAGCTATATATATGTGGGTGTATGTGAGAAAAATATGTAATATATTTGGATTTAGCTATCCAGATTCAATATCTTGTCAATATATCGATTTATAATATTTATTTTTCAACTAAATCATAATCATATCCCGATGATTTATCTTATTTTTTTACTTGTATCCAAGCAAATGACCCGACTAATCTAGTTAGGATTTTAATGGCACATTTGGCCAACACAGAGGGAGTTCATGCAAACATGCGACGTTTTACTACACTAGGTAGGATTCAAACTCTCTACATTTAGATGAGAGACCCCAACTCTTACCATTCGTACAATGTCTCATTGTCTCGATTATCTTATTAAACCAAGTTAATTTATTAGCAACAATATTAATTCGTACTTTATATAAGGTCTTATTTTAAAATTTAACACATGGCCTTCTAAATGATTGAGACAACACTGCAGCCATATACTAAATGAAGTTCCACGCTGATTAAATACTGTTGTTTTTCTATTTACTAATATAATTTCGTGGCTAAGAATTACTTAAAGTAAAAACTATAAAAATAATAAGAGTTAATAGCTATTTATAGCACTAAACTATTTACGAATTTCTCTTTATAGTAGCAAACTATTTTTTTTATCTAAATATGTCACTCAACTATTTACGTTTATCAAAAAATATACAACCACTCATTTTTTGGATGTTTTCCGGCCAGCGATGTCACGTGAGTTGCTTCAGAACATGTACAAAGGCGAAAAGAAAAAGAAATATTGGAAACGTCGGGCCATAACTGCTTAATTTGACAGACCCGTTTGCCCTTGCAACAACAAATTAAGCAGTTATCGCCCGACGTTCCAAGATTTCTTTTCCTTTTCGTCGTTGTTCATGTTCCGAAGCAACTCACATGACATCGCTGGCCGGAAATCACCCAAAAAATGGGTGGTTGTATATTTTTTGATAAACGTAAATAGTTGAGTGACATATTAAGATAAAAAAATAGTTTAGTACTATAAAGAGAAATTCGTAAATAGTTCAGTTCTATAAATAGTTAATAACTCAAAATAATAACTTAAAAATTATGGCATATTATAAGATGTATGAAATTTTAGAGTGAATTCCATCACAAAACTAAAATAAACTAAAGAGAAAAAGAAGACAAGAGATAAAGAGAATATAAATATTTCTCATATTATTATCATGTGTGTACTTTTACATCAACTAAATCCCTTTATTTATAGGGGTAGAAAATGTAAGTTATGAATTCTTTCAGCTAGAGATGCAGTCCACCCCCTTTTTTTTGAATAAAAAATGCGTTATATATCATTTAATGATATCATGGAGTACACGTGGTAGGAGAAAATCCGATGGATCTCCAAACCATTGAGTGGAGGCTCGAAACCTCATTGCATAATTTTTTAATTTATCAGCAGTAATGTTACAAGACATGTGCGCAAAAGATAAATTAGTTATACTAGTCCCCAACAAATTTTTAATTTGGCTAACAATGTGTCCTAAGTGGGAGAGGCCCTATTCTATTTGATGGACCTGGTTGACCAGCGCTTGACATTCACTTTCGTTAACTAGAGGGTGGCATCCTTGATTTAAAGCAAACCGAAGTCCTTCCAGGAGAGCCTTTGCTTCAGTGTATTCGGGGTTGGGTGAGTTGGAGGCAAATTTTGCAACCTCTGCTACAAATCTTCCTTTGTGTTTATTGATGATCATTCCCATTTCTCCATAGTTTCCATGCCAGGCTCCACCGACATTGAGTTTTAGGAAACCTTCGTCAGGGGTCTGCCATTTAAAGCCAGATTGCTGCTTAAGATCTTTGGAGGATTTTTCCGTGTCCCTTAGTATAAACATCTTTGCCTTTCCTTTCAGCATATACTTGATTTGGTCAGCATTAGGAAGAGGTTGGTGGGCTCCAGGTGATCCTAAAGACGAAGAAAATATGCTCCTGTACTCAGCAGCATGTATTAGAGCAAGATTTGCTACTTCTTTTGGCATCTGCCGTTTCTCTTCAAAGACAGTCCTATTTCGATTGCATGCCATGCAATATATGAGAAAGGGGCGGAAACCTCCTCTTTGTCTGCCAGGATAAGCAGAAGGCAGTATGGGAAAATATCATTTTTGAGCAAAGTTTACACATCGAAACTGGTGTGATTCCATACCTCCATAACTGATGGGCGTGAGAAAAGGCCAAATTTTGACAAGTAGGAAGAGAATGTGTTGGAAAATTTTCTGGATGAAAATTTGTATTTTAGGGGATAGCCAGTTTCCGGATACCCTTCCAGTGATCTCGACGTTGTTCTTTGTTGTCAAAGGCTTTTCATGTTTGCCATCCTTGTTATCTACTTGTAAGTGGTATCCGGACTTCACAGTCACCTCAAAAAAAAAAAAAAATTTTTTTTTTAAAGTAGTGTAAAAATAAAGGAAGTGAAATTACGTGGATTACAATTCCAACCAAAAAACAAAAATAAAAAAGGAGTAAAATATGAAAAGAAAAAAGAAAAAGGGATAAACACCCCAATTACGGAAACTATTCTGTTGTGAACTTGATTTACTAGACTATGTGATTCAGAATTGAGCACATCACTACAAAATTGTCTCTCTTTATTTTGCAGTGACGTGGCCAATTCTATACCATATTGTCCATGTGGACTAGGTCTAAATAGAATTTTCCAATTCCGGGGGCACTTCCAGGAGGAGTAGAGCAGCAACAAAAGTGAAACGCCGTCGTTTAAACCATCTTCTACAAAAACCTTTTCACAGTTCACTCCTACTCTGTTACTTTGGGTTTCTGAAGCTCTCAAGAATGGCGTTATATAGAGCTCGAATGGCTTCATCAACACTCTTCCGAAATCTACATCAGAATAACACTCGCATCAGTTTTTCCACAAGTATCATTTTTCTTCCAAATTATAACATTTTCTCTCGCAAATATTTTCGAATTTTGTTTTTTTTTTTTTGTTTTGAGTTTTTAATCGAATTGATTGTTTATTTTTTAGGCTTGGAAAATGCCCTAAATCAAAGAAAAAACGAGTCGATGATGAGGCAGATGTTTACATTGGATATTAGCTCACAAATAGGTTCGTGTATGCCTTTAAAAATGATGCGAATTGGTACCCTAATCCATAACATTGAGCTCCGACCCGGTGAAGGCGGGAAGCTGATCCGAGCTGCCGGAACTGTCGCAAAGATCCTTACTGATCCCATCGCCCCCGCTGCTAGGTAAATTGCATTTGTTTTTAATTTTCTTTTTAATATTTCCCTTCATCACCATTTATTTTGACCCTACGCCTGTCAATTCCCTATATTAAGTCGTTTATGACATGTAACGAAAATTAAGAAAACAAGAAGTAAGTAGTTTTAATCAAAATATCAATATTACTCTTTTAAATAGAATTATTTGTATAGTCATTGATATCTTGACTAACAAAGTCCCTTAGTTTTTTGCTTCTTTCATTTTCGCTACCCTGTTATAAACAACTTATATTATGGAATGCTGATAGTATTATTGTAATGAGCAAATATATTGACACTTTTCTTATTAACAACTATAGTATTATTGTAATGCCCAAAAAACTATGATGTGTAGGTTTTGTGAGGTGAAATTACCATCAGGCTTGAAGAAAACTATAGATACAAGGTGCAGAGCTACGATCGGACAGGTATCAAACCCAGCGCATGAGACAAAAAAGTTAAGAAAGGCTGGACAGAGTCGGTGGCTGGGACGGAGGCCAACGGTAAGAGGTGTTGCAATGAATCCAGTTGATCACCCACATGGAGGTGGTGAAGGGAAAAGTAAGAGTAGTGGAAGCCATGGAAAGGGTTCACGGACGCCTTGGGGCAAGCCCACAAAGTCCGGCTACAAAACTGGTCCACTCAAAAGGAGAAAATAGTCGACTGCAGTCGTTTTTATTTATTGTTTTTCTCTTATCTTCTTTGTTTTAGTAGGGTGAACTTGGTAACAACTTACATTTATATTCAATACGAGT
The DNA here is from genome assembly GCA_026122235.1 of Vinca minor. Classification (NCBI taxonomy): domain Eukaryota; kingdom Viridiplantae; phylum Streptophyta; class Magnoliopsida; order Gentianales; family Apocynaceae; genus Vinca; species Vinca minor. The sequence continues at coordinate 214,112 of JAOCZM010000244.1, read as the reverse complement.
TTTTCTGTCTTCCCCCTTCTGTATTGGCTAAGTGACTTTGCATTTCTATGTCAGAGAGATTCTGTTTGGAATTCTGGTTTCATGTTATGTGAAATTAGTTTCTTTTAATCCAGTTCTGGTTGTCTGCTTTCGCAAGCTATGCATTTTATCTTTTGTTCTTCTGGATTTTATATTAATCTAAAAGGAGATAGGATTCTTGGTTCTTGTTTGTGTGATGTTAGTTTTTCTTTGCATATGACTAAGTGTGATTTCTGACAGAATCCTCACCTACCAGCTGTAAACTCTCTCGCGGCTTCAGAGAAGATGAGACTTTGCTAAGGTACTAATGCTAATTTAGTTATTCATTTCAATGTCATTCTACTCAATTTGTCGGGTGAAGTTGAAGTTGGAGCACCTCCCTTCGTTTACTTGCTATCCAAATTAATCGTTATGTTTTCTTGGCTTTTTCTCTCTTTTTATTCCATGAGTTATTTTTGTTGGATGATTTCTTTCACGATTATTTGTTTGTGTTGGAGCAATCACATCTTTGTGATATAGAGTGGCCACTGAAGATTGTGTTTGGATATGTTCATATGTTTGTTCTTGAGAATAAAATATTTTTGAATTGCCTAGATGCCCACTCTATATCACATTTTCCTTTAATTCTAAAGGCTCACGATGCAAGTTTTTATTCCACCGATAGCTTTTACTATGACCCCCCACCCACACCCAAATAAAAGAAAAAGAAAAAGAGTTGATTATCCTTTTCTGTTTTGCTCCTTAAGTTGTCCCCTTCAATTAGTACAATAATATATTTTTTATAGTTTTTCTACGAGGAGTGTATTTGCTTAACATATTCAAATTTATTTGTTGGCGATTTTTACAGTATAAATGGTCTTGTGCTATATAAGATGCTGCAAGTCTAATGACAAAATCGTTAGTGCTAGGGAGAGGAGGAAATAGGGTCTCCAGGGGGTCGGTTTGACTAGGGAGCCAGAAAAGGCGAGGAGGGAGGGGAGAGTGTCTACTATGTGCTCCAGATCCTTTGGGTATGAGATGAAAGAGGCTTTAGAACTGCAAGGGTTTCAAAGGGATGATTGGCGATTCCTGCAAATCGATATCTTTTTTTTTTTTTTTTTTTTACCATTTTCCAACGCTGCCGCTTTACTGATTAGTTCTTAATTAGATTCTGAAAAATGCTTCCTCTTCCGTCTTTGAGTATTCAAAAACACTGCAGAGAGATGACACAACCTTCAAATTGTGGTTACAAGAGTAGACATGTCTTAAAACTTTTGCATAGGGATTAATGTAAGACCTTAATAGACAGCAATTACACTATCACTAGTTCTGGAATTGTTAGCCTTAGGGTATTGTGTTTTCTTTAACAGTTCATGCATTTATTGAAACCGTCATTCTCCAATAACTTATGTAATCAACATACAAAGTACAAACTTTATTTACTTGCATATATATGCTGTTTGTACTGATATACAGATTCCTCCTACAGAGAATTGCAATCCAATCCACATTCCTCTAAAATTGGACCATCTGTCTTAGGCAAGAATGGATCAATACGAATCCAGAGGAGGGAGAATATGGAAGCAACCATGACCGACCAGACAACAACAATGGTTGGAGTTCTATTATGCCTTCCCAGCAATCCTTTCAAGAAAGGGTAGAGATGAACTATAACCCAGAAGGAAAAAAACAGCTTCCCGCACAACAACCCCCATGACTGATACCCATGGTTTATCGCCTCAGCCACGCCAGCAACAACCCCTATCAGGTTCAGTAGCAACAATGTGGTTGGAGGGATGAGAAGAGTAGTCCACTTGAGTGCATAAAGCTCCGAGAACGCATCATCGTCTCCAGCCTTGGTTGTCACCGTGAAGTTGGTATCAACTCCGGCTAACACCTTCAGTAGTCCTTGGAAGACGGCAAAGAGATGTGCCGAAACTCCTCCAATCACCCAAAATTGCTCGTTGCGCCACCATTCATCAATAGCCACCCCACCCCATCTCATTTCCAGGGCACTTGTTGCAAATATGCAGAGAAAGAGAACCAGAAACCACAAACTAGCAATGTTGCTAAGCTGCATCAGCATGAAACTTGTAATCAGGTATCCTTTTTACTCTCCATCTCATTTAAAAAAAAACACATGGATTAATAAAATTGCTAAATTTCATGCAATTATAAATGTAAAAGACTCAAATACCCTTACATTTATTGGGAGTGTTGCATTGGAGTTAAACATGTTTTACTAAGTCTAACTTGATGCTAAAAAAATAAAATAATAATAAGGGCAGATGTGGAAATGATGGGTAAAAGCATTATTAGGATTGTAGAGGGACAACTAGACGGGGACAAAGAAAAGTGACATTTGGGATAACTGAAATGGGACAGAGGGAGTATTTGTTTGGATGCTCTAGCATAGTAAAACTTGTGGTAGCAACCAAAAAAAAAAAAATGTTATTGTAAGGTGATTATACTGACTTGTGTATGAAATAGTAATTCCCATATGATATTTCATACCTCTGGAATGATAAATTTCCCGGTTAGCAAGCAGACAGCAGGTAGAGTACAGTATGCCAAAAGGGGTAGTGATGTGAATGGATATATTGTAGCATTGATATATGAAACCCTTTCTAACCATTTCAAACCACCACCATATCCATACCAAAGAGGACAATGTCTACTTAGAAAGATCTCGATGGAGCCAAGAGCCCATCGAAGCACTTGGTGGAGACGATCAGAGAGATTTATTGGCGCTGATCCCTTAAATGCAGGCCTTGCAGGGGTGCAGTATATTGATCGCCATCCATGGCAATGCATTTTGAAGCCTGTCAAAATATCTTCAGTGACTGAGCCATAAATCCAGCCAACCTGCATTGTGTAAGCAAGTTAAACAAAGATTGTGTCGAGCCAAGAAGAACAAGAGTACGGCCAGAATGATCTCTACCTCTCTTCCCCAATCTGTTTTATCTTCATAGTCACAGCTAATCACATGAATAGATTCTTTAAGCAACAAAGCTGGATCAGCATCCTTGATTGTCCCGCCATTCTCCAGCAGCGTGGATGCAACAAATACAGGTGATTGCCCAAATTTCTTTTCTAATTTTTGCTCAGACATGAAAGCCAGTTTTTCGTTCTTGATACCTGCATAGAAGAATAATAATTTGTTTATTTCACAATATTCATAGGACACTTTCAGGAAAATCTTTCATGTTCATGCCGCAACGAGTTCTTTACCTTCATTGCCTTCAGTAATACCCTCATCGCTTTTAGTAAGGCGCTCATATGCAACCAAAGCTGTTCCTTCATCATCTGCCTTTGCTATTTTATGCTTTAATGATGATTTTTGCTTGGTTGTCTTCTTCTTCTTCCTACCAGTCAAACACCATCCACAGCAGCACCACTTTGGCCAGCAATTACATGTCCTAGTCGGCGATTTCTTCTTCTTAGGAGCATCATAACCATAAAATGCCTGCCTTCTGAAAACACTTCCAGTTCCAACATAAATCGGCCCTTGAATGCCATCCAAACCTTTCATGTTAATCTGACAACAGGAAAAGGCGACACCTAACTTTCTCTTTTAGAATTATGGAAAACTAGATGAGAATAGATCAAGAAATCAACTAAATCAAAAGTTTACTAGATCACTTACATCAAAGAACACAGTATTCCTGTTTGCATAACGATCATTCTTGTCAATCCCATCAAACCTTTGAGGAAACTGAACATAACATACTCTTTTACCCAGCAAAGGATCCATCATGAAACACATTGCTTCCCTTATAGCTTTGCTGTTACTGATGTAGTGATCACAATCCAAATTCAACACATAAGGTGCATTTGTGAGCACTGCTGAGACTCTGACCTGGTAATACAAATCCAATCAAAACAGAGAACTTGCATATCAGTCTTTCAATTCCTTTAGGAATCATACATAAAATGAAATGTTTTTTAGTTTAGTGTTTACCAAAGCATTCATGGCGCCGGCCTTCTTGTGATGGTCAAATCCAGGTCTCTTTTCTCTTGATACATACACCAATTGCGGTAATTCATTTCCATCCATGTCATATTCTCCACTTTGGCCAAGGAAAACCTAGTGAAGGTCATACTGGGTGATTACAGCTCTGTGCATAGACAAAACTAGAACTTTGACTTGGGGTGGTGGGGGTGGGGTGGTGGTAAATTTAAATTTCAAGTAAGCCTAAAAAATCAATACCTATAAAAAGATTTTAAAATTTCGGCCCACCCCCAGCCCCCCTGGTTCCTACTATGTAATGTTTGGCTAAATTCACCTATAGAGAAACTCAGATCCGTTACCTGAATCATTCCAGGATGATCTCGGACATCATTTCCAGGCCATGGAGTCCCATCCTGCACTGTCCAGCCATCCTCTGGAACCTTCTGTGCTCTTGCGACCAATGCATTGATCCGAACTTTAAACTCCTCGTACTCTCTCTGCAACCAAGCGGCATGAGAAGAGGAAATTGTTAGAGCATAGGAGAATTCAATAGTACAATTTATTTGGTAAGCAGAAGCAAACTCTGAATCTTAATGCTTAGCTACCTTCATTGCTCTTCTTTCTCTTATGAATGAAGTCAAAACCTTATCTTGGAGATAATCAATTTTCTGTGCGAAGTACCACTCAGGTGCTCTGGGCTCAATACTGTACTTCTTACAGAAAGGTACCCACCTTTTTGCGAATTCTGATGTTTGTGACAGTGCCTCAAATGTTAACATTGATGCACCATCATCTGAGACATAGCACGATACCTTATCAACAGGGTAGTCCACTGCGAGAATAGACAGAACTGTGTTTGCAGTCACAAGAGGCGGCTCTTTTGATGGATCAACCGTGCTCACAAATATATCTATTGGAGACAGCTGAGAAGGTACGCCTTCCTTTTCATACCTGAAAGTAAAGAAATTGTAAGTATAAACATTCATCCATGTTCAAGAAAAATAAGAAAACAAACCATAGGGATGACATTTTGATAGCACCTGACCTTAGCGATAACCTATCTAGATAAGTTTCCCTTTCAATTGGAAGCCATTTGGGAAACTGATCAAGAATCCATGAAACTGCGAACCAAATTTCACAAATCACAGCTACAAGCCACAATGCATAAGCATTTTCTACTGGATGTGTAAGCCGGTAATGGAAAAAGAACCCGAGAACAACAAGGCGAAGTATGATAATCATCCTGTATGGGTTGATTTGGCTTGATGGAAGGGGTATTTTCCTGGATAATGGTTGTCTTGCTTTATCCATCCTTGTAGAACAAAACAAGTTTTAAGTTAGAGATACTTGCACAAGTTTAGAACAATAAATTATATTGTTTAAATTTCCTTAATACATTATTGTTATCAAGAAATTAAGACTTTTTTTTTCTAGGTCGCAACAATTGTGACTGGAACTGTTGCACCCAGTTGAGCACCGTACAATATTTCAAGTGTCAAGGACGACTAACATAGCCAGCTTAGCACTTCCGACTCGGAACAATAGGTACAGGTTCGATACTCCCTGCCTCGATTAATAAGAATTTTATTATTTTTTTATACGACAAATTTAGTATTTCAAATGAGCAAGTTTAGAACTATAATGTTCAATTTTCCTTAATACAGTATTGTTATCAAGAAATTAGACTTTTTTTTTATCGAGGGTCGCAACAATTGTGGTTAGAACTGTTGCAGTCAGTTGTGCACCATTAAATATTTCAAGTGTCAAGGAAGTCTAACATAGTAAGCTTAACACTTCCGATTTTGAACGATAGGTCCTAGGTTCGAACTCCCTTGCCTCAATAACAATAATTTTACTATTTCAAATGCACTACACGGTGTAAAAATTTGAATTGTGTACATGGTAAATGTATGCATGTACCGTGTACACTATTTGGTCAGTGTACCATATACACCGTTTTATATATTTCTACACTATGACGTTCACTAGATACACTGTATAGGATACCAATTGGCCAGAACAGTGGAAAATTCAACTGTTGCGGCTTCATATCTCTCTTAAATTTATGAGTAGATTCTACATTACCAAGAAAATAAATTGATTCAGATGGTCTTACAATGGTAGATCAGGTCCATCACAACCATCATTATTCCAATCTTTGGTGTCAATGTCATTTTGTAACTTCCCTTGTTTCTGTTTCCATATTTCCATTCTCTCCTTCCAAGCAATGCTTCCATAGCCATAAGCAGATAAATCCTTGGAAGGATCCAAAGATCTATTTCTCACTACAGATTTCCAAAGTGTTATACTAATGTAAATATTGAGAGGAGAAAAAAATGCAGGACAGAAAGTTCAGATAGTATATTACTATCTCGATTCCATAATAAAAGCCGTTTAGGAAATGTAACGAAAGTCCAGGAAGTAAAAAATAAGGTACTTTGTTAGTCAGAATATCAATATTACTCTATTAAATAAGATTTGCATACCACTAGTTTTATTTAAGAGAGTAATGTTAATATTTTAATTTAAAAATATTTTATTTTTTGTTTCCTTAACTTTCGCTTAATGTCTTAATCGACTTATGTTTTGGAATGGAGGGAGTATACACTAAAAAATGAATAAAAAGGTTATGGATTATTACATGGATTTCCAGGACCAGTAAAAGGACCTGAGCTTGTTTTTATGTTTCCACCGTTTTGACCTCCAGGTACCATAAAAGAAGGAATTAATGCATGTCGTTCAGGAGGAATCTCAGCATCAATCTAAAAAAAAGAGAGCATATTATCAGCTAGACTAGAAGTTACACGTTAGGGGTGAATTTAAAAAAAAAAACAAAAATACACTAGCCAAATACAAAAGGGTAAAATGTGCTAACACCCGTGTACTTTTCTTAATTTTGGGTTTTGACCATAAACTAAAAAATGCAAAGTCTTTTACCATGTGATAAAATTCGGGTCATTTTGAAAAGTAAAAGAAAGGTTTTGTCCCTTAAAAAAAAGCGCCAATGAGATAAAAAAATCTAGTCTTGCATATGCATAGCAGTTTTTTCCTTTTTTTCCTGTTTTTTCACATCTTTTCCATCTGTAATTTTTTTTAGGGTTAGAACATGTTTTTCTAAAAATTCCCTTGAGTTTGGTCACGTAGTCCCCATTTTGTCCAAATTTAACAGCTGAAATGGATGGAAGGAGGAATATTAATACTCTAGAAAAATTTAGGGTAATTTTTTTAAGGACCTTACTAGGCTACTAGAATTATTGGCTAAAAGATTGACTAAAATAGTTTTTCGGACCTTTTTACCCTTATAGTTGGGTGAATACCTTATACCAGCAGGGGGTAAGATAGTCATTTAACACCCTCAATTTGGGGATTTAGGGTTTCTATCCCCAAAATTCTAGGAGTAAATCATTTTCCTTTTTTTAATTTATGTTCAAAATAAAAAAAAGTTTAGGGGCGTAGACAATTTTTATCCCATTTAAAAAAATTTGAAGAGTGGATGTCACTCCTTTGTTTCGCCACTGCTACCAACTTAATAGAATAATGAACTAATTGCACTTTCTATCTAGAATCAGGATGTTCGTTTTTCTATACAGAATGTACCAGAAAAGTAACATTCAATTCTAGACGAATATATTGAGTTTAGCTTCAAATGATAATGGAGATGCTAATAATACCATTTGACCATCAGTGAGAAGAGGAATTTGGGCAGGAGGAGGTAGCCTATCTCTTCCGTCAAAGGAGCTGCCATAGCTTCCTTGAAGTGAGTCCATAGTTAATATTGTACCATCCCATCTTGAAGAACTTAAAAAATTGAACTCATTTTCCACATCATCAATGTCATCTTCATCCTCATCACCCTCCACTCTACTACACCCTGCATCCTCAAATATATAGAATTTTATTAAATCCCATTGTCTATGAAATTCATAAATATGGAATATAATAAGGAAAATTACTGAATAATCCTCAAACTATTTAGTAAGACACGATAAGATCCTACAAGTTTTTTTTTTTTTACTTCTTGGTAGGTCCCAGAACAAATTTTGCGGATGTTAAATAGTTCACAACTATTATTCGCGGCGGTTTCCGGTCAAAGTCAGCACAATTTATGACTAATTTTGACCGAAAACCGCCACGGCCAACGGTGATAGGACGACTTAACATATGCGAAATTTGTGTTGAGACCTACCATGAAGTAAAAAAAATGAAAGATCTTATTGTAACTTGGTAAATACTTTGAGGATGATGAGAGTCATTTTCCCAATATAATATAATAATTTCTTCGGTCCTTAATTCAATAAAAAATTTCCTATACAAAATAAATAGTAAAGTTGACGGACATACCCTTGAGTCGTTTGAAACGAATTTTGCAGCGAGGACAGACTTGGCTGCCTTCCCTACGCTCGTAGTCGTAGCAAGTCTTGCAAATAGGGAAGGCACACTCATTGCATGCCACAAAGGGCTCTCCATCAGCCGTTAAACCAACATCATCGCCACAAATCAAGCAGATGTGAACACTATGCTGCTGCAATATTCGCCTTCTCGGCTGCAATGCAAGCCCACAAAAATGAGTTAAAAACCGTAATAATAATCTCACAGTCGAATACTAGACTCATAACTTACAGAAGAATCGTCATCGCGAGGAATAACAACGAGCTCGTCGCGTTGATGAGAACCAGCAACTAAACCAACATTGATCTCCATTTCTCTTTCTGTGAATGATTCTTTTGAGTTTCCAATAGATACTTTAATAATGTTAGATAATGTTGAAGAACCGACTCAAATTGAAAACGGTAGGAAAAAAAAGAGGAAAAAAGCCAAAAATGGACGTAAATTCCAACCGCTAAACACCTTTGCTTGGATCATCATTACTTGAAGAGTTTTGACTTTTGCAATTCTTTTTTGTTTCAAAACAATTTCAGCAACCATTTTTGTTATTTCTTGCGTCTTTATGATCATCTCCTACAGCCTGTCTCAATGGATCATTTCCCCCCTAAGAGTTCAAAAGCCTTTTTGATTTGCCTTCTTTCTCATTATAATTTATGATTATTCATTTGGGATTCTCAAAATCTTTTCTAGATTTCCGAACTAAGAAGACAACAAATTCAGCTGTTTGAAACGGTTGGTAAGTAAATTATTAATATCAAAGTAAGTTCATATATTGAATTCGAGTCCCCTTGGTGAGAGTTTTACTTAGCCAAAAAAAAAGAAAAAAAAAGAAAAAAAAATTACATCAACAATATGATAGAAATAACAATATAGGTTAGTTAGAGAAAATATGGAGAAATAAAATTCTACCTTATACAAGAATCGAATCCTCACTATCTAAGTGATTGGGGGCTTCAGCTATTGCCAACTCAAACACCGCCTCTTTAAAACGACAACAATAATATCATATTAAATCCCTAATAATTGGGGGTATGAGTATAGATGAATAGGAGACATGTTTAACCATTGAAAATAAATGTACAAAGTGACTGCTCCCAGAATAACATTGAAAAAATAGTCTACGGAATCCTACCCTCAAATAAAAGTCAAAAGACATCAGAGAAGACAAACGCAAAAATAATTTTAATTTATATGCACATTACCATGCTTCTTTCAACTCAAATAATGCCTAATTGATCATTCAATTCCTCATGAGATTTTATTGAAAGAGTTCTTCGTCGAGTAAGAGTGACTCAACATACCAATACATAATTACTATTAGTCACACCAAGATCAAGGCATTTAAACTCGCGAGTTCATTTGTAGGATCATACAAGTTTTAAGGGCTTTGCGTATTAGATCATGAGGAGGAGGAGGAGGATTGGTGATCACGTAGCATCAATGTACACTCATGAGATCACACTTGAGAACATTGGATCGCACGATCTGTCCGAGTTAAGTTATTTTCCATTTTGGGTTATGTTGAGCTAAAAACCACCTAAAAATTAAAAAAACAAAAACAGATTTTTCATTTTAGACAAAATAAAAAAATTCTATATCAATACAAACTCTGCGTTTCATTCTTCTCTGTTCAACTCCGCGACTTCCTCAATCTTCTCAAGTCTCTACATTCTTCAATTGTCTACCAATTTCTTCTCCTCATCTATTAATTTCAATTTCTATTTTTCATCTCAGAGTTATTCCTTTACCATCACTTGAAACAACGAAAAGATAATTCGAAATTTTAAAATCCGATTTGATCAATTAAATTATTGAACCAAATAAACAAATTAAGAATCACTGTTATTAAATTTAGATTGCACCCATTTGCCGAGGTCTGAGTAGATTTTGTTTTTAAATTTTTTGCCGGTAAGAATTTTGATAGGAGATATTGAGTTTCAAAATTCCAAGACACTAAACAAAATACCATTTTCCTATGACTCTTTCATGTAATGAATAATTGTTTAATACTAACAAATATGATAAGATTTTGAAAAAAAATTAGATTTTCATATAAAGGAATTAGGAGTGTATTTTAATTAATTAGTAATTTGTATATTAAGTAGGATTTATGATTCGAGTTACGATCCTACGATCCTTCCACGAATTTTCGATCCTGTGTAGGATCTCGAATTTGGCTGTCTTGGTTGAGATATCAAGTGCTCTGACTTGGAATATCCCTGAAAGCATTATACTTCTCTCTGTTTCTGGTTATCTCACTCGATAATTAATACAAAAGAAAGCAATTCTGTTATAGACTCATTAATGTCATTTTGCCTTTTTCTGTAATTGTAAATTTTATTTGGTTATTATAATCTGGAAATTTCTTTTGCTCTAAATTGTTTGGATTAATAACATTTACTCCATATGATGGGGAGATTAAATTTGACTTCATCAGTTTGACTTTCTGCTGGCACTAGGATTCTATGTCATTTTCTCAAGCACTCTGAATAATATATTTTAAAATCTTCAATAAAATCTACTGGTTTCTTTAGATGAAGACGGTTGTACATGGATTGAGTTTTGTTTGGACTTTCAGATTAAAACTAAGACCTAAATTTTATTTGGATTGAGTGTGAGAATGAAATTTTGAGAATAATTTTATGAAGAGTTTAGTTTGAATTTGAAATTAGTATAAGATTGAAACAAAAAATTTCAAACCGAGACCCAATCCATTAATACCAAAGCTTTGTTCGGTTGAGGTGTAAAGTAGAAAAAAGAAGAAGGGGAGAAGTAAATTAGGAAGTAAATAATTCATTTTCTTCGATGTTTTCTGATAATACATCACACTCATACCTATATCCATACCCATACTCATACCCATACCCATACATCACACTCATACCTATATCCATACCCATACTCATACCCATACCCATACATTGTTTTCCACTAAAATAAGAGGATAATAATCAATCTAGCAAATGAAGTTATATACTCCCTCCATATCTAAATAGCTTTTATATTTGAGTTTTTCACAAAAATTAAGAATTTGATGAAGTCAACAAAAATTGAAATAAAATGATTCTTGTACCCTTCATTTATCATATTAAAGAGTAATTATCAACTTTCACAACTTTTCAATTTAATTATCCTCTTTTTCTCATAATTATCATACTCTATTGGAAATATACAAATTCTCTTGGTTATTAAGATTCATTTAATATTACAATTAAGAAAAAGTTCATAAAAATAATGGTCTTCATTTCAGTTTTGAAATTTAGATAAATTGAACAAGGGAGTTGGTTGTAAAAGGGTAATTTTGGAAAAAAACATTTACTATCTATTGATATTCTAAATGTTAGAAGTATTTTGAACAAAAATGAAAAGTTCAAATGTTAAAGCTATTTAGATATGGAGGGAGTAATTAAATAATAATTTTTTTCTCAATTTACTTTGCTTGTACCCCTTCTTCTAAGAAAAGCAAACAGTGCCCCTCGTCTTCCCGTCCCTGATTTACAATGGACGTATACATGGCCATGTGGATAGAATAGGGCTTCGAGGTAAAATTTTATCGGAGACTTATATTGAAAAGTTTAAAGATTTTTTTTTTTTGATTTTTTTGCTGCAAAATTACTTATTAAAATTTTATATTAAAGACATTCTAATAAATTATTTTCAATAAATAATATACTTAATTTCTTTAATCTATTTTGTGACACAATTGATCTTGGCATAGTTAATCTTAAGAATAAAATGATGGAACATAAAAGGTCATTGAGTTTTTATATTATATAGGGCCTCTATTCTTTCTTTCTTTTTTTTTTTTTTTTTGGTTGAAGTAAAGTTTTAATAAATTAAAATAAAATTGGGGCCTTTATTTTATAGGGCTGAGACAATGGCTTAAGTTGCCTCATAGCTAACACGACTCTGGACGTATATTTATTTATTCACTCTTCTTTTCAACAAAAAAGAAAAATTAAACGATGTCACTCACCTTCCGCAAACCAAATAATCAATGTTATTGAGTCATTAATGTCACTGTGCTTTATATATATATATACTAGTCTAATGACCCATGCTATGCACGGGATTCCATTTTATTATACACTTAAGAGTATAAGAAAATCAAATAGCTTTGTAAGCTATTTTTTTTTTTTTAAAGATTTGACTCTTTAAATGAAAAAAAAAATAATAAGTAGGTTTTCTCGCAGGTTCTACCAAAAATCAAATGGCTATGTGAGATTTAAAAAAAAAAAAAAAAAGACTATTGAAATTAAAAAGTTAAAAAAAAAAAATTGAGTTTGTCACTGAATTTAATTAGTTAAATATTTCATTCAATTGAAAAACATGCTCAAACCCCTTTATTTATAATGTTGTTAAACTCCAAAAATTTCTCGTACACTTTCAATGTGGGATCTTGAATAATATTGAAAAGGAAAAAGAAAAATCTAAAAATTAGAATAGACCATTTATTAAAACCCATAACTTTTAATTAATATTTTTTACTTATTTTTATTCTATTAAATATTAAAAAATTTACATATTTCTAAACTCTCCAAATCGAACTTGATTGTAAGTTCAATCGGAATTCAGAGGACTCAGTCATCTGAATAACCCGTTATTTTTTAAAACTTTAACTATTTATATTTATACAAATAAAAAATGTAGTAAGCAAATAAGTTTGCTTCCCCACTTTGATGGGCTGAATTGCCAGCCCAATTTCTTACTCAAAGCATTTGATAGTACTCTTTTTTTTTTTTATAGTATTGTCAAACTAAATAAACAATGTAACTTTTCAATGTAGGATAGTTTTATGAACCAATTAAGAGGTTACAACAAAAGTAAAATTTAACCAACCAATCAAAATTTTATAAAATAATTAATTGATAAAACATTCATGGAAATTACACGTAAGATTTAGAAGAATGTGATTGGCTGAAATTGAAAACAAACTCTGTAATATAAATATAGATAGATAGTTAGATTAGATTGTTTAATAACATGTGCTATGCTCATGATTCCATTTATCATATAATTAAGAGTATAAGAAAACAAATGGCCCAGTAAACTATATTTGTTTTGAAGTTTTGACTCTTTAAATGAAAAAAAAAATAATAAGTAGGTTTTTCTCGCAGGTAGTATCAAAAATCAAATGTCTCTGTGAGCTATTTTTTTTTAAAAAAAAATTGACTATTGGAATTAAAAAGTTGAAAAGCAAATTGAGTTTGTCACAGAATTTAATGAGCTAAAAATCAACCACCAATTCATTCAATTGAAAAACATGCTCAAACCCTTTGTTTATAATGTTGTCAAACTCCAAAAATTTCGTACACTTTCAACGTGGGATCTTGAATAATATTGAAAAAAAAAGAAAAATTTAAAAATTAAATTAGAAGAAAAGAAAAACCATAAATATATTAAAACCCATAACTTTTAATTAATATTTTTTACTTATTTTTATTCTATTAAATATTAAAAAAAATAAAAAATTTCTAAATTCTCAAAATTGAACTTGATTTTAAGCTCAATCGGAATTCAGAGGACTCGGTCATTTGAATAACCTGTTATTTGTTAAAACTTTAACTATTTATATTTATATAAATAAAAAATGTAAGAAGCAAATAAATTTGCTTCCCCACTCTGATGGCTGAAATGCCAATCCAATTTCTCACTCAAAACATGTGATAATACTCTTTTTTTTTTAGTATTGTCAAACTAAACAAACAATGTAACTTTTCAATGTTACAAAGCGAATTGATATTTCTACAAATTAATATTTTAGTTTTAGAGAGTTTAGAAAAAGATTCACTTGTTTTTTGCAGTATAAACGAAGCGAATTGTTTTTTTTTTTAAATATCCATATTTATTTATTTTTAAAAATATATTATGAAAATAAAAATTCTCAATTAGAATAAAAAAAATGAACATTACATAAGTCTGAGCTAAATCGAACTTGATTATAAGCTCAATCGGAATTCAGAGGACCCGGTCATCTGAATTGCTCGTTATTTTTAAAACTTTAACTATTTATATTTATATAAATAAAAAATATAAGAAGCAAATAAGCGGGCTTCCTTAATTTGATAGGCTAAAATGTCAGCCCAATTTTGTAACTCAAAACATGTCAAAGTACCATCTTTTATAGTATTGTCAAACTCGAAAAACAATGTAACTTTTCAATGTGGGATACTCTTATAAGCCAATTAAGAGTTTACAACCAAAATAAAATTTAAATTAGCATTCCATTAAAAGAATTAAAGAGAATAGTTGTCAAATACCTGCCAGAGTAGATGGCAATGTGGCGTAGCATCCGGCTTGCAGGTCGGGGGATCGAATCCCCCCTCTCCCAATTTTAAATTTAAATAGTTTAACATTTTTGCACCAATAAAAGTTGATATTTAATTTTTATTAAGATAAGTTAATTTTTAATTAATTTAATTAACCTAATTTTTAATTAATTTAATTTTTAATTTTTATAGTATTGAAAAAATATATAGATACAATATATGTATGTATAAGGCTTACATTATATATATATATATATATATATATATATATATATATATATATATATATATATATATATATATATATATATATATATATATATATATATTATTTTTGTTATCACAATCTAGATATTTCTTTGCTTTGGCTATCACTTGGATGATAGCATTTACACAATGCCTGAGGATGTGCTGGCATGTTCACTTTTTTTAACGGTCCATCAAAAAGGGATGGCGGTATCCGCTTGTCGAATGCCCGCAACCCTTATTATTAATTTTTTTTTTTGAAAAATAGATCAGATTCGATACAACAAAATGCAGTTATTTCTCATTCACTAATATTTTACAGTTCTATAGAGAAGAAATAAAAATAAAAAATAGTGCGAGAACAATCAAATCAAATTTCACAATATCCAAAATATTTTAAAAAAATAATCAAATCAAATCAAAATCCACAATTTTAAGAATAATTCAAAATCAACTATCCAAAATTAACAAACATATTGCTGAAGTCAAAGCAACAAAAAATAATTTTTTTTAATATCATCAATCTATTGATCTAGATCATGAACACTAGAAATATTGTTTGAATCAATTTTAGATAATGTTTATTCCTCCTCATCATCTTCGCATATATATAAAACACACATCTTAAGAAATTAGAAAATTAGAAATAGTGAATGATAAATGATAAATGATTAGTCAGAACATAATATAGTTACCTCCAAAGATGAAACCGTGAATCCAATTGCATACACGTATTTTAGCTTGTACATTTCTAGAAAGAAGATGACTCCTATATTTTGTAAGAACGCGTGCAAGAATTTATTGAAGATATATGACTCTTTTTCAATTTGGAGAAGACTGAAGAGCCTTATTAATACATATACAAAATTAATAAAAAACAAAACAAAGCGGACATACCCGGTTGCAACCCGTCCATATCGACATGGCCCATTACTGGCACGGGTATGTCCGTTGATACCCGCATTTAAATGCATGAAATTTATAACTCCATACCTGCCCACTGATCTCACGGGGCAGGCATATGCCTATTTGAATAGCTTTACATCTAATAAGGGGATTAAACATGATCTCATATGTACATTTTGAGCTTAAACTATTACTGCCTCCATTTCTAAATATAAGACTTTCATTACATGTTGTGAAAATTAAGAAAATAAAAATTAAGATATTTTTGTAATCTAAATATCAATATTACTCTTTTAAATTGAATTAATTAGTAGTATTTTAATTACAAAAAATCTTAATTTTTTGCTTCTTTAATTTTACAACATGTAATGAAACTCTTATATTTAGAAATGGAGGTAGTACTAAACAACTCAACTATTCCAACAATGCAGTTTGAGTTTCTGATGGAATTATATTCTCTTTCACATTTCTTTAGCTAGGGAAGGTGTTGGACTCATAATGTATCTCTCTCGGTTAATATGTTGTAGGAGAGAATTGAACCCTGATTTAATAATATGAAATTACATTTATCTTACTAACGAGGGAAATCAGCACAAGTTTATTAAATTGCAATAGCCATCTTTGATAATTTCACCATCTCAAGCACTCTTACAAAAACCTTTTGATATCTTAAAAAAAATTAGTGGATTCTCTAGATTTTTTTTTAAATTTTTTATAAAGTTTTTTATTAGAAAAAGGGAGATTATAAAGTAGCCCACACAATGTTACAAATAAGGCGGTTGATGCGTAATTCACCTAAGGCGACCGCACTAGTATCCCCACAAATACAAGATAAAGGCATAAAACTATGCTAAGCATATGAGCATATGCGCTGCTATGATGATAAATAAGATATCAAACTATACTAAGTAAAAAATCCTATTACATCAAAGAGCTAGAACAAAATCCTACAAAAGTATGTTGTCTTAGGCAAAATATGCTGCCTTGGGTAAAGTGTTCGTCGACCGATCTGTATACATTAGCTAATATAAAGACCCTTTAATTGAAGCCAGTAGTTTCAACATGCGCTAGTCAAAATCAGAGTCATGCCGAGTCCTCGCCAGCAGATCATCAGATTCATAACTCCGACGCGATTGCGGCATAAACTCACCAGAATAGTTAGATTCATCAGATTCACCATCATCGTCCCTTCCGTCATACGACTCTGCCTCCACAGGTGTAACAGGCTGGACCGTTTCTTTACTCTATGCTCAATTTGGGCAATTTTTCTTTGGCTTGGTCGGCTAAGGGCTTACTTGGCTGCTCAATTATTTCTGTCACAATCCTCTTAGGCGTGGGCTTCTGTACAAATTGCTTAGGCTGCACACTTTTCGGTTATTGATGCTGCAAAGCAGCCTCTTTCTTATAGACAGGCCGAGGGTTAGCATGTATTTTGAGAGGGCCATTTGGCTTGTAATGTGACTTAGGCTCTACAACATGTTTACCTCCTCTTTGAATCGGTTTCTGCTTAGCAAAAGACAAAGTAGGAATACTTGTCTTAACCACATCGGCAAAAGATGTCCGTCCCTTTGCTTGAGAAGAGACCAAATTCTGAGTCTGTACAGGTTTCGACTTAGCGAGCTGCCCCTTAGTCTGGTCAGAATTGGTATCACCATTTACAACCAGATTTTGCCCACCGCTCGAGTTGGATTGTGATGCCAAGGGACATTAAGTATCATCATGTCCCATAGAACAACAACTTTTACATAGTTTGGGCACATATTCATAACAAATCGGGATGTACTTGATGGACCCCGAATGCATAATGATCTTAACTTGCGTAGGCAGCTCCTTTGACACATCATCCTCAACAAGGACTCTAGCATATGCCGGCCTCTCTCTCAAGGCCGTAACCATGTCTGTTACCATTGGCTTCCCAATCTTTGATGTAATTTTACCACTAGCTATCGGATTCCAACAACAAAGCGGGATGCCCAGAAGATCAACCTAAATAGGCATAATAGAAAGTTGTTCTAAAGAGAAATCAAACTCATGAGGCATAATTTTCAAGATAAGTTGTCTTCCATACGCCATGTACGGACCACCATCTAAAACCGTTTGCCTATCTTCATGATTCTCGAGTCTGAAGATGATCCATCCGCTATTATGAAGATAAAATTTGTGCCGAACTTTCCAAAGCTTTTTAGCTTCATAGATGACATGTCTGTTTGGAAACCGACCCGCGAAAAAACCCACCAAGCAGTGTCCCAAAACTTCCTCTATACCGTTAAAATCCTCAAGCTGAAATTTGACCTCGGTTTGGTCATTTCTGAAATCCGGAAGCTGAAAGCCCTTCTTGTGTTGCCGGGTGGTTTGCTTACATAAGCTAGCCCAATCTAATTTCTTGTCTGAAATTGGTACCTCATTGTTGTCCTCACTGTCACTGACCTTAGCATCCAATGCAATTGCAGTCTCATTAGCGGAACTCCTTGTCCGGCCTGTTAGTGGGCATAGCAGAGACCATGGGGGAGGAAGAAGTGCTAGGATGAAGTACACTGTCTTCATGAATAACCTTTTGCAAGGCAACTCCTCCCTTGGCTTTGCTACTGTGATGGAGAAAGAAATATAAGGAAAGATTCGATATGAATGGCAGCCATGGTAGAGCGCAGCTCACTTAGCCAACGATTAGCACGTCGCTTTCTATTTTTTTTCTATCGATCATGATTAAAATATGAAAAAAGATTGTTACGATATGGGACACAGTTAAAAGTAAAAAATTGTCTCTCTCCTCATTTTATAGTGATGTGACAAATTTGTATAATTTTTTTACTTTTAACTGTGTCCATATCAGAACAATCTTTTTTGTATTTTAATCATGAATCGAAAAAAAATTTTGGAGAGGGCGACGTGGCTAGGGGTTCTTTGGCCAAGTGATTGCAGCTTTCTACCATGGCGCTTTCATCCATATCGAAATTATCCGAAATATAATGGGAAAAAATGGGTCCAGGGGCCCTCCCCTTTACACGAAATAATAAGAACACTTTTGATATGGATCGAATCCACTGGACCATGTGGTTCAGATTTGAACACATCACTGCATTTTCTTCTCTCTCCTCATTCTTCAGGAATATGACCAAATCTGAATCACATGGTCCACATGGACCCGATCAATATCAGAATTTTCCAAATAATAACACCAAAATGCCAAGTAAAAAAGAACAATAAAATGGGTCCAGAGGCCCTCCCCGTGAATCAGCCACACAATAAGAAAGGTACAAAATATTAAAATAATAATATAAAGACCCATCTCCACACCAATGACTTCAAGTACTTGGTGAAAAACAGAAATACAAAGCTGCTGACTCCAATGGTTGGATCTAGCCATCCTCCTTTCACTTTTGGTGTGTTCACCATTTTCTTTTACCGTAAATATTGATGAAATATTTTCAAAGCAGTATTATTCAAGATTCAAGACACAGATGCAAGACCTACTTCAGATCTTTGCAGATCTGGAGTTTATCTCTAAATCCGGAGTTGCTCAGGGCCCTTTCTCATTTTTCATCATCGAAGAGTTTTATCATGTATTTATTTTTTTTACCCTTTTTTGTGTTATTTACCCGGTTTGGAGTGTGAACTTTTATTGTTATCATGGTGTTTACACCATTGTATAACTTTTATTTTTTTTGTAATTCCGTTTTATCTTTTTATTGTAATGACTTTGAATATTTTATAATTAATGGGTAAATTTTTATTTGGTAAAGCTGCTGACCCACCAAAAAGGTCACTGACCCGCGAGAAATTCCAATAAAACCTGTTCACCCGCGAGATTAGTTTTTTACCCGCGAAACTGACATACTCTAGATGAAGACGAAGCTAAAGACAATGATCATCCACCTCCATAATTAGGCAGATCGAGTGAGATCTACAAGTCTACGTATCTACGATCCAGATTATATACTTTTGATTCAAGACCCGGTTCTTATTCGATTTTGAGCTAAACATTTAAAATTTAATTGGATTGAATTTAATATGATTTTTTTTTTTTAAAATCTCATTTTCAGATTAGTTTCAAATCAAAATCGATTCTAGACAGTCAAATTGTCACACCCTCAGTAACTAGAGGTCGATGGCATGTCGATTGTACTCATTTGGTTAATGAAACACCAAAGCTCGACAATGACAGAGTTACTTAAATGGAAATTCAATTATATAAATCCATAAAATCCATAAATGTACAAGCGGAAGAATTTACTAAAAAGGGAAATTATTTCTAAGTATTACAACTTAAAGGAAAACTAAACTTCCAACATAAATAACTAGAAAGGAAAACAAAGTTCATTAACTAAACCGGTTAAAATCACTCTTTGTAATCCCATCCCAGATACCATCATTTTCGTAGTGTTGCTCGTCAACTAAATCATCTGCACAGTAAAAGAGGATGGACTGATCTACGGTGCTCAGTAGAGACCAATAAAAAGAACGAACAAGCATGAAACAACAAATAAGCTAAGTAGACATATTCGTCGCATCTAAACGCTTACATAACCGAGTACACAACAAGCACCACGCATTTCTCATACACTACACTCGATTACAACACCGTTTAAACACTAAGAGCATCACTACCGCTATGACACACAATCCCGCCACATGAGCTGACTCATCTATTCACTCCCAATCAACAATAACGGTAATGACCCTAGCTATTATCCAGAGCTAGGGACGACTCGAGAAAAATGCAAAGGGCGCGGGTTTGAGTACTGGTCCCCCCAAACGACGGGCCCGGGGTTTAAGGATCCATTCTTTTATTGTGTCATTACCCACCACAGTGGACTCAACAAAGCCATTACCGTCCCAATGATAACCTCATCGGGTGAGGGTTCAGAGACGCGTATATCAGAAGACCTCTCGGGTCACAGAATCAGTACCAGAATGCAGTAGCGAACGAATCCTGCTAATTAGTCGTTCCTAGACAAGAGCTCAGTAGGGGCGACGATTATGTCGACCAAACCACATATGGTTAAAATCAACGACTCTCAAATATAACGACCAAAGCGGTAACATTTATGCAAGTTCAATATAAGCCCAATTAAATCCAAGATTCCCAATTATCAGATAATTATGACAATTTACATAAAGCAATAATAAGAACACAGTAATCAATAAACGAATCAGATTATAATGAATTTAAATCATACCCAACACAGTTTATAAAATATCGAAAGTAATAAAAACAATTCGTGCAAATATTTCGTAAATAGAATAATTTATTCGCTTTTACTGTGCAGTTATATGCGAGAATTAAATGACGTAGGGGTGTCCCTACCTCGAATCCTTAGTAAAGCGATAAACGTACAAGTGCTGGAAAATTCTGGTTCTTCCCTCTACTTCTGACATACATTACAGAAAATCTAACGGTTACAATATTGATCCCTCCGGTCAGATTATATCCCTATCAGTCTAGTTTCTAAATCTAAAAGAATTACTCCGATTGGAGTTTGTATGTTACTTGTACGACGATTCTTCCAAAACTGTGCAGAAAACGAAACTCAGAGATCAGTCACGCTCCCGGTGAATTATCTTTCTGCTCAGAATTCCAAATCGACTCCCGTCTGTGCTCACTCGTATCTATCGCGAACGCCTTCGTTTCGATATATTTTGCTACAAAAACGGAGAAGAAAAGCTCTCTTGGTGACCTCTCAAAGTTCTGGACAGAATGTTGAGTTCTCACAATATTGTATTTTTTTCCTCTGTTTTTCTTTTTCCTCCTTCATGAGTGTGAGAGCAGCTCTCTGCCTCCCTTTATATAATGCCTTGAGTATGCATGATACCCACACCCCACAAACCTGCTCCCTGCTCCCTGATCCCCCACGATCCCATAACCCCTCAACTCTTAATCCCACGAAGTTGCATATCTTTTGTTATTATTTGTTTGTTGCCTTGCACGGTTCCTGAGAACCTCCCCCACGCACACACGTTTTGCTTCTTTTTCTTTTTTTTATTTTTTATTCCCAATTCAATTAACCAATCATCTAATTAAATTGCTAATCTACGTGAATCACAATTTAAGTCATTGATGATTGATCATTGATGATTGATCTTTGTTTTCTCCTATATCACACTTCTTGGTTTTATCAAGATTCTCTTGAAGTGTGATTGAGATGTCCTCCATACATTCACAAGATTGAGTTCCCAATCCTAAACTTGTCACCTTTGGCTCTTGCACTTCAACTTCTCCTTTGTATGATGCTTCAAGCATATTCATCATGGAACATGGAATAAGCAACTTAACATTCATGCACTTTGTTGAGAACTTCTTCATTTAATGCACAACAAACAACATTTAAGACTTTGAAGTTGAGTGTCATCCTCTTGTAGTCTTCTTCATATTTTTTTAGAATTTGTTGTTTGTTTTTATTTTGGATTTGTCTTGGTGTTCAATTAAGTTTTTTTGTGAAATCGGTAAATTCGGCAAAAACCGAATTCCGAATTTCACAATTCGGTCAATTTGAATTCGGTAATTCTGAATTCGAATCCGAATTATGTTGTTTTGTTCTAAAATTTTAAAAAGCCAAATTGGCGAATTCGAATTCGATACTCACCCATAACTGTTAATAGGTTGAATTTAAGTTCACAGTCGAATATTTATTACTTTCACAAAAATTCCAAATAACATTCAACACATAATCAATATATGGTAATTGTTAGTAGAATTTCAATTCATAACTGAATATTTATTACTTATACCATTGTAACATGTTCGGCACACCCTTATAAATTAGCCCAATTCTTCTTCTTAAGCATCAGCAAAAAATAAAAATAAAACTACAATTTTCTTCCAGCGTCAACCACCACCACGGACCACCGCAATGTGGTCTCTGACTAACTACCCATTGCAGTTTTCAACTGATCTCCCATCCTAATTTTATATGTTTTGAAAGTTTACAGATAATAATTCTAACAATTGTGGAAGACATTGATTTGAACGTGACTCCGATTTTATTTTGTGGTTATATAGTCTATTTGTAAGGGCATAATAATGCATATCCTATAGAATCAGTTCTTTAGAATTTTCTATGCCCACAAGTCAAGTATAGTAATGGCTCACTTACTAACTGGACATCCTCCAAGGCTTGACGCCTCATTTTAAAAAAGGATTTTTCTGATATGGACCAGGTCCATTGGACCATATTGTCCAGATCTGGCCACATCACTACAAAATATGGAGAGAGGAATCCTTTAAAAAATGAATTTTCGTATAAGGACCAGGTCCACATGGACATTGTCATCCAGAATTAGCCACGTAATCGCAGAATTGTCTCTCTTTTTATAGTGAGGTGACCCTTCTAAATCGCATGGTCCAATATATCTGATCCATATTAGAACTATCCATATCACAATCGAATATTTATTACTTTCACAAAAATTACAAATAACATTCAACACATGATCAATATATGGTAATTGTTAGTAGAATTTCAATTCATAACTGAATATTTATTACTTATACCATTGTAACATGTTCGGCACACCCTTATAAATTTGCCCAATTCTTCTTCTTAAGCATCATCAAAAAAACAAAAAACAAAACTACAATTTTCTTCCACCGTCAACCACCACCACGGACCACCGCAATGAAGATCTCTACTTCTTCTTCAACCATCGTGTTCTTTATTTTCTTGTTTTTCTTAACATCAATGGTGGCTACTTCTGCAGAGCTGAAAGTTGACCGAAATAACAATAGCCCACCAACAGTTTCATCGCCGCCATTACCACCATCTGTGAATGAATTTCATCTAAGATTTGGGTTAGAGAAAAGGGAAGCCCCATCTGGTCCTGACCCAATTCATAATTCAATTCCTATGTTGTGAAATTATTTCTAGATTATTAATGAAAATTACTTCATATATGAAATTTAAAGAAATATTCTTACTATGCTTATTTTCTTGATTGCTTTCTTCAATAAAATTGTCTATACAATTCTCCTCGAAACTGAATATCCTTATAAAACTTTCATAAGAACAATAGTTTGATCATACGGTAATAGAACTATAATGAACTAATATAAGTATACATAATAATAAAAGTTCTTATGAGCATCATATAGAAATCAACGAGAAGAATATAATTCTAATTTAAAAAAAAAGAAAAAAAAGAAAAAAAAGACATGCAGAAATATGAATTATGCCAAAGTAGTAATTACCAACAACTTTGTTCTTGCACACCACTTCTTTGCAAAACGTTTTTCGATTTTAATTTTTTACTCTGAACAAAAAAAAATGCAAAATTCCCGACCCTTAATTTTTTTGAAGTATTAATTTTGCCCATTCCATGGAATTTTGTTGTTAAATATGGACAGAATAAGATCATATGACCAAACTCAGCGGCATTTCGGAAAGAAAAAAAAAACAGGACTTGACCCTTAAAACAAGGCGTCAATGAAATAAAAAATTAGTCTTCCACATGCATAACAATTTCCCCCTTTCCTTGTGTTTTTTCACATATATCGCATATCCGATTTTTCTATCAAGTTAGAACATGTTTTTTCCAAAATTATTCTGAGTTTAGTCATGTGAGAGTTATGTGATCTTATTTAATATTGAAAATGGTTGGAATGTGCAATATTAATACTCCAAAAAAATTTACGGTAAAAAACTTTATATTATTTAGTTGATAGTCAAAAATTAAAATCGAGAATAGTTCAGGAGTATGGAAATTTTTTATCCTAATAAATATAAAAACCAAAAAAGAACAAAATGGTAAACGATGTCCATCTTTTAGAATTAGTTGGGAACAAACAACCTCAAAATTAAATATGTTTGTATTAGTACTCTTGTTAAAGCGTGTGAAGCGCTACTTTTCCCCCCAAAAAAATCCAACATATTTGTTTAGTATAAGGAGTAAGACTTAATTGTCACGTTTATTGATCATCCACAATTACAAGTTAATTGAGTTTTGACGAACCACGAAAAGTTATAATTTTAAATTCTCCTATATTTTTTTATTGTTACCTGAATATTAATTTGACTAACAAAAATTATTTTAGTACACCTAATAAAAATTCTTGGAAACATACGAAATGTGGTCTCTGACTAACTACCCAATGCAGTTTTCAACTGATCTCCCTTCCTAATTTTATATGTTTTGAAAGTTTGCAGATAATAATTCTAACAATTGTGGAAGACATTGATTTGAACGTGACTCCGATTTTATTTTGTGGTTATATAGTCTATTTGTAAGGGCATAATAATGCATATCCTATAGAATCAGTTCTTTAGAATTTTCTATGCCCACAAGTCAAGTATAGTAATGGCTCACTTACTAACTGGACATCCTCCAAGGCTTGACGCCTCATTTTAAAAAAGGATTTTTCTGATATGGACCAGGTCCATTGGACCATATTGTCCAGATCTGGCCACATCACTACAAAATATGGAGAGAGGAATCCTTTAAAAAATGAATTTTCGTATAAGGACCAGGTCCACATGGACATTGTCATCCAGAATTAGCCACGTAATCGCAGAATTGTCTCTCTTTTTATAGTGAGGTGACCCTTCTAAATCGCATGGTCCAATATATCTGATCCATATTAGAACTATCCATATCACAATCGAATATTTATTACTTTCACAAAAATTACAAATAACATTCAACACATGATCAATATATGGTAATTGTTAGTAGAATTTCAATTCATAACTGAATATTTATTACTTATACCATTGTAACATGTTCGGCACACCCTTATAAATTTGCCCAATTCTTCTTCTTAAGCATCATCAAAAAACAAAAACAAAACTACAATTTTCTTCCACCGTCAACCACCACCACGGACCACCGCAATGAAGATCTCTACTTCTTCTTCAACCATCGTGTTCTTTATTTTCTTGTTTTTCTTAACATCAATGGTGGCTACTTCTGCAGAGCTGAAAGTTGACCGAAATAACAATAGCCCACCAACAGTTTCATCGCCGCCATCACCACCATCTGTGAATGAATTTCATCTAAGATTTGGGTTAGAGAAAAGGGAAGCCCCTTCTGGTCCTGACCCAATTCATAATTCAATTCCTATGTTGTGAAATTATTTCTAGATTATTAATGAAAATTATTTCATATATGAAATTTAAAGAAATATTCTCACTATGCTTATTTTCTTGATTGCTTTCTTCAATAAAATTGTCTATACAATTCTCCTCGAAACTGAATATCCTTATAAAACTTTCATAAGAACAATAGTTTGGTCATACGGTAATAGAACTATAATGAACTAATATAAGTATACTTAATAATAAAAGTTCTTATGAGCATCATATAGAAATCAACGAGAAGAATATAATTCTAATTTAAAAAAAAGAAAAAAGAAAAAAAAGACATGCAGAAATATGAATTATGCCAAAGTAGTAATTACCAACAACTTTGTTCTTGCACACCACTTCTTTGCAAAACGTTTTTCGATTTTAATTTTTTACTCTGAACAAAAAAAAATGCAAAATTCCCGACCCTTAATTTTTTTGAAGTATTAATTTTGCCCATTCCATGCAATTTTGTTGTTAAATATGGACAGAATAAGATCATATGACCAAACTCACATGCATTTCTGAAAAGAAAAAAAACAGGACTTGACCCTTAAAACAAGGCGTCAATGAAATAAAAAATTAGTCTTCCACATGCATAACAATTTCCCCCTTTCCTTGTGTTTTTTCACATATTTCGCATATCCGATTTTTCTATCAAGTTAGAACATGTTTTTTTC
The DNA here is from genome assembly GCA_026122235.1 of Vinca minor. Lineage (NCBI taxonomy): Eukaryota > Viridiplantae > Streptophyta > Magnoliopsida > Gentianales > Apocynaceae > Vinca > Vinca minor. The sequence continues at coordinate 187,624 of JAOCZM010000244.1, read as the reverse complement.
CAAAATTATTCTCGAGTTTAGTCATGTGAGAGTTATGTGATCTTATTTAATATTGAAAATGGTTGGAATGTGCAATATTAATACTCCAAAAAAAATTTACGGTAAAAAACTTTATATTTTTTAGTTGACAGTCAAAAATTAAAATCGAGAATAGTTCAGGAGTATGGAAATTTTTTATCCTAATAAATATAAAAACCAAAAAAGAACAAAATGGTAAACGATGTCCATCTTTTAGAATTAGTTGGGAACAAACAACCTCAAAATTAAATATGTTTGTATTAGTACTCTGTTAAAGCGTGTGAAGCGCTACTTTTCCCCCCAAAAAAATCCAACATATTTGTTTAGTATAAGGAGTAAGACTTAATTGTCACGTTTATTGATCATCCACAATTACAAGTTAATTGAGTTTTGACGAACCACGAAAAGTTATAATTTTAAATTCTCCTATATTTTTTTATTGTTACCTGAATATTAATTTGACTAACAAAAATTATTTTAGTACACCTAATAAAAAATTCTTGGAAACATACGTAAATGTGGTCTCTGACTAACTACCCAATGCAGTTTTCAACTGATCTCCCATCCTAATTTTATATGTTTTGAAAGTTTACAGATAATAATTCTAACAATTGTGGAAGACATTGATTTGAACGTGACTCCGATTTTATTTTGTGGTTATATAGTCTATTTGTAAGGGCATAATAATGCATATCCTATAGAATCAGTTCTTTAGAATTTTCTATGCCCACAAGTCAAGTATAGTAATGGCTCACTTACTAACTGGACATCCTCCAAGGCTTGACGCCTCATTTTAAAAAAGGATTTTTCTGATATGGACCAGGTCCATTGGACCATATTGTCCAGATCTGGCCACATCACTACAAAATATGGAGAGAGGAATCCTTTAAAAAATGAATTTTCGTATAAGGACCAGGTCCACATGGACATTGTCATCCAGAATTAGCCACGTCATCGCAGAATTGTCTCTCTTTTTATAGTGAGGTGACCCTTCTAAATCGCATGGTCCAATATATCTGATCCATATTAGAACTATCCATATCACAATCGAATATTTATTACTTTCACAAAAATTACAAATAACATTCAACACATGATCAATATATGGTAATTGTTAGTAGAATTTCAATTCATAACTGAATATTTATTACTTATACCATTGTAACATGTTCGGCACACCCTTATAAATTTGCCCAATTCTTCTTCTTAAGCATCATCAAAAAACAAAAACAAAACTACAATTTTCTTCCACCGTCAACCACCACCACGGACCACCGCAATGAAGATCTCTACTTCTTCTTCAACCATCGTGTTCTTTATTTTCTTGTTTTTCTTAACATCAATGGTGGCTACTTCTGCAGAGCTGAAAGTTGACCGAAATAACAATAGCCCACCAACAGTTTCATCGCCGCCATCACCACCATCTGTGAATGAATTTCATCTAAGATTTGGGTTAGAGAAAAGGGAAGCCCCTTCTGGTCCTGACCCAATTCATAATTCAATTCCTATGTTGTGAAATTATTTCTAGATTATTAATGAAAATTATTTCATATATGAAATTTAAAGAAATATTCTCACTATGCTTATTTTCTTGATTGCTTTCTTCAATAAAATTGTCTATACAATTCTCCTCGAAACTGAATATCCTTATAAAACTTTCATAAGAACAATAGTTTGGTCATACGGTAATAGAACTATAATGAACTAATATAAGTATACTTAATAATAAAAGTTCTTATGAGCATCATATAGAAATCAACGAGAAGAATATAATTCTAATTTAAAAAAAAGAAAAAAGAAAAAAAAGACATGCAGAAATATGAATTATGCCAAAGTAGTAATTACCAACAACTTTGTTCTTGCACACCACTTCTTTGCAAAACGTTTTTCGATTTTAATTTTTTACTCTGAACAAAAAAAAAATGCAAAATTCCCGACCCTTAATTTTTTTGAAGTATTAATTTTGCCCATTCCATGCAATTTTGTTGTTAAATATGGACAGAATAAGATCATATGACCAAACTCAGCGGCATTTCGGAAAGAAAAAAAAAACAGGACTTGACCCTTAAAACAAGGCGTCAATGAAATAAAAAATTAGTCTTCCACATGCATAACAATTTCCCCCTTTCCTTGTGTTTTTTCACATATTTCGCATATCCGATTTTTCTATCAAGTTAGAACATGTTTTTTCCAAAATTATTCTGAGTTTAGTCATGTGAGAGTTATGTGATCTTATTTAATATTGAAAATGGTTGGAATGTGCAATATTAATACTCCAAAAAAATTTACGGTAAAAAACTTTATATTTTTTAGTTGACAGTCAAAAATTAAAATCGAGAATAGTTCAGGAGTATGGAAATTTTTTATCCTAATAAATATAAAAACCAAAAAAGAACAAAATGGTAAACGATGTCCATCTTTTAGAATTAGCTGGGAACAAACAACCTCAAAATTAAATATGTTTGTATTAGTACTCTGTTAAAGCGTGTGAAGCGCTACTTTTCCCCCCAAAAAAATCCAACATATTTGTTTAGTATAAGGAGTAAGACTTAATTGTCACGTTTATTGATCATCCACAATTACAAGTTAATTGAGTTTTGACGAACCACGAAAAGTTATAATTTTAAATTCTCCTATATTTTTTTATTGTTACCTGAATATTAATTTGACTAACAAAAATTATTTTAGTACACCTAATAAAAATTCTTGGAAACATACGAAATGTGGTCTCTGACTAACTACCCAATGCAGTTTTCAACTGATCTCCCTTCCTAATTTTATATGTTTTGAAAGTTTGCAGATAATAATTCTAACAATTGTGGAAGACATTGATTTGAACGTGACTCCGATTTTATTTTGTGGTTATATAGTCTATTTGTAAGGGCATAATAATGCATATCCTATAGAATCAGTTCTTTAGAATTTTCTATGCCCACAAGTCAAGTATAGTAATGGCTCACTTACTAACTGGACATCCTCCAAGGCTTGACGCCTCATTTTAAAAAAGGATTTTTCTGATATGGACCAGGTCCATTGGACCATATTGTCCAGATCTGGCCACATCACTACAAAATATGGAGAGAGGAATCCTTTAAAAAATGAATTTTCGTATAAGGACCAGGTCCACATGGACATTGTCATCCAGAATTAGCCACGTCATCGCAGAATTGTCTCTCTTTTTATAGTGAGGTGACCCTTCTAAATCGCATGGTCCAATATATCTGATCCATATTAGAACTATCCATATCACAATCGAATATTTATTACTTTCACAAAAATTACAAATAACATTCAACACGTGATCAATATATGGTAATTGTTAGTAGAATTTCAATTCATAACTGAATATTTATTACTTATACCATTGTAACATGTTCGGCACACCCTTATAAATTTGCCCAATTCTTCTTCTTAAGCATCATCAAAAAAACAAAAACAAAACTACAATTTTCTTCCACCGTCAACCACCACCACTGGACCACCGCAATGAAGATCTCTACTTCTTCTTCAACCATCGTGTTCTTTATTTTCTTGTTTTTTCTTAACATCAATGGTGGCTACTTAGCAGAGTCGAAAGTTGACCGAAATAACAATAGCCCACCAACAGCTTCATCGCGCCATTACCACCATCTGCGAATGAATTTCATCTAAGATTTGGGTTAGAGAAAAGGGAAGCCCCTTCTGGTCCTGACCCAATTCATAATTCAATTCCTATGTTGTGAAATTATTTCTAGATTATTAATGAAAATTATTTCATATATGAAATTTAAAGAAATATTCTTACTATGCTTATTTTCTTGATTGCTTTCTTCAATAAAATTGTCTATACAATTCTCCTCGAAACTGAATATCCTTATAAAACTTTCATAAGAACAATAGTTTGATCATACGGTAATAGAACTATAATGAACTAATATAAGTATACTTAATAATAAAAGTTCTTATGAGCATCATATAGAAATCAACGAGAAGAATATAATTCTAATTTAAAAAAAAGAAAAAAGAAAAAAAAGACATGCAGAAATATGAATTATGCCAAAGTAGTAATTACCAACAACTTTGTTCTTGCACACCACTTCTTTGCAAAACGTTTTTCGATTTTAATTTTTTACTCTGAACAAAAAAAAATGCAAAATTCCCGACCCTTAATTTTTTTGAAGTATTAATTTTGCCCATTCCATGCAATTTTGTTGTTAAATATGGACAGAATAAGATCATATGACCAAACTCAGCGGCATTTCGGAAAGAAAAAAAAAACAGGACTTGACCCTTAAAACAAGGCGTCAATGAAATAAAAAATTAGTCTTCCACATGCATAACAATTTCCCCCTTTCCTTGTGTTTTTTCACATATTTCGCATATCCGATTTTTCTATCAAGTTAGAACATGTTTTTTCCAAAATTATTCTGAGTTTAGTCATGTGAGAGTTATGTGATCTTATTTAATATTGAAAATGGTTGGAATGTGCAATATTAATACTCCAAAAAAATTTACGGTAAAAAACTTTATATTTTTTAGTTGACAGTCAAAAATTAAAATCGAGAATAGTTCAGGAGTATGGAAATTTTTTATCCTAATAAATATAAAAACCAAAAAAGAACAAAATGGTAAACGATGTCCATCTTTTAGAATTAGTTGGGAACAAACAACCTCAAAATTAAATATGTTTGTATTAGTACTCTGTTAAAGCGTGTGAAGCGCTACTTTTCCCCCCAAAAAAAATCCAACATATTTGTTTAGTATAAGGAGTAAGACTTAATTGTCACGTTTATTGATCATCCACAATTACAAGTTAATTGAGTTTTGACGAACCACGAAAAGTTATAATTTTAAATTCTCCTATATTTTTTTATTGTTACCTGAATATTAATTTGACTAACAAAAATTATTTTAGTACACCTAATAAAAATTCTTGGAAACATACGAAATGTGGTCTCTGACTAACTACCCAATGCAGTTTTCAACTGATCTCCCATCCTAATTTTATATGTTTTGAAAGTTTACAGATAATAATTCTAACAATTGTGGAAGACATTGATTTGAACGTGACTCCGATTTTATTTTGTGGTTATATAGTCTATTTGTAAGGGCATAATAATGCATATCCTATAGAATCAGTTCTTTAGAATTTTCTATGCCCACAAGTCAAGTATAGTAATGGCTCACTTACTAACTCGGACATCCTCCAAGGCTTGACGCCTCATTTTAAAAAAAGGATTTTTTCTCGATACTGGACCAGTCCATTGGACCATATTGTCCCGTGATCTCGCCACATCACTACAAAAATACGGAGAGAGGAATCCTTTAAAAAATGAATTTTCGTATAAGGACCGAGTCCACATGGACATTGTCATCCGTAATTAGCCACGCCATCGCAGTAATTGTTCTCTTTTTATAGTGAGGTGACCCTTCTAAATCGCATGGTCCAATATATCTCGATCCATATTAGAACTATCCATATCACAATCGAATATTTATTACTTTCACAAAAATTACAAATAACATTCAACACATGATCAATATATGGTAATTGTTAGTAGAATTTCAATTCATAACTCGAATATTTATTACTTATACCATTGTAACATGTTCGGCACACCCTTATAAATTTGCCCAATTCTTCTTCTTAAGCATCATCAAAAAACAAAAACAAAACTACAATTTTCTTCCACCGTCAACCACCACCACTGACCACCGCAATGAAGATCTCTACTTCTTCTTCAACCATCGTGTTCTTTATTTTCTTGTTTTTTCTTAACATCAATGGTGGCTACTCGCAGAGATGAAAGTTGACCGAAATAACAATAGCCCACCAACAGCTTTCATCGCCGCCATTACCACCATCTCGCGAATGAATTTCATCTAAGATTTGGGTTAGAGAAAAGGGAAGCCCCTTCTCGGTCCCGACTCCAATTCATAATTCAATTCCTATGTTGTGAAATTATTTCTAGATTATTAATGAAAATTATTTCATATATGAAATTTAAAGAAATATTCTTACTATGCTTATTTTCTTGATTGCTTTCTTCAATAAAATTGTCTATACAATTCTCCTCGAAACCCGAATATCCTTATAAAACTTTCATAAGAACAATAGTTTGATCATACTGGGTAATAGAACTATAATGAACTAATATAAGTATACTTAATAATAAAAGTTCTTATGAGCATCATATAGAAATCAACGAGAAGAATATAATTCTAATTTAAAAAAAAGAAAAAAAAGAAAAAAAAAGACATGCAGAATATGAATTATGCCAAAGTAGTAATTACCAACAACTTTGTTCTTGCACACCACTTCTTTGCAAAACGTTTTTCGATTTTAATTTTTTACTCTGAACAAAAAAAAATGCAAAATTCCCGGCCCTTAATTTTTTTGAAGTATTAATTTTGCCCATTCCATGCAATTTTGTTGTTAAATATGGACTGAATAAGATCATATGACCAAACTCACATGCATTTCTGAAAGAAAAAAAACAGGACTTGACCCTTAAAACAAGGCGTCAATGAAATAAAAAATTAGTCTTCCACATGCATAACAATTTCCCCCTTTCCTTGTGTTTTTTCACATATTTCGCATATCCGATTTTTCTATCAAGTTAGAACATGTTTTTTTCCAAAATTATTCTCGAGTTTAGTCATGTGAGAGTTATGTGATCTTATTTAATATTGAAAATGGTTGGAATGTGCAATATTAATACTCCAAAAAAAATTTACGGTAAAAAACTTTATATTTTTTTAGTTGACAAATCAAAAAATTAAAATCGAGAATAGTTCAGAGTATGGAAATTTTTTTATCCTAATAAATATAAAAACCAAAAAAAGAACAAAATGGTAAACGATGTCCATCTTTTAGAATTAGTTGGGAACAAACAACCTCAAAATTAAATATGTTTGTATTAGTACTCGCTAAAGCGTGTGAAGCGCTACTTTTCCCCCCAAAAAAATCCAACATATTTGTTTAGTATAAGGAGTAAGACTTAATTGTCACGTTTATTGATCATCCACAATTACAAGTTAATTGAGTTTTGACGAACCACGTAAAAGTTATAATTTTAAATTCTCCTATATTTTTTTTATTGTTACCTCGAATATTAATTTGACTAACAAAAATTATTTTAGTACACCTAATAAAAATTCTTGGAAACATACGAAATGTGGTCTCTCGACTAACTACCCAATGCAGCTTTTCAACCGATCTCCCATCCTAATTTTATATGTTTTGAAAGTTTACGTATAATAATTCTAACAATTGTGGAAGACATTGATTTGAACGTGACTCCGATTTTATTTTTGTGGTTATATAGTCTATTTGTAAGGGCATAATAATGCATATCCTATAGAATCAGCTCTTAGAATTTTCTATGCCCACAAGTCAAGTATAGTAATGGCTCACTTACTAACCGGACATCCTCCAAGGCTTGACGCCTCATTTTAAAAAAAGGATTTTTTCTCGATACTGACCAGTCCATTGGACCATATTGTCCCGTGATCTCGCCACATCACTACAAAAATACGGAGAGAGGAATCCTTTAAAAAATGAATTTTCGTATAAGGACCATGTCCACATGGACATTGTCATCCGTAATTAGCCACGCCATCGCAGCACTGTTCTCTTTTTTATAGTGAGGTGACCCTTCTAAATCGCATGGTCCAATATATCTCGATCCATATTAGAACTATCCATATCACAATCGAATATTTATTACTTTCACAAAAATTACAAATAACATTCAACACATGATCAATATATGGTAATTGTTAGTAGAATTTCAATTCATAACTGAATATTTATTACTTATACCATTGTAACATGTTCGGCACACCCTTATAAATTTGCCCAATTCTTCTTCTTAAGCATCATCAAAAAACAAAAACAAAACTACAATTTTCTTCCACCGTCAACCACCACCACTGACCACCGCAATGAAGATCTCTACTTCTTCTTCAACCATCGTGTTCTTTATTTTCTTGTTTTTTCTTAACATCAATGGTGGCTACTCGCAGAGATCGAAAGTTGACCGAAATAACAATAGCCCACCAACAGTTTCATCGCCGCCATTACCACCATCTGCGAATGAATTTCATCTAAGATTTGGGTTAGAGAAAAGGGAAGCCCCTTCTGGTCCTGACCCAATTCATAATTCAATTCCTATGTTGTGAAATTATTTCTAGATTATTAATGAAAATTATTTCATATATGAAATTTAAAGAAATATTCTTACTATGCTTATTTTCTTGATTGCTTTCTTCAATAAAATTGTCTATACAATTCTCCTCGAAACTGAATATCCTTATAAAACTTTCATAAGAACAATAGTTTGATCATACTGGGTAATAGAACTATAATGAACTAATATAAGTATACTTAATAATAAAAGTTCTTATGAGCATCATATAGAAATCAACGAGAAGAATATAATTCTAATTTAAAAAAAAGAAAAAAAAGAAAAAAAAGACATGCAGAAATATGAATTATGCCAAAGTAGTAATTACCAACAACTTTGTTCTTGCACACCACTTCTTTGCAAAACGTTTTTCGATTTTAATTTTTTACTCTGAACAAAAAAAAATGCAAAATTCCCGACCCTTAATTTTTTTGAAGTATTAATTTTGCCCATTCCATGCAATTTTGTTGTTAAATATGGACAGAATAAGATCATATGACCAAACTCACTGCATTTCTGAAAAGAAAAAAAACAGACTTGACCCTTAAAACAAGGCGTCAATGAAATAAAAAATTAGTCTTCCACATGCATAACAATTTCCCCCTTTCCTTGTGTTTTTTCACATATTTCGCATATCCGATTTTTCTATCAAGTTAGAACATGTTTTTTCCAAAATTATTCTGAGTTTAGTCATGTGAGAGTTATGTGATCTTATTTAATATTGAAAATGGTTGGAATGTGCAATATTAATACTCCAAAAAAATTTACGGTAAAAAACTTTATATTTTTTAGTTGACAGTCAAAAATTAAAATCGAGAATAGTTCAGGAGTATGGAAATTTTTTATCCTAATAAATATAAAAACCAAAAAAGAACAAAATGGTAAACGATGTCCATCTTTTAGAATTAGTTGGGAACAAACAACCTCAAAATTAAATATGTTTGTATTAGTACTCTGTTAAAGCGTGTGAAGCGCTACTTTTCCCCCCAAAAAAATCCAACATATTTGTTTAGTATAAGGAGTAAGACTTAATTGTCACGTTTATTGATCATCCACAATTACAAGTTAATTGAGTTTTGACGAACCACGAAAAGTTATAATTTTAAATTCTCCTATATTTTTTTATTGTTACCTGAATATTAATTTGACTAACAAAAATTATTTTAGTACACCTAATAAAAATTCTTGGAAACATACGAAATGTGGTCTCTCGACTAACTACCCAATGCAGCTTTTCAACCGATCTCCCATCCTAATTTTATATGTTTTGAAAGTTTACGTATAATAATTCTAACAATTGTGGAAGACATTGATTTGAACGTGACTCCGATTTTATTTTGTGGTTATATAGTCTATTTGTAAGGGCATAATAATGCATATCCTATAGAATCAGCTCTTAGAATTTTCTATGCCCACAAGTCAAGTATAGTAATGGCTCACTTACTAACTCGGACATCCTCCAAGGCTTGACGCCTCATTTTAAAAAAAGGATTTTTTCTCGATACTGGACCAGTCCATTGGACCATATTGTCCCGTGATCTCGCCACATCACTACAAAAATACGGAGAGAGGAATCCTTTAAAAAATGAATTTTCGTATAAGGACCATGTCCACATGGACATTGTCATCCGTAATTAGCCACGCCATCGCAGTAACTGTTCTCTTTTTTATAGTGAGGTGACCCTTCTAAATCGCATGGTCCAATATATCTCGATCCATATTAGAACTATCCATATCACAATCGAATATTTATTACTTTCACAAAAATTACAAATAACATTCAACACATGATCAATATATGGTAATTGTTAGTAGAATTTCAATTCATAACTCGAATATTTATTACTTATACCATTGTAACATGTTCGGCACACCCTTATAAATTTGCCCAATTCTTCTTCTTAAGCATCATCAAAAAAACAAAAACAAAACTACAATTTTCTTCCACCGTCAACCACCACCACGGACCACCGCAATGAAGATCTCTACTTCTTCTTCAACCATCGTGTTCTTTATTTTCTTGTTTTTTCTTAACATCAATGGTGGCTACTCGCAGAAAGTCGAAAGTTGACCGAAATAACAATAGCCCACCAACAGCTTCATCGCCGCCATTACCACCATCTCGCGAATGAATTTCATCTAAGATTTGGGTTAGAGAAAAGGGAAGCCCCTTCTCGGTCCCGACTCCAATTCATAATTCAATTCCTATGTTGTGAAATTATTTCTAGATTATTAATGAAAATTATTTCATATATGAAATTTAAAGAAATATTCTTACTATGCTTATTTTCTTGATTGCTTTCTTCAATAAAATTGTCTATACAATTCTCCTCGAAACTGAATATCCTTATAAAACTTTCATAAGAACAATAGTTTGATCATACGGTAATAGAACTATAATGAACTAATATAAGTATACTTAGTAATAAAAGTTCTTATGAGCATCATATAGAAATCAACGAGAAGAATATAATTCTAATTTAAAAAAAAAGAAAAAAGAAAAAAAAGACATGCAGAAATATGAATTATGCCAAAGTAGTAATTACCAACAACTTTGTTCTTGCACACCACTTCTTTGCAAAACGTTTTTCGATTTTAATTTTTTACTCTGAACAAAAAAAAAAAAATGCAAAATTCCCGACCCTTAATTTTTTTGAAGTATTAATTTTGCCCATTCCATGCAATTTTGTTGTTAAATATGGACAGAATAAGATCATATGACCAAACTCAGCGGCATTTCGGAAAGAAAAAAAAAACAGGACTTGACCCTTAAAACAAGGCGTCAATGAAATAAAAAATTAGTCTTCCACATGCATAACAATTTCCCCCTTTCCTTGTGTTTTTTCACATATTTCGCATATCCGATTTTTCTATCAAGTTAGAACATGTTTTTTCCAAAATTATTCTGAGTTTAGTCATGTGAGAGTTATGTGATCTTATTTAATATTGAAAATGGTTGGAATGTGCAATATTAATACTCCAAAAAAATTTACGGTAAAAAACTTTATATTTTTTAGTTGACAGTCAAAAATTAAAATCGAGAATAGTTCAGGAGTATGGAAATTTTTTATCCTAATAAATATAAAAACCAAAAAAGAACAAAATGGTAAACGATGTCCATCTTTTAGAATTAGTTGGGAACAAACAACCTCAAAATTAAATATGTTTGTATTAGTACTCTGTTAAAGCGTGTGAAGCGCTACTTTTCCCCCCAAAAAAATCCAACATATTTGTTTAGTATAAGGAGTAAGACTTAATTGTCACGTTTATTGATCATCCACAATTACAAGTTAATTGAGTTTTGACGAACCACTAAAAAGTTATAATTTTAAATTCTCCTATATTTTTTTTATTGTTACCTCGAATATTAATTTGACTAACAAAAATTATTTTAGTACACCTAATAAAAATTCTTGGAAACATACGAAATGTGGTCTCTCGACTAACTACCCAATGCAGCTTTTCAACCGATCTCCCATCCTAATTTTATATGTTTTGAAAGTTTACGGATAATAATTCTAACAATTGTGGAAGACATTGATTTGAACGTGACTCCGATTTTATTTTGTGGTTATATAGTCTATTTGTAAGGGCATAATAATGCATATCCTATAGAATCAGCTCTTAGAATTTTCTATGCCCACAAGTCAAGTATAGTAATGGCTCACTTACTAACCGGACATCCTCCAAGGCTTGACGCCTCATTTTAAAAAAAGGATTTTTTCTCGATACTGACCAGTCCATTGGACCATATTGTCCAGTATCCCGCCACATCACTACAAAATACGGAGAGAGGAATCCTTTAAAAAATGAATTTTCGTATAAGGACCAGGTCCACATGGACATTGTCATCCAGAATTAGCCACGTCATCGCAGAATTGTCTCTCTTTTTATAGTGAGGTGACCCTTCTAAATCGCATGGTCCAATATATCTGATCCATATTAGAACTATCCATATCACAATCGAATATTTATTACTTTCACAAAAATTACAAATAACATTCAACACATGATCAATATATGGTAATTGTTAGTAGAATTTCAATTCATAACTGAATATTTATTACTTATACCATTGTAACATGTTCGGCACACCCTTATAAATTTGCCCAATTCTTCTTCTTAAGCATCATCAAAAAACAAAAACAAAACTACAATTTTCTTCCACCGTCAACCACCACCACGGACCACCGCAATGAAGATCTCTACTTCTTCTTCAACCATCGTGTTCTTTATTTTCTTGTTTTTCTTAACATCAATGGTGGCTACTCGCAGAGATCGAAAGTTGACCGAAATAACAATAGCCCACCAACAGTTTCATCGCCGCCATTACCACCATCTGCGAATGAATTTCATCTAAGATTTGGGTTAGAGAAAAGGGAAGCCCCTTCTGGTCCTGACCCAATTCATAATTCAATTCCTATGTTGTGAAATTATTTCTAGATTATTAATGAAAATTATTTCATATATGAAATTTAAAGAAATATTCTTACTATGCTTATTTTCTTGATTGCTTTCTTCAATAAAATTGTCTATACAATTCTCCTCGAAACTGAATATCCTTATAAAACTTTCATAAGAACAATAGTTTGATCATACGGTAATAGAACTATAATGAACTAATATAAGTATACTTAGTAATAAAAGTTCTTATGAGCATCATATAGAAATCAACGAGAAGAATATAATTCTAATTTAAAAAAAAAGAAAAAAGAAAAAAAAGACATGCAGAAATATGAATTATGCCAAAGTAGTAATTACCAACAACTTTGTTCTTGCACACCACTTCTTTGCAAAACGCTTTTTCGATTTTAATTTTTTTACTCGAACAAAAAAAAATGCAAAATTCCCCGACCCTTAATTTTTTTTTGAAGTATTAATTTTGCCCATTCCATGCAATTTTGTTGTTAAATATGGACGTAATAAGATCATATGACCAAACTCACTGCATTTCTGAAAGAAAAAAAACAGACTTGACCCTTAAAACAAGCGCCAATGAAATAAAAAAATTAGTCTTCCACATGCATAACAATTTCCCTTTCCTTGTGTTTTTTTCACATATTTCGTATATCCGATTTTTTCTATCAAGTTAGAACATGTTTTTTTTCCAAAATTATTCTCGAGTTTAGTCATGTGAGAGTTATGTGATCTTATTTAATATTGAAAATGGTTGGAATGTGCAATATTAATACTCCAAAAAAATTTACGGTAAAAAACTTTATATTTTTTTAGTTGACAAATCAAAAAATTAAAATCGAGAATAGTTCATGAGTATGGAAATTTTTTTATCCTAATAAATATAAAAACCAAAAAAAGAACAAAATGGTAAACGATGTCCATCTTTTAGAATTAGTTGGGAACAAACAACCTCAAAATTAAATATGTTTGTATTAGTACTGTTAAAGCGTGTGAAGCGCTACTTTTCCCCCCAAAAAAATCCAACATATTTGTTTAGTATAAGGAGTAAGACTTAATTGTCACGTTTATTGATCATCCACAATTACAAGTTAATTGAGTTTTGACGAACCACGAAAAGTTATAATTTTAAATTCTCCTATATTTTTTTATTGTTACCTGAATATTAATTTGACTAACAAAAATTATTTTAGTACACCTAATAAAAATTCTTGGAAACATACGAAATGTGGTCTCTGACTAACTACCCAATGCAGTTTTCAACTGATCTCCCATCCTAATTTTATATGTTTTGAAAGTTTACAGATAATAATTCTAACAATTGTGGAAGACATTGATTTGAACGTGACTCCGATTTTATTTTGTGGTTATATAGTCTATTTGTAAGGGCATAATAATGCATATCCTATAGAATCAGTTCTTTAGAATTTTCTATGCCCACAAGTCAAGTATAGTAATGGCTCACTTACTAACTGGACATCCTCCAAGGCTTGACGCCTCATTTTAAAAAAAGGATTTTTTCTCGATACTGACCAGTCCATTGGACCATATTGTCCGTGATCCCGCCACATCACTACAAAATACGGAGAGAGGAATCCTTTAAAAAATGAATTTTCGTATAAGGACCATGTCCACATGGACATTGTCATCCGTAATTAGCCACGCCATCGCAGTAAACTGTCTCTTTTTATAGTGAGGTGACCCTTCTAAATCGCATGGTCCAATATATCTCGATCCATATTAGAACTATCCATATCACAATCGAATATTTATTACTTTCACAAAAATTACAAATAACATTCAACACATGATCAATATATGGTAATTGTTAGTAGAATTTCAATTCATAACTCGAATATTTATTACTTATACCATTGTAACATGTTCGGCACACCCTTATAAATTTGCCCAATTCTTCTTCTTAAGCATCATCAAAAAACAAAAACAAAACTACAATTTTCTTCCACCGTCAACCACCACCACTGACCACCGCAATGAAGATCTCTACTTCTTCTTCAACCATCGTGTTCTTTATTTTCTTGTTTTTTCTTAACATCAATGGTGGCTACTCGCAGAAAGTCGAAAGTTGACCGAAATAACAATAGCCCACCAACAGCTTCATCGCCGCCATTACCACCATCTCGCGAATGAATTTCATCTAAGATTTGGGTTAGAGAAAAGGGAAGCCCCTTCTCGGTCCCGACTCCAATTCATAATTCAATTCCTATGTTGTGAAATTATTTCTAGATTATTAATGAAAATTATTTCATATATGAAATTTAAAGAAATATTCTTACTATGCTTATTTTCTTGATTGCTTTCTTCAATAAAATTGTCTATACAATTCTCCTCGAAACTGAATATCCTTATAAAACTTTCATAAGAACAATAGTTTGATCATACGGTAATAGAACTATAATGAACTAATATAAGTATACTTAATAATAAAAGTTCTTATGAGCATCATATAGAAATCAACGAGAAGAATATAATTCTAATTTAAAAAAAAAGAAAAAAAAGAAAAAAAAGACATGCAGTAAATATGAATTATGCCAAAGTAGTAATTACCAACAACTTTGTTCTTGCACACCACTTCTTTGCAAAACGCTTTTTCGATTTTAATTTTTTTACTCGAACAAAAAAAAATGCAAAATTCCCGACCCTTAATTTTTTTTTGAAGTATTAATTTTGCCCATTCCATGCAATTTTGTTGTTAAATATGGACGTAATAAGATCATATGACCAAACTCACTGCATTTCTGAAAGAAAAAAAAACAGACTTGACCCTTAAAACAAGGCCAATGAAATAAAAAATTAGTCTTCCACATGCATAACAATTTCCCCTTTCCTTGTGTTTTTTTCACATATTTCGCATATCCGATTTTTTCTATCAAGTTAGAACATGTTTTTTTCCAAAATTATTCTCGAGTTTAGTCATGTGAGAGTTATGTGATCTTATTTAATATTGAAAATGGTTGGAATGTGCAATATTAATACTCCAAAAAAAATTTACGGTAAAAAAACTTTATATTTTTTAGTTGACAAATCAAAAAATTAAAATCGAGAATAGTTCATGAGTATGGAAATTTTTTTATCCTAATAAATATAAAAACCAAAAAAAGAACAAAATGGTAAACGATGTCCATCTTTTAGAATTAGTTGGGAACAAACAACCTCAAAATTAAATATGTTTGTATTAGTACTGCTAAAGCGTGTGAAGCGCTACTTTTCCCCCCAAAAAAATCCAACATATTTGTTTAGTATAAGGAGTAAGACTTAATTGTCACGTTTATTGATCATCCACAATTACAAGTTAATTGAGTTTTGACGAACCACTGAAAAGTTATAATTTTAAATTCTCCTATATTTTTTTTATTGTTACCTCGAATATTAATTTGACTAACAAAAAATTATTTTAGTACACCTAATAAAAATTCTTGGAAACATACGAAATGTGGTCTCTCGACTAACTACCCAATGCAGCTTTTCAACTGATCTCCCATCCTAATTTTATATGTTTTGAAAGTTTACAGATAATAATTCTAACAATTGTGGAAGACATTGATTTGAACGTGACTCCGATTTTATTTTGTGGTTATATAGTCTATTTGTAAGGGCATAATAATGCATATCCTATAGAATCAGCTTCTTAGAATTTTCTATGCCCACAAGTCAAGTATAGTAATGGCTCACTTACTAACCGGACATCCTCCAAGGCTTGACGCCTCATTTTAAAAAAGGATTTTTCTGATATGGACCAGGTCCATTGGACCATATTGTCCAGATCTGGCCACATCACTACAAAATATGGAGAGAGGAATCCTTTAAAAAATGAATTTTCGTATAAGGACCATGTCCACATGGACATTGTCATCCGTAATTAGCCACGCCATCGCAGAATCTGTTCTCTTTTTATAGTGAGGTGACCCTTCTAAATCGCATGGTCCAATATATCTCGATCCATATTAGAACTATCCATATCACAATCGAATATTTATTACTTTCACAAAAATTACAAATAACATTCAACACATGATCAATATATGGTAATTGTTAGTAGAATTTCAATTCATAACTCGAATATTTATTACTTATACCATTGTAACATGTTCGCACACCCTTATAAATTTGCCCAATTCTTCTTCTTAAGCATCATCAAAAAACAAAAACAAAACTACAATTTTCTTCCACCGTCAACCACCACCACTGACCACCGCAATGAAGATCTCTACTTCTTCTTCAACCATCGTGTTCTTTATTTTCTTGTTTTTTCTTAACATCAATGGTGGCTACTCGCAGAGTCGAAAGTTGACCGAAATAACAATAGCCCACCAACAGTTTCATCGCCGCCATTACCACCATCTGCGAATGAATTTCATCTAAGATTTGGGTTAGAGAAAAGGGAAGCCCCTTCTGGTCCTGACCCAATTCATAATTCAATTCCTATGTTGTGAAATTATTTCTAGATTATTAATGAAAATTATTTCATATATGAAATTTAAAGAAATATTCTTACTATGCTTATTTTCTTGATTGCTTTCTTCAATAAAATTGTCTATACAATTCTCCTCGAAACTGAATATCCTTATAAAACTTTCATAAGAACAATAGTTTGATCATACGGTAATAGAACTATAATGAACTAATATAAGTATACTTAATAATAAAAGTTCTTATGAGCATCATATAGAAATCAACGAGAAGAATATAATTCTAATTTAAAAAAAAAGAAAAAAGAAAAAAAAGACATGCAGAAATATGAATTATGCCAAAGTAGTAATTACCAACAACTTTGTTCTTGCACACCACTTCTTTGCAAAACGTTTTTCGATTTTAATTTTTTACTCTGAACAAAAAAAATGCAAAATTCCCCGACCCTTAATTTTTTTTTGAAGTATTAATTTTGCCCATTCCATGCAATTTTGTTGTTAAATATGGACGTAATAAGATCATATGACCAAACTCACTGCATTTCTGAAAGAAAAAAAACATGACTTGACCCTTAAAACAAGCGCCAATGAAATAAAAAATTAGTCTTCCACATGCATAACAATTTCCCCTTTCCTTGTGTTTTTTTCACATATTTCGTATATCCGATTTTTTCTATCAAGTTAGAACATGTTTTTTCCAAAATTATTCTGAGTTTAGTCATGTGAGAGTTATGTGATCTTATTTAATATTGAAAATGGTTGGAATGTGCAATATTAATACTCCAAAAAAATTTACGGTAAAAAACTTTATATTTTTTAGTTGACAGTCAAAAATTAAAATCGAGAATAGTTCAGGAGTATGGAAATTTTTTATCCTAATAAATATAAAAACCAAAAAAGAACAAAATGGTAAACGATGTCCATCTTTTAGAATTAGTTGGGAACAAACAACCTCAAAATTAAATATGTTTGTATTAGTACTCTGTTAAAGCGTGTGAAGCGCTACTTTTCCCCCCAAAAAAATCCAACATATTTGTTTAGTATAAGGAGTAAGACTTAATTGTCACGTTTATTGATCATCCACAATTACAAGTTAATTGAGTTTTGACGAACCACGAAAAGTTATAATTTTAAATTCTCCTATATTTTTTTATTGTTACCTGAATATTAATTTGACTAACAAAAATTATTTTAGTACACCTAATAAAAATTCTTGGAAACATACGAAATGTGGTCTCTGACTAACTACCCAATGCAGTTTTCAACTGATCTCCCATCCTAATTTTATATGTTTTGAAAGTTTACAGATAATAATTCTAACAATTGTGGAAGACATTGATTTGAACGTGACTCCGATTTTATTTTTGTGGTTATATAGTCTATTTGTAAGTGGCATAATAATGCATATCCTATAGAATCAGTTCTTTAGAATTTTCTATGCCCACAAGTCAAGTATAGTAATGGCTCACTTACTAACTGGACATCCTCCAAGGCTTGACGCCTCATTTTAAAAAAGGATTTTTCTGATATGGACCAGGTCCATTGGACCATATTGTCCCGTATCTCGCCACATCACTACAAAATACGGAGAGAGGAATCCTTTAAAAAAATGAATTTTCGTATAAGGACCATGTCCACATGGACATTGTCATCCGTAATTAGCCACGCCATCGCAGTAATCTGTCTCTTTTTATAGTGAGGTGACCCTTCTAAATCGCATGGTCCAATATATCTGATCCATATTAGAACTATCCATATCACAATCGAATATTTATTACTTTCACAAAAATTACAAATAACATTCAACACATGATCAATATATGGTAATTGTTAGTAGAATTTCAATTCATAACTCAATATTTATTACTTATACCATTGTAACATGTTCGGCACACCCTTATAAATTTGCCCAATTCTTCTTCTTAAGCATCATCAAAAAACAAAAACAAAACTACAATTTTCTTCCACCGTCAACCACCACCACGGACCACCGCAATGAAGATCTCTACTTCTTCTTCAACCATCGTGTTCTTTATTTTCTTGTTTTTCTTAACATCAATGGTGGCTACTCGCAGAGTCGAAAGTTGACCGAAATAACAATAGCCCACCAACAGCTTTCATCGCGCCATTACCACCATCTCGCGAATGAATTTCATCTAAGATTTGGGTTAGAGAAAAGTGGAAGCCCCTTCTCGGTCCCGACTCCAATTCATAATTCAATTCCTATGTTGTGAAATTATTTCTAGATTATTAATGAAAATTATTTCATATATGAAATTTAAAGAAATATTCTTACTATGCTTATTTTCTTGATTGCTTTCTTCAATAAAATTGTCTATACAATTCTCCTCGAAACTGAATATCCTTATAAAACTTTCATAAGAACAATAGTTTGATCATACGGTAATAGAACTATAATGAACTAATATAAGTATACTTAATAATAAAAGTTCTTATGAGCATCATATAGAAATCAACGAGAAGAATATAATTCTAATTTAAAAAAAAAGAAAAAAAGAAAAAAAAGACATGCAGTAAATATGAATTATGCCAAAGTAGTAATTACCAACAACTTTGTTCTTGCACACCACTTCTTTGCAAAACGCTTTTTCGATTTTAATTTTTTTACTCGAACAAAAAAAATGCAAAATTCCCCGACCCTTAATTTTTTTTGAAGTATTAATTTTGCCCATTCCATGCAATTTTGTTGTTAAATATGGATGTAATAAGATCATATGACCAAACTCAGCGGCATTTCTGAAAGAAAAAAAAACATGACTTGACCCTTAAAACAAGCGCCAATGAAATAAAAAATTAGTCTTCCACATGCATAACAATTTCCCCTTTCCTTGTGTTTTTTTCACATATTTCGCATATCCGATTTTTTCTATCAAGTTAGAACATGTTTTTTTTCCAAAATTATTCCCGAGTTTAGTCATGTGAGAGTTATGTGATCTTATTTAATATTGAAAATGGTTGGAATGTGCAATATTAATACTCCAAAAAAATTTACTGTAAAAAACTTTATATTTTTTAGTTGATAGTCAAAAATTAAAATCGAGAATAGTTCAGGAGTATGGAAATTTTTTATCCTAATAAATATAAAAACCAAAAAAGAACAAAATGGTAAACGATGTCCATCTTTTAGAATTAGTTGGGAACAAACAACCTCAAAATTAAATATGTTTGTATTAGTACTCTGTTAAAGCGTGTGAAGCGCTACTTTTCCCCCCAAAAAAATCCAACATATTTGTTTAGTATAAGGAGTAAGACTTAATTGTCACGTTTATTGATCATCCACAATTACAAGTTAATTGAGTTTTGACGAACCACGAAAAGTTATAATTTTAAATTCTCCTATATTTTTTTATTGTTACCTGAATATTAATTTGACTAACAAAAATTATTTTAGTACACCTAATAAAAATTCTTGGAAACATACGAAATGTGGTCTCTGACTAACTACCCAATGCAGTTTTCAACTGATCTCCCTTCCTAATTTTATATGTTTTGAAAGTTTACAGATAATAATTCTAACAATTGTGGAAGACATTGATTTGAACGTGACTCCGATTTTATTTTGTGGTTATATAGTCTATTTGTAAGTGGCATAATAATGCATATCCTATAGAATCAGCTTCTTAGAATTTTCTATGCCCACAAGTCAAGTATAGTAATGGCTCACTTACTAACTGGACATCCTCCAAGGCTTGACGCCTCATTTTAAAAAAGGATTTTTCTGATATGGACCAGGTCCATTGGACCATATTGTCCAGATCTGGCCACATCACTACAAAATATGGAGAGAGGAATCCTTTAAAAAATGAATTTTCGTATAAGGACCAGGTCCACATGGACATTGTCATCCAGAATTAGCCACGTCATCGCAGAATTGTCTCTCTTTTTATAGTGAGGTGACCCTTCTAAATCGCATGGTCCAATATATCTGATCCATATTAGAACTATCCATATCACAATCGAATATTTATTACTTTCACAAAAATTACAAATAACATTCAACACATGATCAATATATGGTAATTGTTAGTAGAATTTCAATTCATAACTCGAATATTTATTACTTATACCATTGTAACATGTTCGCACACCCTTATAAATTTGCCCAATTCTTCTTCTTAAGCATCATCAAAAAACAAAAACAAAACTACAATTTTCTTCCACCGTCAACCACCACCACTGACCACCGCAATGAAGATCTCTACTTCTTCTTCAACCATCGTGGTTCTTTATTTTCTTGTTTTTTCTTAACATCAATGGTGGCTACTTCGCAGAGTCGAAAGTTGACCGAAATAACAATAGCCCACCAACAGCTTCATCGCGCCATTACCACCATCTCGTGAATGAATTTCATCTAAGATTTGGGTTAGAGAAAAGGGAAGCCCCTTCTGGTCCTGACCCAATTCATAATTCAATTCCTATGTTGTGAAATTATTTCTAGATTATTAATGAAAATTATTTCATATATGAAATTTAAAGAAATATTCTTACTATGCTTATTTTCTTGATTGCTTTCTTCAATAAAATTGTCTATACAATTCTCCTCGAAACTGAATATCCTTATAAAACTTTCATAAGAACAATAGTTTGATCATACGGTAATAGAACTATAATGAACTAATATAAGTATACTTAATAATAAAAGTTCTTATGAGCATCATATAGAAATCAACGAGAAGAATATAATTCTAATTTAAAAAAAAAGAAAAAAAGAAAAAAAAAGACATGCAGAAATATGAATTATGCCAAAGTAGTAATTACCAACAACTTTGTTCTTGCACACCACTTCTTTGCAAAACGTTTTTCGATTTTAATTTTTTACTCTGAACAAAAAAAATGCAAAATTCCCGACCCTTAATTTTTTTTTGAAGTATTAATTTTGCCCATTCCATGCAATTTTGTTGTTAAATATGGACGTAATAAGATCATATGACCAAACTCACTGCATTTCTGAAAGAAAAAAAACAGGACTTGACCCTTAAAACAAGGCGCAATGAAATAAAAAATTAGTCTTCCACATGCATAACAATTTCCCTTTCCTTGTGTTTTTTTCACATATTTCGTATATCCGATTTTTTCTATCAAGTTAGAACATGTTTTTTTTCCAAAATTATTCTCGAGTTTAGTCATGTGAGAGTTATGTGATCTTATTTAATATTGAAAATGGTTGGAATGTGCAATATTAATACTCCAAAAAAATTTACTGTAAAAAAACTTTATATTTTTTAGTTGACAAATCAAAAAATTAAAATCGAGAATAGTTCATGAGTATGGAAATTTTTTTATCCTAATAAATATAAAAACCAAAAAAAGAACAAAATGGTAAACGATGTCCATCTTTTAGAATTAGTTGGGAACAAACAACCTCAAAATTAAATATGTTTGTATTAGTACTGCTAAAGCGTGTGAAGCGCTACTTTTCCCCCCAAAAAAATCCAACATATTTGTTTAGTATAAGGAGTAAGACTTAATTGTCACGTTTATTGATCATCCACAATTACAAGTTAATTGAGTTTTGACGAACCACTGAAAAGTTATAATTTTAAATTCTCCTATATTTTTTTTATTGTTACCCTCGAATATTAATTTGACTAACAAAAATTATTTTAGTACACCTAATAAAAAATTCTTGGAAACATACGAAATGTGGTCTCTGACTAACTACCCAATGCAGCTTTTCAACTCGATCTCCCTTCCTAATTTTATATGTTTTGAAAGTTTACGATAATAATTCTAACAATTGTGGAAGACATTGATTTGAACGTGACTCCGATTTTATTTTTGTGGTTATATAGTCTATTTGTAAGTGGCATAATAATGCATATCCTATAGAATCAGCTTCTTAGAATTTTCTATGCCCACAAGTCAAGTATAGTAATGGCTCACTTACTAACTGGACATCCTCCAAGGCTTGACGCCTCATTTTAAAAAAGGATTTTTCTGATATGGACCAGGTCCATTGGACCATATTGTCCAGATCTGGCCACATCACTACAAAATATGGAGAGAGGAATCCTTTAAAAAATGAATTTTCGTATAAGGACCAGGTCCACATGGACATTGTCATCCAGAATTAGCCACGTCATCGCAGAATTGTCTCTCTTTTTATAGTGAGGTGACCCTTCTAAATCGCATGGTCCAATATATCTGATCCATATTAGAACTATCCATATCACAATCGAATATTTATTACTTTCACAAAAATTACAAATAACATTCAACACATGATCAATATATGGTAATTGTTAGTAGAATTTCAATTCATAACTGAATATTTATTACTTATACCATTGTAACATGTTCGGCACACCCTTATAAATTTGCCCAATTCTTCTTCTTAAGCATCATCAAAAAACAAAAACAAAACTACAATTTTCTTCCACCGTCAACCACCACCACGGACCACCGCAATGAAGATCTCTACTTCTTCTTCAACCATCGTGGTTCTTTATTTTCTTGTTTTTTCTTAACATCAATGGTGGCTACTCGCAGAGATCGAAAGTTGACCGAAATAACAATAGCCCACCAACAGCTTTCATCGCGCCATTACCACCATCTCGCGAATGAATTTCATCTAAGATTTGGGTTAGAGAAAAGGGAAGCCCCTTCTCGGTCCCCGACTCCAATTCATAATTCAATTCCTATGTTGTGAAATTATTTCTAGATTATTAATGAAAATTATTTCATATATGAAATTTAAAGAAATATTCTTACTATGCTTATTTTCTTGATTGCTTTCTTCAATAAAATTGTCTATACAATTCTCCTCGAAACTGAATATCCTTATAAAACTTTCATAAGAACAATAGTTTGGTCATACGGTAATAGAACTATAATGAACTAATATAAGTATACTTAATAATAAAAGTTCTTATGAGCATCATATAGAAATCAACGAGAAGAATATAATTCTAATTTAAAAAAAAGAAAAAAGAAAAAAAAGACATGCAGAAATATGAATTATGCCAAAGTAGTAATTACCAACAACTTTGTTCTTGCACACCACTTCTTTGCAAAACGTTTTTCGATTTTAATTTTTTACTCTGAACAAAAAAAAATGCAAAATTCCCGACCCTTAATTTTTTTGAAGTATTAATTTTGCCCATTCCATGCAATTTTGTTGTTAAATATGGACAGAATAAGATCATATGACCAAACTCAGCGGCATTTCTGAAAGAAAAAAAACAAGACTTGACCCCTTAAAACAAGGCCAATGAAATAAAAAATTAGTCTTCCACATGCATAACAATTTCCCTTTCCTTGTGTTTTTTTTCACATATTTCGCATATCCGATTTTTTCTATCAAGTTAGAACATGTTTTTTTCCAAAATTATTCCCGAAGTTTAGTCATGTGAGAGTTATGTGATCTTATTTAATATTGAAAATGGTTGGAATGTGCAATATTAATACTCCAAAAAAAATTTACTAGTAAAAAAACTTTATATTTTTTAGTTGATAATCAAAAAATTAAAATCGAGAATAGTTCGTGAGTATGGAAATTTTTTTATCCTAATAAATATAAAAACCAAAAAAAGAACAAAATGGTAAACGATGTCCATCTTTTAGAATTAGTCGGGAACAAACAACCTCAAAATTAAATATGTTTGTATTAGTACTGCTAAAGCGTGTGAAGCGCTACTTTTCCCCCCAAAAAAATCCAACATATTTGTTTAGTATAAGGAGTAAGACTTAATTGTCACGTTTATTGATCATCCACAATTACAAGTTAATTGAGTTTTGACGAACCACTGAAAAGTTATAATTTTAAATTCTCCTATATTTTTTTTATTGTTACTCGAATATTAATTTGACTAACAAAAAATTATTTTAGTACACCTAATAAAAAATTCTTGGAAACATACGAAATGTGGTCTCCGACTAACTACCCAATGCAGCTTTTCAACTGATCTCCCTTCCTAATTTTATATGTTTTGAAAGTTTACAGATAATAATTCTAACAATTGTGGAAGACATTGATTTGAACGTGACTCCGATTTTATTTTGTGGTTATATAGTCTATTTGTAAGGGCATAATAATGCATATCCTATAGAATCAGTTCTTTAGAATTTTCTATGCCCACAAGTCAAGTATAGTAATGGCTCACTTACTAACTGGACATCCTCCAAGGCTTGACGCCTCATTTTAAAAAAGGATTTTTCTGATATGGACCAGGTCCATTGGACCATATTGTCCAGATCTGGCCACATCACTACAAAATATGGAGAGAGGAATCCTTTAAAAAATGAATTTTCGTATAAGGACCAGGTCCACATGGACATTGTCATCCAGAATTAGCCACGTCATCGCAGAATTGTCTCTCTTTTTATAGTGAGGTGACCCTTCTAAATCGCATGGTCCAATATATCTGATCCATATTAGAACTATCCATATCACAATCGAATATTTATTACTTTCACAAAAATTACAAATAACATTCAACACATGATCAATATATGGTAATTGTTAGTAGAATTTCAATTCATAACTGAATATTTATTACTTATACCATTGTAACATGTTCGGCACACCCTTATAAATTTGCCCAATTCTTCTTCTTAAGCATCATCAAAAAACAAAAACAAAACTACAATTTTCTTCCACCGTCAACCACCACCACTGACCACCGCAATGAAGATCTCTACTTTCTTCTTCAACCATCGTGTTCTTTATTTTCTTGTTTTTCTTAACATCAATGGTGGCTACTCGCAGAGTCGAAAGTTGACCGAAATAACAATAGCCCACCAACAGCTTTCATCGCCGCCATTACCACCATCTCGTGAATGAATTTCATCTAAGATTTGGGTTAGAGAAAAGGGAAGCCCCTTCTCGGTCCCCGACTCCAATTCATAATTCAATTCCTATGTTGTGAAATTATTTCTAGATTATTAATGAAAATTATTTCATATATGAAATTTAAAGAAATATTCTTACTATGCTTATTTTCTTGATTGCTTTCTTCAATAAAATTGTCTATACAATTCTCCTCGAAACTCGAATATCCTTATAAAACTTTCATAAGAACAATAGTTTGATCATACGGTAATAGAACTATAATGAACTAATATAAGTATACTTAATAATAAAAAGTTCTTATGAGCATCATATAGAAATCAACGAGAAGAATATAATTCTAATTTAAAAAAAAGAAAAAAGAAAAAAAAGACATGCGTAAATATGAATTATGCCAAAGTAGTAATTACCAACAACTTTGTTCTTGCACACCACTTCTTTGCAAAACGCTTTTTCGATTTTAATTTTTTTACTCGAACAAAAAAAATGCAAAATTCCCCGACCCTTAATTTTTTTTTGAAGTATTAATTTTGCCCATTCCATGCAATTTTGTTGTTAAATATGGACAGTAATAAGATCATATGACCAAACTCAGCGGCATTTCTGAAAGAAAAAAAACAAGACTTGACCCTTAAAACAAGCGCCAATGAAATAAAAAATTAGTCTTCCACATGCATAACAATTTCCCCTTTCCTTGTGTTTTTTTCACATATTTCGCATATCCGATTTTTTCTATCAAGTTAGAACATGTTTTTTTCCAAAATTATTCTGAGTTTAGTCATGTGAGAGTTATGTGATCTTATTTAATATTGAAAATGGTTGGAATGTGCAATATTAATACTCCAAAAAAAATTTACGGTAAAAAAACTTTATATTTTTTAGTTGATACCAAAAAATTAAAATCGAGAATAGTTCAGTGAGTATGGAAATTTTTTTATCCTAATAAATATAAAAACCAAAAAAAGAACAAAATGGTAAACGATGTCCATCTTTTAGAATTAGCTGGGAACAAACAACCTCAAAATTAAATATGTTTGTATTAGTACTCGCTAAAGCGTGTGAAGCGCTACTTTTCCCCCCAAAAAAAATCCAACATATTTGTTTAGTATAAGGAGTAAGACTTAATTGTCACGTTTATTGATCATCCACAATTACAAGTTAATTGAGTTTTGACGAACCACGAAAAGTTATAATTTTAAATTCTCCTATATTTTTTTATTGTTACCTGAATATTAATTTGACTAACAAAAATTATTTTAGTACACCTAATAAAAATTCTTGGAAACATACGAAATGTGGTCTCTGACTAACTACCCAATGCAGTTTTCAACTGATCTCCCTTCCTAATTTTATATGTTTTGAAAGTTTGCAGATAATAATTCTAACAATTGTGGAAGACATTGATTTGAACGTGACTCCGATTTTATTTTGTGGTTATATAGTCTATTTGTAAGGGCATAATAATGCATATCCTATAGAATCAGTTCTTTAGAATTTTCTATGCCCACAAGTCAAGTATAGTAATGGCTCACTTACTAACTGGACATCCTCCAAGGCTTGACGCCTCATTTTAAAAAAGGATTTTTCTGATATGGACCAGGTCCATTGGACCATATTGTCCAGATCTGGCCACATCACTACAAAATATGGAGAGAGGAATCCTGTAAAAAATGAATTTTCGTATAAGGACCAGGTCCACATGGACATTGTCATCCAGAATTAGCCACGTCATCGCAGAATTGTCTCTCTTTTTATAGTGAGGTGACCCTTCTAAATCGCATGGTCCAATATATCTGATCCATATTAGAACTATCCATATCACAATCGAATATTTATTACTTTCACAAAAATTACAAATAACATTCAACACATGATCAATATATGGTAATTGTTAGTAGAATTTCAATTCATAACTGAATATTTATTACTTATACCATTGTAACATGTTCGGCACACCCTTATAAATTTGCCCAATTCTTCTTCTTAAGCATCATCAAAAAACAAAAACAAAACTACAATTTTCTTCCACCGTCAACCACCACCACGGACCACCGCAATGAAGATCTCTACTTCTTCTTCAACCATCGTGTTCTTTATTTTCTTGTTTTTCTTAACATCAATGGTGGCTACTTCTGCAGAGCTGAAAGTTGACCGAAATAACAATAGCCCACCAACAGTTTCATCGCCGCCATTACCACCATCTGCGAATGAATTTCATCTAAGATTTGGGTTAGAGAAAAGGGAAGCCCCTTCTGGTCCTGACCCAATTCATAATTCAATTCCTATGTTGTGAAATTATTTCTAGATTATTAATGAAAATTATTTCATATATGAAATTTAAAGAAATATTCTTACTATGCTTATTTTCTTGATTGCTTTCTTCAATAAAATTGTCTATACAATTCTCCTCGAAACTGAATATCCTTATAAAACTTTCATAAGAACAATAGTTTGATCATACGGTAATAGAACTATAATGAACTAATATAAGTATACTTAATAATAAAAGTTCTTATGAGCATCATATAGAAATCAACGAGAAGAATATAATTCTAATTTAAAAAAAAAGAAAAAAGAAAAAAAAGACATGCAGAAATATGAATTATGCCAAAGTAGTAATTACCAACAACTTTGTTCTTGCACACCACTTCTTTGCAAAACGTTTTTCGATTTTAATTTTTTACTCTGAACAAAGAAAAATGCAAAATTCTCGACCCTTAATTTTTTTGAAGTATTAATTTTGACCATTCCATGCAATTTTGTTGTTAAATATGGACATAATAAGATCATATGACCAAACTCAGCGGCATTTCGGAAAGAAAAAAAAAAAAAATCAGGACTTGACCCTTAAAACAAGGCGTCAATGAAATAAAAAATTAGTCTTCCACATGCATAACAATTTCCCCCTTTCCTTGTGTTTTTTCACATATTTCGCATATCCGATTTTTCTATCAAGTTAGAACATGTTTTTTCCAAAATTATTCTGAGTTTAGTCATGTGAGAGTTATGTGATCTTATTTAATATTGAAAATGGTTGGAATGTGCAATATTAATACTCCAAAAAAAATTTACTGTAAAAAACTTTATATTTTTTAGTTGATAGTCAAAAATTAAAATCGAGAATAGTTCAGGAGTATGGAAATTTTTTATCCTAATAAATATAAAAACCAAAAAAGAACAAAATGGTAAACGATGTCCATCTTTTAGAATTAGTTGGGAACAAACAACCTCAAAATTAAATATGTTTGTATTAGTACTCTGTTAAAGCGTGTGAAGCGCTACTTTTCCCCCCAAAAAAAATCCAACATATTTGTTTAGTATAAGGAGTAAGACTTAATTGTCACGTTTATTGATCATCCACAATTACAAGTTAATTGAGTTTTGACGAACCACGAAAAGTTATAATTTTAAATTCTCCTATATTTTTTTATTGTTACCTGAATATTAATTTGACTAACAAAAATTATTTTAGTACACCTAATAAAAATTCTTGGAAACATACGAAATGTGGTCTCTGACTAACTACCCAATGCAGTTTTCAACTGATCTCCCTTCCTAATTTTATATGTTTTGAAAGTTTACAGATAATAATTCTAACAATTGTGGAAGACATTGATTTGAACGTGACTCCGATTTTATTTTGTGGTTATATAGTCTATTTGTAAGGGCATAATAATGCATATCCTATAGAATCAGTTCTTTAGAATTTTCTATGCCCACAAGTCAAGTATAGTAATGGCTCACTTACTAACTGGACATCCTCCAAGGCTTGACGCCTCATTTTAAAAAAGGATTTTTCTGATATGGACCAGGTCCATTGGACCATATTGTCCAGATCTGGCCACATCACTACAAAATATGGAGAGAGGAATCCTTTAAAAAATGAATTTTCGTATAAGGACCAGGTCCACATGGACATTGTCATCCAGAATTAGCCACGTCATCGCAGAATTGTCTCTCTTTTTATAGTGAGGTGACCCTTCTAAATCGCATGGTCCAATATATCTGATCCATATTAGAACTATCCATATCACAATCGAATATTTATTACTTTCACAAAAATTACAAATAACATTCAACACATGATCAATATATGGTAATTGTTAGTAGAATTTCAATTCATAACTGAATATTTATTACTTATACCATTGTAACATGTTCGGCACACCCTTATAAATTTGCCCAATTCTTCTTCTTAAGCATCATCAAAAAACAAAAACAAAACTACAATTTTCTTCCACCGTCAACCACCACCACGGACCACCGCAATGAAGATCTCTACTTCTTCTTCAACCATCGTGTTCTTTATTTTCTTGTTTTTCTTAACATCAATGGTGGCTACTTCTGCAGAGCTGAAAGTTGACCGAAATAACAATAGCCCACCAACAGTTTCATCGCCGCCATTACCACCATCTGCGAATGAATTTCATCTAAGATTTGGGTTAGAGAAAAGGGAAGCCCCTTCTGGTCCTGACCCAATTCATAATTCAATTCCTATGTTGTGAAATTATTTCTAGATTATTAATGAAAATTATTTCATATATGAAATTTAAAGAAATATTCTTACTATGCTTATTTTCTTGATTGCTTTCTTCAATAAAATTGTCTATACAATTCTCCTCGAAACTGAATATCCTTATAAAACTTTCATAAGAACAATAGTTTGATCATATGGTAATAGAACTATAATGAACTAATATAAGTATACTTAATAATAAAAGTTCTTATGAGCATCATATAGAAATCAACGAGAAGAATATAATTCTAATTTAAAAAAAAGAAAAAAGAAAAAAAAGACATGCAGAAATATGAATTATGCCAAAGTAGTAATTACCAACAACTTTGTTCTTGCACACCACTTCTTTGCAAAACGTTTTTTCGATTTTAATTTTTTACTCTGAACAAAAAAAAATGCAAAATTCCCGACCCTTAATTTTTTTGAAGTATTAATTTTGCCCATTCCATGCAATTTTGTTGTTAAATATGGACAGAATAAGATCATATGACCAAACTCAGCGGCATTTCGGAAAGAAAAAAAAAACAGGATTTGACCCTTAAAACAAGGCGTCAATGAAATAAAAAATTAGTCTTCCACATGCATAACAATTTCCCCCTTTCCTTCTGTTTTTTCACATATTTCGCATATCCGATTTTTCTATCAAGTTAGAACATGTTTTTTCCAAAATTATTCTGAGTTTAGACATGTGAGAGTTATGTGATCTTATTTAATATTGAAAATGGTTGGAATGTGCAATATTAATACTCCAAAAAAATTTACGGTAAAAAACTTTATATTTTTTAGTTGACAGTCAAAAATTAAAATCGAGAATAGTTCAGGAGCATGGACATTTTTTATCCTAATAAATATAAATACCAAAAAAGAACAAAATGGTAAACGATATCCATCTTTTAGAATTAGTTGGGAACAAACAACCTCAAAATTAAATATGTTTGTATTAGTACTCTGTAAATGCGTGTGAAGCGCTACTTTTCCCCCAAAAAAAATCCAACATATTTGTTTAGTATAAGGTGTAAGACTTAATTGTCACGTTTATTGATCATCCACAATTACAAGTTAATTGAGTTTTGACGAACCACGAAAAGTTATAATTTTAAATTCTCCTATATTTTTTTATTGTTACCTGAATATTAATTTGACTAACAAAAATTATTTTAGTACACCTAATAAAAATTCTTGGAAACATACGAAATGTGGTCTCTGACTAACTACCCAATGCAGTTTTCAACTGATCTCCCTTCCTAATTTTATATGTTTTGAAAGTTTGCAGATAATAATTCTAACAATTGTGGAAGACATTGATTTGAACGTGACTCCGATTTTATTTTGTGGTTATATAGTCTATTTGTAAGGGCATAATAATGCATATCCTATAGAATCAGTTCTTTAGAATTTTCTATGCCCACAAGTCAAGTATTGTTATGGCTCACTTACTGACTGGACATCCTCCAAGGCTTGACGCCTCATTTTAAAAAAAGGATTTTTCTGGTATGGACCAGGTCCATTGGACCATATTGTCCAGATCTGGCCACATCACTACAAAATATGGAGAGAGAAATCCTTTAAAAAATGAATTTTCGTATAAGGACCAGGTCCACATGGACATTGTCGTCCAGAATTAGCCACGTCATCGCAGAATTGTCTCTCTTTTCATTGTAAGGTGACCCTTCTAAATCGCATGGTCCAATATATATTATCCATATTAGAACTATCCTAAAAAAAAAGTCACTTCGAATTTGTTGTAACTCACCCCACTAAGATCCCAAATAATATTCAACAATACAGTAGGATATACTATATATATTCACACTATAATATTTATGACTTCCACCATTGATGATCATATTATAAATTCCCCTTCAACTCGTCACAAAAAAGTAAAAAGAAAAACCCCATTCTTCTTCATCATCACTCTCCAATTTTTATCCACCGTCAACAATCATTAACCGCCCTCACCATGAAGAGCTCTCTTTATTCTTCAACCGCCGTCGTTTTTTTTATTTTCTTGTTGTTCTTATCATCAATGGCGCCTGCTGTAGACAAGTGAATTTTCAAGTAATTAAATTTATTTAATCCAGACTAATAAATAAATATTATTCGTCTGGGCTACTTGAATTTAATAAATAATGATTAAATATTGGACCACTACAACTGGACCATGTTAAATAAGTCATTTTAAACAAGCCCAAATCCACTTGAAATAAAGTCCATAGAAAAATAGTGGATCAAACTCAATTGGGCTAATGAAATGCAAGCCCAAAATGTTAAGTTAAATAGAGGTCCATTAAGATAATGGATTAAACATTGGGCCGCCCCAAATAAAGAATGGGTCAACCCAACATAAGTGGGTTGCTTAACCCAATAAGTAACCCTAGCCCTCATTTATGCCTATAAATATGGGTCTTCCCAAGGCTTAAAAAAAGAGGAAAGAGGACAAAAAAAAGACAGAGAAATATCATTTGGAAGCTACAAAC
Source organism: Vinca minor (assembly GCA_026122235.1). Lineage (NCBI taxonomy): Eukaryota > Viridiplantae > Streptophyta > Magnoliopsida > Gentianales > Apocynaceae > Vinca > Vinca minor. Next base: position 154,790 of record JAOCZM010000244.1, on the reverse strand, counting down.
AGACTCCAACTGACAAAAGCTCTCAAGAAATCTTCAACAATCTTCAAAGGCGTTCTTCGCGACAAAAACCCGGGAAGGCATAACGGCTTTGTGGAATCGAAGGTTCGGCGCTTGGAATCAAATCATATTTAATTCAAGATCAAGTCTTCCAACGCAAGGACAAAACAAATTCAGAAGAGGAGAATCGAAGGATCATTCCAGCTAAATTGGAGTCCTTCCAGAGATTGTAACTCACTTGATTTGACTAATAAAAATTACCTTGTTGCGTTATTTTCGTGTTTCTGTTACAGATTCAATTTTATCGCATTACACCTGCTTCTGTAGAAATTTCACATTCAACGTCTCATGATAATGATCATCATCTGATGAAAGTTCCTTGGGGTAATTATATCTCCACCGCCGAAAAAAGCCCAAACTAGCAGCGGCGTTTGCTACCAACTTCAAGGAATTCGCCAATGCCCACCATTTTTAACACCGCCATTAACCACCCATCATCATTAGACTAGAACGGAAACCTTGACCCTGAGACATAGCTGAATAGGGTCTCTTATTATCAACCTCAGTAATTTTGAACTCTGCTTCCACATCCAAACTTCTCCTGTATGCGTCCATATAAGTGGTAGGACGATTTCCAGACAATTTTCCTCTAATACGAGGCAACAATCCCCGTACAAGCCTCTGGGTCCTCGTCTTTTCACCCTGAATGGTGGAAATAGCATACTTCCCCAAACGGTTGAACTTGCTGGCATATGCTGAAACAGACATCTCATTAGTCTGCTTTAAATCGAAGAACTCATTCTGTTTCGCCGTCTTAAAGGTGTTAGTAAAATACTGATCCAGAAAACCTTCCTTGAACCAATCCCAAGTGATAACCCCGGCCTGAGCATAGACTGACTCCACTCCCTTCCACCACTCAGACGCCTCTAATGTGAGGAAAAGTGTCACCGCATCAGTCTTCATGTCTTCAGGCACCCTTATGATGCGAAAGTGTTGCTCAACACTCTCTAACCAAATCTCTGCCTCATCGGGTCCTACCCCTCCATCAAAAGATGCCATGCGCATCTTCTTCATGCGCTCACAATACATACCCGGATCTGACTCAACCCTCTGACCTCTCTGAATTCCAACATACTAATTCTGTGGCGGTGGCGGTTGATACTGAGGCGGAGGCGGAGGTGGAGGTTGTTGATACTGAGGCAGAGGCTGCTGATACTGAGGTTGAGGCTGAGGTTGTTGGAATTGTGGGAACATTTGGGTGAACATAGCAAAAGCACCTGCCATGTCAGGAATTGCCCCTGCATTGGCTGGCGGAGGTGGTTGTGGGATGCTATATTGAGGTAGTGTATTGTAGGGTGGTGGTGGCATGTTATAAGGAGGTGGTGGAGCTACGGGGTTTTGTGGTGCTGGATGAGGAATATTCTGGGGTGGTGGTGGGTTATATGGTGGCGGTGGTGGAGGATTCTGTGGTGGTAGTAGTGGTGTTACAAGCCCAGTATTACTATTCTGATTCTGTTGCGGAACTCCTTGTTGTTACTGACTGGTATAACATGTTGCCTTCTACCCCTAGGCCCCCTTCTAACAAATGCCGCAATCGGCAAGTCGTAGTCTTCATCACTTCCTTGGTTCGGATCCATCTTACCCCGACAATTATATAATATAATAAGATAAATGTTAAGCAAATAACACATTTAGCATGTTGGATAATCGCAAGTAAGGCAGTGTATAACACTAACTAAAACACATAGTACATGTAACATGACATATAAAGCGATAAAAAATTAATTCAAGTTATATATACACAATAAAGACAATCATGGTAGGGTATGATATAAAACATAAGAAAAACATAACATACTATGAACGATAATAATAATAAGCGATAACATATTAAATGATGAAGCAATTGAATCAAGTTGTACATTTAAAACAGAGACAAGTATGGTAGGGTGTGACAAAACCAACCGAATGCATAACATAACAATAATGAAAATATATATAAAGCGTTAAGTAAACAAAAGTACATCCTAGTCCATGGTCTCTACCCATCTCACGTCTCACGTTAAATGTTCTTGGTATCCTAAGTTCATTACAGATTTTAATCCCTAAGGTTGGACCTGCTCTGATACCACTTCTGTCACACCCCGTAACCAGGGTCGATGACATGGCAATGTCTCATTGGTTAATGAAACACCAAAGCCGACAAACAGAGTTACTAAATGGAAATTCAATTATATAAATCCATAAAATCCATAAATGTACTAGCGGAAGAATTTACTAAAAAGGGAAATTATTTCTAAGTATTGCAACTTAAAGGAAAACTAAACTTCCAACATAAATAACTAGAAAGGAAAACAAAGTTCATTAACTAAGCCGGTTAAAATCACTCTTCGTAATCCCATCCCCGATACCATCATTCTCGTAGTGTTGCTCATCTGCACAGTAAAAGAGGATGGACTGAGCTACGGTGCTCAGTAGGGACCAATAAAAAGAACGAACAAGCATGAAACAACAAATAAGCTAAGTAGACATATTCGTCGCATCTAAACGCTTACATAACCGAGTGCACAACAAGCACCACGCATTGCTCATACACTACACTCGATTACAACACCGTTTAAACACTAAGAACATCACTACCGCTATCACACACAATCCCGCCACATGAGCTGACTCATCTATTCACTCCCAATCAACAATAACGGTAATGACCTAACTATTATCCGAGCTAGGACGACTCAAAAAATGCAGGCGCGGGTTTGGTACGGTCCCCCAAACAACGGGCCCAGGGTTTAAGGATCCATTCTTTTATTGTGTCATTACCTACCACAGTGGACTCAACAAAGCCATTACCGTCCCAATGATAACCTCATCGGGTGAGGGTTCAGAGGCGCGTATATCAGAAGACCCCTCGGGTCACAGAATCAGTAGCAGAATGCAGTAGCGAACGAATCCTGCTAATTAGTCGTTCCTAGACAAGAGCTCAGTAGGGGCGACGACTCGGTCGACCAAACCACATATGACTAAAATCAACGACTCTCAAATATAACGACCAAAGCGGTAACATTTATGCAAGTTCAATATAAGCCCAATTAAATCCAAGATTCACAATTATCAGATAATTATGAAAATTTACATAAAGCAATAACAAGAACGCAGTAATCAATAAACGAATCAGATTATAATGAATTTAAATCATACCCAACACAGTTTATAAAATATCGAAAGTAATAAAAAAAATTCGTGCAAATATTTCGTAAATAGAATAATTTATTCGCTTTTACTTGTGTAGTTATATGCGAGAATTAAATGACGTAGGGGTGTCCCTACCTCGAATCCTTAGTAAAGCGATAAACGTACAAGTGCTGGAAAATTCTGGTTCTTCCCTCTACTTCTGACATACATTACGGAAAATCTAAAGGTTAAAATATTGATCCCGCCGGTCAAATTATAGCCCTATCGGTCTAGTTTCTAAATCAAAAAGAATTACTCCGATTGGAGTTTGTATGTTACCTGTACGACGATTCTACCAAACGCCCCACAACGAAACGTACCAAAAATGTAACACGCAACATGTTATAAAAATTAATAAACACGTAAACACATAATCGCGCAAAATAAATTACGCCTACGCAATAAATCACACAAAAATAAATTAAATTTAAAATAACACGTAAGTAAAAGTTACGGGTTTCACACAAATGCTTATGAGTCTTTTCTCAGACTCAATTTATAGATAATTTGAGCCTCGACTTTTTACGTCCGAAGGCGATTGCCCCCGAGGGGGAAGAGCGGAGTACCCTAGATCAGGTAGATTGTAGCATGCCCCATGCCTGGGGAGGGAGCTTAGCCTCACCAGAGGAGGAAGAGAACGCCTCACCAGAGGAGGAGATTTTATTATTGCCCCATAGTGCGGGGAGATGGTGTCGAACTTGGGACCCCAAGCCAAAGACTTACCCCACTGGGGCAAGCCTTTTGTTGACTAAGCCTCGACTGAGTTTCAAACCAGACAAAATCTAAACTATACTAAATCCATGCACAAAAAATGGTCCCTTTTTAAATTGTGAAATCAGATCCAATTAATTGAAAATTCAAATACAAAAATTGAGAAATCAGATATGATTACTTCCGATCTCAGGTCTGAAACCGATGGAATCATGAAAATGTGTAATAAAAAAACTTAGAAACCAAAACTAGAAAAGAAACTACGGAAAACGTAGCCATTTTAGAACCGAGAAATATATAAAAGGCTGTTGAATTTAATAATTTACATAAGAAGCACTATACAATTGAAGCTACACTAAACCTATATAAATACATAAAAGTTGAACTGAAAACCTTACAACATATGCAATTTTAATAGCGTTTTTTCAGTCAAACAACGTTATGTGTGATTTACTATTTAGCAACAAGAGCATGAGGAGCAACAAACACATTACCAAGGATATTTCTAGCACATGTACACTTATTCACACAGATAGTTAATACATCAAATTCGTGCCTTAAGTTATCATGCTCAACAAGTTTAGATTCTACGATATGCACCTTGTCAAGCAACTCTTGGTTCTCAAGAGACCAAGCATTTAGCGATAAAAGCGCATTCTCTTTTTCATTTGATATGATGTGAAAATATGTAAGAAGATTATCATATTCTACTTGTATTTTAGATCTTTCATTTAGTGATCAAGCAAGTTCATTACGAGTGATCTTGTTCTTCTTAGACAATCTTTTCATTTCATCATATAAATCATTGAAGAACACATAGGGTCCTCCTCATTATCATAGTCAAGATCAAGGGAAAGATTTGAGCATTGTACCTCATTGCCTATAGATTTAGGACTTTGAGTTTCATTTTGATCTTCATCAATGAGACCAATGAGGCATAGTATTTGACATTGATCTTGACCCTTAGTTTATTGGGATGAGGTTGTCCTTTGATTGCTTTTTTTTATTTTTTTATAATTGCATTGGTTGCATTAGAAGCAATCTCCTTGAGGTTTGTGGTTGATGATTGCCTTGTTGTTCTTTGATGAACTCTCCACAAACTTGTTGTCCTTTGCACATGACTCTTTTCTTGGAGTCTTAGCTTGTCTTTGCCATTCCTTGAGGTTCCTCTCTTTATCATGAGAGTTAGATCTTGTGGAACCTACAAAAGAAACCTGAGAAATGCTAGGTACCTTTTGACAAAGTCCTTTATTGTCAATGTTAGTTCTCAAGTGGCAAGTGTGTGCATTTTGATCAAAATTTTCAATATTTGAGCAACAAGAATGATTCCTGGTTATGTTGAGCAAATAGGAACAAGAATCATTCAAGTGTGTAACATTGCATCAACTAGATAAATTAGCAATTGATGCATAAATAAAATCAAGTTCATGCTTCAATTTATCTATATGGATTTGATCATTTAAAGGGAGGGATGCAATGTCACTAGTGTTGGAAGCATATAAATCAAAATCACTTCTCAAAAAATTGATAACATCAATTAAAGAGTTGAGAGAAGGTGAATTTAATACCTTTACTTTCTTATCAAGTGATGATGGATTGTCGATTACCATTTAAGTCATGATCATCACTTGTGGTAGAGAATCTTGGTTCCTTGAGTGTGTTTGCCGTGAAGCTTTGAAGAAACCAAGTGCTATGGAGTGTTTGTGATTTCTTTCTCTTTGAACATCTCCATTTAAAATCTTCATCATTCTCCTTGGAATGATTGAGTCCAAAGCCACTTGTTTTTGGATGTCTATCTTTGAAAGTTAGTGGCAAGGTTTTTCTCTTTCTTTTGAAAAATGATTGATCTTCATTATCTCTATCATAGTTTATGTCTATGTGAAGATTATCATCTTGTGCTTCCTCTATCTCTTCTTGTGAAGGCTCAATTTGTATAACTTTTGAGCTCATTGATGATTGATCATTGTTTTCTCCTTTATCACACTTCTTGGTTTTATCAAGATTCTCTTGAAGTGTGATTGAGATGTCCTCCATACATTCACAAGATTGAGTTCCCAATCCTAAACTTGTCACCTTTGGCTCTTGCACTTCAACTTCTCCTTTGTATGATGCTTCAAGCATATTCATCATGGAACATGGAATAAGCATCTTCACATTCATGCACTTTGTTGAGAGTTCTTCATTTAATGCACAACAAACAACATTTAAGACTTTGAAGTTGAGTGTCATCCTCTTGTAGTCTTCTTCATATTTTTTTAGAATTTGTTGTTTGTTTTTATTTTGGATTTGTCTTGGTGTTCAATTAAGTTTTTTTTGTGAAATCAGTAAATTCGGCAAAAACCGAATTCCGAATTTCTCAATTCGGTCAATTTGAATTCGGTAATTCTGAATTCGAATCCGAATTATGTTGTTTTGTTCTAAAATTTTAAAATGCCAAATTGGCGAATTCGAATTCGATACTCACCCATAACTGTTAATAGGTTGAATTCAACAACTAAAATTTCAAATTATTATTTTATAGAGTTTATTAATTTAAATAAATTTTAACAAATCAAGAAAAATCATACTCTAAAATGGTCCTACATATTCATTAATACAAGTTACTTAAAATTGTTCTAACTCACCTTACTAAAATTCCAAATAATATGCAACACATATATACTCTATATATGGTAATTGTTAGTTGAATTTAAGTTCACAATCGAATATTTATTACTTTCACAAAAATTCCAAATAACATTCAACACATACTCCATATATGGTAATTGTTAGTAGAATTTCAATGAATAACAAATCTAGAAAAAATCATATTCTAAAATGGTCCTACATATTCATTAATACAAGTTACATGAAATTGTTGTAACTCACCTTACTAAAATTCCAAATAATATGCAACACATATATACTCTATATATGGTAATTGTCCGTAGAATTTAAGTTCACAATCTAATATTTATTACTTTCACAAAAATTCCAAATAACATTCAACACATAATCAATATATGGTAATTGTTAGTAGAATTTCAATTCATAACTGAATATTTATTACTTATACCATTGAAACATGTTCGGATCACCCTTATAAATTTGCCCAATTTTTCTTCTTAAGCATCATCAAAAAATAAAAATAAAACTACAATTTTCTTCCACCGTCAACCACCACCACGGACCACCGCAATGAAGATCTCTACTTCTTCTTCAACCATCGTGTTCTTTATTTTCTTGTTTTTCTTAACATCAATGGTGGCTACTTCTGCAGAGTTGAAAGTTGACCGAAATAACAATAGCCCACCAACAGTTTCATCGCCGCCATTACCATCATCTGTGAATGAATTTCATCTAAGATATGGGTTAGAGAAAAGGGAAGCCCCTTCTGGTCCTGACCCAATTCATGATTCAATTCCTATGTTGTGAAATTATTTCTAGATTATTAATGAAAATTATTTCATATATGAAATTTAAAGAAATATTCTTACTATGCTTATTTTCTTGATTGCTTTCTTCAATAAAATTGTCTATACAATTCTCCTCGAAATTGAATATCCATATAAAACTTTCATAAGAACAATAGTTTGATCATACGGTAATAGAACTATAATGAACTAATATAAGTATACTTAATAATAAAAGTTCTTATGAGCATCATATAGAAATCAACGAGAAGAATATAATTCTAATTTAAAAAAAGAAAAAAGAAAAAAAAGACACGCAGAAATATAAATTATGCCAAAGTAGTAATTACCAAGAACTTTGGTCTTGCACACCACTTCTTTGCAAAACGTTTTTCGATTTTAATTTTTTACTCTGAACAAAAAAAAATATGCAAAATTCCCGACCCTTAATTTTTTTGAAGTATTAATTTTTGCCCATTCCATGTAATTTTGTTGTTAAATATGGACAGAATAAGATCATATGACCAAACTCAGCGGCATTTCGGAATGAAAAATAGGACTTGACCCTTAAAACAAGGCGTCAATGAAATAAAAAATTAGTCTTCCACATGCATAACAATTTCCCCCTTTCCTTGTGTTTTTTCACATATTTCGCATCTCCGATTTTTCTATCAGGCTAGAACATGTTTTTTCCAAAATTATTCTGAGTTTAGTCATGTGAGAGATATGTGATCTTATTTAATATTGAAAATGGTTGGAATGTGCAATATTAATACTCCAAAAAAATTAACGGTAAAAAACTTTATATTTTTTAGTTGACAGTCAAAAATTAAAATCGAGAATAGTTCAGGAGTATGGACATTTTTTATCCTAATAAATATAAAAACCAAAAAAGAACAAAATGGTAAACGATATCCATCTTTTAGAATTAGTTGGAAACAAACAACCTCAAAATTAAATATGTTTGTATTAGTACTCTGTAAATGCGTGTGAAGCTACTTTTCCCCAAAAAAAAAATCCAACATATTTGTTTAGTATAAGGTGTAAGACTTAATTGTCACGTTTATTGATCATCCACAATTACAAGTTAATTGAGTTTTGACGAACCACGAAAAGTTATAATTTTAAATTCTCCTATATTTCTTTATTGTTACCTGAATATTAATTTGACTAACAAAAATTATTTTAGTACACCTAATAAAAATTCTTTGAAACATACGAAATGTGGTCTCTAACTAATTACCCAATGCAGTTTTCAACTGATCTCCCTTCCTAATTTTATATGTTTTGAAAGTTTGCAGATAATAATTCTAACAATTGTGGAAGACATTGATTTGAACGTGACTCCGATTTTATTTTGTGGTTATATAGTCTATTTGTAAGGGCATAATAATGCATATCCTATAGAATCAGTTCTTTAGAATTTTCTATGCCCACAAGTCAAGTATAGTAATGGCTCACTTACTAACTGGACATCCTCCAAGGCTTGACGCCTCATTTTAAAAAAGGATTTTTCTGATATGGACCAGGTCCATTGGACCATATTGTCCAGATCTGGCCACATCACTACAAAATATGGAGAGAGGAATCCTTTAAAAAATGAATTTTCGTATAAGGACCAGGTCCACATGGACATTGTCGTCCAGAAATAGCCACGTCATCGCAGAATTGTCTCTCTTTTCATAGTGAGGTGACCCTTCTAAATCGCATGGTCCAATATATCTGATCCATATTAGAACTATCCTTAAAAAAAAGTCACTTCGAATTTGTTGTAACTCACCCCACTAAGATCCCAAATAATATTCAACAATACAGTAGGATATACTATATATATTCACACCATAATATTTATGACTTCCACCATTGTATTCGTGACTCCATTGATGACCATATTATAAATTCCCTTTCAACTCGTCACAAAAAAGAAAAGAAAACCCCCATTCTTCTTCATCATCACTCTCCAATTTTCATCCACCGTCAACAACCACTAACCGCCCTCACCATGAAGATCTCTCTTTATTCTTCAACCGCCGTCGTTTTCTTTATTTTCTTGTTGTTCTTATCATCAATGGTGCCTGCTTCTGCAGAAATTTCACATTCAACGTCTCATGATAATGATCATCATCTGATGAAAGTTCCTTGGGGTAATTATATCTCTACTGCCGAAAAAAGCCCAAACTAGCAGCGGCGTTTGCTACCAACTTCAAGGAATTCGCCAATGCCCACCATTTTTAACACCGCCATTAACCACCCCATCATCATTAGACAATGAAATTGATCCAAGTTTTGGTGTAGAGAAAAGACTAGTCCCTTCTGGTTCCAACCCACTTCATAATTAAGTATATATTATTCAAAATTACTTATATGTCCTATAATTTTGTCATGACTGGTATGTGAAAGAAGAAGAGCTAACTGATGCAAAGGATGGAAGTGGATGAAAGGATTTCATAAGTGAAAATTAGGGAAAGTTAGTTAGTAATTAGGGGAGAATAATTTGGGGATTAGGGTTAACTGATTTTAATTGGACCTAATCTCCCAAAACGGTACCGTTCCATCAATTATCCAACCTATGTCTCATACGCCGTCGTTGTATTTTTTTTATTATCTAAGCCAATACAACATATCATAAATATGATGAATTTAGGATTGAATGTGATTAGAATGAGGCATTGCTCATAAGAATTGGAAAAAGACCGCAGCCGCGTTTGGGTATCAATTTCTGGACCAGCTACAATGCTTTGCTGAGTTTCCTTTTATAGTTAGGGTTGATTTTCCTAGGTTAATCACACCCCTCCAGGTCAGCCTTGTACTGTCAGTTGCAGAGAATCAACAGTGCTCCTTAGAGCATCTTCTTCATCAAATAGCAGCCTCACAGCAACAAGATGGAACCACCATTTTCCTTTCTTCATTTGCTTGATTTGAGCTCAAATAGGGTAGTGCAAAATGATGTTGTATTTTCTTAGGGAATAATAAATATAACGACGGTGTATGAGACATATGATGGCTAATTGATGGAACGGTACCTTTTTGGGAGATTAGGTCCAATTAAAATCAATGAACCCTAATCCCCTTCTCCCCTAATTACTAACTAACTTTCCCTACTTGACTTGCGGGCATAGAAAATTCTAAAGAACGGATTCTATAAGATATGCATTATTATACCTTTACAAACAGACTATATAACCAAAAAATAAAATCGGAGTCACGATGAAATAAATGTCTTCCACAATTGTTAGAGTTGTTATCTGCAAACTTTCAAAACACATAAAATTAGGAAGGGAGAACAGCTGAAAACTGCATTGGGTAGTTAGTCAGTGACCACGTTTCGTATGTTTCTACCACGTTTCTTATGTTTCTAAGAATTGTTTTTAGGTCTACTAAAATAATTTTAAGGTAATATTCAGATAACAATAAAAAATATAGGAGAATTTAAAATTATAACTTTTCGCGGTTTGTCAAAACTCAATTAACTTGTTATTGTGGATAATCAATAAACGTGACAATTAAGTCTTACACCTTATAATAAATAATTCGTGATGAGTTCATAGTTTTGTAATAAGTTTGTTATTATTTGTAACTTATTTTTAAGGGTACAATAAATAGATTGATTATGCTCACACTCATTTAGGGGTGAAAATCCTCTATCCCCATTCCTCTCCCTAATTCTGTCTCCAACCAATCAGAATTTACTATATAAACATTTTTTCCAAATATATATACATATGGTGAATTGTTATTCGTTGGGGACACACATGGAGACACACACGGGGACAGAGGAATTTTTTCCCTCATTTAGAGCGTACAATAACATAAAAACGATTTTATTGTGAGTTAACATATTATCTCCGAACTAACCCGAGAAGGACCCATAGATACACCTCATCGGGACCGTTGATAGGATTTACTTTGTATTTCATACATTTGTTTTATTCTTGTTATAAACAAATTGTTTTATTTATGACATACACGATTCCTTTGTTTTTTTCGCTGTTCTTATTTTATTAATGAAGTTAGTTTCGTCAAAGTAATTTTTTTACACGTAATTTGGTAAATATTCCGTTTAAGTAAATTATTTTGTTGTAAAAAGACCCAAGTCACTTGGCATTTTCTATCTGAAATGGAAAAATCCTTCAGTTTTTGGACAAATTTTCTGCGGTGACGGAAGTGGGACTTCCGTCCCGGACAAAAATGTTGTTCCATTTTTTTTGGCTGCCATGTATTGTCCTTTCTACTAAATCAGTGACAGTCTAATGCAAACCCCCGTGTTTTGTTTCCATGGAATTGGAGTTTTGGAATTGGAATTAGAGTTTTGGAATTGTACTTGGTTCTTCAATTCTAATTTTCTTATTTGGCCATCAACAAAATTATGGAATTGGAATAGAAATTCCAATTTTCTTGTTTATCTATCAACAAAATTATGGAAATGGAATTGAAATTCTAATTCTCTTGTTTGGTTCAACAAAATTTTGAAATTGGAATTCCAATTCCAACCCCCTCAATTCCACAAAATCAATTCCATTATATAATCAAGAAATTTGAATTCCAATTCCACAAGATTTTTTATAGGTTATAAATATATCATACATACAAGATATTTTCTCTCTCATAAATTAATATATATAAAATTACCAAAGTACCCTTATTGTAAAATGAAAAAACACCCCTAGTACAAAAAGATTAAAGTACCCTTAATTTAAAATAGCTAATGTTATTCATTTAAATGACAAAAATACCCTTTGTACGGTGTTCAAAAATATTGTTAGTGCAAAATTACAATAATATCATTGGCACAAAACAACGTATTTTTTTTATTAAAAAAAATCACAACATACCTAACATAAAATCACCAAAATATCCATGGTAAAAAATTACGAAAATACTCTTGTCGCAAAATGACAAAAATACCCACGGCTCAAAATGATGAAAAATACTTTTGCGCAAAATGAAAAAAATTACCTTTGGCTCAAATGGCTTAATGCAAAAGGACAAAAAGCGCTCCCATAAAAAAAATGAAAAAATGCCTCTTGTGAAAAATGACAAAATTAAGTTTGAATAAAATGGAAAATTTTCTCTTAACAAAAAATGACAAAAATAGCCATGTAAAAAAATAAAAAAAAATTTGTCTACTTAAAATGCCTAAAATATTATCTATGTAAAATGTTGAAAATACACTTGTTAAGAAATAATAGAAATGTCATTCATACCAAATGAAAAGAATAACCATGATGAAAATGAAAAAATTAACAAGTTTTAAAAAAATTGAAAATTTCACAATAAGACTATTTTTGTCATTTTGGAAAAATGGGCATTTTGTCCATTCTAAACCAATTGGCAAAGGTTTTTTTCTTCATTTTAATCAGAGTATTTTCATCATTTTGTGATTTATTCATCTTTTATCAAGTACATACTCGTTATTATGCACAATGAGCTAATTCCACTTTAACAAAGGTATTTTTGTCATTTTGCAACGAATGCATTTTTTATAAAATTGGACCATAAATTTTTTTTTCATATTACGCAAAATGGTATATTTTAACTTTAATAAGGAATTTTCATCATTTTTTATACCTAAAAAAATTTCGTCATTTTCTATTATCGGCATTTTCGTCATTTTTCATTAAAAATATTTTCGTTTTTCAACGGTATTTTCTCCAATTAATACTATAAAGATTTTATTCAGCACTATAAATTTTTTATTTTATTTTGCAACAAATAATAATTCTGTTATTTTACACCGATAATTCTTTTAACAAAGGTATTTTTGTCATTTTACTTAAAATGTACTTTGGCTATTTGTATTAGGAGAATATTATCATTTTCACACTAGATGCATTTTTTCATTTTATTTTTAATTATGTAATTTTTTTTAAAAAAAAATTAAAATTAGAATTGAACTTCACATCAATTCCGTAGTTTTACCAAAACAAAGAAATTCAATTATTTGGAATTGGAATTTCTTAGGATTCCAATTCTTGAAATTCCATAGAATTGGAAAACCTTAGAATTCCAATTTCTTGTAATTCCATGAAATTTCATAGAATTGGAATTCCAATTCCAAAACCAGTTATAAGAAACAAGCACACCTTTAAAGAAATTATACCCAAGTTAGAAGAGTTTGTTAAGAAATTAGAGGATTGCGAGAAAAAGAGTGATATCGCGGGTTTAATGAAGGAAGTTGAGTAAAAAAAACAAGGCAAACTGGTGAAATACGTCCTCAAATTTATACACGTTCGCGATGAAGGTATCCGTTCTAATTTTTTTTGTATTACAGTCTCCAAACAAATTGCGTTTGGTGAAAGTAATCCTTCCGTTCCCTTCAATTAGAGTCAACAGTTAGTCATCAAAAAATAAATAAAAATGCCAAAAAAAGGGTAATTCTGGAAGGGATAATTGAGGAAAGAGATGTCTTCACTAATGCCTGGAGTTGCGCCACCTTCAACTTCGCATCCATCGCCGCCGTATTCATAGAGATTAAAGTTTCTGCTGGTGCAGATTTGAACATTCTTGAAAGGATTTTGATTGTAATTTGTTGGGCAGCGGAACACTCCAAACAACAAAATATAATGGAAATGAAAAGAAAGCAGAAAAATAACATAAGAATTTTAGCGTGGTTCGGTCTCAACACAGACCTACATCCACGACCCCGGAGGGTACAAACTTTCACTATGTAATTTTTGAACGGAATAAAAATTACAAACCTTCTTCTAAAACTCCAAGTCTAAACACTCACAAGACTTAAGGAGTTGGTACAAATAAACTCAACACTAGGTGGGTCTATTTATAAGGCCTTTTGTCTTTACCTTTTTCTTTTCTAATCAATGTGGGATTAGAGAAACATTACCTAACATATCCTCCATTTTCTCAAATTCCCAAGTTACAACAGAATAAAAAAACATAACTTTTTTCTCAGTCTTCGCAGTCTCCTTCTCTGTTCTTTCTCTAGCTTTACTTCCTTTCTTCTTCAAGGAATGACCATCAAGATGGTGCAAATTCTTCCCTTTCTTCCTGCCTCGCATAACCAGACGGTTGCCTCTATACACTTTGCAGAAATTCCCAATTCCAACATACTTGTAACCCTTTGATGCCAATTCACCCAACGAAATTATGTTGGCACTCGAATCAAGTACAAATCTAACATCAGGAAGTACTTTTACCTCATCATTGTGGAATTTCAGGCGGACTCGTCTAACGCTCTCAACCTTCACCTTCGAGTTGTTGCCCACTTTGAAGTAGTCAAAGTCTCCCATCTGCAAAGTATCAAACACGTCTCGGTCCTTGCAGATATGCACGTCAGCAACATTATCCATAATCCAGTTTGAATGATTCTTAACAGTGTCATCCAAACATCTCGTCAAATATAAATCATCATAATCGTTGACCACATTTAGTGCTGTCAAAGTGGGCCGAAGCCCGCGGACCGGCCCGCCCCGCCGCGAACTGGGTATGGACTTAGGAAATATTGATCCGCAAAAATGCGGGTATTTTAGCCCACGGCCCGTGCGGACCGGGTCCGCCGGATCGCGGGCTTTTAAAAAAAATATACATATTATATATAATATTTTTGGGAAAAGTATATATATTATATATAATATGGTATATATTAGCATATTTCCTACTCGCTTGATGGTAAAAAAAAAAGTATACATATTATATATAATATTTTTTGGAAAAGTATATATATTAATATGGTATGGTAAAAAAAAAAAGTATACATATTATATATAATATTTTTTGGAAAAGTATATATATTATATATAATATGGTATATATTAACATATTTCTTACTCGCTTGATTAGGAATGGCAATGGGGCAGATCGGGGCGGGTATCTGAAATACCTGATCTGCCCCGCGACTGTGATACCCCGCCCCGCCCCGCCCCGCCCCGCGACCCGTTGCGGTTCAAAATTTGGTGCCCCGTGATCTGCCCCGCGCGGGGCGGATCTGACCCGCCCCGCCCCATTTAATTTTGGGTATCTATTAGCATATTTAAGGTCTCCAACCTGCACAAATTTATTATCCATTTCCCCTACACTTTTTTTTTGCAATAACAATTCATCTTTGCAAAAAATCCATGTAAATAAATACCAAATAAAACTAAAAAATATACAATATTAAATACCATATAAGATCCACAAGTTAAATAAGTTAAACAAATTCAAATAAGTCCAATACAAAAGAAAATTACACATTGGCTAATTTAGAAAACCACTCAAATCGAATACAAATGTCGAAACTATCTTCTTGGTCCGAGTAGTTTAGAGACATTCTCAAATTTGAGATATACTTCTTGAGTCTTGCTTGGCACAAACTAATCCTATAGCAACAAAAAAATTTCAAATAGAATTAATACATTTTATCCAAAAACAATCCTCAAACAAGTTTAAATAGTATACCAAAGGGAATTAAACATAATCAAAGATAACTTACCACACGCATATTATTTTCATCATCCTCTGAATCATAAAGGATTGTTGCGTGTGCAATTTCCTTGGATGGATTACCTGAAATATTAAAGATTAGTCATCATGTTACTAGTATAAGCAACAAATATATTTTAAATTTGATACATAATACCTTTTAACAACCAACTTTGTGAACACATTAAGACCTCGATAGTCTTTGGGTGAAGTCTACTGCGATGCGAGCTAATCAATCTACCACTTGCACTAAAAGCGGACTCCGAAGCAACTGTTGAAACTGGAATAGATAAAATATCCCTTGCAATCTTATGGAGGATATGGTATTTCCCCCTATTCGATTTCCACCATGTTAAAACATCAAAATCAGGAGTACGTGGCAAAATATCATCTTCTAAATACTGATCCAACTCTGACCTTGAAGGATATTTTCTTTTCTTTTGAGAAGCAAACGTTTCAAACTCATTAAAATCAGACCATTCAACACTATCAACATTAGTCTCAGTTGAACCCTTCGTAGTATCATCTCCTTTTTCTTGCTCCTTACTTTCATATTCTTCTACCAACTCACGACAAAGAAGAATTATTTTCTCAACCTCTTTCTCAACAACAGATGTATCAATATACATATTATGTATAATATTTTTCTATTATACATAATTTAAGCGGCTTGATGGTAAAAAAAAAAAGTATACATATTATGTATAATATTTTTTGGAAAAGTATATATATTATATATAATATGGTATATATTAACATATTTCCTACTCGCTTGATGGTAAAAAAAAAAAGAATACATATTATATATAATATTTTTTGGAAAAGTATATATATTATATATAATATTGAATATATTAACATATCGCTTTAACTATTTTATGATTAATGGGTAAATCTTTATTTAACAAAAAAAAAGTGAGTGGGCCCGCGGGCTTTGTGCGGTGCGGGTATGGGCATGTGTATCAATGATCCGCAAAAAATGGGCCCGCCCCGCCCCGTTTTGAAATAAGCCCGCGCCCGTACTAACCACATTTGTAGAGGTATCACATACATTTGCTTTGTGTTTCATCTGTTTACGGAGATTTTTCAAATCATCCCTCATCTTTGGACAATTGCTTTGAAAATGACCAAGTTCCCCACGATAGAAGCACTCGACCTCGCTACAATCACCTCTCTGCCGAGATTTCTCTCTTCCTTGGTCACCTCTACTCTTGCTTCGATTTCTCCCTCTTCGAGAACTCTCTACAGCTAGTATTTGATCCTCCTCAAGGTAATCCTCATTCATCATCTGTTGTTTCTCCTTCAAGGCTTTTGAAACCTCATTCAATTGTAGTGTGTTCTTTCCTGCCAACAATCACTGCACCAACGATTTATAGGATTTTGGTAAAGAAGCCAATAACAGCAACGCCTGTTCTTCATCCTTAATTTCTTCCCCTGCATTCTAAAGTCGAGATATACTAACTCATTAAATTTATTAGTGTGATCAATAAGATTACCTCTTTCCTCCATTTTGAGTGAATACAGATCCATCTTCATCTTCAATCGGTTAGTCAACGTTTTCGAGGAATAATTATTCTCCATAGTCTCCCATAACTTCTTTGGTGACGTCTCTCTCAACATCGTCATCTTGATTTGTGGAGGCAAAACCAATCGAATTGTACTAACCGCCCTCTTCTTAATTGTAACCCCACTCAAAATCTTTCATACCTTCTGCCTTTTCATCATCCAGAGCAGAATCAAGACCTTGCTGCACTAAATAGTCTTGGATCGTGCATTGCCATAAGGTAAAATCAAATTTTCCATCAAAGAGGGGAGATGGAACATCACTCTTCATCGGCACAACGGTGTTTAAAGACTCCATAATTTAAACACTCTAACTTTAATTAAAATATCACCGCAATCTTAATTATAAAGCAACACCGAAAACTTATCCGCAAACTAAATCTGCAACTTCTTTCGTCTCTCTCAAGCCTGAACCTCGCGCTTTGATACCAGTTGTTGGGCAGCAAAACACTCCAAACAACAAAATATAATGGAAACGAAAAGAAAGCAGAAAAATAACACAAAAATTTTAACGTGGTTCGGTCTCAACGCAGACCTACATCCACAACCCCGGAGGGTACAAACTTTCACTATGTAATTTTTGAACAGAATAAAAACTTACAATCCCTATTTTAAAACTCCAAGTCTAAACACTCACAAGACTCATTGAGTTGATACAAATAAATTCAACACTAAGTGGGTCTATTTATAAGGTCTTTTGTCCTGACCTTTTTCTTTTCTAACCAATGTGGGATTAGAGAAACATTACCTAACATAATTAACATCCCTGACTATTCCAAAACTCAAATCCCACAAAATAAGCTTTGGTCACAGAAAAAATGTACCATTCAAAAGCTATTTCCAAAAACATGGATCAAATCAGTCCACTAAATAAGATTATTGGCTTCAACCCCACAAAGAAAATCTTCATACAATCGTATAAAGTAACTCATAAACAAGAAAATCTTTTACAATCGTGTGGTTACTGCCTCGGCGTTGCCGCCCACCCGTCCGAAGGTGGTCGGAAAAGAAGGATTCGTTCACTTTTCCGAATTGTTTTTCTGCTTTCATGCTCTTTCAAGTTTCAATTTTTTAATATAGGGTTTATATGAAGATCATTGTTGTTAAAATCGCGAGTCAACACGTAAAATCGTACGCTTCTACGATTCTACGGAGGCAAAACGTGTTGAATCGGTAGTAGAATCGCAATCTGGTAGAAACGGAGTAGAATCGTAGACTCGTAGAATCGTACGAGTCTACCGATTCTACCAAAAGCGAGATTTCTTTCTTTTTAAGATTTCCTCTTCAATACAATTTTCATCCTCAAATGTTGCTTTATTTTCTTTCCCTTTTCCCTTTGAAGTATGCTTCTTTTTTAGGACTGGCTTCTATGGTTCACGGATAACGAAAATTTATTTCGACATTATGAGATATTTCGACAGGTGATGTTGTTGAAGTTTTCTTCTATGAAGAGTAGGTTCTGGGGTTAATTTAGAACAAGGTAAACTTGTTTTCATTATTTTGGAATGGGATGTTCTGGGATAACATATAGCGATGGATGAAATGTGAGGTAAGAGGTATCAAGGTGGAAAATTAGGGAATGGGATGTTCAGGGATAGCATTTTGTGAATTTTGTTGCGTTATTGTCTTTTGAAAAAAACTTGTGAAACTATGTTTTATGAATTTTCGCATATTGTTAGACCATATGGTATGATTTATATATTAATTATTGTTATTTATATATAAAATATATATTTTAATTTTTCGGTACGATTTTATGATTTTTTTACGATTCACGAGTTTACGATTTTTCACCCCTCCACCGAGTCTACGTAGAATCACGAGTTTAACAACCTTGATATTGAAGATGGTGTATAAGGGGGATGCCAGCTCCTCAAGGATCAATACATAACAAGCTGTTATGTGTCAATGTATGATTACACAGCCTACAGGCTAGGAAAGCTCATAATGTTGACAATGACATCAATTGTCGCCACCGTCCACCTCTACTCCATCACCACCATCTGTTAAAAATTGGGGCATTTCATTTAGTTTTCTTGATTTGAATTTCTGAGTTGTGGAGGTGATACTATCGGTGGAGATGGTGTAATATGTGGTGGTGAAGAGACTAATTGTGGTGGAGATGGCGATGGAACTACTGGTGGTGGTAAATGAATAAGAGGTGCTGGTGGTGTCCACAACTTCCAAATAAATATAAATACAAGGGATCACAATTTGATGATCCTCTTTGATCTTCTCCCTCCTCCTCTGTGGCTTCATCTTCTTCTTCTTCGCTAGGCTTTCTATGATGAGTTGTGGCTTGTGCCAATCTAGAAGTAATCAAAAGCAAAGCTACCAGACTTAGTATTACTACACTTGCTTTCATTTCCAAAACTGGTTGATTTAGCCTTAGTTGTACAAAATCAGGTAATTTTTTTGTGGAGAAATTCACAGTGTTATATCTTCATTGGGATGAAATTCACATGTGATACTGGTGAAAGGGGTAAAATTGTCATTTTGCAACAACTTTTAAATAAGTCAAAATTCTTTTTTCCGTAACAGAGTTGAACAGAAGGACTACCTTCATCAATTTCAAATTGTTTAGGGGAGTATAATACAAAAAAAATAAATAAATAACGGGAACATTCTCCGCAAACGTGTATAAGTTTAGAAATATATTGCACCAATCTGCCAAAAAACAAACATTGAGACTACCTTCATTTCTAATTTAGCATAGCTCATATTGTTAATACATTGTTCCCGCCATTATGTACTCATTTTGTTGGTCCCAATTTCAAGTTGTCCCTGTATTTCCTCAGCTACTTTCAAGGGCTTAGCATTAGAATGACTCAAAAATTACATAATGGGTCAATTATGACACTCAATTTTTTGGATGAAACATTTTTTGTAAGAACGAATTTGTCAAATTCGTCCTGGGCTGACGTGGACAAACATCTAACATGTCTGTCCACATCAGCCTAAGACGGATTTGTGAAATCCGTCCCGAATTGAGGAATGCATCGGACTCAAGTTTCTCACAAACCACCGACTGGAAGCTTGGAGAACATGAATATAAAAAAAAAAACCGTGATCAACCAAAGTTGACTTTTCGGCTTCTTTTGGTGTTCTTAGTTGGTTCTTCAGGAAGAAGGTGAATTCAAGGCTGTTTGATCCGAAATTCATTAAGTTGTTAGTTGTTTTGTGTTGTGGGCCTTGGTGCTGATGTGACTATCCTTTATTATTGTTTAAGGGCTGATTTTGTTACGTAGCAAAGGTGGTGTGTGGGCCTGGTTTTATGGATTTTGTTTTATATTAGAACTAATGTCTATTAATGCCCCTTACGTATGTTTTAAATGTAAGTGTTAACCATCGACTCTATTACGTGATATTATTTCCCTTAACTATTTACGGGATGCTATTTGTTCCCAAATCCGGTGAGAGGGGCGGCGTTGCACATGTGCCACTCGCATATGCAATTGTTCAAGGGTAAAATAGTCATTATCACCTATCATCTTCAACCTCCAATTTTCTTCAAGATTCAATCAATCATTGAAGTTCATCACCATACAAAAGATCGGAATCGATAGGATTCCGCTCCGTCATTGGCTCCAGCTGCAATTCTCCGGTGATGGATCGAAAGAGCATAATTGAAAAATCCACCCAAAAGAAGGAAAGATTTGTCTTGCAGATTTTTGGAGATTGAAGATTTTTTGACTCAACTCCTCTCCAAACACAGGTACAAATGCAAATCCCTCATCCAAAGAACACTAGACATGAAAAAGGAAAATGGATTGAAATTTGAATTAAACTTACCAAAAACCTAGAAAAATGAAAAGGGCTTGAAATTTGAATCACAACTCACTTCGCCATAATTCTTCCAAATCAATTGCAACCCACTTCACCATAATTCTTCCAAATCGCAACTCACCATAAGGCTGGCGACGGACTTCGACGGGATATATAGTTGGGGATTTCATATTTCAATGGGTGGTGTTAGTTGTTGGAGAATTTGCCCTTGAATTGGGAGATTTGGTTTGGGGAACAAAATTCAAATTCATATGAATTTGCCCCTGATTTCATACCCCATAAAGAGAATACAATTCATATACAAAAAGCTAGAATCAGCCGCAGATAGCACTGGCTTAGCAGTCGGAGATGCTTTTTCAATGATGTTGTTTATGGGGTATATGAATTTTCTATGAATTTTTCTCTGAATTTTGGATTAGTATCGGGTATGAATTTGGGTCGGTGGGCAACCCGTTATCACCCATTGGATTGACGATTTTGCCCCTGAAAATGTGCTTGTGCGGACTGCACATTTGCAACACCGCCCCCACTAGCCGGATTCCGCCGATTTTGGGCATTAATAACACTTCGTAAATAGTTAGGGGCAATAATAACACGTAAAATAGTCGAGGGTTAACACTTACATTTGAAACATACGAAAGGGGCATTAATAGCTATTAGTCATTTATATTATACACCCTCCGTCCCAAATTAACTGTTCACAATTTCTTTTTTGTTTGTCCCAAATTAATTGTCCACTTTCTAAATAAAGTATGTATTAATAATAATTTTTCCAAGTTTACCCTTCTTCCAACTCCTCATTGAATGCTCTTAGTTAATTTAAATTATCACTTTCCAACACATATTTAAGAAATGGTTGGATGTTATGTGAGAGGAAGGAGAGAGAAAAACATAAATTTTAAATAAGATTAATAAAATTAATGAGGGTTATTTTAGACTTTTACTTATATTTCACCATCAAAATCACCAAATCCTTAATACCCGAGTATTTGTCAAAGTGGACAGATAATTTGGGACGGAGGGAGTAAAATATTTGTGGGGTTGGTAGTTACAGCTTTGTTTGGTTGAGTTTTTATTTAAGGGATGGGCCCCTGAACCCTTTATTAATTGTATTGGTATGTGTTAATTATGTGTGTTTAATATTCGGTTAAACCGAAATATCGAATTGAATTAAAGCGAATTTTTATTATACGGTTCAGTTTATTTAGCATTTTTATTTATTTGGTTTGATTTTGAAAAAATCAAAATAATTTAGTTTCGTATTTGATTTTCAATTTTTAGAAAATGAATTACCGAATAAGACAATTTATTTATTATTATTTAAAAACATTTGTATTATATTTATATGTATTATTAATATTACTTAGAGTTGTGTTCTATCCATATGTTTCAATAACATTTTATAAGGAGACACACTTTATACATTTATTATAAAATGTTACCGCTCATACTCCGAATTATTAGGGAATTAATAAACTATATTATTGTTGTAGAGTTGTATTTTTATTTTTATTTTTTAGTTTATTCTTTTTTATTTTAATAACGGTATTTGATTTCATAAAATTTTAATTCGATTAAATTATCATAAAACGTTATAAAACTAAAACGAATTCCAAAATTTTTTTTACGAATAACGAATGCACACTCCTAATGTAAGTATTTCAGTTGACTTTTAGTATAAAAATAGGTGGGTCCAGGACCCTTTTTAAATCTTTATCCTAGAAACTCTAAAATGGCTAAGAATCATAAAAAGAAAAAGAAATCTTCAGAGGAGCTTCAGGTAGGAGTTCTTTACATCATCAGTGGCGCCGCACAAGAACATGACCCAGCCATCCATTCACAACGAATTTGTGAAATCCGTTCTCAATTGAGGACGGATTTCGCAAATCGTTTTGAGTCAATGTAGACATACATTCTCACATCAGCCAAGAATAGATTTGTCAAATCCGTTCTCGAGGGCGGATTTCGCAAATCGTCTGTAGCCGATGTGGACATACATTCTCACGTCAGTTCAAAACGAATTTGATAAATCTGTCATCAATTGTGAACGAATTTGAAAAATCCGTTTTTATAAAAAATAATGCTCCTATAATTTTTAATGTCAGGATTAACAATTATACAATTTCAATGTCATTCTAAAGTAAAATCGTACTTTCAACATCCACCTTGGCTTTCCAAGATAGAACATTAGACCGTTAAAGCTAGTCCATAACGTCTCCAAACCAGACCTGTTTGGGTCTAATTTAATTAGATTAGGGTTTGAAATTTCAATTTCATTCTCAAACTTAAATTAAAATTTTCAAATGATTTAATATTTTAAATTTTATTTTCAAAATCAATCTAAAGTTGGTTTGAAAGTCACTCAAACCAATCAGAATTTCCAAGAAAATTCATCTCTAAGACTCATGACCTCTCTTATGGTAATTTTTCTTTCTCCTTTGCTTCGTAATAGTTAGGTACAAATCAACACAATCCCAAAGCTTCCATAGTCCATAGGATGGAATCATTCAAAAAACGTAAAACATTGTTTAACATATGGAAAATTCTGATATAGATCTGACCTACCACTAGGTTCAGAATTAACACGCACCTCTTTTGATTAAAAAAAAAATCTCATAAGGCCCCACCTATTTTTATTAATTTAATCAAAATTGTGATGTGGCTGAATGTGGACAAGTGGTCCATGACCAAGTGGTAGGTTAGATCCATATCAGAATTATTCTTAACATATAAATGATTTTTTGATACAGTGAATTTTACTAAACATGCAAACAAAATTTGTTTCGATGCAATCTCTACCTTGAATTGAATCAGAGAAAGATCGAATGATTCGAGAATTATCTAACCTCCCAGGGTTTCATCCCACCTGGCTAAATTTGGGAAATGAATTTTGGCTAAGCCCTATTAATTAAAAATTTGTTAAATTAGGTCAAAATTGGTCAAAGAACAAAAATATCCCTGGAAGTCCTTTTTAAAAAAATCAATTTTTATTTTTGCTCATTTTCAAAATCTTCAGTTGAAAAAAAGAAACAAAAAATTATATTTTTTTTTGTTAAATTTGGGAATAAAAAATATTGCTCAGTGGAAGGAGAAGTCGTTAAATAATTGGGCTCACGGAGGGGCATTTGCCACAAATTCCACTGCCCTAAAATACCCCCAAAAGGGGCTAATCTCATCACTGCAAAATTCCCCAAAATGTAATTGATAAATCAAACAAATCAAAAAGAAAACTACTATTTATTTTCATATTTTTACAAAAAAGAAAGATAAAGAGGGACAGCTTCAGTGTGTGTAACAATAAGATCAATTTAGCAGAAAAAGCAATAAGATAACAGATTAAGAAGAATCTCACAGAAATATGCTAAAATAATTAATATTATCGTCATAAGCACCCAAATTTAATGCAAATTCTTGAAAACTAAAAAAAGAAACAGAAAAACCCAAGATTTATAATAGATTTGTTTACCTTTTTTGATAAACAATTTCAAACAAAAGAATTTTTTACCGAGTGTGCTCAGACAGCCAGGGGGTTTTCGTCAATTTCTGGGAATATTATCACAGAGATCAGAAACTCTAGTCCAGCAAAATTACTCATCAACGCACACAAAATATATATATATATATATATATATATATATATATATATATATATATATATATATATATATATATATATATATAGATAGATAGAAAATTTCTCAATAAGAAAATAAAGATAAGCAAAGCAAGAGGAGAAAGAAACTTGAGAGAGAGATTGTAGAAAGAACAGAGAGGAGAAGGTATATATAGTACTGTCAAAACGGGTATTTCCTCCCGCCCCGCCCCGCGCCGTCATGGGCATGTCTTAAATGGGGATGGGCGAAAATGCCCGCTTTTTAACGGACCATCAAAATGAATGCCCGTACCCGCCCGCGACCCTTATTATTACTTTTTTTTTTTAAAAAAAAAAATATATCAAATCCCAAAAATCAACGAAATGAATTTTTTTCTCGTTCACTTACCGTTTACAGTCCTATAGAGGAGAAATAAAAATCAAAATAGTTCAAGAACAATCAAATCAAATTCCACAATATACAAAATAGTTAAAAAATAATCAAATCAAACTCGACAATTTCAAAAATAATCTAAGATCAATTGTCCAAAATTAACAAACATATTGCTGAAGTTAAAGCAACAAAAAAAATATTGTTTTTTAATATCCTCCATCTGTTGATTTAGATCATGAACACTAGACATATTATTTGAATCCATTTTAGATCATTTTGATTCCTCATCTTCATATTCACATATAAACCACACACCTTAAGAAATTAAAACATTTTAAATGGTAAATGATAAATAATAGATTAGAACATAATTTAGTTACCTCCAAAAATGAAACAGTGAAACCAATTGCGTACACATATTTGAGATTGTACACTTCTAGGAAGAAGATGACTCTTATATTTGGTAAGAACGCGTACAAAAAGATAGTGGAGATATACGACTCTTGTTGAGTTTGAAGAAGACTAAAGAGCCTTATTAATTTCTATTCAAAATTAAAAACGGGCATGCCCGGTTGCAACCCGCCCATACCCGCATTGCCCGTTACCAGCACGGGCATGCCCATTAATACCCGCATTTAAACGGACATCGAATTCATAACCCCATACCCGCTCATTAATCTCATGGGACATTTTGACAGCTCTAGGTATATATATAGAGCCATAGAGGTGGTGGCCGGTGAGAGTATGAAAATGCAGGGTTTATTATTGGATTAAGAATGGGCTTCACATGTAATGAGGTTTCAAAGACAAATTGGGCCACTGCCTGTTGAGAGATCAGTCGTAGAGATGGCTACTGGGCCAGCAAGCTGAGCCCAGACCCAGTCTTGGGCTCAAACTTAGTTTTTGTAATATTTGAAAATTGGACCGGCCTAGTTTTATTGTGCCGTGCCGGCTCGGCGCATTTTAATTGTTGTAATCGGTTGGCACCGTTCGAAAAAGCTATAGTACAGTAAGACTTGTCCCAGACACTGAGACACGATACCAAAAAATAATCGTGCCGCCCACCCCGGTCCAAATAACTCATAAATACATTTGTAAACATTTTTTTTTTATGGGGGCGGGGATATGGGAATCGATCCCAGGGTCTTACCCCTGGGATGGGATGCCGTTTCCACTGAGGCAATCTTGTTCCCATTTTGTAGACATTTAAATATTCCACTAATTTATAATACGACAACAACAAAGTTTTAATCTCAAATAATTTGGGTCGGCCACATGAAACAATATAAGATTTATGTGTAGTCGTTCACATGAATACATCCCTCAATATCTTTGTATCTAACATAATAAAATAAGGTCAATCATAATCAAGAAAATTATTTGGAACAATTTAATATTAAAAATTACATTTCAAACTGCCTAAAAATCAATAAAGGCAAACTAGTAGCATCCCGTTGTATACTAGTTAATTAATAACTTAATCAATCAAACTTAATTTGACTATTAAACGTGAAATTGAGCTACTTATATGTAAAAACCAAGTAAAAAATAATGTAATTAATTAAATATATAGCTTCATTATATATATTCATTCTTTAATTTTCTTTTTTCCAGATACCAAACAAGGAGCACATGTCCCAGGCCTAGTACAATAAGATTTCTAACTGCTAGACACGGTTCAATAAAATAATGGTATGATAAGGCCAGGCACAATCTTATCGTGTCGTTCATATATCGTATTATCGCGCAAACCTTTTTTGTCACCTCTAAATCGTTGTCAATTTATTTTCATTTTTTTCTTGCGAGTAATTTGTTAGCCTTCTTCAAGCCTTCAACAAAAAAGATTGATACAAATTTTTACAAGTGCAGGATAGGTAATGTATCGGATATTCGAAATGGACAATATTATCGAAACTACAGTAAAACCTCTATAAAATAATATTCTATTTAAGAATAACTTTCTTAAAGTAATAAAAAAGTATGGTCCCAACTCGGTACCAGTTATAAATAAGAATAAACTATATATTATAATATTCAATGTTTTATTTATGATCATCCTTAAGAAATTTACCTCCATATAATAATAAAACAACATTAAATTTTAAATATATTTATATATCTATATAAAATATTCATAATTATTTAACTAAATTTAAGATAATATTAAATACTTATCTAAAGTTGTCTGTGAGAATGATTTATTTTTTTGGATTAAAACCTCATCCTTTAACTTGCGCGTTCGTAGTAATAACTTGCGCGTTCGTAGTAACTCGTCAACACAATCACCTTCTTGTTTAATTCAAAATATTTTCAGTTTGTCCAACATGCTTCAAGCTTCTTGACACGAGATTTTTTTTCTATTTCTACATTATCATCCTCCGGATTATCACCTTGCACTTCTTGCCTGATTTCTTCTTTAGTTAGCACATACACTACTTGCTGTTCATTTGGATGATTGAGGAAAACATTTGTATCCAAATTTTTTGATCCAACAATTATTGTTGTTGCCATTTTTATCCCCCTAAATTTTTGTCAGTTTATCTTCTTTTCTATTTTCCTTTCTATTTTCTTGCGAGTAAGTTGTTAGTCTTCTTTGAACCTTCCACAAAAACTAAATATACCATAGTGTCCATCACCTTATTTCATTTTCACAATTCTTAACTTCCTCAGACTAGTTCTTGTGAATACCTCTTCTCCTTCCTATATGGAGCTTTATTGGTTATTACAATTTTTTCACCAATAATAGTGATTTTCCGGGGAAAATACATCTTTTTTATTTAATGAGCCAAACTCTGATACTAACCTTTATTCATTGGTAACTATGTCCGTAACCAAGTTGAACTTTCTCTAAATGGCCAGCCTAATTAGGAGAGGAAGATCATGAAAGCAGAACAATATCAGTTCAACTAATTATAAAATGGATCTATAAGGGAATAAAATGAAGGGATGAGAATAAAATTAGAAGTTAATTTTCTTCTAAAAAATATTCGTTCGACTTCAGTTGAAACCTTTAAATAGAACAATATAAGTGCAGATTATTTCCTTGTTGGAAAAGACTTCCCAAGTTACACACTATAAGAAAATAATTAAATAACTACCGACAATTCCGTCCATATAGCGAGGGAATTTTTAGGCCGTCATTACATACTGACCTAATGGCGAAAATACTTTAAAGGACTTTGAATTATTTTTAAATGATCCTACTGCCAACCGATTTTTTAGCGACGCATAACTCGGTTTGAAAATAACAATCGATTTGCGAACAAAAAAATTAGCGACGGTTGTTTGCATCGCTAAACGACGATATTCAATGAGGCATACCGAGATCAAAAGGTCAGTATCCTCCCAGCCTTGAATATCCTCTAATACGACATAAAAACTTATTTACAGAAAACATTTGAAGCTATTTATATAATGCCAGCGTGCGGTGAGCTTTATTCTCCCTTATCTAGGGTGCTCTCTCCCCGTTCATGGGGTGGTTCTCTCCCCGCTCATGGGGTTGTTCTATCTCCCCGTTCATGGGGTTCCGCCCTCGGGTGTTCAATCTACATTATGATGAAAGAGAGATAGTAGTTATGGCGGTTAAAGTTGAGAGAAAAGAGGAGAAAATCGTTTTAGATATTTTGGGGAATTTTTATTATGACTTTGAGCGTTAAAGCTCCTTCTATTTATACAAAAAGTCTAAGTCAGCCCTTTCTATATCTATACAAGATTTAGACGGGTCAGACTTTTTAATTTAAATGGGCATGAATCAAATATATACAATTAGGCCCAAAATACACATCAGTCCACAACATAACAAGCTGCCTTGTTCTTCATCATTTTTCTTCATTCTTCATGCTTTGTTCCTTCTCATTTTTCTTGCTTCCAGCTTGTTTATTCCTTTGATCATTCTTTGAATTCAACAGCCTCCCACAAGCTGGAAGTCTAAACATGTTATACAATCCCAAACAATGTATCAGGTAAACCATCCTAGGTGACTTAAGGGCTTCGTGAAGATGTCTGCCAGCTGATCAATGGAAGTGACTGGTAAAGGCTTTATTACTCCTGTCAAATATCTTTCTCTAACCACATGACAATCTATTTCTATGTGCTTTGTTCTTTCATGAAATACAGTTTTCTGCTATGTGAATAGCATT
The DNA here is from genome assembly GCA_026122235.1 of Vinca minor. Taxonomy (NCBI): domain Eukaryota; kingdom Viridiplantae; phylum Streptophyta; class Magnoliopsida; order Gentianales; family Apocynaceae; genus Vinca; species Vinca minor. The sequence continues at coordinate 125,564 of JAOCZM010000244.1, read as the reverse complement.
TCTACTGTCACAGTATAAATGAACAGTCTTGCTTTGTCTTATCCCTAAATCTTTAAGCAAACAAATCAGCCATTGTACCTCACATGTAACCATGGCCATTGCTCTATATTCTGCTTCTGCTGAGCTCTTTGATACTGTACTTTGCTTCTTTGATCTCCATGAAATTAGAGCATCTCTAAGGAATACACAAAATCCTGTTACTGACTTTCTTGTCTCAATGCATCCTGCCTAGTCACTGTCAGTAAAGAATTTTAACTCAAGTGTGTTGTTTGCAGGATAATGCAAACCTTGTCCTGGTGAGCCTTTCAAGTTCCTCAGGATTCTGTGGGCTGCTTTCATTTGGTATCACAAAAATAAATTACAAATGGAATATATTTTAAAACTTTTAATGGAGACAAAAGATCTTAAGCCTGAAGAATGTAGAAATTTTATATCTTTCTTTCTTACTATTATATATTTATTTGTTTATTAAGAAAGCTACATATTTTGGCGATGAATTTTAAAGTAGACTTCTACTAGCTTATTGAAATTGAAAATATTACGAGAGAAATAAAATCAAAACCTCTTAATAGTTTAAAGTAAATCCACTTCTAAAAATAGACGAAAACCGTAGAAAAAAATAAATAGGATCAGTTAGATGTGATTTTACTTGATAACGAATTAATCTCAGGGAAAATTTGTGTCCCAAGTCCAAAATTAATTTACGATTTAGAAGAATGGTTTAAAAACTACGTTTTTCAAAAAATTTATCCTAAAACAATTTATATTTAGTCAACTCCCTTCTTCCGTAAAAAAAATTCTTTAGTTAACCGTTAATTTGAAATTGAATTTAGTCAAAACAAAAACTACAAGGGCATTCATTTTTTGGATTGTTCAGTTGCCTTAATTTTTGGATTGTTCTGTTGCTGCATCTAAGAGTTCAGTGCATGGATGAAGTCAGGAATTTGGCGTTGGAAGGACGGAACCGCAACAGTATGTCAAATTAAATATAAAATTTAGTATTCCTAATAATATTTTTAAAATTTTAGGACTGGCCAGAAACTTGTTCCGCCTATTTTAGGAACGATCTCAAGCGTCTAAGATTTCCATCGAGTGGGATAATGGAAATGGTGGTCGGTGACGGTGGTTTCCTGGTTTGGTTAAAAAAGAAATGGAAAAATTATTCTTTTACTTACTGTTCATATTAAAGTTAAATCCTCATTAGAATATGTACTTTTTTCGACCACTTATAACTCTAAAAACACTTCCTTTGTGAGCTGATTTCACGTTGAATTTGGAGGGAAATTCGAAAAAATGTGAGTAATCCATCTCATTTGTCATTAATAATAAAAAAGTCTTGAAATGTTTTGAAAATCACTTTGGCCCCTATGATCATGTGTTTTTAATTGTTTTAAAAAGGTTTTCAAAGGTTTTATTTTCAAATGGAGTTATAAATTTAAAATGGTTTCATCATTTCTTCATTTCTACCCACATTTTAACAGCCATTATTGATTTTTTCTATTTTTTTAAAAAAATTCTAATAAATTACCTTCTAACATTAAAAAAAAACTCTCTCCAACCCTAAATGTCTTCTTCCTCCTCAACTCAACCAAACTCAACACACAGCCTTCTTACTCGAAGTCGGTGCCGCCTTGGCCACCAATTTATCATCGCCGCCAGATCCTCATCCACCGTAGCTCTTCTCTCAATGTACATTTTCTCTCATTTACTATGATCTCGTCCCCTCCCCCCGACCAGCCACTTCCCCTTTCCTGGCAGCCCAATTAGGGAAGTTGTCGGAATTAGATAAAATGTTCGAGATGGTCAAAGTATCCGAAACTAATCAAACGGCAAGGTCACGTCTGTAGTGAATTTATAGTAAGCTTCAATTGTATGTCGATCGTTCATAAGTTGTTTGAGTTTTTTTTTTTCCTTTATTTTTCAATTGGATGTGAGGTGGGAAAGTTTTACAAGAATAAACCCTAGCATTTTTCTTTGGACTGAAGTGCCCCAACCGCTACACTGACTGGTGTTTGGCTACTTCTTAGTGTAATTAGAAAATAAATAATAATAAAAGAGAAAAGAGATCGAAAACAATAAAGTAAGACACATGAAATTATTAATCCGATTCAGTGAAAAAAATTGACTACGTCCCCGGGACGTCTGTCAAGTCCTATGGTAAGATATAATATTTAGGTTATACGTATCTTATTTATAATAAAAGACAAATCCCTAATTACGGTTCATTAATAGAAAAACCCAAAAAACTGCCCGTTTATTTAAGATAAGACACAAGCAATTGTTAACCTAACTCATAGATTGTTGGTAGGGGTGTGCGTTCGGTATACGGTTCGGTATTCGGCATAAAATTTCGGGATGAAATTCGGTTAGGTAATTTTTTTGTCAACCCGAACCGAACCATATTAGTGTGAATACTGAAATTACCAAACAAAAATAATTTCGGTTCGGTTCGGTACGTTTTTGGTAAAAACCGAAATAACGAATTCATATTTCAATCCAAATTTTCCATGTCATTTCAAGCAATTAGTGGCTCAACCTAAATACACACCAAACATAAATTAAAACAAACAATTCCCACAAGGTAATGACTTCAAAATAGAGCTCGTACTCATTAGTAAAAAGAGACTTCTTGAATTGGAGAGGTGGAGACATGGGGTGGAATGGAGGCGGAGGAGGTGGAAACGTGATGAGAGTCATGAAGGAGGCACTGTAATTTTTCTAAAAAGATGGAAGAAATAAATAGTACAAATAGTAGCTAGGGAATTACTATTATGTTATGAGAAACTTGAGCATCCAAAAGACAAAGGCCCCGTGCTATTTGAGGGCAAAAAATCCTCTGTCCCCATTCGTGTATGTCCCCGTGTCCCCAACCAATCACAATTCACCACGTGTATATATAATTGAAACAAATATTTATATAGTAAATTCTAATTGGTTAGGGAAACGGGGACATACACGGACGGGGACAGAGGATTTTCACCCCTATTTGAGGTAGCAACATAAAATTCATATTAGTAAAAGAAGATGCTGAATAACAACAAAGTAGTGGCAAGTTCAGGAATAAAGAATAGCGAGGTACACGATATTTTGTATAATTTGTGTAAGATTACTGTAAGATAATATTTATTGAATCAAAATATATTGAATTGGTTAATTGAATAAGGGAAAATCCCCATATAAATACAAAGAGAATCCTAACTAAAGAAGGAAGTTACTTAACAAATAACTCTAAATAAATAAGGAAATCAAATGATAATCTAACTCTAGAATATTGTAAACATTAGAATAGGTAATTGCTAGAATCCTACTAATATAGTAATCCTATTCTTAATACTCCCCTCAAGTCTGAGTGTGTAAATCGAGAACACCCAACTTGCGAACCAGATAATCGAATTGATGTTGAGTTAAAGCCTTAGTGAGAATGTCGGCCAATTGCTCACGTGTACCAACGTGACAAGTCACAAGATCTCCTTTGTCAATCTTCTCACGAACAAAGTGACAATCGGTTTCTATATGTTTGGTACGTTCGTGAAAAAATTGAATTAGTGGCAATATAATTGGTGCAAGAACCCAAGTATTGTTACTCAAATATAATTGGTGGCTAATTCCTGTCTCATTAATTCACGTCATTTCGGATATTGTATACCTTGAAAATAATTTTTAGGTTCGAAAACGGAAGAAATCGAGGCTAAAAATAATTTATGAGGATGGGACAAAATTATCATAAGTGATAAATTGACTGAGAGGATAAGAAATACCAGAGGAATTTTCTGATGAAATGATGTCCGTGAGAGACCAGCTATTGCGTAGCACTCAAAATCTTGCAAGTGACGTGGTGGTTTGATTTGCCGTTCGGACCGACGAAGGATGGGTGGCACCGGTGCAGGAGAAAGTGGACTGGGGGACTTGGCTGGGTCTAAGTCTAATGAACTGGTGGACTGGGTTGGCCCAAGGGTGACTGGGAGCAGACAATACGACTGGGATCAAGGATGATGGGCCTATGTCTAATGCATTGGTGGACTAGGCATCTCCTTGGCCCAAGGTTGACTGGGAAGCAGACAACAAGCCTGGGCTCAAGTTGGATGGGTTATGATGGATGGATTTGGGAGACAGGCTTTTTGCTGGGCTAGCCCGCGATTGAGGCAGATTTGTGGGAGCTGGATGGATGACCCGCGACGGAGGAATTGGGCTGGTCAGCGGGTCTTCTGAGACTGGGCTGACTCGTGGGCTACCCCAAGATTGAGGGGATGAGCTTGATGGATCTGGGCTGCCTTGTGAAGCTTCTGGACTCGTGAGATGACATTCATCAAAATTGAAATCAATTTCAATTAAATTGCGATCTTTTAAGGGGAAAATATGTTCGTAAAAATGAATATCTCTATATATACTATTTTTTTTTATTGCAAATCGTAGACTTTCCACCCTTTTTGCCCCATTGGATAACCCAGAAAAATATATTTGGCAGACCGCTCACTAAATTTATCTCTGGTGGGAATACGAACATAACAAAGACATCCATAAATACAAAAATGAGTATATGAAGGTGGTTTTCCAAAAAGTACTTCGTAAGGTGTCTTCCCTTTTATGTAAAACACTAGGGGTTCTATTTATAAGATAAGTAGCGGTAAGAACACATTCCTCCCAAAACTGAAGTGATAAACCCGACTCAAACTTTAATGCACAAGCCACGTTTAAGATGTGACGATTATATCTTTTCACTCTCCCATTTTGTTGAGGGGTACCAGCACATGATATTTCGTGAATGATACCCTTATCTGAAAAATAATCTCGTAACCCAATAAATTCTAGGCAATTGTCACTCCGATCTCTTTTAATTACCCCCATTAAATTGTGTTTGATATGAAAAATTAATGAAGACTTGTCTAGTATCTGTTTTGTCATGAAGCAAGTAAACCCAAATAGCACGTGAAAATCGTCTACTAAACATAGAAAATAATGTGCTCTTGTGAGAGAACGAGTAGCATATTTTCCCAAAGGTCACAATGAATGATTTCAAAAGGCTTAGACGATTTATTGACAATATTTGGAAAAGAAGAATGGATATGCTTGGTTTTATGACAAATATCACATGGATCAATGGGTTGATAAGAACTGATTGTATTCTCTAATGGTAAATTACCTAGAGTAGAATAAGAAAGATGATCGAGTTTCCGATGCCATAATTGAGAAGTGTCATGGTTACGAACTTCCTCTGCCATTGCATTTTGAGGTGCTACGTCAGTGAGTCGATAAACTCCATCACAGACAACACCTTTAGCAAAAGTCTTCCTCTGTATATGGGGCCTGTATAAAACAAAATCCATCAATACATATAAAGTGACATTGTAACTGGTTTATCAATTTCGAAACGGATATAAGGTTGCAAGTGAAAGATGGAGTATGAAGGACTTTATGAAGTACCATATCCGGGATAAAATTTGAGAGTACCATACTTGATTTACCATGAAAAGCTGTTCCATTTGGCAGACAAATATTGATAGGTGGATAAAACACTTGTAAAGTTTCCATAATAGATATGTCATGGGTCATATGATGACTAGCACCACTGTCTAAAATCCATGGAAGAGTAAATTTTCTTACCAAGCATCGAAAAATCTTTTTACCCCCTTTTATTAAATTGACTACCTCAAATGCGATTCGCGAAATTTGGGTCTGGCCCAAAGATAAACCCGCTGGGCCAGATTTACTGGCCTGAAAAGCTGAGCCGCCAAGTTGTACGCCTGAGCCGTCAACACATTGACTTTCTGAGCCGACATCATTCTTTAAATTGATAGCCTCCAGTTGATGGCTATTGACTGCACAAAAAGTATCCTTAAATGGCAAAAAATTCTTTGTTTTCAGTGTATGTCACTTCTCAGTCACTGTACCAATCACAATTTATTATGTGTATATAAAATTAAAAGAAATGTTTATATAGTAAATTTTGATTGGTTGGGGAAAGGAATGAGGAGCATACAAAGGGACAAAGAATTTTCACCCCCTTAAAATCCTCATAATCATTGCCTTTAACATGATTGGCTAGGGAATTGAAATTATTTGAATTGAAGGCAGGCTGACGGCACCCCTGTCGACCGCCTCTTGGTCCTCGGCCACCACGGCTTCGTCCGCTTCCGCCTTCTCTTCCCTTCCAATTTGACTCCAGTGGCTTACCATAAATCAGCCAACAATTTTCTTTTTTTGTGACCAATTTTTCCACAATAATCACAAATTGATTGTGAATTGGAAGACTGATTTTGGAAATCTTGCACAACAGATGTGATTTCGGCCATGTATAGCAAAAGGCACGAAGAGCAGAATGAACGCTTTGAGAAACAAAGGGTTTCTACTATGAATTTGAGCGACTATTTTTTTAACCATGTAACAAAAATATTGAATCAATGAATTATAATAAAAAAAAGCTCGTTGTCAAGAGTTTCTTCCGAAAAATAGAGTTAAGGTTTTCATGACGTTGCACCATGGAAACTCTCTTTAGTAGGGAAATTTTCACAATGCAGACCACCAATTGATAATCTGCGGAGGGATTTCCAAAAACTTCAATTCAGGGGATCGTTTTGGATCGGCTGACTCGATTCATGCCATGTTTTGATAAGATTTGACCGAGAAGAAGACTATTGCCACTTATGGCGTAAAGGGATTTGGATTTTTGGAGGAACGCAGATGCGAGTACTCAAATGGACGTTTAATTTTGATCCATTGGTAGAGTCCTCGATCGTGCCAGGTTTGGATCTGATTTGAAGGGCTGCCAGTACATCTATTCAATAAGTCTATCTATTATCTTTAGCAAGGGCTGCTCTTGATGAACAAACAGCCAATGTTACAAGGCCTAGTGTTGTTAGGGTATTGTCGAGGTAGATTTAATGAATCCGATATGCACTCGGGTTTGAATTGCACATGCAAGAACATGGAAAGGATTTTGGCAACGAATCGAGTACGAAAACATTCCGGGGTATTGCTCGAATTGTTGGAAAATCGGTCATAACAATCAACTGATTGCGCAAAGAAGGATATGATATAAACGAAATTCCAAGGTATGAAACATTGCTGCCTAGGGTTGACGTAAAAGGGTCTAGGGCTGATGTCAAGGCACCTGTACGAATTTTGAAGAACAATAATCAACAAACACGAGTTTTGAAATCTGGAAAATTGGTTATTTTTTCGGCGGACTTAGATGAGGCGCAACAAGGATGGGTTCCTCGAGATGCTGGAGAGGGGACATCAAATTTAAATCCATCACATACTAGGATTGAGGCAATTGATAATCAAATCCACAACAGAAAAGGAAAGAATATTGAAGAAATTGAGAATCAAATCCTCAATGGAAAAAGGAAATGAAATAACGGATGATACTCCTAATTTGCCACAGATTGATGAGATTAATATTCAAACCCTCAAATAGAATTGTTTGTGGCAGAGGATGAATCGCGAGTCGGGCAATGATGCGACAATGATGGATTGAAAGTTTCCGGTGGAGCAGGAGTTTAGTGTTGCTCGCGTTCTTTGCTCCAAATGGAGGCGATGACGGTTCTGAAAGGATAACTTCGGTTCAGATTCTCTCTCGGTGGATCGATGATATACTCCACATTTGGTGGGAGTTATTCGGATAATCAGGATTTGATTCGATATGCTAAATTTAGATTTGAGATAGGCTTGGAAATGATTGATCAATTTGCGGAGTAGGACTGTAAAAGAGATCTCCTACAACAATCAGTGTCGATCTACCCTACAACTAAGGAGGATCATTCCCTTACCTTATCTTCTTGCAAGATGAGACAACAAAAAAGGTCCTATTTTTTCGGATCATTTGCTAGCTTTGGGAGCTTCGATAAAAAATGTTGTTGTGCGGTGGCGGAGCAGGATTTGAATTTAGGGGGGGGGTCGAACTAAAAATTTGCTTACGGCGTAAAATGATATATTTGAGGTAGAATTATATATTTTATTAGAAAAATTGAATTTAAACGACACTTATATTCGAAAAGAAAAATAAACTAATTTTAAAAAAAATGACAAAAAAAATTATAAAATTAAGAAAAATCTGACTATTTTGCATAGGCTATTGTCATGAATTATACTTCAAAATACGTAGACCAAAGTCTTAGGTCAGCGGAACCCAGACGGCGGTCCCGCTAGCCGGTTAGCGGGCGGGGGGTCAAAGGGGGCAGCGCCCTCGAAAGAAAATTTTGATTTTTCATCAACTCATCAAATAAGTTTTCTACCCCGATTTTTTAAGATTTGATTGAAATTTTTAAAGTCATATATGCGTTCTACAATATGCAAGAAAGACTCAATAGATTAGCTTTGATAGCAGCTGAGAATTATATTTTAGAGAAAATCGATTACGAAGATTTGATTGACGATTTCACTTCAAAGAGTGTTTAAAGGATGCTAATTTTTAAAATAAAATATTAATTTTAAAGATTGCTTGCACTTGAAACTTGGGATTATAATTACGTCTTGACACTTATAATTTATAACTTTTAAAAAAAATTTAGGGGCTAGCTTTGAGAAAGGTAGCATAGAGGCGCCAATATTATTGGAGGCAGTAGTGTGGGTTGATCATGGAAGTCTTGGAATGAAGAAATTTAACAAAAAGGAAGAAGTCCACTCTGGTGGGCTAAGGATCGTGTAGTAAATAATAAAAGGAGCAAGAATGGGCTGAAACATGTTATATTAATAAGCCCTGGTCCATTTAGATATTTTTAACCGTTTTACTAATAAAGACAAAATAGATGTGTATTTCGGTGTGTATTATAAAATTTTTGGGGGGTCGTAGTAGAAAAAAACCTCTTTTATTCTAAATCGTTGGATATATATACCTGGCCCCCCTGCCCCTTCATAGCTCCTCCATTGTTGTTGTGCCAACTATTAGTGCACATGCTGATCCAAATCAACATACTAATGAATCTTCAAAATCGGGATCTTTAGAGGATACGAATGATTTTCAACACGAGAATGTTTATGATGATTTTATCCTAGTTTGCAAACGTAGAGCAAAGAAAAATACCCCTAAGACTGTTGTAGATCACCACATGGTAACTAGATTCAAGGATTTTAATAGACGTTAGTCTTTTTTCAATTTGGACCGACAACGTATTCCATATATATGCATTGTATGTAGCAAGAATGGAGAGGGAAATGGGCCTTCAAGGCAAAATCCTTACCATTTGCTAATGTTATTTCTCCCCAAAGGTATTTAATCCCTTTAGGTGATTCCATGTAATTCATATGACTGCTTTTGCAGCGAATCCATCAATAGAACATGCTTTAAAAAAAATGATATAGTTCGGATATTTATTTATCGCCTAATTGTATATTTGACCCCTAATGTTTTCTTATTTGGTTGTTTTCTTTGTTCTCGTGTAATGTTTTCGAGCTTCTTAGTCTCCAATGAATTTTTGGGCAAAATATTTTGTCATTACGTCCAATTCTATAAACAAATCCGTCATTTGGCAGCACGTGAGCTTTTACACTGAGGGGTCATCTGACTATTTGCCCATAAAGAATAAGGTAGTACCGTAGTAGGTCTTTATTAACTTGAAGAATAATCGTTGTGGGTGGAAGGCAGTGGTAATGGGGTAGTGGTTCTTTTATTTTTTTACTTTTTTTTTTGAAATCTAATTAATTTGTGAAAAATAGCTGAAGAAGATGATTTGCAGTCTTCCCAGATCATGAACTGAAGAAGATAATTTGCAGAAAAATCAATGTCCAAGCAAATGTTGTTTTGTAAAATTGGTGATAATAGTTGATGTTATTTGTGATGGAGAAGAACGATGATGGGAGTGGTGGTGACGAGTCTGATGAAGAAGAAGAGGGGAATTTAGGGAAAATACCAAGTGAACTATTTTGTCTTAATAAAAAAGGCCGCATGTTGCCAAATGACGATTTTTTTGACAATGGTATGGAAATACAGTATTTGCAAGAAACTTCATTGGGGACCAAAAACCTCGAAAATATTACACGAGGACAAAAAAATCAAACAAGGAAACATTAGGGGGTCAACAAGGGGTTTGGCCCAGTGGGGAGCTCTGCAGGCTGGGGCACCCAGAAGGTCGAGTTCGACACCTTCTCACATGATAGAGCGAATAATATTTTTTACTTTCCCTATGTAGGCTATAATTCACTCACAGGGCGTAGGGCGTACTACAATCTTCCCTATCTCAGAGTACTCTCCGCTCTTACACTTCAGGCAATCGCCTGGGCGCTAAAAAAAAAGGAAACATTAGGGGCCACAATATACAATTATCCTTTATTTATTAAATTAGCTAGAAAATTAATTAGTGCTTAAATTCTTCTACTAGGACCTAATTAAGAAAAGGCCAGATTAATTAGTTGGATGATGACTTTTTGTATTTAATTAAGGGTGTGCTTGGACAAGGTCTTGGTCTAGGTTTGGGTTTGGGTTTGGGTTTGGGCGGGAGAGGCTAAAAAATTGGCGGGAACAATTCAAAAAGTCTGACTAAAAAATTGGTTTGGATTTGGGTTTGGATTTGGGCGGGAGAGGCTAAAAAATTGGCGGGAACAATTCAAAATATGATTTTTCAAATTTTGGCTTCACAAATTTGGAATTTGAACATCTCCCGTCAATTTAACGAGAATTTTTTTTTGAATTTAACGATTATTTGAAGAAAAAAAATTTGAATTTGAATTATTCACGCCAATTTTTTAGCCTTTCCCGCCCTAAACTCAAACTCAAACCCAAATCCAAACCAAGGCACTGTCCAAGCACACCCTAAATACAACTCAGCCAGCACGAGAATAAATGGTTCACGTAAAAACATGGTTCTTTCAAGAAGCCCTAGTCGTCTCTCTCTCTCTCTCTCTCTCTCTCTCTCTCTCTCGTTCTTTCATCTTAGTTAAGAATCTTTTTTTCCTCGTTTGGTTTTTCATTTACTGTTCTCACTAATAAAAAATTGACATTTATTAAATTTTTTAATTAAAAAATTATAAGCAAAAAAAAAAAAATAGTGGAATCCGTAGAAAAAAAGTGAATACGTGACAAACATATATTCGTTGAACAGGGAACTAGACACACAGAATGAGTACAAATATTTTTTTCCTTTCTTCTTTCTTACAAGTTGTAGTAGCTAACGGTTGTGAGAATGCTTTGATAGGCAAAAAGGTGGAAGCTTTGATATATGTGTAAAACAATTTAAGTCATCTGCCTAGCATGTGATTAGCTTTAACAGTCTTGCAAGTTTACTGCTTAATCCGGTACTCTTATATCACTAGTTCATATACTAGTCTGTTTTAATGTTAACAGTCTGGTACTATTCAAGTATCTATTTTTCTTTCTTTCTAAATTATTAGAATCATAGGGAGAGAGTAGGATACATTAAATTTGTCACACCCCATAACCTAAAGTGATTCGGCAATGCCTCATCATCTATCAATGAGACACCGAACCCGCAAATAGAAAAATCCAAATCCCAAAATAACTTTATTACAAACTGAAAGGACTTTAAGGTAAAATAAGTTCTTACATCATGATAACATAAGTTTAACTGAAAGGAACAAATCTATCTATTAAATCAGTTCAATAATCTTCCTCAATTCAATCCACACCATAAATACCATCAGCATTACATCTGCAAAAAGAGAAGTAAATCACTGAGCTACTAAATTAGCACAGTAAGGATTAACAACCCTTGTGATGAAGTAGCAACTAGGCCTTAAAATCGTTTCTTGACTTTCCGAAAATCATTAAAAGCATAACATAACTTTACATTGTTTGAAATAACCTTTTAAAACATTTGCGATGCACTTCACATAACTAATAGAGGACTTAGCTTTGAAAACGGAACATAAAACAATTCAAAACAGTAACCTTGGACGATCGACAGTAGCCTCCGATCGATCGGAGGTCGTTCGAGATCGAGGCAGTAGCCTCAGTACTTTGGTCTGGACAATCTACTTTGGAGTGCAGTCGATCGGGACTTGGGAACAAATCACTTTTAGTACAAAATAACGAAGACAAAATCATTTTTCGAATTCCCCAAATGTCCTAACCCAAAAACACACATTTTGACACACTTCACATAGCAAGTAAGACCCCCAAATAAGAACAACAATGAAATGAACCATACTCTAAAGCAGAAGTATACGTTACAAAATAGTAGGCAGTAACAATAATCATTTCGATGAGTCGGGTTTCGATGAGTTAGTAACAATAGTTAGTTCAGTAGTTAGTTCAATAGTCAGTTTCAGTAGTCAGTTTAAGTAGTCAGTTCAGTAGTCAATAACAGCAATAAGTAACAATAATCAGTATCAGCAATGAGTAACAATAATCAATATCAGTAATTAGTAACAGTAATTTCGGGATAGGTCCTGCTATAAAGTCATTCATAGACAATAACTCTAGATTGTGGGGACTCTAAAAAAAGAAGTATAGCAAATACAACGCAGCAACAACAAGAAGTATATACAAACGTCCTATGTAATTAGACTCGACGATCAACCACACAAATGCATATATAATTCAATACTTCATCCATTTTCAATGCAATAAAACATGTATAAATCCTTCATCATAATTCAGTAACTTTAAAATACTCAATTCATGCTTTTTAGGATAGAAAAACAAAGGTGAAGATCTTTACCTTAGCAACTTAAATCAAAATCTTTAAGTAGGCACACAGGCAGAATTTTCCAAATTCGCAATCCTAACTTCCCGAGGCTATAACTTTCTACATAGAATTCGAAACACTAATCCATCATAACATTCACAATCGCAATTTAAATGAGAATTAAAAATAAAGTGATTGACTAAATCTGTTATCAAATTCTCAATAAGAAATAAATGTCTATTGTATCTTTTTGGAGAACTTTTTATTTTATTCATAACACTAGACATTTTTTTTATTATCGGAGCATGAAGAAGATAAGTTTTTTTTTTTTTTTTTTTTTTTATTAATCAAAATAGCGATATTTTGGTAGAAAGGATATCACATGTCATTGTATTTTGGGAATGTTTTTTTGCTCTCCAACTTTCCTTCTTCACATGCATGCATGGATATTTGCGTAATATTGATATTGATATTTTAATTAAAAAACACATTATTATATTTAAAAGAATAATATTAATAATTTAATTAGAAAATACATTATTTTTTATTTTTTTTATTTTTGTTAAATTTCTTAAAAATTTTATATTAGGGAAGGTGGGAAATACCATTTAATTTATGTCCTAAAAGTTTCTAAACCTGTTTTATTAAATTAGTCAAATGATAACGACAACACTTGAAAAAAAGGACAATTACCTGAGGGCATTGTACTATGAAAGAGAAGTCAGACTAGGCAAAGTACGTAATGAGGCGGCTATGCTAATGCAAAGATACAAATGTCTATTAACCTTGTAAAGCAACACCAAAGGATCAATTCTGTTGTGGAGCTGTGCTAGCCAAGTGAGTCATAGTGAGCTGATCACTGATCAATGCTATCATAGTTTTGATTAAAATAATAAAAACTGTGATGTGGCTGAATGTGAATCAAGTAATCTATAACCATTTGGTAATCCAAGTCTATATCAGAATTGTTCTGAAGGAGGGATGTAAGGTCGTATTATTAGCCTTCTTTGACTCCTATATATTGTGGCACTTCAGTAGCTTTCAATTGCATTTATTTCACGTTGTAGTGCCAACAGCAGCAGTGCTGTCCATGGTCCCTCCTCTGGGTTCAGCACCCAATACGGAATAAACTACTACTATTCGTGCAAAATAAAATGTTTTATTTTGACTTTAATTAAGGACGAATGTAGGAATTATCTGTTGGGGGTGAAAAATTAAAATAATGTGCCGAATGAGAATAAAAAGTGCAAAGAAAAATTGGGGGCGAACGTTATCAAATATTTCGAATTACAAATAAAATTTATTATATCTAATAATATTTTTAAAATTTTTTTGAAGTGATCGCCACCCCGCACCCCTAGAAGAGTTTTTAGCTTCCAATGAATACAGTTTTAATCATGAAATTAACTCTCTATATCATAGTTAAAGGAGTGAGGCCTACTTTTGAGGCAAAAAATCGTCTGTACACAACTTGTGTGTCCATACATGCACTACAAGAAAAATGATATTTAATAACGGCGAAAGTCGTCACTTTAAGATCGATTTTAGGTCACTATTATCGCTTGTACCCATTTTTTTGAAGTCGTCACTTGCCGTCACAAATACCTCCGATCATCGATAAAATTGTGACGACATTTTGTGATTGGTCACAATTATTCAATACTTACGTGACTAAATTCCCGTCACAAAAAACTTTACAATAAGTAACAAAAAAAAGTGGTCACAACAAATATAAATATGTGTGACAATAGTTTTGACACAAAAAAGAAGTCATTAATTCAGTCGCATATTTATATTTATAGTGACGACATCGTTAACACAAAAATACTTGTTAATAGTTGCCAAATGTTTGTCACACATACTATTCATATAAGTGACAACTACTTCGTAACTAATTATTTGAAATAGTGCCGACCGAGTTTAATAAAAAAAAATGTAATTTTTGTTAAAATTATTTTGTCACTTGTATATTTATTACGACCGAGCCGACCAACTATCCCGCAGAGCCAAGCCGAGCTAGAACCGAGCCGCCAAGTCAACACAATTTGAATAATTTAAATAAAGTATCTCCATTCTCAATGGATGAGAATTGAACCCGCGACCTCCCGCATGTATGTCGTGCTATGCGCCGCTGGGCTAGCCGATTATTTGTTAATTGTTGTTTCTCTTATTATATTTATCATAATGGAGTTTTTGATTTTGAACCTTTACTTATTTAAATTTCTCTTTTTTTTATTCCATTTTGTTCATAAATCAAATTAATACACTCTCATTAAATTTGAAATAATTAAATATATTTATTTTTTCTTTCAAAATATATTTAAGAAACATAATCTATATATTTGTGTATGGAATTGTTATCAAAATATGCATAAATTTATTCTATATGTATACTATTTTTTAGTAATAAATTTAATATATTACTAAAAAAGTCTAAAAACTAAATTTATATTATAAATTATAGCATATATACATGTATATTTATACTCATTCTTTTTTCTTTCTTTTTTTTTAACAAAAACAAAAAAATATTTATACTTTCACTCAGTTTCTGTTGCAATGCCACTTTCCCTTTTTCGTTTTAAAAGAAATATACAATCAACGTGAGAGGAGAATAATGCTATAACTACATCATATACAAACTATATATTATAAAAGAAAAAATAATTTTTAGGACGGAAAAAAATATTTTCTGAATTCCCCAAATGTCTCAACCCAAAAACACACATTTTAACACACTTCACATAGCAAATAAGACCCCAAATAAGAACAACAATAAAATGAACCATACTCTAAAGCAGAAGTGTACATTACAGAATAGTAGGCAGTAACAATAATCATTTATGTCAGTCAATTTCGATGAGTCAGTAACAATAGTCGGGTTCGATAGTTAGCACAATAGTCGAGTTCGGTAGTCAGTAACATTAATAAGTAACAATAATTAGTATCGACAATGAGTAACAATAATCAATATCGATAATTAGTAATGATAATTTCAGGGATAGGTCATGCTATAAAGTCATTCATAGACAATCACTCTAGATTGTGGGGGACTCTAAAAAAAAGAAGTATAGCAAATTGCAAATACAACGCAGCAATGACAACAAGTATATATAAACATCCTATGCAATTAGACTCGACGATCAACCACACAAATGCATATATAATTCAATACTTCATCCATTTTCAATGCAATAAAACATGTATAAATCATTCATCATAATTCAGTAACTTTAAAATACTCAGCTCGTGCTTTTTAGGATAGAAAAACAAAGGTGAAGATCTTTACCTTAGCAACTTAAATCAAAATCTTTAAGTAGGCACAAAGGCAGAATTTTCCAGATTCGCAGTCCTAACTTCCCGAGGCTATAACTTTCTGGATAGAATTTGAAACACTAAAGAACACTCAAAGCAGACACTGTTTATTATGTGAAATGTACAATCTCCCACATACTGTCTATTCTACAAGATTTTTCCTTTCTTTTTTCCGCTCTCTCTTCTTTTTCCTCTCTTTTCTCTCTTCTTCCTCCCAAAACTCCATAAAAAAAAACCCCCCATATAACCTTCCTAACTACCATAAACTCCTTTACAAAAAAATCCCTCAACTTTCTAAGCACAAAAAAAAATACCGGGTATCAAAAAAATAAATTACAAATGCAATATATTTTAAAACTTTTAATGGAGACAAAAGATCTTAAGCCTGAAGAATGTAGAAATTTTATATCTTTATTTCATACTGTTATATATTTATTTATTAAGAAAGTCACACGTTTTGGTGATGAATTTTATGAGGGTGATGAATTCTACCAGCTTATTGAAATTGAAAATATTACGAGGGAAATAAAATCAAACCTCTTAATAGTTTAAAGTAAATTCACTTCTAAAAATAGATGAAAACTATAGAAAAAATTAAATATTATGATCCCCTAATCGTTATTAAAAGATGGAAGAAATAAATAGTACAAATAGTAGCTACGGAATTACTATTAAGTTATGAGAAACTTGAGCATCCAAAAGACAAAGGCCCCGAGCTATTTGAGGTAGCAATATAAAATTCATATTAGTAAAAAAGACGCCGAATAACAGCAAATTAGTGGCAGATTCAGGAATAAAAAATAGTGTGGCGCACAATAATTTGTATAATTTGTGTACGATTACTTATATATTTATCATGTAGATAGAACGAAATATACTTTATCTACTATTTTTTCAGAGGAGTTATTTGACCCGCTACCACCATACTGAATCGTCAATAACAACAGTAGTTATGATTCGGCATCTGCTGTTATTCTCACAAATTTAAAACTGTGTCTGGACCACAAAAAATCTCTAAACAACGTGATGCATGTCTGGTTGAGTATACATGCATGTCTAGTTGAGGATAAACAAAACGTGAAAAAGAAAACTGGAAAATGCAAATCATGTTGGTTTGTTCCTCTATCGGTTTCTTCTTGACTAATCGTAGCTAGTCCATTTTTTTTTGGGTCTAGAAGAGGGAGTAATTTTCAAAAATTGACAAATGTCAACCATCATTTTTCACGACATTAGCCACAAAATCATTCGACATCTGGGCCGCAGTTATAGTGAAGACCATAAAAAATCAATACATATTAAACAATTTTTGGTACGTGTTAAATACTATTAGACATATGTTACATTAAATCACAACACCTGTTCGCTTTAAAAAAATCACAATACCCTCGAATGTTTTATTTGTCATTCATAAAATATTCGATATATATTGTTTTATGTGTGTGTTTAGCACCGTAATTGAACCGTTCTATTTCCCAAACTACAGAGGTTGGAAAGGAAAGACAATTAGAAGTAGGAGAGGAAAAAAAAACCTAGATGATTGAAAGCCCTAAATTTGATATGTTAACCTCGTGACCTATTTGACACTCCCACTCTAACATTTCAGTTGTCGCAATTTAGAAAATGCAGCAATCAAGATTTTGTTTTTTAAATATCATGCAATTACAAATATAAAATACTTAAATACCCTAACATTGATTGAGAGTATTTTAATCAGAATCACACATGTCCTCTAGTTTAACTGGAATCTATCAAAAATTATTTAAGAGTAGAAAAAGGATAAATACAATTTTTTAATGGGATTGACTCCAAGTGGCATAGATGAGTAGCTAATGCTTGAAGTGATGAGAGTAGAGATCTCTATAATACATGTTCAATTCCCCTGTGAATGGTTAAGGGTCCTTTCAAATAGGTGGGTGGTTAGAAGAGAGAAGGGGTTATGCCTCCGAATCTTTCCCCTTTTGAAGGTTACTATGATTGTTGATGAACAACTAAAATATACAGGACTAATTATATATTTTGGTCTCTAATGTTTTCTCAATTGGATATTTAGTCCCCATGTAATTTTTAAACATTTTTAGTCCTTAATGAATTTTCCGGAAAAGTATTTGACGATTCATTCTACGTATGTAGTTGTTTTTGGTTAAAATGAAGCATGGGATAGGCACAACCAATTTTTAAGGACAAAATAAGGAACTAAACAATGTTTTCATTAATTAGAGGAAAAGTGAACACGTGATGAAATATTTATTCGGGAGCGATGAAACGGGATACAGAATGAGTACATAGAATTTTTTGTCACGTGAATTTACTCCCTCTATTCCATAACATAAGTTGTTTAGGACATGTAGAAAAAACTAAGTAAGTAAAAAATATGATTTGTTTTAATTAAAATATCAATATTATTCTCTTAAATAGAATTAGTGCTATACAAGTCTTATTACTCTTGTTTATCCACCAAACACCAGCCACACCAGATCATAACTTCACATAAATATCTTCTCATCATCAACCAAATAAACCTCCTATTCTCTCTCTCTCTCTCTCACTAAACGAGGTCACTAATGTGTATATGAACCATTTGTCGTGTACAAGCGATGTTACTAATGTGTATATGAGTCGTTTGTCTAATACAAGCGAGGTTACTAATGTGTATGCATGTGTTGTCTTTTGCTTGAAAAGTGTCCTGATTCCTTAATTTGACACAAACAGCTGACCAATAAATAATTTGAGCTAACAATGCTATATTTTGTTGTTAAAGCTATTTATAAAAAAGTATATATATATATATATATATATATATATATATATATATATATATATATATATATATATATAGTAATTTTCTCAAAAATCAAAATTAGGCCTACTATTATTAGCCTTCTTTGACTCCTATTGTGGCTTTCAATTGCATTACATCAATGAAAATGACCTATTAGAATGGTTATGGGAGAAACATTTCCCTCTATAAATAACCGATTGGATTAGTTATACTTTATACAGACACACAAAACATCTAGAAAACATGAATATTCTTGCAAGTTCTTCCAAATGCCAACATACAATTGAGGAAGTTCGACGTCGAACAGCAAATTTCCATCCGACAATCTGGGGTGATTTTTTCCTTGCCTATTCATCAGATAGAACGGTAAAATATCTTCAATGGTTTGCTTTGATAAATTAATTCTAATTTTTTCACTACCTCCATTCCTTAATATAAGATGTTCTTTGCGAAATTAAGGAAGTAAAAATCAAAATGATTTTTTTAATCAAAATATCAATATTACTCTCTTAAATAAAATTAGTGGTATACAAGTTATATTTAAGATAATAATATTTGTATTTTTAACTAATAACGTACCCTCTCCATTCCTCAATATATGGCGTTTAAGACACTTTGAAAAAATTAAGAAACTAAAAAAAATAGTAATCTTTCCACCACAATTCCAATAATACCCCTTCCTTCCTCCCTCTCTTTAACTTTTCCAATAAAAGATATCTTGAAGGTATAATTGGAATAAATGGTTAACTCCTAATAAAAGACATGTAAATGAAAATTAATTTGGATACATATATATTTCCTAAGCGACAATTAATTGGGAAAGTCTTGTTTTTTGCTTCCTTAATTTTCACAACATGTAATGAAAGTATTGTATTAAAATTTGTCATTTTTATTGCATGAAATTTCTGCACAGGAAATCGATAGCCAAATAGATGAAGCTGAACATGAACGACTCAAAGAAGAAGTGCGAAATATTCTGATCACAACTTATGACAACAATTGTTCAAAGCTGGACTTGATTGATGCCATTCAACGTTTAGGTTTGGCTTATAATTTTGAAAAAGAGATCGAAGAATTATTAACAGAAATATATAATGATGTTGTGGACGAAGAAGATGGTAAGAATTGTGATAATGATCTTCACGTTGTTGCTCTTCGTTTTCGCTTGCTGAGGCAGCATGGATACCCAGTCTCCCAAGGTGAGTCTCCATTCCCATCTAAATCAGGGCATTAACATGTGCGGCTGAGAGTAGATATATGCCCCCTTTGAAAAAAGTAAGTTATGATCACATCACAACATTTATATTTCTTTGTTTTTTCCCATCTAAATCAGGCATTTTTAGAAATTTCAAGGACCATGAAGGAAACTTCATGAAATCTCTTGGCAGCAACCTAAGGGGACTCCTTAGTTTGTATGAGGCAGCACATTTCAGAGTGCATGGAGAGAATATATTGGAGGAAGCCCTTACATTTACTACCTCTCATCTGGAATCGTTTCTACCCACAATGAATGATGCTAAAGAAACAGAATCTCTCCTTCAAACCCTAAAGCTACCGATTCGAAAAATGGTTCCGTGGGTTGCTGCAAGAAGATACATTCCTACCTATGGAAAAGATAAATTGCACAGTGAATTGCTACTGAGGTTTGCTAAATTGAACTTCAACATATTGCAGCAAATGCATCAGAATGAGCTTTGTGAGTTGACAGAGTAAGTTCATAAATAGAATTGTGATACTTGTCTAATTGAAACTACTGAATGACATATAAGTATGAATCTAATTAATTACTCATTGTCGATTGAATATATTTATTTTGGCACGTACACTGAAATTAGTTGCCAAGTAGCCGGTCACGATGTGCGAGTGGTTTCAACCTATTAATCGCGTATAGAACCTCTCGGCACGAGCGTGGCAATAAAACATTGAAATAGAACTCTTTGAAATATAAAATAAGTTTCTCGCGTAAAATTATTGAAAATTTAAACTCGTCTTCTGAATACATGAATGCTAAATGTGCCCCTGCTTGAAATGGTGTCTTAATCTATTTCTTGATTTCAGGTGGTGGAAGAACCTGGAGGCTGAAACAAGGTTTCCTTATGCAAGAGATAGACTGGTCGAATTGTATTTTTTGGGCATTGGGGGGTATATTTCGAGCCCAAATATCGTCCGGCTAGGAAGTTTCTCTTTAAAGTAGGTATCCTAACTACTATTACGGATGATACGTATGGCGCATATGGAACAATTGATGAACTCACTCTCTTCACTGATGCTATTGTTAGGTATCCTTTCATCCAAAATTTAAGAATAATTTTGTCATAAACACGTTCCAAGGACTTTAGGATTCACAATTCTACATGTCGTTACATATCGAAATCGAGACAGGAAATTTTTCTAATTATTTAGGATTAGAGGGTCTTGAGTTTTTGTTATTGTTCTTATGTAATCATGATGTTGCAGATTGTTGGCCAAATTAAGATTAGGGTTGAGTTTGTTTGAAGAATTGTCTTAAATCCCTCAAATTTGTTTTACGTGTTTTGAGAATAAAATGTCATTAGGTAATTAAGAAAAATAAATAAATAATTAGTTTAGGGTAAATTGTGAACCACAAGATCTATGAGGAAAAAAATATGTGTGAGGAGAGATTCATAGCATAATTTTTCCAAGTTCCATGTATCTTCCCCATTAATTATGGAGTGTTATGAGTATTACTTCTCTAAAATCCCAATAGTAATAGATTTTCTTATTTTCTTTCAGTTATAATTTGGGAAATTAAAAGAATGAAAGATTTGTTTGAGAAATAATTAGGAGGAACTCCTTATAAACTAGGACTTTCAAGGTTAGGGGGTGAGATGGGTTGTGTAGGATTTTTAATCTTTAATTTGTCCCAAAAGTACAGTTAGGGGGTTCGTAATTTGGTCGTACGAATTACTTAGCGGAGTTTTTCCTCAAAGAATTGCAAATGTAGGTTTATTAAGAGATTAAACCGCGTTAACTTTTTATATTCTTGGTTGTTATTTTTATTTCTTTCACTCTCTATATTTTATGAATTTATTGGCAACCCCAACATGGAGTTGATTAACATATCATTTAATTAGAATTATGGGTCTTTGATGAACAGGACAAATAGTAAAGCCTTAGATGGACTGCCATCAAGCATGAAACATTGGCATGAGGCGCTACTGGATATGTACTCTGAAATGGAAGTAGAGCTAGGCAAGGATGGAAAAGAACATCTTGTTACCTATATAAAAGAAGAAGTAAGATCTTAAATATCACATATTAAATTAATTTATCTTTTTTAATTAAAGTAAGAAGTAGAGTACAAATCCCCCTCTCCATCCCCTATACCAATCCCCTTTGCAAACCAAACAATGCCTCGAGTATATATTTATTCAGGTATTCTGCCAGTACCATGTTGAATATTTTAAAGAACAATCAATCGCTTAAATTCTTCTAAATAGATATTTTAGCCGTCGAATCAATCGAAATGACGGTCAATATTAATTCAGCACAGTGCTGATAGTATAGTTTCCTCATATTTAGTGCCATGTACATTTCTATTTAAAAAAACCTTTACAATAACCCTTTTTTTTTCAGTTGAAGAAACTAGCAAGGCATTATTATGAAGAGGCAAAATGGTTTAGCAAAGGCTATGTTCCACAATTTGGTGAATACATGGAAATTGCAGTTGCGTCAATAGCGCATATGTTGGTATCAACATCTGCAATAATCGGTATGGGGGAATTAGCAACGAAGGAAATCCTTGATTGGGTGACGAATGAACCACTTATTGTTAGGGCAACATCCTTAATTGCCCGATTGATGGACGACATGGGTGGCCATGAGGTAATTAATAAATTCAACTTTTTTTTACCGTCTTTTAAATTCCAGGTTTGTCACTGTGGATCTTTTGTATGAATCATAAACTATACAAGATAAAATATAAAAGTCTACCTAAAGTATTACAAAGGAACCAAAAGATATACTACCTCCATTTCATAATATATGTTGTTTAGGACATTTAGTGAAAATTAAGGAAATAAAAAAACAAAGTAGTTTGTTAGTCAAAATATCAATAATACTCTCTTAATTATAGAACTCTTTCATACCACTAATTCTATTTGAGAGTAATATTTATGTTTTGATTAAAAAAACACCTTATTTTTGGCTCTATTAGTCTGAATATCCTTTTTAGCATGATACCTTAGTTTTGATAAGTATTTTCTTTCAGTTTGAGCAACAAAGAGGACATGTAGCCTCTGCGGTGGAATGTTATATGAATCAATACGGAGTTTCAGAAAAAGAGGCAATCACAGAGATTAGAATACAAGTGGAAAATGCATGGAAAGACATAAATAGTGAGTGCCTTTACCCAACTGCGGTACCAATGACAATCCTTGAGAAAATTGTTAACTTGGCAAAAATGATTCATCTGTTATATGGAGATAAAGATATGTTTTCACATTCCACAAAGGAGATGAAGGAAGTGTTGACCTTAATATTTGTTGATCCTATCCCCATGTGAAGAAATTGGCGCAACCTATCCCCATGGAACAAATTATCCCAAACCCAGTAAAAATATCACCTGTACTTGTGTATTTAGGCATGGGATCAAATTTCCACCCGTCTTATATCTTCTATCTCAAGTTTTAAAAGTCTAGCACATTGCAACTTTTTCCCTTAGGATTCCTCTCGCTTACTATGGCTCTTGTAATATTGTAATAGAATATCCAAACTCTCGGTTACATCATTATACTTATTTACTACAATTTTATAGTGCAAGATTTATTTATTGATGCACCTCATTGGATAACGATGTAGTTTTACTCGCCGGCTACAATTTGTTGTTGTTCAAATAATAAAACAGGACTTCTACTAGTGAGAAAAGTTGTCTCCCTTGTATTTTTTACGTGAAAAATTCGGTTGAGTTATATTCTAATTAGTCCACGTATATATGATGGAATCTGTAGTCTTGATCTTGTAAATTAGTGAAAATTCTTAATAAGACAAACTTTATGTCGAAGTTTGCACACCGAGTTTTCGTTGTTTTGGGCAAATAATGTCAAGATATTTCTCCTCAAGTTGTGTATAACAAATTACATAATGGAAAGTTAACCGTTATAAACGTTTTGAAGTCCATTTGTAATTTATTTAAACCTCAAGTATTTTTTCGCAATGAATTGCAGAGCATATGATAAAAAATAATTGGATAGAACTAGTAAATGTGGAATACAAACACTATGCGTGATGCGCGCCATAGATTATTTGGGAAAAACAATGAAAAACCACCAATGCCACGAGGGGGTTATTAGGGAGATCGGTTATTATGAAACACCGACGAGTAAACATTGGCATACAACACAATTCCATCTAGACCTTTCTTTTCAAATAAGAACGTTGATTAAGTACCGGAATCAGATTTAGATAATTTTTTCTCCTAACTGTTATACCCATGCTTTCAGTCATGTCCAAATCCTCGAGTTGCAATTCACCAGGACGTTTCCAATCAAAATGGAATAACAACTGGGCAAACGGCAACAAAATGTTAGGCTTAGCATATGATATATCTGGGCAAATTCTTCTTCCAGCACCAAAGGGGATATATTCAAAATTATTTCCTCTATAATCGACATCAGAGTTCATAAATCTTTCGGGGTTGAATTTTTCGGCTTCAATCCAAAACTTGGGGTCTCTGGCAATCGCCCACACGTTCACAATAATTCTGGCCTTGGCAGGTATGTCATAGCCATTAATTTTGCAAGGTTTCTTTCACGATGGCTCGTAGGTATTTTAGGTCATCGATTCTCGATTCATCAATATTTCCTCTCAAGAATGGTTTCAAGAGGTAAGAAACCCGCCAATTTTACAGAGGCTTCGAAGGATGTGGTTTTATGTCCCAACCACAAAGACGTGCTAGAAGCAACTAAGATCCTTGAGGAGCGGGTAACAGTACTACAAGAAACCTTGGAGAAGGAGAAAGGTATTAATGTGACGTTAGAAGCCGAAATGAAGAATTTGTTAGATGAACATGAGGAGTTAGTTGTCAAGTACAACAAACTCCAAGGCAGGGAGGCGAGTTTAAGGAAAAAGTGCTACCTTTATCAACATGGCCAAGGAGCAAAACGAATTGAAGATGCAGTGCAAAAGCTTCGAGCTGAGGAAGGTCCTTTAATAGAAAGGATGGAACAAACCGTTGGAGAAAACCGATCACTGAAGGCTGAGATCTCTCGCTTAAAGTATCAAATTCGTAGTGTAAAAATGGAGAGGAACGAATATAAAAGGGATAGCCGTAGAGAAAGGCATTTCAAGGCGGTTGCTGAAATGAACAACTATAGACTCCGAAGTGCGGTTTGGAGTATGAAAAAGAAAGGAATACCTTACGAATGCGAGGGCTCTAATGTTGCAAGACAGGACTTTGACTCGGAAGGGGAGGAAAGTGTGAATCAAGAATTAGAATAGGATCCTTCGGAGTTGTAACGACCCGAAATTTCAAGTACCAATTTAAAGGTTAGTAGGCCTTTGAAAGAAAAAGGATTCATGTGTTCTGTAAATTCCTTTTGCTACTTCTGGAGAAGTGACAACAATGGTTAAAACTTCGCCAAGCTCTAAGTGCATAAGAGGACCATATTTTTTGGACAAATCCCTTAGCTTATGATGGATTAGACCACCATAAAGTTGATGCATGTTTCCTATTATAGGAAGAGGCCGAGGTCCCGGTGGCAGTTTGAGGCTTGTGATTTTCTTGGATAGTTTTAGTAGCATCAAACAGAAGAGGAAGAAAGCACATAAGAGAAAGATTAGTTTTAGTATGAAGAAATTGTTGAAGGATAATGATCATGAGGATAAATGTTTGTAAAGGGCAGGGACGATTACAGGGGGGGGGGCAGCGCCCCCGAGATTTTTAAAAATACTACTATTTATCGAAATTTGATGTGTATTTTGGAAAATTTTGGAAAATTTTATCAATTTCGCCCCCCAAGAATTTTTTTGCCTTTTTTATTGCCCCCCAAGAATTTTAGAATTTTTTTACCAGTTTCGCCCCCCCAACATCAAATTCCTGGCTTCGTCCCTGGTAAAGGGAGCAACAAGGCTGAAGTTCAAGCTTGAAGAAAGGATGAAGACATTTATCTAAGGTTCCTTAGCTTAGTGGGGCAAGGGCCCACAACCTTAAGGTTGTGGGTTCGATATCCACCTCACACAAGGGGAATGATTTAATTCTCATTTCTTTGGGTTCCCTTGTGTGGGTCTTATACAACGGGACTTCTACTACTCCCCTCACGGGGCACTCGCTCAACGGGCTTCTATGACACCCGCTCAACGGGACTTCTACTATTCCCCTCACGGGGCACCCGCTCAACGGGCTTCTACGACACCCCTCACGGGGCACCTCGCTCAGCCGGGCTTCTACTACTCCTCCTCTGGTGAGGTACAATAAATAATTGTAAAAAGGATGAAGACATTTCTAACTAGAGAGATGGGCTGCAGTGTAGAAGTGAAGTCATGGGCACGTGTGTGTGTATATATATAGAAGTGTAAATACCCAGTTTGTTTATCCTCTTGCATGTTTCAAGAGTACTCTTCGTAATCGAAACAGATCACTATATGTTGGGAATCCAACCACCCTATACAGAAAGACCCCTTAAATTGTAATGTTGTAATGTAAACATTTTGTAAAAATAACTTTAAGCACACAACCGCATTACATATTACATAAAAGCATGATATAGCAATTAATGAATATATACATGCAAAAATTAAAGCAAGAAATGCAAAAATTATTTTTTTAAAAGTCCCGAGTATCACAGATCGTTTCCATGTGCAAGCTTTATGGTTGACTATTTCAACTAGCGTGACTTCCTCATAGCATGTCTCATCATCGTTAATGAACGCTAGTGTGAAACCCGGTACATGGAACAAGAAAATAAATAATAATTGTTATTATCTAAGAAATTTGATCATCTAAGGATATAGCTTAATTATTTAAAATTTTATAGGATCAGTTAGATGTGATTTTACTTGATAACGAATTAATCTCAGGGAAAATTTGTGTCCCAAGTCCAAAATTAATTTACGATTTAGAAGAATGGTTTAAAAACTACGTTTTTCAAAAAATTTATCCTAAAACAATTTATATTTCCGTAAAAAAAATTCTTTAGTTAACCGTTAATTTGAAATTGAATTTAGTCAAAACAAAAACTACAAGGGCATTCATTTTTTGGATTGTTCAGTTGCCTTAATTTTTGGATTGTTCTGTTGCTGCATCTAAGAGTTCAGTGCATGGATGAAGTCAGGAATTTGGCGTTGGAAGGACGGAACCGCAACAGTATGTCAAATTAAATATAAAATTTAGTATTCCTAATAATATTTTTAAAATTTTAGGACTGGCCAGAAACTTGTTCCGCCTATTTTAGGAACGATCTCAAGCGTCTAAGATTTCCATCGAGTGAGATAATGGAAATGGTGGTCGGTGACGGTGGTTTCCTGGTTTGGTTAAAAAAGAAATGGAAAAATTATTCTTGTACTTACTGTTCATATTAAAGTTAAATCCTCATTAGAATATGTACTTTTTTCGACCACTTATAACTCAAAAAACTCTAAAAACACTTCCTTTGTGAGCTGATTTCACGTTGAATTTGGAGGGAAATTCGAAAAAATGTGAGTAATCCATCTCATTTGTCATTAATAATAAAAAAGTCTTGAAATGTTTTGAAAATCACTTTGGCCCCTATGATCATGTGTTTTTAATTGTTTTAAAAAGGTTTTCAAAGGTTTTATTTTCAAATGGAGTTATAAATTTAAAATGGTTTCATCATTTCTTCATTTCTACCCACATTTTAACAGCCATTATTGATTTTTTCTATTTTTTTAAAAAAATTCTAATAAATTACCTTCTAACATTAAAAAAAAACTCTCTCCAACCCTAAATGTCTTCTTCCTCCTCAACTCAACCAAACTCAACACACAGCCTTCTTACTCGAAGTCGGTGCCGCCTTGGCCACCAATTTATCATCGCCGCCAGATCCTCATCCACCGTAGCTCTTCTCTCAATGTACATTTTCTCTCATTTACTATGATCT
Source organism: Vinca minor (assembly GCA_026122235.1). Lineage (NCBI taxonomy): Eukaryota > Viridiplantae > Streptophyta > Magnoliopsida > Gentianales > Apocynaceae > Vinca > Vinca minor. Next base: position 97,812 of record JAOCZM010000244.1, on the reverse strand, counting down.
CGTCCCCTCCCCCCGACCAGCCACTTCCCCTTTCCTGGCAGCCCAATTAGGGAAGTTGTCGGAATTAGATAAAATGTTCGAGATGGTCAAAGTATCCGAAACTAATCAAACGGCAAGGTCACGTCTGTAGTGAATTTATAGTAAGCTTCAATTGTATGTCGATCGTTCATAAGTTGTTTGAGTTTTTTTTTCCTTTATTTTTCAATTGGATGTGAGGTGGGAAAGTTTTACAAGAATAAACCCTAGCATTTTTCTTTGGATTGAAGTGCCCCAACCGCTACACTGACTGGTGTTTGGCTACTTCTTAGTGTAATTAGAAAATAAATAATAATAAAAGAGAAAAGAGATCGAAAACAATAAAGTAAGACACATGAAATTATTAATCCAGTTCGTGAAAAAATTGACTACGTCTGGACGCTGTCAAGTCCTATGGTAAGATATAATATTTAGGTTATACGTATCTTATTTATAATAAAAGACAAATCCCTAATTACGGTTCATTAACAGAAAAACCCAAAAAACTGCCCGTTTATTTAAGATAAGACACAAGCAATTGTTAACCTAACTCATAGATTGTTGGTAGGGGTGTGCGTTCGGTATACGGTTCGGTATTCGGCATAAAATTTCGGGATGAAATTCGGTTAGGTAATTTTTTTGTCAACCCGAACCGAACCATATTAGTGTGAATACTTGAAATTACCAAACAAAAAATAATTTCGGTTCGGTTGCAGTACGCTTTTTCGGTAAAAACCGAAATAACGAATTCATATTTCAATCCAAATTTTCCATGTCATTTCAAGCAATTAGTGGCTCAACCTAAATACACACCAAACATAAATTAAAACAAACAATTCCCACAAGGTAATGACTTCAAAATAGAGCTCGTACTCATTAGTAAAAAGAGACTTCTTGAATTGGAGAGGTGGAGACATGGGGGTGGAATGGAGGTGGAGGAGGTGGAAACGTGATGAGAGTCATGGAGGAGGCACTCGTAATTTTTCTTTTTAGACAATATGATTTTTTTTTTTACTAAGTAAAAAATAGCAAAAGTTGACCAAATATAAAAATCCTATTGCATAGTAATTTATTTTAAAAATAAAATAATTAGTGTATAAAATATATTCTGAAATACTTATATTTATAATTGAGTTTTTAAAAATAAAAAACCGAATACCAAATCAAAATTTTCAAGAGAATTATAAACCAAACCGATTAATTCGAATAAACCAAAATACCGAACCGAATAACAAATTTCGATTCGGATCGATTCGGAAATTCAGTTATACCAAATAGTGAATACCCCTAATTGTTGGGCTACTACACTCTAAAAATATATACTTCACAATCTTTTTGTTGTTGTTGTTGTTGTTTTTTTAATGCTTGGAAGAAGGTACTTCAGATTTGTTTTGCCATCAAAATAGTGCCCAAGGCAGAATATTTTTTAAAAATAGGGGTGAATTGCAATATCTGTGAAGAAAGAGGCCGCTTGGATTGAATATTACAAATACAACCTCTAATCACTCTTGAGAACAGAAATATAAATGAAATTTATAACTTAACACAAATTCTTTTGAATGATATGAAATTAATCTCAAAAGTGTTTGCTAGTGTGTTGATAAAGTGTATATGCCTATCAGTGGCGCCCCCCAAGAATTTTCAATTTTTTTATATACTAGGTATATATATCCAACTGTTCAGAAAAAAATATATTTTTTTCTACTACGGCCCCCCCAAGAATTTTATGATACACACCGAAATATACCATTTAGAAATTTTTACAATTGTTTGGTCCACCAATGTTGAAGATTAGTAGAAGAAATGAAGATCAAGCTGAAGTTCTTTCAAGTTGCAAGCAGAAAGATCAAGCAAAAGAGAATAAAAAAGAGCTGCAAAAATGCTAAGGAAAAGGAAGAATGGACTTGTGATGTGGGAGTGAAGATTTACGCATTGGGCCAAAAAAGAATTAAGTAAAATATGTCCACTTCTCCTTGTAAATAAAATAGCTTTCGGTTATGTATGTTAAGCGATTTAGGGGTTAAAATCGGGGTAAAAAACCCCATTCGATGAGTCGATGAAGAATAAAAAAAAATTCGGGGCGCCGCCCTTGACTCCCCTCTTCCGCTAACCTAAGCCTTTGTATATGTCGTTTAAATTCAATTTTTTTAAAAAAATATATAATTCTACCTCAAATATATCATTTTACACCGTAAGCAAAATTTTAGTTCGGCCCCCCCTAAATTCAAATCCTGGCTCCGCCACTGATGCCTATGCCCTCTTATGGCTTGATTAGTTATTAAAATTCAGCTTTAGAAGCTATTTATAAGGCAAGAATACACAAGCAAACACTACAAGAAAACAGTGTAACAGGGACGTACATTTCCGTCGGTAATCGGTGGCTAATCTTAGTTTATCGACCGAATCACGTAGTCGTATATTTTTCATCGCTAAGCCAATTAACGACCGACTACCGACGGATTATTTAGCGACCGACTATTGGGTCGCCATATGCCGACGGATTACCGACCGAACGTTCAACAATGTTGACTTTGACTTGTTAACGATCGACTACCGACGAAATATGTAGCGATTGATTCTTGGGTCACCATATAGCGATCGATTACCTACCGACGAATTATTTAGAACCCGATTATTGGGTCGCCATATAGCGACAGATTACTGATCAACTGGTCAACATTGTTGGAATTGACTTTGAGTTTTTAGCGACCGGGTAGCAACGGCTTACTTAATTCCTTCGGTAGTTCGCGACAAATTAGCGACTGATTCGTGTTTATTTGACTGATAGATCAATTGCTATTTCGTCGCTAAATGTTTTTAATTTAAAAAAATAAATCTAAAATTTAATTAAATCCCTATTATAAAAAATGGCAATATGCACATCAATGAAGCAGAAACAATATCAATAAGATTTCAAATAGAAAACATAATTAATAAAACCCAAAAAATGACATTATCTTACTAAGAAAAACAAGTTTAGGTACTTGGAGAATATTTCGTGAAAACTGTGGATTTTTAGGGATTTCGCAATTCTTGAGAGGAAAATATGCTCATAAAAAAAACGTCTATAGAAATAATTATTTTCTTGGATTGCAAATTGTAAATTTTCCATCTTTTTTGCCCCATTGGATATCCTAAAAAAGTACATTTGGCGGATCTTTCACTAAACTTATCTTTAGTAGGAATACGAATATAACATAAATACTCAAAAATAATTTCATAGGCGTTTTAGCCTTATTTAACATACTGGGAGTTCTATTTATAAGATAGGTAGTTCTGCAAGAACTCATTTCCCCCAAAATTGAATTGATAATCCTGACTCAAATTTTAAAGCACGAGCCACGTTTAAGATGTGGCGATTTTTTATTTCTACTCCTCTATTTTGTTGAGAGATAGCATCACAAGATATTTTGTGGAATATACCATTATCTGAAAAATAATCTCGCGACCCAATAAACTCTAAACCATTGTCACTTGAACTCGTTTAATTATGCCATTAGTTTGTGTTTGAACCATGTTATGAAAATCTATAAAGGCTCGCCTAGTATCCATTTTGTCATTAAGCAAATAAACCCTAGCATGTGAAAAATCTTCTACTAAGCATAAAAAATAATAGGCTTCTGTGAGAGACCAAGTAGCATATTTTCCCTAAAGATCATAATGGATGAGTTCAAAAGGCTTAGAAGCTTGATTTGTACTATTTGGAAAAGATGAACGAATATGTTTCGCTTTATGACAAATATCAAATGGATTATTAGGTTGACAGGAGCTGATTTTATTTTCTAGTGGTAAATTTACGAGAATATAGAAAGAGGGATGATCGAGTCTCCGATGCCACAATTGCGAAGTATCTTGGTTACGAACTGCTCCTGCCATTGTATTTTGATGAGCTACATCAGTCAGACGATATACTCCATCACAAACATCACCCTTATCCAAAAGCTTCCTCTGGATTGGGTCCTATGCAAAACAAATACCATCAAAGCATAAGAAATAGCATTTTAGCTGTTTTGTCATTTTTGAATCAGACAAAATGTTACAAGTGAATGATGGAGTATAAAAGACTTCACATAGTAGCATATCCAGACTAAATTTGACTGTATCACGCTGATTTACCATAAAAATGTTCCATTAAGCAAACAAATGTTGATGGGCAAGTAAAATACTTGCAAATCTTCAATAATAGATATGCCAAAAGTCATATGGCGACTAGCGCTTCAATCCAAAATTCATGGGAAAGTAAATTTTTTACTTTACGTAAATTAGCTACCTTATTGGCTATTTGTGAAATTTGGGCCTAGTCTAAAGATGAGCCCAGTCTGGCCCAAAGCTTGGCCCATCTTGTCTGAAAATTTTCTTGCGGAGAAGGCTACTCCAGAATGCCGCCACTATTGTTGATCTTGTTGTCAAAATTGCGCTCCCGGCTCCAATGCGGAACGCCCAAGTGTTGCGTAGAAGCGGGACACACTTCCAGCTGTTGAATGATATATTTTAACGGTACAGATCTAGAGAGAGAAAGATTTTTTTTAATATTTTAAGTTCACCAGTAACTTTTCCTCTCTGCAGATGTGGGTCGTTCAAAATTTCATCTGACAGATGGGATTGTTCCGCACGTGCGGAACTTTGGCTATTCTGCATAGGAGACGGATTGCAAAATTACCGCTGACATCATCATGGTGATTTGAGCAACCATTGATGAAATTGTTGGATTTTTCTGATATGTATCAGGTCCACATGAATTATGTGATTTAGAACTGATTACATCACTAAAAAATTGTCTCTTTTTTCATTCAGTAGTGATGTGTCCAGTTTTGGATCACATGATCCAATAAACATGATACATATTAGAACTATCCGACATTGTTACTGGTGGTCACAATGTTGCTTCTTGAACGCGATTGACTGTCCAATTTGATGAAGAGTTAAGAGCAGCTCCTTGTCGACCACTCTGTCGACTGTTTCGGCCACCACGATTCCGTCGCGTTCCATTGCTTCTCCCCCTCCAATTTTATTCTAGTGTCATACTATAAATTTGCCAACTACTCTTCTTCTTGTGATCAATTTTTTCGCAATAATCATAGATTGGTCGTGAATTGGATGACTGATTTTAGAAATCTTTTACGGTGAAGGTGATTTCGGGCACGTGTAACAAAAAAAAAAAACAAAGAGCAGAATGAATACTTTGAGAATTAAAGGTTTTCTACTATGAAATTGAATGCCTATTTTTCTTAACCATGTAAGAACATATTGAATCAATAAATTATCCAAAAATAAGAAAGCGGCCAGAGGAATATCTTGATCACGAGAGTTTCTGCCGAAAAGATAAGGTTAGAGTTTGGAGCCTAACTTTGATACCATCAAAGAATATATGGAATCAATATTTAATTAATTAATTGAAACGAAGGGAAAGATCCCATATTTTAGTAAGGAAGTTGCTCTCTAATATAATCCTAAATAAACAAGGAATTTAAATAACAAACTAACTCTAGGGCATTGCATTAGGTCGACCATGGTTTAGCGAGAAAGGGCTATCCATGGCAATCTTTTTTTTGGTAGAAATATTTTTGTCTAGGATGGAACTTGGGGCCAAGACGAAAGTCCCACTTCCATCCTGGGCTGACGTGGCGTTTCCCATACGCGCCTTGCCACGCCAATCCTAGACGGAAGTTCGACTTTCTTTTTAGGCCTAGGCAATTGGCATAAATTAAACCCAACAACCTTCTTTTCTCTCTCTCTCTCTCTCTCTCTCTCTCTCTCTCTCTCTCTCTCTCTCTCTCTCTCTTTCGTTTCTCATAAACAAAAACCTTAAGGCAAAAAAAAAAAAAAGCTCCCTCCCCACCCCTTGCCTGCTGTCGCCACTGCTGCTACCATCAATCTCCACCATTTGGCCCTCTCCCTCAATCTCTCAATTTCAAAGGTATACTTCTCAAAAAAAATTAATTTTTTTTTGGAAATTTAACTATATTTGTTGAATTTAACTATAAATTTTGAGAATTTAGTTTATATATAATTGTGAATTTGGAAATTTGTGAATTTGTTGAATTTGGAAAATTGTTAGTTTGTGAATTTGGTAAATTGTTAAATTGTGAAATTGTGAAATTAGGGAATTTTTGAATTTGTTGATATTGCATATGTTTTTTCGGATAAATTGTATGTCTATTGTATAGATGTCTCTACTGTCTATCTTCGACTCAGGTCCTTTTGATGCTAGTGTTTCAAACAAACAGCCGTCACATAGATCTTTTGCAATAAGGCACGGGGAGGAGTCACTTAACGAACCTTTAAAGATTATTAGAAATGATGGTAATATTTACGAAGCGTACCAAAGAGAAACCAACACTGACTTAATAAACCTAATATACCAATTAGGTTTTGGGGATGCTTTAGGCTGGGTAAGATGAAGGTAGATCAAGCTCTAGTGACTAGCTTAGTAGAAAGATGGGGCCCGGAGACCCATATGTTTCACATACGTTACGGTAAGGCGACCATTACACTAGTGGACGTAGGATGTCTTCTAGGACTACCTACTAGGGGCCACATAGTTTCGTGGGGTGAGGAATTCCACTTGAACAAAGCTCAATGGGTTAATCGCGTGTTCAATCTGTTAGGATTTCGAGCCCATATAATTCAATTAGGGGAAACACTCTCCAACTGGTCGATGTTTATGCACACATTAGTGAGCCCCTAGGACATGATGATACTAGATTGGCGATAGAGTAGAGGGCTAAGGCTTTGGTTTTCATCTTAATGGATAGTTTCATTTTTCCCGATAAGTCGGAGTCCCGGGGGAACATGCGTTATATACTCACCATCAGTGGTTCCCTTGAGCTTGACACGATTTCTTGGGCTAGCGATGTACTTGCACATTTGTACCGCCAGATGTGCATGGCCGTTTCCAAGGACACTGGAAGCTGTTGTTTGCTGATTCAGGTTTGTCTAAATTATATAAAGTTTTATGTGAATTTTTTACTTGAATATTTGATAATCGATGTTGTTTGTTTTGACCAGTTGTGAGAGTGTGAGAGAATTTCATATCTCCGTCAAGCGAACTGAGGCCCGATTCCAAATGAGATCCCCACTGATGGTAGACCTCACGGGGCAAGGTGGAATACAGGCTGGAGTTTCCGCAACAGGCGAAATCATAATTGTTGGTGATTCGTGATTAGCTAGATTTGATGTCGGAGAAAAAAGAAGTAAGTTAATTTCGATATTCTCATATTTTTTTTATTAAATAAATTGTTTTACATTAACTTGATTTTATATTGCAGTTTATGTGGACACCGTACCCTGATTCGGTAATTGTAGAGAGAGTGTCTCGGGATGCAGACTTCCTGATGACCTGTCAAACCCGTACGCCGCTCATCTGCTTCGAGTTAATTGAGTACCACCTGCCTGACAGGGCAATTTGCCTTCCACCAGATGGTACCAATGTCGGCAGGGACAGAGGGCATTGTCGAGGGCTAGTCAAGATCTGCACGCGGTGAAGGCGGGCCAAACAAAAATTGGTAGAACGTGCACCGCCAATACATTGATTTGTGGGACTACCGCGTCGATGCACTGGAGGCCGCTGCTCTCGCATTCGGTAATGTTATTGCTCCTACCGACGAGTACATGGGTTGGTACAATAACATTACCGTTCACCGTACGACGAACCCAAGAAATAGGGATCCCAGGCCACTCCCTATGGGTATTCAACCTAACGCTACAACTGAGGATATTTTGGTAAGTTTTATTCGTTTTGTTGTCGACATAAATATTTTTATTTTTATTATACTAATTTTAATATTTATGTTACGAGAGGAGTCTAACAGGTTGATGCTGGAAGAATTCGAGAAGCCTGCCCCTCGAATTGTGAGTCAATACCAGGGTGTCTTATCACCTGGGCAGCCAAAACCGTAAAAGAAGCCTGCGTAGCGAATGGGAAGTTAGTTTCTTGCAGACCGCGTGCTGCTGAAATAGCAGAAGTTGTCGTTCTGCAACAGTCCACGCAACCGAGGGAGCCTGCTCAAGGCAGGGCTTCGGTGTGGAGGCAGGGTACTTCTCAAACTCGGCGGGTTACTCAGGAGAATCTTGCCGCGCGGCGCCTTCGGCAATGTGGCGAGGCGGCGGGACCGTCTCAACCATCTAAAGATCAAACTCAAGCTCAGTCCTAAACTCAGTTTCACACTCAGGCTGATATACCCTCCGGATATCACCACCAATTTCCGAGCATCAACACTATTTCTCTGGGTAGTCAGATGGGGGCATGCTGATATACCCTAAAGCAAGTTTTGTCAAAGTAATTTTTGTACACATTTTGTTATAAAAATTCGGTTTTAGTGATTTTTTTTGTTTTAAAATACCAACTCAAAAATTTGTTGACAAAATACAAAAAATAATATGCCTGGACAGAACGGAAGTGTCACTTCCGTTTTGGAATTGAATGGAAAAAACCAAGGTTTTTTTTTGTCAACTCTTTGGAGGTTCAGGATGGAAGTTGTCCACCACTTCCGTCTTGGGTTGACGTGACAAGACGCGTCTTGGAAACGCCACGTCAGTCCAAGACGGAAGACAGTAATGTTGTTCAAAAAACGTGTCTGGACCATGGCACGATTCGGCATATACTGTTTAAAACGTGTCTGACCACACAAAATCTCTAACACACTTTCACGTGATGCATGTCTAGTTGATTATACATGTTTAATGATTTATCACTAAACTTTAAGTTTGATAAAAAGGATAAAGAAAACTAGAAAATGCAAATCATTTTGGTTAGTTCCTCTATCGCTTTCTTCATGACTAATCTTAGCTAGTCCTTTTTTTTTGGTCTCGAAGAGGGAGTAATTTCCAAAAATTGACAAATGCCAACATCATTTTTCACGACATTAGCCACAAAATCATTCGACATCTGGGTCGCGGTTATAGTGAAGACTATAAAAAAGTAAAACATATTAAATATTTTTTGGCAAATATTACATACTATTAGATATATGTTACATTTTATAAAATATGTGTTCTCTTAGAATAAATATCTGTTAAAGGTATGTAGTACATGTTTACGTAACAAGTGTTACAAAATCACAATACATGTTCGCTTTAAAAAAATATGAACCGTTGAATATTTTATTTGTCATTCATAAAATATTCAATATATACTATTTTTTGCGTGCGTTTAGCAGCGTAATTGAACCGCTGCTATTTTTTCTCAAACTACAGAGGTTGGAAAGGAAAAACAATTTAGTGGTAACCACTAACCTCATAAAAGTAGGAGAGAAAAAAAAACAGAGGGAAAAAAAAAAACATAGATGATCGAACGCCCTAAATTTGATATGTTAACCTCGGGACCTATTTGACACTCCCGCTCTAACATTTCAGTTATCCCAATTTAGAAAATGTCGCAATCAAGGTTTTTCAATATCATGCAATTACAAATATAAAATACTTAAATAACCTAACATTTATTGAGATTATTTTAGTCAGAATCACACATGTTCGCTATGTTTAACTTGAATCTATAAAAAATTAATAAGGGTAGAGAAAGGATAAATACAAATTTTTTAATGGGATTTCACTCTAAGTGGCAGCTTGAAGTGATGAGAGTAGATATCCCTTGTGAAATAAGATTCTTACTGATATATATATATATATATATATATATATATATATATATATATCATGAGAAATGTTCAAGGGTTTGCACACTATTTGTTCTATTCCTCAAATCTTTGTCACTCATACACATCTCTCGATTTAAAAGCGAATGGTTAAGGGTCGGTGGGTGGTTAGAGGAGAGAAGAGGTTCCGCCTTCGAATCTTCCCCCCTTTTTGTAGGTTATTAGGATAGTTGATGAACAACTAAAATAGAGGATTAATTGTATATTTTGGTCTCTGTTATTTTTCTCAATTGGATTTTTTAGTTCCTATATTTATTTTCAACCTTTTTAGTCCCCATTTAATTTTCGGGGTAGCTACCGTTTAGCGATCAAATTATTATTTCAACTGAGAGGGTCAAAGGTACTAGTGATAACAACAATTTAGGGACCGAATAACGACAAAAAAATGTTCGGTTTCAATTCACTCGAGATTCTATCACTACTCTAAATTTTAAACATTTCAATTTAGATTGATTAGTAACAAAATTTACGTTTTATGCATTTAATGTGAAGTTTTAGCCCTGTAAACTCAAATTCCACATGGAATGTACATGTTTAGAAGATTGACTGCAATCTAACATGAATTTAAGTATTTAGGCCATATTAAAATATTCATTTAGCAAACGCTGACCATTGTAACTAAATGAACATTGTCAGACTCATTAATTGCGTTTTGAATCCAAAGTTTGTTACGTGGCATGACATTTCCTACCACGGCTCCAAAGTTTGTTACGTGGCACGACATTTCCTACTACGGCTCCTATCCTGAACAGCCTAAATTTTGCACGTGCGGGACAAGCTGTCAGCTGTTGGATTTTGTACTTTTTTATCCAACGGCTGTATTAAAATATGGATATTTTAGGGATAAACTTTGAGCTATTTTTTCTGTTTCTTACTTTTAACTGGGAGAATATATTTTTGGCGGGAAAACGAATTTTTAAAAAACATGTGTTCACTAATAAAAAAACATGTGTTCTCTAATAAAAACATGTGTTCACAATATACAAGAACATGTGTTCTTTAACGAAGAACATGTGTTATTGTAGAAATGTACCTTTGACTTTTCAGCCGCAACTTTTCTCTCTCCTCGGTAACCCAATCGATGTGACGGTTGCGTGTTAATTTTTGTTGTTATTATTATTATTTATTTGTGAAATTACATATGTATCCTTTTAACTCTCTTTTAAATCTCAACCGTCGATCCTCTTTTAAAATGAAATCAACGACCCTAGCTGTGTTCCGCACGTACGTAATTTAGGCCGTTCCGCACAGGAGCCGAACTGGACATTTCCAGCCGGATGCATCCCTATTTTTCCTAATTTCGCATCATTAAAGCCACCAAAACAGGAAAACCATTATACTTTGCTGGTTGACTTTATAAGGAGTAATTCCATTTAATTCCCATGTGCTAATGGAATTTTTGTTGATCCATCATAGATCTACGAACCCTAATAAACTCTACAAACCCTAAACAAATAAATCGTAAAATCTTTTTAAAAAATTCAAAAATATATTTAATATATAATTAATAATGAGTAACCTCTAAATCATGATCATATAGTCTAACAATATGAGAAAATGCATAAAACAATCTCACAAGTTTTTTAAAACACAATAACCCAACAAAGTTATAATAAATAACTTATAAGTAGGGCCCGAACCCGGCTCACATAGCTCGAAAAAATGTGAGCGTGAGCTGAGGTAATGTGAGCGTGAGCTGAGCGCAAGCTTAATATTCAAGCTCGCTTCTTATGTGAGCTGAGCGTGAGCTTGACCCCGCTCAGCCCAAAAAAAGCTCGAACCCGAATAAGATTAATATAATTAAAATATTATATATATATATATAATATTAATAATTTAAAAAAAACTTATATACATTATAATTATAATTATAATGTGTGGATTAACTCAATAGTCTTTTTTTTTGGGTAGAAATGAGATTATATTAAAGAATGAGTCTTACAACAGGAGAGAGACAGATACAAAAGTTAAAGGAAGAGAGAAAACATGAAATGACAGCGTAGGAAAACACGGTACAAAATACATTAGGGTGAATCACAACAAAAAGTGAGATGGTGTAGAAGAATTCAATGGGATTGTCAAAATTGGAATTGCCACCGACAATGGAATTAAATCAATCTTTTGAATTTTGCAAATTTATCATTTGTTAAAATTTTAAGTGCAGGATTCTCTTGTTTTTTGTTTTTTTTTTATATAAGACTCTTTTTATTAGCATATCAAACAATTCTGAAACTTTTGCTTCTTTTTGTGTATTCTTGCCCAAATTTAGTTTTAAGATTCATTGTATTATGCTATTCTTGAGACAGGATTTTCGTTTTCTTCGCTAATATAAGTGAGCTTGGGAAGCTCGTGAGCTAAGCTCGAGCTCGTGTTAAAATGTGAGCTGAGCATGAGCTCAAGGTTTATGAGCTTTTCCGGCTGAGCGTGAGCGTGAGCTTTTCAATTTTTATGTGAGCTGAGCGTGAGCTATGCCAAGCTCAGCTCACATAGCTCGATTGACACCCCTACTTATAAGTCTTTCAAAAGATAAAAACAAAACAAATCATATTTCTTAACTTATAAAAGACTTTCAAAAGATAAATATAAAATAAATCACATAATAAGTCTATGATCTAATAAAACAAGTCATTCGAAGACTTAAATTTTGAACCACAATTACTATCATGATCCTTCATATAATTTTTCTTCTTCATCAAATTTATCATCACGAGGAAGCTCTAAATCGTTTAAGGACGTCGCATTGATAACACTAGTAGTAGAATCACCTCCAAATTCATATAATCCGTTGATGCCCAAAAATAAATATTCCCACAAAAAAAAATGTGCTATTCTGATAAAAAAAAAAATCAAAATGAGGCCTACTATTATTAGCCTTCTTTGACTCCTTGTACACATAAAAGGCGATACCCACGCCCCCAGGGCCCCCACCACCCGATCCGACAGGCATTGTGGAGGATGTAAATCAAGGTGACCCAGCGGTTCGATTGGTGGGAGGCCTTGTCTTAGCCCACCGCAAGAAGCCACCCCCACATTGGAGGGTTGAAACTTCCACACTGCGGCTGCCAAGATTCGAACCTGCGCCCTTGTACACAATCTACCACCCTCAAACCAACTGGGTCAATTGAATTCCATCAATGAAAATGACCTATTAGAATGGTTACGGGAGAAACATTTCGCTCTATAAGTAGCCCATTGGATTAGTTAGACTTTATACAGACACACAAAATGTCACACCCCGTCTCCGGAATGATGACATGGCAGTGCCCCATTGATTAATGAAGCACCAAAGCCGCAGTCAGAGAATTACTAAATAAAGGAGTTCATTAGATAAATCCATAAATAGTAATAAAACAGTAGCGGAAGCGTTATCTTAAAAAAATGAAATATGTTTAAGTTATTACATCTCAAAGGAAACTACAAGTTTCAATATAAATAACTATAAAAGATATAACCGGTGTGAACTATCCAGTTAGGATCACTCTTCGTAATCCCCATCGCATGCTCCATCATCATAGGTATATTCAACATCTATAAAACCTGAAACAACAAAACCGGATATCGGACTGAGCTCCGGTGCTCAGCAGGGACCTAAAACAGTAATAATGATAATAACGACTGAACAAAAACAGAGACGGCAGAAACATATACAGATAATGCAGATGCCCGTTTCCCAAAATACCCCTATGGAAATATATGCAAATGACTCGTCCAAAGTCTAGCAAGACTTAGAACTCAGTCATGGGAGACAGTGCGAAAGCAGTGCAGAAACAGATCAAAACAAAAAGCAGCAGATGGGATACTGCATGATTGCGGTTTTCAAAAAAATGAGTTTTGCAAAAGTGCACCAAAAACATTACCCAACGTTCCCAACTCACATGGGACCAAATAGACTCCAAGCAAACATCATATAAAGACCAAACAATAATGAACACATAGAATGCAACAATTAAGCAAATAACCACCTTCTTCGCACCTAAGCGATTCCATAACCGAGTATACGACAAGCACCACGCGTTGCCCATCCGGTACACCCAATCACATACTCGTCTTAGATACTTAGAACGTAGCTACCTACTATGACACGACTCCTACCACATGAGCTCCCATATCTAATCTCTACTACTCAGCAATAACGGCAGTGGTCCCAGTTATCAACCAAACTAGGACGGTTTCAGTAAACTCGTGGGTTCGGATTCTCCCCCAAACTACGGGACACAGATTTTAAGTTTCAATCCTTACAATGTCTCATCATCCCCAACTAGGGACTCCACAAAACCACCACCGTACAAATGATTAGCCCCATTAAGTATGGGCCACAGCACAGAACTTGGAGTTCGTATGTTACCTGTAAGACGATTCTACCGAAACTGCACAGAAAACGAAATTCTGGAAACCAATTCCGCTCCCGGTGCGATATCTTCCAACTCAGAATTCGTAAAGTGAATCCGCTTCCACGCCCTCGTAGCCTGTTTTGTCTTGATCAATTTCCGTATCAGGTTCATCAAAATCCGACAAGAATTGCCCACTCAAAAATACTCTAAAAGTTGTTAGATAATAAAGCTTTCAAAAATCATGTTTCCTCTCGGCTCTAAAGCGGTTCTTCTTTTTGTGCTCTGCTATGGCACGATTTCCGAGAAAAGGCTACTGATGCCATGATGCTCTACGTTATGCATTTTCTTTTCGTTTCCTTTTAGTCCCCAAACCCCAGTGAACTACTTAATGTATATAACTATTCCTATTCTTTTAGTTTAATAGCCTCCAACCCCTGAAGCCCTTTCCTTTTTCCTTTATTTTTCAGTTTTTTTTCTCTCTCTTTATTTTCATTAAATCCCCCTTAACTACCGATGACCCTTGAAATCTTTGAAACCCACAAAACCTCTGTTTAAATTCCTATCATTATTATTATGATGACTTACAATTAAAATCCCCAACTACGATACGTGTGCGAAACGCCCTCAGTAAAATGTACACGAAAAATAACACGTAACATGTTATAAATATAATTAGACACGTAGTCACATAATCGTAGGGAAAATATTACGCCTACACAGTTAATCGTGAAAAATTAAATTACACGTCAAATATCACGTACGTAAAAGTTACGGTTATCACACAAAACATCTAGAAAACATGAATCTCCAAATGCCAACATACAATGGATGAAGTTAGACGACGAACAGAAAATTACCATCCGACAATCTGGAGTGATTTTTTACTACTTCCATTCCTTAATATCTTCAATGGTTTTCTTTGATAAATTAATTCTAATTTTTTACTACCTCCATTCCTTAATATAAGACGTTCTTTGCGAAATTAAGGAAGTAAAAATTAAGATGATTTTTTAATCAAAATATCAATATTACTCTCTAAAATAAAATTAGTGGTATACAGGTCATATTTAATAGAATAATATCTGTATTTTAACTAATAAAGTACCCTCTCAATTCCTCAATATATGGCGTTTAATACAGTTTGAAAAAATTAAGGAACTCAAAAAAAAAGTAATATTTCCACCATAATTCCAATAATACCCCTTCCTTCCTCCCTCTCTTTAACTTTTTCAATAAAAGATATCTTGAAAGTATAATTGGAATAAATTGTTGACACCTAATAAAAGACATCTAAGCGACAATTAATTTGGAAAGTCTTGTTTTTTGCTAGACTTGATTGATGTCATTCAACGTTTAGGTTTGGCTTATAATTTTGAAAAAGTGATCGAAGAATTATTAACAGAAATATATAACGATGTTGTAGACGAAGAAGATAATGATCTTCAAGTTGTTTCTCTTCGTTTTTAAAACTGTCGAGGCGACGATGGATACCCAGTCTCCCAAGGTGAGTACCGAAGCTCCATTCCCATCTCTTGGAAAAAAATGGAGAATGGATTGGTTAATTTGTCTTAGTCTCACATCCTCAATCACAATATCTTCCGAACCTTCACGTAAATATATGCCCCGTGCAGTAAAGTTTGTGAGTAGAGCGTTGACCGAGACCAATAGATCATTCAAATATGACTCGAAAAGACATTACCCAAATCCCAAAACTTTTGCTAAAGTGACTAAAACGAAAATCAAAACGGTAACAAAACTATGCAGGTCAACTGACAAACACGGAATCAAAGTCTAAAGAAAAATCCGAAGATAAAGACTAAACAAAAGCAAAACAGATGTTCGGCAGACTGGATATACTCCGGTCGACCAAACCGGTCTGCCGAGATCAAGACAGAGACATTGCCTAAATTATGGGCGACCAGGGAAGTAGGACGACCGTACTGACTCCAGTCGATGAGGTTTCACCCACCCGGTCGATCGATGTCATAATGTCGATCCCCCGAATATCTCTCAGTAGTTTGCTCGACGAGAGGAAGGAGAACCAGTCGACCGGCATAACCATGCCACTCGCCCTGATGAGCTCTCGGGATTTTGGTCGGCAGGGAGAAAATGGGTTACGGGTCGACCGAGGTTCGAACAACTATTTTCCTTCACAAATTAACACACAAAAACTTACTTTCTGTGCGCTTTGAAATCCCAGCCCAAAGTACCCCATTTTGACTCCAAAGCATATACTAAATAGATACAACTCAAACAATTAACATGCTTCCACTATATCCAATAAATCTGACCTAAACAGATTGGAAATTGTGCTACGAGCACCATGACTGCTCATGCACTGCAAATGGATTCTTCGTGTCAAACTAACGGATATAATCCTGGCAATAATTCTATTTTTTGTTAACAGACCTTAACTACTATTACCCGTTAAGAAGGCCTGACTGATCTTAACATGGATCCGGATACTATTACCCTCCGAACGACGGGGCCTAATATTTAGGGACATGTCTTGTTATGTCATCGCTCACCCTTGTGAACTCCACAACCAATGTTAACAGTTCTACTTATTATTCTCGTTGGGAATCGTGTTTGATTAGGAATTGGGTGATAGTGCACCCAGGCACTTTAACTGATTATGTTCGACAATGTCCTAGACTAGGATTATCAACAGGCCAGAGCTCTAATTGGGAATTAACACATAAGGACACCAACAACCGATAACAATTAGCAATTACAAACACAGCAATACATCGAAAGCAATCACACTCACAACTAAGCCGTTTACATCAACACTTCATCCTTTTTTTAATGCACTGGAAGAATGAATGAAAACCAAAGTCAAGCAATTCAATAAATTCTGTAAAAATAGCAATCCATGATGTTTTAGGGACTGAAAATCATGGTGAATGATCCTTACACGTCAAACTAAGATAATTCCTTCAGAAATGCCAAAAGTTTGCAGGAAATCGCCCACTGTTTCGGTAATTACTTCTACTCTCAAGCTCGAAACTTCAATCCACCTAATCCTAGAAATAGCCTCGTCAGTTAGCTTCGAAACCCAATTGAAATCACTCAAATCCTATTATGATAGCTATGGCAATCGCTCAAAAAACCTCACAGCACTCAGAAAATCTGCACTAAAGTTTCCCAATGTCCAAACTTAAGTCCCTCAAATTACAAGTATGACTCGTAGCATGTCTCATCATCGTTGATGAACGCTAATGTGAGACTCGGTACATGGAACAAGAACATAAATATTAATTGTTATTATCTAAGAAATCTGATCATCTAAGGATATAGTTTAATTCTTTTAAATTTTATATAGGATCAATAAGATGTGATTTTACTTGATAACGAATTAATCTCTGGGAAAGTTTTGTGCCCCGAGTTCAAAATCAATTTACGATTTAGAAAAATGGTTCAAAAACTACGTTTTTAAAAAATTTCATCACAAAACAATTTATATTTAGTGAACTCCCTTCTTCCATAAAAAATTTCTTTGGTTAACCGTTAATTTGAAATTGAATTTTGTCAAAATTAAAACTATAAAGGGCATTCAATTTTTGGATTGCTCAGTTGCTGCATCTAAGAGTCCAATGGCATCTAAGAGTACTGGCCAGAAACTTGTTCTGCCTGTTTTAGGAACGATCTCAAGCGTCTAAAATTTCCATCGAGTGGGATAATGTAAATGGTGGTCGGTGACAGTGGTGTCTGTAAGTAAAACTTCTTTTTTCTTCTTCTACTTGAATTCTTTTCTTCTTCTTCTTGAATCCTTCTTCTCCTTGAATCACTTTACTTGAATATGAAGGTTGTGATGCAAATTTACAAAGGATACAAAGAATCCTTACTTGAATTTGAGTGCACTCTAAACTTCAATCTTAGAATGTTTGCTTTTGTGTGTTGTGTGCTTTGATTCCTCTAAGCTCCTTTCTATTTATAATGCATGAAAGGTATGGTAGTCACTTCATGAATTGTCACATTAGTTCGTGAAAAAAAAACTAGTTCATGAAAAGAAGTATTCATACTTGTTCATGAAAAATCACATTTGTTCATATTTCATGAACAATCATATTGTTCCATATTCATACCTTTCCAATACATATTTTCAATTGGAAATGTTTCCAATAGTTTCCTGGTTTGGTTTAAAAAAGAAAATGGGAAAATTGTTCTTACACTTACTGTTCATATAATAAAATCAATATTTTAACAATATAATAAAGATGGGACAAAATGGGGCAGGGCGGGAGGGGCAGACAAGAAAACCATGCCTGATCTGCCCCGTTCTCTCTACAGGGTCGGGCGGGTCGGCCCCAAAAGACGTTGGGGTAGAGGCGGGCGGGTCACGGGTCAAATTGTCATCCCTAGCTTCAATCAACACACGAAGTTCCCCAAATAATTACAATTTGTGGTGAGATTCCCCTGGGGCATAGGAAGTTGATGCAAATGACCATATTTACGACGGGCTTAATTCGACGCAAAATGTTTCGCCCCAAATAATCAAAATTCGTGATGGGATTATCCCCAGTCGTATAGAAAAGTCGATGCAAATGACCAAATTTTTTAGTATTAGTTTGGTGGTGGAATTTCCCGCCCAATTATAATTATGTTTTTTTAAAAAAATTTGTTAAACTCTAAAGTAAGTATAATATGAATTGGCGAGATTTGAACACAACCCTTCTCATTTGGAAATCAAATGCTTTATCAAATAGACCATAAGAACTTTCATGATATATTTTAATTATATTTTTACATAACATAACTATATTTATTTATATAATTAATTGTTTGACAATGGTGTTTTGTAAAATTCGAAAATATTATAAATTTGATACACGAATTTTGAAAACATAATAGATTTTATATAATATAGTGTAATGCATTTATTAATTTAAAATAAATTATTTTTAATAAAAAATAAAATTTAATTATTCTCAGTCACTTGATTACAATTAATCAAGATCATTAATAGATATATTTTAATAAATTTAATAACAAAAACATTGCATAAGTCATATCATCTAGATATTTTTCTTTAAATTATTTAACTATAACTTTCGTTTTTTAATATTGTTTTTATAAAATTTGTCATATATATAATGTCACATTATGAGACACTTTTACATATATGCCAAGGAACTAACTTACCATTTTCATCATGTTTTGATCAAGGTTGTCAAAATCTTGAGTTGGATTGTAAAATCGTACGATTCTACGATCCTAAGGGTATAAATCGGGTTTAATCGTACTAAAACTCGCTGAAGGATTGAATCGTAGGGGATCGTCGATCTAGATCGTAAAATCGTAGAATCACACGATCTTGTACGATTCAATCTTGCCTTCTTTTTTTCTTATTTTTTATTAAAGAAGGATTAATAGTGGTTCTCACTTCCCATCAAGCATGACTCAAACTCCCGACCCTACCGGTTGGAAGTAAAGCGTCTAACTGCATGAGCTGTGATTCTTTGTCGATTCAATCTTGCCTCTTTTCATCTGGGTCGGTAATGGGTTATCTCAAGCCAACATCTCGACTCTCTCAAGTCTCAGACTCCCAGCTTCATTTCTCATCATCGATGTGAGTGGAGGTGTAGATTACATGGAGGATAATAATAATGCTTTAAATGGTTTGTTAGATTTGAACATTAGTAAAAGACCTTTTGTTTCGCACATGCGGGACACGCTCCCAGCCATCGGATGAGATTTTTTAACGGTCCAGATCTGGAGAGAGATTTTTTTTAATGTTTTATGTCCAGCCGCAACTTTTCTCTCTCCAGATCTGGGCCGTTCAAAATCGCATCTGACGACTGAGATTGCTCCGCACATGTAGAACTTTGGATGTTCCGCATAGGAGCCAGACAGATTTTTCACGCATTAATTAGCCACAAAATCATTCGACATGTGGGCCGCTGTTATAGTGAAGACCATAAAAAAATCAGTACACATTAAATATTTTTTGACAACTATTACTTGTTATTAGACATATGTTACATTCTATATAATATGTGTTTTTTCAGGATAAACATCTATTTAAGGTATGTAACACATATTTAACGCAACAAGTATTACGAAATCACAACACATGTTCACTTTAAAAAAAATTCATGCACAAAATCCTAGCAAGTGAACTAGTGTTCAGTTGAGTATATAAGTAAGACAAGTGTCGTTCCCACATAGATTATAATTAAGTACCAAAATTGTTTATTATCCTAATTTAGACCTACAAATATTTTTTAGAGTTTTATTAACTAATGCTTAAAATTAAATAACAACTAAATGAAACAAATAAGAAAGAAGATATCAAATAATGAGAGAAATGTTGATTAGGACATTGATCCAACTTGTTTTCCCAATGATTAGTTTAAAAGATTCCCTTTTTAATGTGTCAAATTCCCCTAAATTTATCCTAATTCATTAACGGTAAAATTCCCTAATCTAGGTTTTATTCAATTCCTTGCAATAAACCCCCTAATCTCAATTAACAAAAACCATATGTCTATGTGAAATTGATTAATGAGACAAACGATTAACGATTTATGGAATTCCCCAATTTCAATCCCCGTAGTTATCTACTTTTGGAAACCGCTCAATAGAAACCGAATCTATTCCTAGTCAGTTTTACTACGAGTTATTATTACTTAGTTCCTAATTAATTACTTCACCTCCCGGTCCTTCGCAATTAAATTATAAGATCATGTATAGAGTGATCAAATCCATACAAGCATTAAACACACCATAATAATAATTAATAAAATAGGGATTAAGGGAATATTGAACACAATATTAAGGGAAAAATAATAAACTAAATCATTATTCGAACAAAGTTTTCACAAGCCTAATCAACTAGAAAATTTAGCCAATCATCATATATAAATCAACCATAACAATTAATTTAGACATAAGAAAAATTACGAATCAAGAAAATAATAAAAAGGAATAAGTTTAGATTACAACTTGATGTCGAAATTTATCTCCACAGTTTCAATTGGAATAAGATAATGATGGCAATGATTGGTGTGTTGATATAAGTGATGATGAAGATGATTGGTGACTGCGGCTCCTGTGATGGAATTTTTGCGGCAGCTTTGGGGTCTCGGTTATGCGGCTCCTTTTGCTTCATGCCTTCTTTTTATAGAGATAGAGATGTGAGTCTTTGTTTCCTTTTCTATATTAACTAGTATCTAATTAATATGATTTCCTGCCAAATAAATTTAAGAAAATATAATATAATCCTAAAATAAAGATTCTTAATAATATACTTCTATTTAGCATATGAAAATACCTAAAATATATCAATCAAATCAAAATAAATATATTAAGAAGTTGACATTAAATTGACTCTAAAATATGGAAATATAATATTCTTTAGGTAAAAACTAAGTGAAAAGTAGTATAATTTATATAGAAAATATGAGTTTATCAAAAATATGAACCGTCGAATGTTTTATATGTCATTTAAATAATATTCAATATATATTGTTTTGTGTGTGTTTAACACCGTAATTGAACCGCTACTTCTGTTTCTCAAACTAGAGAGGGTGGAAAGGAAAGACAATTAGCGGTACCTCATAGAAGTAGGAGAGAAAAAAAACATAGGGAAAAACATAGATGATCGAAAGCTCTAAATTTGATATGTTAACCTCGTGATCTATTTGACACTCCCTTTCTAACATTTCAGTTGTCCCAATTTAGAAAATGCAGCAATAAAGATTTTGTTTTTTTTCAATATCATTTTTTTAAAATATTTTATACCGTAACATTTATATTTCATTTTTTTGCCCATAAAAACTCATAAGATCAAGCAAAACTCAAACCACACAAATTATGAGGTTTATTTTAATTGGTTTGGTTGCAGTTCGAGTTAAAACCAACTCACATCATATATATATATATATATATATATATATATATATATATTAAACTCATATTTTCCATTTTCTTATCGAGGAGAAGGAGAGAGAAAAAAAAAGCCAACCAAAGGCCAAAGAATTATGAGTGAGATATATATATATATATTAAACTCATATTTTCCATTTTCTTATCGAGGAGAAGGAGAGAGAAAAAAAAAAGCCAACCAAAGGCCAAAGAATTATGAGTGAGTTATGAGGGAGTATGTTGGAAACGTTGCAATGGCTATTTATTTAGGTTTCATACAAGACGGCCCGATTCGACAGGGATGGTTATTTTTATATGAATTATTCTCTAATGAATCATGTGGTATAAATTCAACTATAGTTCATATAGGAAAAAATCTAACGTTAATGGGTTGGTTTAATCTTGTGCAAAACAACGATGGACGATTGATCAAATTTCAACAATTATTTTTTATTTTATGCTCTTTTATTGTTCTTGAATCCAATATCTTTTATTCAACAATTATTTCTTATTAATTATTGAAAAATTCTAATATATACGAAGTCTATGTGAATTTTATGGACCAAAATTGATTATATACATTATCATCTCTTTTTTACATTATTTACTAATTTAGACCATTTTGGGCTACAAGATCCATAATGTTTACTCCTTTTATATTTTTTAGCGCCGCCGCTTTGGCATGAGAATACAATTATAAACTTGATAGGCAAGAAAGAAACATTGACCCAAAACCCTAAAAACATTCCCTGACAGCGTTCTGGAAGCAGTAGATTGTTATGTAATTGAATGTAATTTTCAGAAAACAAACAATCACGAGATGAAGAGGAAGAGTAGGCAAAGATAGATTGGAAATCAGAACGAATTGAGAGATTACAATTCGAATTGAAACCCTAAGGAAGAAGAAATTGGGGGTAAAAGGGGAGGGAAGAGCTCAGCTCAACTGACATTCAAACATATCCCAAAAATTTAATCTTCCCCCTATTTATAGATTTTAACTGAGTTCGGGTCATAGGATCCGCGAACTATATAACCCGACCCAACTTCCTTTACTCCCAAGTGATATACTCAAGATCGACCCCTGCTAAACACATACAAAAGGGAATTATTTGTATTTACATAACAAATCCCCCATCCTTAACAAACAGCTTGTCCTCAAACTGCCCAAGCAAAATCAGGCCATTTTTTCATGAAATCTTCAAACAAATTCCCACGAAGCATCTTCCTCGGGAAGATGACTCCACACAATCAACCACCGAGCAGCGAGCTTTGTTGCTTTTTCTTGACAATTCTTCGTCAAGAATGCCTATGGGTTCAACCATCAAGCTGACCTTCGAAATTGACTTCGGGAAGGTCCTGTTGTACCACCTGGTCACTGCCAACTCTTTCTTTCAATTGACTCACATGGAAAACAGGATGTATCTTGGAAGTAGAAGGCAAATCCAAAGAATATGCCACTGTCCCAATTTTCTTAGTGATCCTGTAAGGTCCAAAAAACTTTGGAGAAAGCTTCTGGTTCCTCCTTACTACAACTGAGTGTTGTTTGTAAGGTTGGAGTTTTACAAACACCAAATCACCAACTGCAAAGGATCTTTCAGTTCTGTGTAAGTCTTGTTGTTGTTTCATCCTGTTGGCAGCTAACTGAAGCTGTTCCTTCAAGATGGCATTCAACTTTACCCTTTCTTCTAACATTCTGGATACTTCACCATGCTGAATGTCCCCAGCATAAACCCCTTCTCCAAAACCTTGTGGTTTGTATCCATACAAAGCTTCAAAAGGGGACATTTTGATACTGTTGTGCACAGTTGAATTGTACCACCAAGCAGCCAAAGGTAGAAACTTATTCCAACCTTGAGGTTTGTGGAAAGCTGCACACCTCAAATACATCTCAAGGCATTGATTCACTCTTTCTGTTTGACCATCAGATCGTGGATGATAAGCAGAACTCAAGTGAAGTTTGATGCCTAAGGTTGCAAACAGTTCCTTCCAAAATAAGCTAGTGAACACCTTATCCCTATCACTAACTATGCTCACAGGTAACCCATGCATCTTGAACACTTTGTCCAAGAACTCCTCAGCTATTTTCTTAGCTGAAGATGGATGAGTGAGTGCAATGAAGTGAGCAAATTTAGCAAACCTATCCACTATAACCAATATGGAATCTTTGCCCTCAGATTTAGGCAAGCCTTCCACAAAGTCCATGCTAAGGTTAGTGAAAGGTCTACTATGGATTTCTAAGGGTTGTAGCAGTCCAGGATAGGGAATGTGCTCATGTTTGCACCTCTGGCAAACATCACATTGTTTCACAAACTCCTGAACTTGCTCTAGCATATAAGGCCAATGGAAAACCTTTCTCAGTCTGTTATAGCTAGCTTGTACCCCTGAATGCCCCCCTAAGCTGGAAGAATGGGTAGCTTCAATCAGAGTCTTTCTACACTCACTTTGACTTCCCACATAGATCCTTCCTTTGAATCTGAGAACATCCCCCACATACTGGAAATCAGCCACTTGTTTTCCAAGTAAGAACTGGGCAATCTTTTCTTGAGCAGTCTCATCTCCTTCATAGCTGTTCTTCACCTCTTCCACCCACTCTGGAACCATAATAGTTAAAGCATTGAGTTCCATCTGCCTGGATAAGGCATCAGCCACAACATTCTCAGCTCCCCTCTTGTACTTGATCACAAAATCAAAGCCCAAAAGCTTGGAAACCCATTTCTGTTGGGCTGCAGTTCCAATCCTTTGTTCAAGTAAGAATTTGAGGCTCTGATGATCAGTTTTGACAATGAAGGTATGGCCTTCCAAGTAATGCCTCCACTTAAGAATTGATGTAGACAGAGCCATCAACTCTTTTTCATAAGTGGAGAGGCCAGCACTCTTAGGACCAAAAGCTTTGCTATAGTAAGCCAAAAGGCTTTCCATCCTGCATTAGTACTGCACTCATGCCTGCCTCACTTGCATCTGATTCCACCACAAATGATTTGCTAAAATCAGGTAATGCAAGTAAAGGTGGTGAACTAAGGACTGTCTTGAGGGCATGGAAAGCTTCACCAGCTTCTTGACTCCAAGAAAAACCATTATTCTTAAGAAGATTGGTGAGGGGCTTACTAATAATCCCATAGTGTCTGACAAATCTCCTGTAATAGCCAGTCAGCCCCAAAAACCCCCTCAGTTGCTTCACTGTTTTGGGAACATGCCATGACACCATATCTCTGATTTTTTTGGGATCAGCCTTGACTCCATCTCCATTGATCAAGTGCCCAAGATACTCCACCTCAGATTGAGCAAATGAACATTTGCTCAATTTACCAAAGAGTTGGTTATCTTTCAGCACTTGCAACACAGTCTCCAAGTGGATGACATGGGAATCCAGATCTGGGCTATAGATCAATATGTCATCAAAGAAAACCAGAACAAAATCTCTGAGATAAGGTCCAAAGACCTTGTTCATGAGAGACTGAAAAGTGGCTGGTGCATTAGTCAACCCAAAAGGCATCACTTTGAACTCAAAGTCTCCAAAGTGGGTGCTAAATGCAGTCTTTTGTATGTCATTTTCAGACATTCTGATCTAAAAATAACCAGACCTAAGGTCTATCTTGGAGAACCATTGAGCTCCATGCAACTCATCAAGCAAGTCATCCACTATAGGAGTAGGGAACTTGTCTTTGACTGTGAGTGAGTTTAATTGCCTGTAGTCCACACAAAACCTCCAGCTTCCATCCTTTTTCTTGACAAGGATCACAGGTGAGGAAAATGGGCTACAACTGGTTTGAATAATTCCATCTTGAATCATTTCTTTGACCAGTTTTTCTATTTCAGCTTTCTGTGAATGTGCAACTCTATAAGATCTGATTTGCACTGGTTGAGCTCCCTCTTTAAGTAGGATTTTGTGCTCATGATTCCTCCCAGGAGGTAATCCCTTAGGCAAATCAAATACTATAGCATATTTGTGCAGCAGCTGTTGAATTTGGACAGGAATGTCCTCACTTTCCCCTTCCAAATTACTCATCAAATTGGTTGTGCCTAATTCACTGTCTTGCAAGTGACTCAGTTGCCCCACCCATATTTCAGAAGCTCCAGCTAAACACTTAGCTAAAGTCTTCCCAGACATTGACTGAAGCTCTACATACTTACTTCCACTTTTGTTCACTACCTCTTCATCATCCTTATGAAACTTGATGACCTGGTTGACATAGTCCAATGTAATAGGACTGAACCTCTCCAACCAATCTCCTCCAAGGATGATGTCACTCTCTCCTAAAGGAAGTAAATACATATCCTGACAGAATTGATGATTACCAATCCTCCATTTAACACCCTTGCAAACCTCCTCATACCATATCTTCTCTCCATTTCCAAGAACAACCATCATAGGTTTTCCTGGTTCAACTTTTAGCCCCACTTGCTTAGCCATTTTAGGATCAAGGAAGCTGTGAGTGCTACCTGGATCAACTAAAATAGAAGCCATCTGATTCCTTCCTACTACTCCAGGTATCCTGAAAATCTTACCACCCTGTATACCTTCCAAGGAATTGACAGATAGGTGTGTAAGCTCAGCCACCTCTTCACCAAACAAGCTATTCCCATCCTTCTCCACTGATTGCAGAAATTGCAAATCAGGTTCATCATTCAACTCATCCATTTGATCACACAAATAGATCATGTTCACCTCTGCTAAAGCACACTTGTGCATGGGGAAATACTTTTCCCCACATTTAAAGCAAAGATGCTGCTCCCTCCTCCTCTGCATCTCATCATTACTCACCCTCTGAAATTTGATAAGTTCTTTAGTAATGGATTGAGCAGAATGTGAGGTTCCTGAGCTGTTTCTGGAAGTAGCTACTAGTGAGGTAGTAGCCCTTTGTCCATAACTGGAAGAGAAAGGTTTGGAGAAACTTTTGTATGAGTTTCCCAAACACATTTCTTGTTCCACAGCTAGCCTAAAAGCTTCCAGGAGTGTTGAAGGTTTGTGCATATGCACCACTCCCCTAATTTCCTCCTTCAAACCACTCAGAAATGAAGCTACAAAGTACTCCACAGTAGCCTTTGTTCCAGTAGTCACAAAAATTGACTTGAGTTCCTCAAACTTTTTCATGTATGATTGTACATCAGAAGTCTGTTTGAGTTTAGTAAACTCTCCTACAATGCCTGTGATTGACTTGGTGTCAAACCTATCATACAATGAAGACACAAAATGGAGCCAATTCTGAGCTCCATGCTCAGAAACATAGCTATACCCCCATAAGCAAGCCTCACCTCTGAAACATAATAAGGCTACATCCAATTTGTAAGGATCATGGATCCTATGCAATTTGAAATACTGATCAGCCTGGATGAACCACTCTCTAGGATTTTTCCCCTCAAACTTGGGAAAATCAAGCTTAGGTATCACCACATCCAGCATCAAACCTAAGTTCAGGACACTCTTCCTGGCCTAAGTTATGATGAAATCCACTACTAACACCATAGTCAGTTCTTATGTGTCTAGTCACAGGAGAATTTCCTAAGTTTCTGTTGTCTTCACGAACATAATTCTTCTCCCTATCTCTATAATCCATCTTATCTAATCGTTCCATTATTTGACTGAATTTAGACTCACTCTCCTTCCTATCAAACTTTAGCTCAGTACTTACAGTGAATATAGCGTTTCTGAGTTCATCAAATTGAGTTTCCATTCGGATCTTCGAGGTCTCCAAATCGATAATCCTTCTGACTTGATGATCTGGTGGCATATGAACTTCCGCCGCTTTAGGAGTAGGTAGGAGAGCCGTCGCCGCCATCATCAGAGCTTCGCCTGACTGATTTCTGGTAAACACCATCGCCGTTGAGAACCGAAATGCTCTGATACCAAATGTTATGTAATTGAATGTAATTTTCAGAAAACAAACAATCACGAGATGAAGAGGAAGAGTAGGTAAAGATAGATTGGAAATCAGAACGAATTGAGAGATTACAATTCGAATTGAAACCCTAAGGAAGAAGAAATTGGGGGTAAAAGGGGAGGGAAGAACTCAGCTCAACTGACATTCAAAAATATCCCAAAAATCTAATCTTCCCCCTATTTATAGATTTTAACTGAGTTCGGGTCATAGGATCCGCGAACTATATAACCCGACCCAACTTCCTTTACTCCCAAGTGATATACTCAAGATCGACCCCTGCTAAACACATACAAAAGGGAATTATTTGTATTTACATAACATAGATGAAGAGAAAGAAAAAGGAACTTAATCCTAATATAAGCAAATTAACATTTAGATTTCATGAACCAAATCTAATTTCTATCCACGGCTATCAATTTCCTCAAAACATTCATGAACCAATATGTTATTTATACTAATGGACTTTTATTTATGTGTTTAGTAATGGATTACAGTGAAATTGGTAGTGGATTTTGATTGAGTTTTGAAATTTGTTGAATATAGATAGAAAACAATTCCTCAGATCTTAGTAATGATGCAGTTGTTATAGAAGAAGTAGAAGAATAAATTACTGAGAGGAAATTAGAAAGAAAAAAAAAACTTAAATATATAAGTGTGACCTCTGAAGTTCTACTACCAATTCCATTTTTTATTTTTTATTTTTTAAACTTTTATTGATGACTTTTTGTTCATTTAAACTTAAATATGTTTTGCTTATTGATTATGTAGCTTTGGAATTCAGAATATTCTATTTATTCTTTCCTTTATTCTGTTCAAGTTTCGTATTTAAATATTTGGTTTGAGTGTTTTTTGAGGGAATCACTTTCAAAGAAGTTTTTTTTATGCGGCATTATTGGATTTTGAGAGGTGATGAGCAGGAAAAAGAAGAAGATGGAGGAAATTGAATTTTGATAGGTGATGAGGGGGAGGAAGAAGACAATGACGGTGTGGTGGATTTTGTTTTTCCTAATTTTCCTTTTTTTTTTTTAAATATTTCCATTAATTTTTGTTTACTTTATTTTAATTAAAAAAACTGACAGAAGTGGACACAGAATCAAATATTTCGCCCGAAAATTCATTGGGGGCTAAGAAGGCTGAAAACAATACACGAGAACTAAAAAAATTCAATTGAGCTAATATTAGGGAACAAAATATACAATTAGCCCTAAAATAGGACAAAATAAGTGACATTTGGGATAGACTAGTGATATTGCTAAGGCTGATTTCCTCCTGCCAAGACAATTCGCATTCAAATGACCAATATACTGTTTTGGTCATTATTAACCTCTCACAATTAATTTCTCTATCTAATATTTCTTTCCATATTTTATATACAATCATTCTCTAACTTTCTTTCTCATATCCCAGATATCAACCACAATCTCTCCAATATTTTCTTGCCTAATATATTGACACTCAATTTTTAATTTTATCTCTTTTGTAGTGCTAGAATTTCACAAGGAATAAAACAAATGATATAAACCAAGAGAAATTCATAATCTAAGTTTTTCATTCATTACAACTAATTATAAATAAAAAATTGTAAAATAATAGTGCATGAACAGTACGATTTTGATTATGTTTTCTACGTACTTCATTTGTAAGAAAAATTATAGTGTATTTGGTTTTTCTTGTGAATTACTACTAATTATAAGAGAGAAAATTAGAGATTTAGTGGAATAGATTAGGGAAGAATAGGATTAGGGATAGAATTCCTTACCAGTGCGCTTGTGCAGGATCCATACACGCCAGTAAAGCTCCTTCAATAAGTCCACCTCGACACAGACCTTTGCCACACTAGGCCTTGTCAAAATACTAACTAAAATTGATGATGGTTTTACACACCAAATATAAATAGTCCCTGTAAATGATCGATGCAGGGATTGCGAAGCTGCGAAGGCGGTTTTGGGATTTTGATGGACTTTGGCACCAACGATGGTGCACATACGACGGTAGGATCAACACTGTTAGTAAATTGTTTGAGGTTTTTAAAAAAAAAAAGTTTCGGGACTCTACCTCTGGATGAAAATTGTTTAGGGACTATTTATACCAATTTGCCAAAAAAAAAATAAGAATACCAATACAACTAACAAACAGAAATTAAATCAATACTAACAAGTGATAAACTTAAGAAGCAAACCAACCATTCATAAGGTCTTTTACTCCAACAAGTCTATCTTTCAAGTCTTCAAATCTAACAAACCATTTAAAGCATTATTATTATCCTCCATTTAATCTCCACCTCCACTCACACCGATGATTAGCAATGAAGCTGGGAGTTGAGATGTTGGCTTGAGATAACCCGTTACCAACACAGTTGAAAAGAGGCAAGATTGAATCGACAACGAATCGCAGCTCATACGATTAGACGCTTTACTTCCAACCGGTAGGTCGCACTAAAAGAAAACAGTTAAATAGCGACTGCCTGTACCGTCGATATTCGGTCTCTATTCAGGTTTACCGACCGAAAACAGTGGTCGTGTATTTATCGACGCTAAGCCATATACCGACTGATTACCGACCGTTTTAAAGCGACCGATTATTCAGTCGCTATATTACGACGGACAGCCGACCGAATAGAATAATTGGTTTGACTGTTTACATTGACTTAATACCAACCGAAGTCCGACTGAAAAAGTACCGACCAAATGAGATGACAGAATACCGACCGATAATAAAGCGATTGAATACCGACCGATAATAAAGCGACCGAATACAGACCTACTAGAATTTATTTGACTTGACTTAGCAACCGCTATTCCGTCGCAAACTTGTTTTGAATTTAAAAAAATAAATCGAAATATAATTAAATCCCTATATAAAAAAAGCTACTGTATGAAACGAGAAAATCCAAAAGCAAACAATACAAACAAAAAAACAATATCCAAAAAGTCCCAAATAACAAACATAATGAATACAATCCAAAAATAACATTACATTACAACAATCAAAGCCTACAATTCTTATTTACATTACAACAATCAAAGCCTACAATTCTTGTTTAAAGTAACAATCAAAGAATGCACTTCTAATTTATATTACAAAAAGCAAAGTGTGCACTTTTTATTTTGATTACAACAACACAACCAAAGATTACACTTCTCTAATACTCTTTTTGTCTATGAGTTGAAACTTGAAAATTCAAGAACAAAATTAAAATTTCAAATACGTCAATTAATTTATGGTCATAAAGTACTAAAAAAATAACACAACAAATATTATTCATTCATCTTCAATATGTGCAAGTAAAAAAAGATAGTTGTGAAGCGTGAAAGATATTAATAATATGAGAAATAAATGTTACAATAAAAGAAGAGTTAAAAAGTTATACTTGTATTTTTGCTATTCATAATCATCACCCGACATGATTTCATCCTCATCCTCATCTTCATCAACACGACTCGTATCGGTCACAAGGACAACTTCAATTTCGCCTGACCGGTGTGTAAGTTGACCAACTTCAGTAATAGTTGGATCAATGCGACTGGTCTCCTCCTCGCGTACTTCCTCTCGATACGCTACAGAACACCGAGGGAACGTCAAAAAGGCGTTGTTTGGAAAGATAAACATCCAACCAATCAGCTACTAGATGTTGTCTTACTACCCAGGATAAGGTGTGTAGTAGACTTGTTGACATTGGGAAGCAAATACAAAGGGATCGTTACCCTACAGTGCGTTCTTTTCCTATGGATTTCTACAAGTTTATATTGAGGATGCACCCTAAGACCTCGATTTGGAGTAGAATCAAACCCGAGTCGCATTTGAAAAGAATTATTTTTTGGTGAGGTACTCCAACAAGTTCAACTTCAATGACCTGCTTTAACTCTCAGTAATAATCTCCTTTAACCCATAACCCATTGTTTGTCGTTCCTTTTCCTTCGTTGTGGGCTTTTGTGTGAAATCTATAGCTGTTAACAACATGTAACGGTGTATGACATCACTCTCCTTGACGGGCCCCATGAAAAATTTTTCAACAACATTTCAGAATGTTGCGGAAGGCTATGTATCTGTTTAGAACAACAAAATGTTAAATTAATTTAGTTTACGCATTTTTAAGACAACTACATTTCTACACATTACAAAACTTACATGAGTCCCAAACCATTTGGAAAAATCATTATAAACCCGGCTTTGAAGTTCTTCCTCCGTTATATGTGGTGTTTGGTCATTTACTTCACTGACAAATTTCCTGAATTACAAATTAATGGCAATATTATTATTTGCCTACTTTCAATTATATAACAAAAATGAATCAATAGATATGTTTACTTACTGAAGATATGGTTCGACCTCTTCACAATTCATCAAGATATAATTCATGATGTTTTGTAATCTTTATCAGATAATAAAATCTTTTCTTTTTTTCCAAATGATCTTCCCGGTAAGTTTTAAATTGATAATAATTCAGGGGAAGGTTCACTTGTCTCGTCATCTCCATCATTTCGCCCAACGGTTGTAACTTTTGTATTCACGTGGGGTTCGAAATAGTAGCTAAAGAATGTAGCAGCTTTTTCGACCAAGTATGCATTGCAAATTGACCCCTCGACTCTGGCCTTATTTTTTATCTTCTTTTTCAGATGGTGCAGATATCTAATTAAAGCATAAATAGTTAATCACATTGTAAATACGAACATGATAAATAAAAATGAAGTTGAGATAACTTAAGACATTGGTTGTTACCTCTCGAACGGGTACATCCACCTAAACTGTACCGGGCCACCAACATTGGCTTCGTACGGAAGGTGAACCGGCAAGTGTTCCATCATATCAAAAAATCCCGGAGGAAATATTCGCACTAACTTGCACAATAAAATAGCAATAGTGTCCTCCTATTCTTGCATGTGTGCCACACTCAACTTTGGAGAACACAAATCTCTATAGAACAGACTAAGTTCAGCCAAGGGTCCCCAAACACTTGTCGGTAGTACTTCTCTAAGTGCTATAGGGATAAGTCGCTCCATGAATACATGAGAATCGTGACTTTTCAACTCTTTCATATCAACGCATCACGCCAAATTCGATGCATATCCATCTGGGAGCCTTAATTCTTTAACCCACTGCAAAACCATCTATTTTTGTGCCTTTGTAAGAGTGAAACATGCCTTCGGTTTCGTTGCTTTACCGCGGCCATCGTGTTTAATATTCAATTCAGGCCGATTGCAATATATTTCAACATCCGCTCTAGCCTTAACATTGTCATTAGTATTACCTTTAACGTCCAACACGGTGTTAAAGACGTTATCAAACACATTTTTTTCATTATGCATGACATCAATGTTGTGTCTTATTAGAAGTGTCCGCCAATAAGGTAAGTCCCAAAATATGATACGTTTGGCCCAACTGTGATATCGACCTCTGCCTTGCTCTTTACCAATATCTTCAGCTGTATCGGTAATTTTTTGATAATCTCTAACTCTAAACCACATTTCATCACCAGTCAGGCGAGATGGGGGGTCTGCTCTCTCATGTCGCCGGTCCTTTCGGAATCCCTTTGCATCTCTTCTAAATGGATGATCGGGTGACAAGAAGCTACGTGGCAATCGAACCCACGATTGTTTCCACCTGACATGCAAATGGAGCGCTTGTGTTTCCTCCATACAATATGGACAAGCGTGAATGCCTGTCGTACTCCATCCACTCAACATTCCATATCTTTGGGAAATCACTAATTGTCCAAAGTAATGAAGCTCTCATTTTAAAATTTTGCTTTTTAGAGATGTCATAAGTTTCTGCATCTTCACTCCACTGGTGATTCAATTCATCGATGAGAAAGTTTGCAAGTACACATCAATCTTGTGTTTTGGATTTTGGGGTCAGTACAATGATAGTTAAGAACATTACATTGTTCTTCATACACATCAAGGGGGAGATTATAAGGAGTTAGAATAACGGCCAAGAAGAATATTGCTTCCACGACATGCTGAAAGGTGCAAAACCATCTGTACATAACCCAAGCCTTACATTTCGAGGTTCACTTTGCAAAATCGATGTGTGTTCTATCAAAATGTTGCCAAGCTTCCCCATCCCACTGGGTGATTCATTATTCCCTCTTCTCTCTCACTGTGTGAGTGCCATGTCATGTGTTTTGCAGTTTTCTCAGATGCATACAGTCTTTGTAATCTAGGAGTAATTGGAAAATAATACATCTTTTTGCAAGCAATATCTTTTTGTCGTGTATTTTTTTTATTTCTTTTTCTTAATATACCTAGCATGACCACAAAACTTGCATTCTCTACTCTCAACATCATCTTTCCAGTACAACATACAACCGTTAAAACAAACATCTATCTTTTGCACCGGTAATCCAAGACCTTTAACCAATTTCTTCATTTTGGTAAAAGTCGTCTAATGCATTATTTTGAGGAGGAAGCGCCTCTTTCATCAACTGTGCAAATTTATCTATAGTTTCAGATAAGTTGTCTTCGGATTTTATACTCAACATTCTAGCAGTCATTGATAGCTGTGAATGGTTTGTACAACCTCCGTAAAGTGGGCTATCAACAGCCTTCAACATGTCATAGAACATTTGTGCCTGCGGATTGGGGGGTTCTTCAACGTACCTATTTTCCGGCACATTAAAACTAGGTCCAGCAGCATCAATAACCATCGCTCGATAAATGTTTCTTGTCGTATGTCTTCTAGAATTATCCACATAATGAGAGGTTTCATTAATAAACGGAATTTGAGGCATTGGAAAGAAAACCTCACCGTGACATGTCCAATTATAATAATTAGACACAAATCCGTTCATAATAAGATGATACTTCACCAAATCTGGTAAATGAAAATCCTTATTTCTACAACCCGCACAAGGACACCTAATCATATCATTTTGTACATTAGCAGACATACTAATAGCGAAATTTACAAATTGTTTCACTCCCGCTATAAATTCTAGACTATGAAGGGATCCACCATTAGATGTTGAATCCATATACAATCAACTACGGTCCTCCATTATAAACACAATATCTGCGTATAACAAGTCTTCATAAGTAAATGCATAGAACCTTATTTTTGATGATGGTTTCCAATAACAGGGTTGCGCAGGTTTACAAGTGGGTTTCTTGTATTGGGTATTACTGTTTTGTCATGAATTTCAAAAGCAGCGTAGTCGTTTCATCTTAAATAATTAGCGACCGATTACCGACCGTAAATATAAATCGGTCGGTATTCGGTCGGCAAAGTAAAAGGAAAAGCGGGAAATTCAAAGTAGTATTGGCAATAAAATTGGGCGACCGAATACCGATCGTTAATGCATATACGGTCGGTATTCGATCGCCTAGTTTTCCCCGATTTTTTCCCGCCGTGCCGATTTTTTTTATAGAAACACTATTTACGACTGTTAAGTACTATAACTAAGTCAAATGTGGACATACACACGCACACACACATTAAATTGAATATTTAAACTTGTACACACTATTGACGACTGTTGAGTACTATAACTAGTTCACATGTGTACACACACGCACACACACACACACATTGAATAGTTAAACTTGTAAACATTAATTTTAAAACTTGTTTAGACAAGGGGCATGACAATTCAACAAGTAGTTCATCAAGTGCCCGGGTCTTTAAATTTTCTATCATGGGCGACCGATTACCGACCAGAAACGCATTATCGGTCGGCATTCGGTCGCGGTAATAAAATTGGGCGACCGAATACCAACCGTTAATGCATATACGGTCGGTATTCGGTCGCCTACGTTTCCTGATTTTTTCTCGCCGTGCCGTTTTTTTTTATAGAAACACTATTGACGACTGTTAAGTACTATAACTAAGTCAAATGTGGACATACACACGCACACACACATTAAATTGAATATTTAAACTTGTACACACTATTGACGACTGTTAAGTACTATAACTAGTTCACATGTGTACACACACGCACACACACACACACATTGAATAGTTAAACTTGTACACATTAATTTTAAAACTTGTTTAGACAAGAGGCATGACAATTCAACAAGTAGTTTTTTTTTTTTAAAAAAAAAAAAAAACTAGACCATTTATAATTATGGTCCAGTTTATTGCAATTATTTATTATAAGACCTCACCAGAGGAGGAGTAGTAGAAGCACGTTGAGCGGGTGCCCCGTGTGGGGAGTAGTAGAAGCCCGTTTTTGAGCGGGTGTCGTAGAAGTCCGTTGAGCGGGTGCCCCGTGAGGGGAGTAGTAGATGTCCCGTTGAGCGGGTGTCGTAGAAGTCCCGTTGAGTGGGTTCCCCGTGAGGGGAGTATAAGACCCACACAAGGGAACCCAAAGAAATGACAATTAAAGCATTCCCCTTGTGTGAGGTGGGTATCGAACCTGGACCTCTCGGTCACAAGCAGTGGATGTTACCCACTGGGCTACCATGCCTTCGATTCAACAAGTAGTTCATCAAGTGCCCGGGTCTTTTTAAATTTTCTATCATGGGCGATCGATTACCGACCGGAAACGCATTATCGGTCGGCATTCGGTCGCGGTAATAAAATTGGGCGACCGAATACCAATTTTATTACCGCGACCGAATAAAAAATTGGGCTACCGAATACCGACCGTTAACGCATATACGATCGGTATTCGGTCGCCTAATTTTCCCGATTTTTTACCGCCGTGCCATTTTTTTTATAGAAGCACTATTGACGACTGTCAAGTACTATAACTAAGTCAAATATGGACATACACACGCACATACACATTAAATTTAATATCTAAACTTGTACACACTATTGACGACTGTTAAGTACTATAACTAGTTTACATGTGTACACACACGCGCACGCACACACATTGAATAGTTAAACTTGTACACATTAATTTTAAAACTTGTTTAGACAAGGGGCATGACAATTCAACAAGTAGTTCATCAAGTGCCCGGGTCTTTTTAAATTTTCTATCATGGGCGACCGATTACCGACCGGAAACGCATTATCGGTCGACATTCGGTAGCGGTAATAAAATTGGGCGACCGAATACCGACCGTTAATGCATATACGGTCGGTATTCGGTCGCCTAATTTTCCCGATTTTTTCCCGTCGTGCCGGTTTTTTTTATAGAAACACTATTGACGACTGTTAAGTACTATAACTAAGTCAAATGTGGACATACACACGCACACACACATTAAATTGAATATTTAAACTTGTACACACTATTGACGACTGTTAAGTACTATAACTAGTTCACATGTGTACACACACGCACACACACATACACACACATTGAATAGTTAAACTTGTTTAGACAAGGGGCATGACAATTCAACAAGTAGTTCATCAAGTTCCCGGGTCTTTTTAAATTTTCTATCATGGGCTACCGATTACCGACCGGAAATGCATTATCGGTCGGCATTCGGTCGCGGTAATAAAATTGGGCGACCGAATACCGACCGTTAATGCATATACGGTCGGTATTGATCGCCTAATTTTCCCGATTTTTTCCCGCCGTGCCGATTTTTTTTTTATAGAAACACTATTGACGACTGTTAAGTACTATAACTAAGTCAAATGTGTACATACACACGCACACACACATTAAATTGAATATTTAAACTTCACTAATATTTTAAGCCTGAGCGACCGAATGCCGACCGAATATGAAAAAGGCGACCAAATACCGACGGAAAATGAGACTGCGGTCGCGAAACCCTAACCCTATACCCTAATATGGTCGCTATTCCGTCGCCCATAACAATATTCCAGAGCCAGAAATTTTAAAAACATTATACACCCTGCCACAAGTCATAAGCATACAAATAACATACAAGTCAATATTCTAGCAGTCAATATTTCATAAGCATACAATAGTGATAATAACAAGCATAGTTCAACATTAAACAAAAAAAAAACATAACAAAAGTTGAATAATATTCCAAAAAACCTACAATCTCTATTGACGGCCCAATACATCATCTACAGTTAAGGGATCATCGTCATAATCTGAATCTAAGTCATCATTATCTAAGTTGCTCAATCTAGCTTCTAGCTCAGCTGGGCTTAACATAGCGTCCCTATTTGAAAACATCTCAAATAAGGTACTAGCTAATGCCTTATTTTTCTTCTTTTCTCTCCGCGCATATTCTCTCTTTTAGTCTTCAAATTTCTTCTTCCATTCTTCGTTCAGTTATGTTATTTTGTGTTCCATTTCTGAGTGAGATACCGACTGACTACCTCCCCTCATTGCCTTAACCACATCCGAGAAGGAACCGAGTCTTTGAACTCAGAGAGCGCAATCTGAGTCGGCAAATCGGGAGGTGGCTGAACTGCTTGAGTAGCTTGGGTTGCGGCATTGTCATAAACAGAATGGAACACTCCCTGTTAAAAAAAAGGAAGTTTAGTGATAAATTCAAGTAAATAACTAATATAAAAAAAATGGAAACAGAATGGAAATACTTACCGATAGGTGTCTAGAATCATCATCAACATATTTCCCCTTCTTCGAGCCGGTATGGTGTTGATGACACCAATCATAGCTATCCGGGAATGGGATTGAATGTCCCGCCTCCTTTTCTTGTTAAAAAATGTATTAAAACATTAAATACGTAAATAAAAACACAAAATTTTAATGAATTTGAAATTTTTTACAATTACCAGTCTCTGATGATGCTCAATGTGGCTAAGTGAACCACCCGTATGCTTCATTGGGCCTTTGCCGCCCCTCCCCTCCTTCCGGTTGATTGCTGCCTTTTTAGACTTGGCTTGAAATTCCGGAGTTGCCCAATACATTTTCAATCTGTCCCAATCAGTTTCAGAAACCCATTTGGGCTTCTTATCCTTTTTTCGGTGGTCACTCATGATACCGCTCAGTCTCCTCTTAAGTATCGTGCGCCAACCTCTCTTGACCCCCTCCTCATGCTTAGGAGCCCATCGATAACCTTTTTGTTTTTTTTGAAATAATGTTAGATAATTAAAATTTATACGCTTGTAATTTCATTATAATTGATATACTTATCGTAAACTCTTCCCACAACATATTTTTTTCCTCCATGGGAACATCCTTTAGGGTGCTATATGCTCCCTTGAAACGGCCCTGGAATATACCGGTAATGGCGGCGGAGCAGCTAGAGCACAATCTAAAACTATAATAGCAGCGACAAAATTCAATTGGAGATTAAAATGATTAAAAGAATTATAATTAACTTGATTTATAAAGGACATAAGTTTGAAATTCACTTACGTGCCATAAGTCGGCTGCAGGAGAGTCCAAGTATCTACTGCAATCGGCGCTCCTCCAGTACTGGGATTAGTCCTCGTCTCTCCGACATCAGACTGGTGAGTCGCTGTACCTCCAACTGGCGTAGACTCGGTGGGCGGTGCTGCCGCAGGAAAATCCCGAGAGACGTGCTCACCATCAGACTGTGTCGGATGAGTCATACCGATCACAGGGGCAGATGCAGCAGTCGACTGCGAACCGGATGATGAACGTGTCTGGGAGGTAGTGGGCGTAGCAGACACTGGAGTCTGACTAAATGGCAAGCACGCTCGTATAGCTTTCTTTGGAGGCATATCTAAATTATAAATTAAGCGGATTAAGAAGTAGCAAATTATAATTTTCATTAAAATTAACATGTTGAGTAGCAATCAAGCTTTGGGATTACAAGATTCACAGAGGGGTTATGAGGATATTATTGATATTATTGCAAATTAAAGATATAAATCATTTTTTATGCTAAAACGTCTAAGAACCTTCTCAGGCGAATTATGTTAGGTTTCCCCCTCTTTTGTTGTGCCTATTCTCCACATGGATGTTTTCTATGAATTCAGTTTGAAGATTTCATCCTAACAGATTTTGTCATTCCTTTTAACATGTAGCCAATATGGGTTGAAGGAGACCAGTCTATTGAATTCAACAGTAAGAATGCCAAAAGTCTATCGAAGTTTCCATCTTTTATGCCCGAAAGAGTCTCTCCAGAAGCCTTCAGGAAACAAGCACCATCAGGAGAATAAAAAATGCATGATATGCATGAAATTTGAAGGAAATGGCTTCATATATTATGAACATTATATGCATGAACAAGATATTAATAAAAACTACTATTCTAGTTCAATAAACAGAAGCACAAATCAAAAAGCCGAAATCCCACAAAAAAAAAAAAAATGCAAAAAACAGAAGCAAACTACAACAATCCTTCCAAATCCCCACATATCTCACCTCAAGAAAGCCAAAATCCCACAAAAACAAAAACTGAAAAAATAAACAGGAAAAATTACCTTTAAGTGAAGAAATCTTTGAGGAAAAGAAAAGATTCCAATGGAGTTTTAGAGTGAAATTTGAAAATTGGAATTTTGGGGGTCGCCTGCATTGTTAATTTGCAGAACAAATATTAATTTCGAAAAAAAAATTGAAAATGAAGGAATAAATTCAGTTAGTAAATAGAAGAAAAAGAGATTTACCTCGGTGGTGGTCGAGGGCGACCGAACGGCGGTGGTCGTGGCGTCTCGGTGGCGGCAGGGGAAAATACGAGAAGGAAACAAATCATAAGAATTATAATAATAGAGATACAAAACGAGAAAAAATAAATAAAACAGAAAACAAAAAAGGAAAGTCAAAATGCTTACCTTGTCGTCGGGAGAAGGCTAAGAGGCAGCGGCGGCGTTGTGGCGGCAAGGACAAAGAAGGAGAAGAGAATAAGAGAGTGGGGTTTCGCGGGGAGGAGACAGGGGGAGGTGGAGAGTGGGGTTTCGCGGGGGGAGGAGGCTTAGGAGGATAGAGAATTAGAGCGTCGAGGGAGGAGTAGTTGATCGGAGGTGGAGGTAGTGGGGGTGGTGAATTCGGTCGGAGAGGAAAAGTGAGGCGAAGTGTGTTTCGCGGGGGAGAGAGGAGGGACTCGAATAATTAGGGATTTGTTTGATGAGAGACAAGCAAAAGCGAGCGTCGTTGTATGTCTTGTATGCGACCGCATAGCGACCGACAATATAGTGACCGAATAGCGACGGTCAAGGCAAATTCGGTCTCTATTTTCGATCGTTATTCAGTCGATCGTTATTTTCCGTCGGTATTCGAGTCGTTATGGGTGAACAAAAGCGATGGCGTTTCAATTTGGTCAACGTGACGAGATGTGGCCAACGGAAGGGTGACGGTATAACGACCAATATGTTTTCGGTCGTTACATGAGCGTCCGTATTAGGTCGTCAAATATTCAGTCGGTAGCGATGCGTTAATATCCGTCTGTATTCGGTCGTTAAGGCCGAACAACACGATGGCGTTTCAAATTGGTCAATGGGGTTGTTGTTGCTCGACGGATTAGCGACGGTATAACTACCGATGTATTTTCGATCGGAGTGCGTCGTTATTATAGATGACCGAAAATTTCGGTCGCTAAATTCCGTCGCTAGTTAACTATTTTCTTGTAGTGTCGGGAGTTCGAGTCATCTTTGGATGGGAAGTGAGGACCCACTATTAATCTTCCTTTAAAAAAAAAGAAAAGAAAATCCTTGTAATAGATCATGCTTTGGATCGTGCGATTCTACGATTTTACGATTTAGATCGACAATCCTCTACGATTCAAACCTTTAGCAATTTTTAGTACGATTTAACTGGATTTGTACCCTTGGGATCCCGGGTATATGAAGGAAGTCCCCGCTAATGTGGCAACAGGCTGATGGCTGACGTGGAAAAATGTCGGGGACGGAAGTCCCAGCTCAGATTTTACCATTTGGCGAATTTAATCCCCATTTTTCCTTCTTCTCCCCATTCACAAGCCCTAAATCACCAAAAATCTTCCAAGGCTCCATTCCCCCCTCCCTTCCCCTGCCGCCGCCGACACTCCCTGCCGCTGAAGCTTCCACCACCACTCTCCAACACCTTGTTTTCTCTCTCATCTCTCAAACTCTAAAATTGAAAGGTCAAACCTAAATATTTTTTTGAATTTTTTTGGGCAATAGTACTTTATATGATGAATTTAACTACAAATCTACTAATTATGTTTACAAATAGTTGTGAATTTAGGAAATAAAAATTAATTTGTTGATTTTGTGAATTTTTGGGTAATTGTGAATTTAGGCCATGAATGAATTTAGGGATTTTGTGATTTTGGTAATTTGTGAATTGTGAATTTGGGAATTGTGAAGTTGTTATTGTGTGAATTTACACTTAGAGCATTTGTGATTTTAGGGCATTAGTGAACTTGTGAAATTGTCAATTTGGTAAATTGTGAATTGTGAATTTAGGGCGATATAACATGTGTTTTTTCTGATAAATTGTATGTATATTGTTTTATTTTATAGATGGCAGTACCCAGCTCATCTTGACTTGATCTTTTTGATCCCACCGTTTTGAATAAACAACCATCCCATAGATCTTTAGGAATATGGCACGGGGAAGAGACACTGAACAAACTTTTAAAGGTTATTACGAGTTCGGGTAACTTTTACGAAGCTTATGCTAGAGAAACCAACCCTGGAGTAATAAACCTAATAGACCTAATAAGGTCAGGGGATGCTATAGACTAGGAAATATGAATGTAGATCACGCTATCGTGATTGCATTAGTTGAGAGATAGGCGCCCGGGAGACCCATGCGTTCCACCCTATGTTGCGGTGAAGCGACCTTTACACTAGAGGGACGTAGGATGTCTTCTAGGACTACTATCAGGGGGGCCATGCGGTCTCGTTGCCTAACGAGTTACAATTTTACCAATGGTCGATGGGTTGAATGCGTTTTCGATCTTTTAGGATTTTGACACACCGAGGCTGCAATCAAGGGAAACAGTTTGCAGCTGGTAGAGGTTTATGGCCACATTAGTGAGCCCCCTAGGTAATGATGCTACGAGCAACGAGGTAGAGCAAATGGCTAGGGGCTCCGATCTTCATCTTGATGGGTTGTTTCCTTTTCCCAGATAAGTCAGGGGCCCAGGGCGAACATGCAATATCTACTCACCTCGGTGCCGCCCTAGAGCTTGACACGACTTCATGGGCGGCGGTGTACTCGCACATTTGTGCCGCGAAGTGCATCTCGTGCATGGGTGACTCGAAGGGCGTCATCGGGTATTACTTGCTTATTCGGGTTTGTCAAATTTATATAAATTTTAAAGTGAATTGGTGATTTAAATATTTAATAATCGATTTTTTTGTTTTTACGGGTTGTGGGCGTGGGAGCATATTTCATTTCTTCGTCGGCGAACCAATGCCGCATTCCGGATGAGATCTCCGGCAGCGGCAGACCTCGCGGGGCTGGGTGGAATGTCCCCGGAGTTTCCTAGCGCCCCGAAATCGCAGTTGTTGGTGTCTTGCGAACATCTCGATTTGATAACGAGCACGATGGGTGAGTTAATTTTGATGTTCTTGTATTTTTTTATTCTTAACTAAATTGTTTTTTTTATTAACTAAATTGTTTTACATTAAAAATTATCTATTTTGCGGTTCATGTAGAGGCCGTACCTACGATTCGGTATATGCGAGAGAGGCGGCTCGGGATATAGACTTCTTTAGGGACGTGTTTAGCCCAGTACGCCACTCATCCGCTCGAGATAGATGAGTATCGCACCATAGGCGGGAGTCATGCGTCAATTTGTGTTCCACCGGGTGGTACGATCTCGAAAGGGACGAGAGGTCATTGTCGAGGCGAGACCTCCAGCTGGGTAAAGGCGGGATCGTCAAAGAAATGGGAGAACAAGCACAGGCGCATACATTAAATTGTGGGACTTACGTATCGATGCCTTTGGAGGTCGTTGCTTTCGCCTCGGTAATGTTATTGCACCAACCAGCGAGTACATGGAATGATACGATCGCATTACTGGTTCACACGCTTGGCGAACCCCCCAAAATCGGGATCCCATGCCACTCCCGATGGGTATTCAGCTGGCCGCTACGTCGAGAGGACATTTTGGTAAGTTACATTCGTTTCGTTTTCATCGTAAATCTTTGTATTTTGAATATACTAATTTTTAATACAACGTTACAAGAGGAGTTGAACATGTTGATCTTTGGAAGAGTTCGAATGTGACTCTTGAATCTAACTTAAGTAAACTTCTTAAAACAAAACACTACCTAACATCATGGAAAACATGTCCTATTATTTAGCTCGCATTATCTTTATTCGGCCAACATGGCTAATAATAGTAAACAATAAAGTGAAAATATAATTAAAGTCTAGAATAGACTTCAATGTAAAAAAAGACTAAAATGCCCCTATTATCCACTTTGCTTGTTTGGGACGAATTGAATATCTTCTAAACTTAAGAGTTGAACCTGAATATCATCTTCCAGAGGTAATTTTGCTTCCTCTTTAGCCTTCAACCCCCTCGGATCAATGTAGAGATAGCTATATCTACTTTCCTTGCTCTTTGTCCCGTAGATGGTCCCGCGTCATTCTACATAGAAGTTCAATTCACAAGTAACTAAGGAATAACCTTAAAATATCATAAAGCAAGTCTAGTCTATAACTTGGCAGAATTCCCTCTCAAATAGAGTAGGAATTTCGTTGCGATGACCCATAAATGAAGAATCCTAATTAAGTTAGAATTCTTCTATCTAAGAATAGTAAACTACCCTAATTGAACCACTAACTAGACACATGGAATACATTCCCTTTATTATATAGCCTTATCTAGATAAAGAGGCGCCTAAAAACACTTTAATAATAAAAATAATAAATCTGAAA
Organism: Vinca minor; assembly: GCA_026122235.1. Lineage (NCBI taxonomy): Eukaryota > Viridiplantae > Streptophyta > Magnoliopsida > Gentianales > Apocynaceae > Vinca > Vinca minor. Next base: position 53,432 of record JAOCZM010000244.1, on the reverse strand, counting down.
TTCTAATTAAAGTCTAGAAAAGGCTTCAAATTACAAGTTTCCTAAAATTCCCTTTAACCTTTTTCCTTCCAATTGTGTATCTTGCCCTCAAATGCTATTGAATGGATTTGATCCTTGTGCCTAGCATTCTTGGAAGGCTTCTTTGTCTCTTGAGACTTTAAATTAAATACTTCAAACACTTGGAACAAAGGCTTTGCTCGGAAACTCGTATTTGGAATGCAGAGTTAAGGACTTGGTCATTTGGATGAATGACCTCTTTTATCTTCATGGATGATCCCTCATCATAAGCATTTGTAAACGTTCCCTAATGTAATGTTGGGAAACAAATCCCCGTTTCATCTCAGCTTTCATATCATTCCAACTATCGATAGGTCGTTGACCCACTCTTCTTCAAAGTATACTTTCTTCTTTCCACCACTTTGATGCATAAATATAAAATCCCATGGCTGCCGTCTTTACATTTTCACCCTCCGAATAATCAAGAATAGTAAACGTACAATTAAGTTTATGTATACATTCAAATAAAGATTCAGGATCATTCGTACCTTCAAAAGATGGGATCTTGGATTTGGATTTCTGAATTTTTTCTTCCATTCTCGGCTCACAATGATAAAATTCACCATTATCATCAAATATGTGGATTTGTTCCCTTTCGTAGTCGTACCTTTCATCATCATAATTAAAGTTGCCATCTTCTTCATAACTTTGTTGCCTCATCTTGCGCAAGAATTATTGATTCTTCAATCTTTACGTTTCTTTATTCTTGTTCTTGAATCTTTTCTCTCTTTTTACTTGACTTACCCTTCTTCTTGGCCGAGATGTGTCGAGAATGAGGCGCCTACGCTATCAATTCTCGATGTGTAGTAATGAAGGTCACGGCTAAAAAATTAAAGGGGGGACGTTTGCCGATTCTTGGAACGAGGCTCCTACGCTATGGACCAAGAAGTTTGCTTTTTGGCTTTATAGTTCCTAAAACTCTCGGCTGCTTTTTGACGAGGAACCTTGATTTTTAAGGTCAAGATTCGACACAAAAGGTTAAAGTTCGGATCTTTCTCTTTCTCGAATTAGTTTCCATGGGGAATATAATCAGCGCGACTCCAAGAAGGTTGATTATCGATGGAGGCTTAAAGACCACAACAAGCGAAACTACCTTGTTGATACCGTAACTCAAAGAATGAATGGAGTTCTACGATGCGGAACCGTGATACAAAAGTATCAAGATTCGTCACTAAAAGGTTTGAAACGGATCTTTCTCTATCTCGAACTAGTTTCCAAGGGGAATATAATCAACGCAACTCTAAAGGCGGCTAATTATCAATGGGGGGCGAAAGCTTGATCAACAAGCGAAACTATCTTGTTGGTACAGTAACTCAAGAATGAATGAATTCTATGGGGAATTCAAACGCAAGTATCTAAGGAATAACCTTAACCAAAATATCAATATATCTAACGTAAGTATTATGTTGGCCGAAATCTCTGTTAAATAGAGTGAAGATTTCGGTTCCAAGCAACAATAAAGGAAGAGTCCTACTTTAGGTATGACTCTTGAATCCTAACTTAAGTAAACTTCTTAAAACAAAACACTACCTAACATCATGGAAAACATGTCCTATTATTTAGCTCGCATTATCTTTATTCGGCCAACATGGCTAATAATAGTAAACAATAAAGCTGAAAATATAATTAAAGTCTAGAATAGACTTCAATGTAAAAAAAAGACTAAAATGCCCCTATTATCCACTTTGCTTGTTTGGGACGAATTGAATATCTTATAAACTTAAGAGTTGAACATGAATATCATCTTCTAGATGTAATTTAGCTTCCTCTTTAGCCTTCAACCCCCTCGGATCAATGTAGAGATGGCTATATTTACTTTCCTTGCTCTTTGTCCCGTAGATGGTCCCGCGTCATTCTACATAGAAGTTCAATTCACAAGTAACTAAGTAATAACCCTAAAATACCATAAAGCAAGTCTAGTCTATAACTTGGCCGAATTCCCTCGCAAATAGAGTAGGAATTTCGTTGCCAATGACCCACAAATGAAGAATCCTAATTAAGTTAGAATTCTTCTATCTAAGAATAGTAAACTACTCTAATTGAACCACTAACTAGACACATGGAATACATTCCCTTTATTATATAGCCTTATCTAGATAAAGAGGCGCCTAAAAACACTTTAATAATAAAAATAATAAATCTGAAATTCTAATTAAAGTCTAGAATAGGCTTCAATTTACAAGTTTCCTAAGATGCCCTTTAACCGTTTTCCTTCCAATTGTGTATTCTATTGAATGGATTTGATCCTTGTGCCTAGCATTCTTGGAAGGCTTCTTTGTCTCTTGAGACTTTAAATTAAATACTTTAAACACTTGGAACAAAGGCTTTGCTCGGAAACTCGTATTTGGAATGCAGAGTTAAGGACTTGGTCATTTGGATGAAGGACCTCTTTTATCTTCATGGATGATCCCTCATCATAAGCATTTGTAAACGTTCCCTAATGTAATGTTGGGAAACAAATCCCCGTTTCATCTCAGCTTTCATATCATTCCAACTATCGATAGGTCGTTGACCCACTCTTCTTCAAAGTATACTTTCTTCTTTCCACCACTTTGATGCATAAATATAAAATCCCATGGCTGCCGTCTTTACATTTTCACCCTCCGAATAATCAAGAATAGTAAACGTACAATTAAGTTTATGTATACATTCAAATAAAGATTCAGGATCATTCGTACCTTCAAAAGATGGGATCTTGGATTTGGATTTCTGAATTTTTTCTTCCATTCTCGGCTCACAATGATAAAATTCACCATTATCATCAAATATGTGGATTTGTTCCCTTTCGTAGTCGTACCTTTCATCATCATAATTAAAGTTGCCATCTTCTTCATAACTTTGTTGCCTAATCTTGCGCAAGAATTGTTGATTCTTCAATCTTTACGTTTCTGGATTCTTGTTCTTGAATCTTTTCTCTCTTTTTTCTTGACTTACCCTTCTTCTTGGCCGAGATGTGTCGAGAATGAGGCTCCTACGCTATCAATTCTCGATGTGTAGTAATGAAGGCCACGGCTAAAAAATTAAAGGGGGGACGTTTGCCGATTCTTGGAACGAGGCTCCTACGATATGGACCAAGAAGTTTGCTTTTTGGCTTTATAGTTCCTAAAACTCTCGGCTGCTTTTTGACGAGGAACCTTGATTTTTAAGGTCAAGATTCGACACAAAAGGTTAAAGTTCGGATCTTTCTCTTTCTCGAATTAGTTTCCACGGGGAATATAATCAGCGCGCGACTCCAAGAAGGTTGATTATCGATGGAGGCTTAAATACCACAACAAGCGAAACTACCTTGTTGATACCGTAACTCAAAGAATGAATGGAGTTCTACGATGCGGAACCGTGATACAAAAGTATCAAGATTCGTCACTAAAAGGTTTGAAACGGATCTTTCTCTATCTCGAACTAGTTTCCAAGGGGAATATAATCAACGCAACTCTAAAGACGGCTAATTATCAACGGGGGGCAGAAACAACCCCACAAGCGAAACTATCTTGTTGGTACAGTAACTCAAGAATGAATGAATTCTATGGGGAATTCAAACGCAAGTATCTAAGGAATAACCTTAACCAAAATATCAATATATCTAACGTAAGTATTATGTTGGCCGAAATCTCTCTTAAATAGAGTGAAGATTTCGGTTCCAAGCAACAATAAAGGAAGAGTCCTACTTTAGGTATGACTCTTGAATCCTAACTTAAGTAAACTTCTTAAAACAAAACACTACCTAACATCATGGAAAACATGTCCTATTATTTAGCTCGCATTATCTTTATTCGGCCAACATGGCTAATAATAGTAAACAATAAAGCTGAAAATATAATTAAAGTCTAGAATAGACTTCAATGTAAAAAAAGACTAAAATGCCCCTATTATCCACTTTGCTTGTTTGGGACGAATTGAATATCTTCTAAACTTAAGAGTTGAACCTGAATATCATCTTCCAGAGGTAATTTTGCTTCCTCTTTAGCCTTCAACCCCCTCGGATCAATGTAGAGATAGCTATATCTACTTTCCTTGCTCTTTGTCCCGTAGATGGTCCCGCGTCATTCTACATAGAAGTTCAATTCACAAGTAACTAAGGAATAACCTTAAAATATCATAAAGCAAGTCTAGTCTATAACTTGGCCGAATTCCCTCTCAAATAGAGTAGGAATTTCGTTGCCAATGACCCACAAATGAAGAATCCTAATTAAGTTAGAATTCTTCTATCTAAGAATAGTAAACTACCCTAATTGAACCACTAACTAGACACATGGAATACATTCCCTTTATTATATAGCCTTATCTAGATAAAGAGGCGCCTAAAAACACTTTAGTAATAAAAATAATAAATCTGAAATTCTAATTAAAGTCTAGAATAGGCTTCAAATTACAAGTTTCCTAAAATGCCCTTTAACCGTTTTCCTTCCAATTGTGTATTCTATTGAATGGATTTGATCCTTGTGCCTAGCATTCTTGGAAGGCTTCTTTGTCTCTTGAGACTTTAAATTAAATACTTCAAACACTTGGAACAAAGGCTTTGCTCGGAAACTCGTATTTGGAATGCAGAGTTAAGGACTTGGTCATTTGGATGAATGGCCTCTTTTATCTTCATGGATGATCCCTCATCATAAGCATTTGTAAACGTTCCCTAATGTAATGTTGGGAAACAAATCCCCGTTTCATCTCAGCTTTCATATCATTCCAACTATCGATAGGTCGTTGACCCACTCTTCTTCAAAGTATACTTTCTTCTTTCCACCACTTTGATGCATAAATATAAAATCCCATGGCTGCCGTCTTTACATTTTCACCCTCCGAATAATCAAGAATAGTAAACGTACAATTAAGTTTATGTATACATTCAAATAAAGATTCAGGATCATTCGTACCTTCAAAAGATGGGATCTTGGACTTGGATTTCTGAATTTTGTCTTCCATTCTCGGCTCACAATGATAATTTCACCATTATCATCAAATCTGTGGATTTGTTCCCTCTCGTAGCCGTACCTTTCATCATCATAATTAAAGTTGCCATCTTCTTCATAACTTTGTTGCCTAATCTTGCGCAAGAATTGTTGATTCTTCAATCTTTACGTTTCTGGATTCTTGTTCTTGAATCTTTTCTCTCTTTTTTCTTGACTTACCCTTCTTCTTGGCCGAGATGTGTCGAGAATGAGGCTCCTACGCTATCAATTCTCGATGTGTAGTAATGAAGGCCACGGCTAAAAAATTAAAGGGGGGACGTTTGCCGATTCTTGGAACGAGGCTCCTACGCTATGGACCAAGAAGTTTGCTTTTTGGCTTTATAGTTCCTAAAACTCTCGGCTGCTTTTTGACGAGGAACCTTGATTTTTAAGGTCAAGATTCGACACAAAAGGTTAAAGTTCGGATCTTTCTCTTTCTCGAATTAGTTTCCATGGGGAATATAATCAGCGCGACTCCAAGAAGGTTGATTATCGATGGAGGCTTAAATACCACAACAAGCGAAACTACCTTGTTGATACCGTAACTCAAAGAATGAATGGAGTTCTACGATGCGGAACCGTGATACAAAAGTATCAAGATTCGTCACTAAAAGGTTTGAAACGGATCTTTCTCTATCTCGAACTAGTTTCCAAGGGGAATATAATCAACGCAACTCTAAAGACGGCTAATTATCAATGGGGGGCAGAAACAGCCCAACAAGCGAAACTATCTTGTTGGTACAGTAACTCAAGAATGAATGAATTCTATGGGGAATTCAAACGCAAGTATCTAAGGAATAACCTTAACCAAAATATCAATATATCTAACGTAAGTATTATGTTGGCCGAAATCTCTCTTAAATAGAGTGAAGATTTCGGTTCCAAGCAACAATAAAGGAAGAGTCCTACTTTAGGTATGACTCTTGAATCCTAACTTAAGTAAACTTCTTAAAACAAAACACTACCTAACATCATGGAAAACATGTCCTATTATTTAGCTCGCATTATCTTTATTCGGCCAACATGGCTAATAATAGTAAACAATAAAGCTGAAAATATAATTAAAGTCTAGAATAGACTTCAATGTAAAAAAAAGACTAAAATGCCCCTATTATCCACTTTGCTTGTTTGGGACGAATTGAATATCTTCTAAACTTAAGAGTTGAACCTGAATATCATCTTCCAGAGGTAATTTTGCTTCCTCTTTAGCCTTCAACCCCCTCGGATCAATGTAGAGATAGCTATATCTACTTTCCTTGCTCTTTGTCCCGTAGATGGTCCCGCGTCATTCTACATAGAAGTTCAATTCACAAGTAACTAAGGAATAACCTTAAAATATCATAAAGCAAGTCTAGTCTATAACTTGGCCGAATTCCCTCTCAAATAGAGTAGGAATTTCGTTGCCAATGACCCACAAATGAAGAATCCTTATTAAGTTAGAATTCTTCTATCTAAGAATAGTAAACTACCCTAATTGAACCACTAACTAGACACATGGAATACATTCCCTTTATTATATAGCCTTATCTAGATAAAGAGGCGCCTAAAAACACTTTAGTAATAAAAATAATAAATCTGAAATTCTAATTAAAGTCTAGAATAGGCTTCAAATTACAAGTTTCCTAAAATGCCCTTTAACCGTTTTCCTTCCAATTGTGTATTCTATTGAATGGATTTGATCCTTGTGCCTAGCATTCTTGGAAGGCTTCTTTGTCTCTTGAGACTTTAAATTAAATACTTCAAACACTTGGAACAAAGGCTTTGCTCGGAAACTCGTATTTGGAATGCAGAGTTAAGGACTTGGTCATTTGGATGAATGGCCTCTTTTATCTTCATGGATGATCCCTCATCATAAGCATTTGTAAACGTTCCCTAATGTAATGTTGGGAAACAAATCCCCGTTTCATCTCAGCTTTCATATCATTCCAACTATCGATAGGTCGTTGACCCACTCTTCTTCAAAGTATACTTTCTTCTTTCCACCACTTTGATGCATAAATATAAAATCCCATGGCTGCCGTCTTTACATTTTCACCCTCCGAATAATCAAGAATAGTAAACGTACAATTAAGTTTATGTATACATTCAAATAAAGATTCAGGATCATTCGTACCTTCAAAAGATGGGATCTTGGACTTGGATTTCTGAATTTTGTCTTCCATTCTCGGCTCACAATGATAATTTCACCATTATCATCAAATCTGTGGATTTGTTCCCTTTCGTAGCCGTACCTTTCATCATCATAATTAAAGTTGCCATCTTCTTCATAACTTTGTTGCCTAATCTTGCGCAAGAATTGTTGATTCTTCAATCTTTACGTTTCTGGATTCTTGTTCTTGAATCTTTTCTCTCTTTTTTCTTGACTTACCCTTCTTCTTGGCCGAGATGTGTCGAGAATGAGGCTCCTGAGGCTCCTACGCTATCAATTCTCGATGTGTAGTAATGAAGGCCACGGCTAAAAAATTAAAGGGGGGACGTTTGCCGATTCTTGGAACGAGGCTCCTACGCTATGGACCAAGAAGTTTGCTTTTTGGCTTTATAGTTCCTAAAACTCTCGGCTGCTTTTTGACGAGGAACCTTGATTTTTAAGGTCAAGATTCGACACAAAAGGTTAAAGTTCGGATCTTTCTCTTTCTCGAATTAGTTTCCATGGGGAATATAATCAGCGCGACTCAAAGAAGGTTGATTATCGATGGAGGCTTAAATACCACAACAAGCGAAACTACCTTGTTGATACCGTAACTCAAAGAATGAATGGAGTTCTACGATGCGGAACCGTGATACAAAAGTATCAAGATTCGTCACTAAAAGGTTTGAAACGGATCTTTCTCTATCTCGAACTAGTTTCCAAGGGGAATATAATCAACGCAACTCTAAAGACGGCTAATTATCAATGGGGGGCAGAAACAGCCCAACAAGCGAAACTATCTTGTTGGTACAGTAACTCAAGAATGAATGAATTCTATGGGGAATTCAAACGCAAGTATCTAAGGAATAACCTTAACCAAAATATCAATATATCTAACGTAAGTATTATGTTGGCCGAAATCTCTCTTAAATAGAGTGAAGATTTCGGTTCCAAGCAACAATAAAGGAAGAGTCCTACTTTAGGTATGACTCTTGAATCCTAACTTAAGTAAACTTCTTAAAACAAAACACTACCTAACATCATGGAAAACATGTCCTATTATTTAGCTCGCATTATCTTTATTCGGCCAACATGGCTAATAATAGTAAACAATAAAGCTGAAAATATAATTAAAGTCTAGAATAGACTTCAATGTAAAAAAAAGACTAAAATGCCCCTATTATCCACTTTGCTTGTTTGGGACGAATTGAATATCTTCTAAACTTAAGAGTTGAACCTGAATATCATCTTCCAGAGGTAATTTTGCTTCCTCTTTAGCCTTCAACCCCCTCGGATCAATGTAGAGATAGCTATATCTACTTTCCTTGCTCTTTGTCCCGTAGATGGTCCCGCGTCATTCTACATAGAAGTTCAATTCACAAGTAACTAAGGAATAACCTTAAAATATCATAAAGCAAGTCTAGTCTATAACTTGGCCGAATTCCCTCTCAAATAGAGTAGGAATTTCGTTGCCAATGACCCACAAATGAAGAATCCTTATTAAGTTAGAATTCTTCTATCTAAGAATAGTAAACTACCCTAATTGAACCACTAACTAGACACATGGAATACATTCCCTTTATTATATAGCCTTATCTAGATAAAGAGGCGCCTAAAAACACTTTAATAATAAAAATAATAAATCTGAAATTCTAATTAAAGTCTAGAATAGGCTTCAAATTACAAGTTTCCTAAAATTCCCTTTAACCTTTTTCCTTCCAATTGTGTATCTTGCCCTCAAATGCTATTGAATGGATTTGATCCTTGTGCCTAGCATTCTTGGAAGGCTTCTTTGTCTCTTGAGACTTTAAATTAAATACTTTAAACACTTGGAACAAAGGCTTTGCTCGGAAACTCGTATTTGGAATGCAGAGTTAAGGACTTGGTCATTTGGATGAATGACCTCTTTTATCTTCATGGATGATCCCTCATCATAAGCATTTGTAAACGTTCCCTAGTGTAATGTTGGGAAACAAATCTCCGTTTCATCTCAGCTTTCATATCATTCCAACTATCGATAGGTCGTTGACCCACTCTTCTTCAAAGTATACTTTCTTCTTTCCACCACTTTGATGCATAAATATAAAATCCCATGGCTGCCGTCTTTACATTTTTACCCTCCGAATAATCAAGAATAGTAAACGTACAATTAAGTTTATGTATACATTCAAATAAAGATTCAGGATCATTCGTACCTTCAAAAGATGGGATCTTGGATTTGGATTTCTGAATTTTTTCTTCCATTCTCGGCTCACAATGATAAAATTCACCATTATCATCAAATATGTGGATTTGTTCCCTTTCGTAGTCGTACCTTTCATCATCATAATTAAAGTTGCCATCTTCTTCATAACTTTGTTGCCTCATCTTGCGCAAGAATTATTGATTCTTCAATCTTTACGTTTCTTTATTCTTGTTCTTGAATCTTTTCTCTCTTTTTTCTTGACTTACCCTTCTTCTTGGCCGTGATGTGTCGAGAATGAGGCGCCTACGCTATCAATTCTCGATGTGTAGTAATGAAGGTCACGGCTAAAAAAATTAAAGGGGGAACGTTTGCCGATTCTTGGAACGAGGCCCTACGCAATGGACCAAGAAGTTTGCTTTTTGGCTTTATAGTTCCTAAAACTCTTGGCTGCTTTTTGATGAGGAACCTTGATTTTTAAGGTCAAGATTCGACACAAAAGGTTAAAGTTCGGATCTTTCTCTTTCTCGAATTAGTTTCCATGGGGAATATAATCAACGCGACTCCAAGAAGGTTGATTATCGATGGAGGCTTAAACACCACAACAAGCGAAACTACCTTGTTGATACCGTAACTCAAAGAATGAATGAAGTTCTAAGATGCGGAACCGTGATACAAAGTATCAAGATTCGTCACTAAAAGGTTTGAAACGGATCTTTCTCTATCTCGAACTAGTTTCCAAGGGGAATATAATCAACGCAACTCTAAAGACGGCTAATTATCAATGGGGGCTGAAACACCCCAACAAGCGAATCTATCTTGTTGGTACAGTAACTCAAGAATGAATGAATTCTATGAGAAGTTCAAACACAAGTAACTGAGGAATAACCTAAACCAAAATATCAATATATCTAACGTAAGTATTGTGTTGGCCGAAATCTCTCTTAAATAGAGTGAAGATTTCGGTTCCAAGCAACAATAAAGGAAGAGTCCTACTTTAGGTATGACTCTTGAATCCTAACTTAAGTAAACTTCTTAAAACAAAACACTACCTAACATCATGGAAAACATGTCCTATTATTTAGCTCGCATTATCTTTATTCGGCCAACATGGCTAATAATAGTAAACAATAAAGCTGAAAATATAATTAAATTCTAGAATAGACTTCAATGTAAAAAAAGACTAAAATGCCACTATTATCCACTTTGCTTGTTTGGGACGAATTGAATATCTTCTAAACTTAAGAGTTGAACCTGAATATCATCTTCCAGAGGTAATTTAGCTTCCTCTTTAGCCTTCAACCCCCTCGGATCAATGTAGAGATAGCTATATCTACTTTCCTTGCTCTTTGTCCCGTAGATGGTCCCGCGTCATTCTACATAGAAGTTCAATTCACAAGTAACTAAGGAATAACCTTAAAATATCATAAAGCAAGTCCAGTCTATAACTTGGCCGAATTCCCTCTCAAATAGAGTAGGAATTTCGTTGCCAATGACCCACAAATGAAGAATCCTAATTAAGTTAGAATTCTTCTATCTAAGAATAGTAAACTACCCTAATTGAACAACTAACTAGACACATGGAATACATTCCCCTTATTATATAGCCTTATCTAGATAAAGAGGGGCCTAAAAACACTGTAATAATAAAAATAATAAATCTGAAATTCTAATTAAAGTCTAGAATAGGCTTCAAATTACAAGTTTCCTAAAATGCCCTTTAACCGTTTACCTTCCAATTGTGTATCTTGCCCTCAAATGATATTGAATGGATTTGATCCTTGTGCCTAGCATTCTTGGAAGGCTTCTTTGTCTCTTGAGACTTTAAATGAAATACTTTAAACACTTGGAACAAAGGCTTTGTTCGGAAACTCGTATTTGGAATGCATGAGTTAAGGACTTGGTCATTTGGATGAATGACCTCTTTTATCTTCATGGATGATCCCTCATCATAAGCATTTGTAAACGTTCCCTAATGTAATGTTGGGAAACAAATCTCCATTTCATCTCAGCTTTCATATCATTCCAACTATCGATAGGTCGTTGACCCACTCTTCTTCAAAGTATACTTTCTTCTTTCCACCACTTTGATGCATAAATATAAAATCCCATGGCTGCTGTCTTTACATTTTTACCCTCCGAATAATCAAGAATAGTAAACGTACAATTAAGTTTATGTATACATTCAAATAAAAATTCAGGATCATTCGTCCCTTCAAAAGATGGGATCTTGGATTTGGATTTCTGAATTTTTTCTTCCATTCTCGGCTCACAATGTTAAAATTCACCATTATCATCAAATTTGTGGATTTGTTCCCTTTCGTAGTCGTACCTTTCATCATCATAATTAAAGTTGCCATCTTCTTCATAACTTTGTTGCCTCATCTTGCGCAAGAATTATTAATTCTTCAATCTCTACGTTTCTTGATTCTTGTTCTTGAATCTTTTCTCTCTTTTTTCTTGACTTACCCTTCTTCTTGGCCGAGATGTGTCGAGAATGAGGTGCCTACGCTATCAGTTCTCGATGTGTAGTAATGAAGGTCACGGCTAAAAAAATTAAAGGGGGAACGTTTGCCGATTCTTGGAACGAGGCCCTACGCAATGGACCAAGAAGTTTGCTTTTTGGCTTTATAGTTCCTAAAACTCTTGGCTGCTTTTTGATGAGGAACCTTGATTTTTAAGGTCAAGATTCGACACAAAAGGTTAAAGTTCGGATCTTTCTCTCTCTCGAATTAGTTTCCATGGGGAATATAATCAGTAGCGACTCCAGAAGGTTGATTATCGATGGAGGCTTAAACACCACAACAAGCGAAACTACCTTGTTGATACCGTAACTCAAAGAATGAATGAAGTTCTACGATGCGGAACCGTGATACAAAGTATCAAGATTCGTCACTAAAAGGTTTGAAACGGATCTTTCTCTATCTCGAACTAGTTTCCAAGGGGAATATAATCAACGCAACTCTAAAGACGGCTAATTATCAATGGGGGCTGAAACACCCCAACAAGCGAAACTATCTTTTTGGTACAAGTAACTCAAGAATGAATGAATTCTATGAGAAGTTCAAACACAAGTAATCGAGGAATAACCTAAACCAAAATATCAATATATCTAACGTAAGTATTGTGTTGGCGAAATCTCTCTTAAATAGAGTGAAGATTTCGGTTCCAAGCAACAATAAAGGAAGAGTCCTACTTTAGGTATGACTCTTGAATCCTAACTTAAGTAAACTTCTTAAAACAAAACACTACCTAACATCATGGAAAACATGTCCTATTATTTAGCTCGCATTATCTTTATTCGGCCAACATGGCTAATAATAGTAAACAATAAAGCTGAAAATATAATTAAATTCTAGAATAGACTTCAATGTAAAAAAAAAGACTAAAATGCCACTATTATCCACTTTGCTTGTTTGGGACGAATTGAATATCTTCTAAACTTAAGAGTTGAACTCGAATATCATCTTCCGGAGGTAATTTAGCTTCTCTTTAGCCTTCAACCCCTCGGATCAATGTAGAGATAGCTATATCTACTTTCCTTGCTCTTTGTCCCAGTAGATGGTCCCGCGTCATTCTACATAGAAGTTCAATTCACAAGTAACTAATGAATAACCTTAAAATATCATAAAGCAAGTCCAGTCTATAACTTGGCCGAATTCCCTCTCAAATAGAGTAGGAATTTCGTTGCCAATGACCCACAAATGAAGAATCCTAATTAAGTTAGAATTCTTCTATCTAAGAATAGTAAACTACTCTAATTGAACCACTAACTAGACACATGGAATACATTCCCTTTATTATATAGCCTTATCTAGATAAAGAGGCGCCTAAAAACACTTTAATAATAAAAATAATAAATCTGAAATTCTAATTAAAGTCTAGAATAGGCTTCAAATTACAAGTTTCCTAAAATGCCCTTTAACCGTTTTCCTTCCAATTGTGTATCTTGCCCTCAAATGCTATTGAATGGATTTGATCCTTGTGCCTAGCATTCTTGGAAGGCTTCTTTGTCTCTTGAGGCTTTAAATGAAATACTTTAAACACTTGGAACAAAGGCTTTGTTCGGAAACTCGTATTTGGAATGCATGAGTTAAGGACTTGGTCATTTGGATGAATGACCCCTTTTATCTTCATGGATGATCCCTCATCATAAGCATTTGTAAACGTTCCCTAATGTAATGTTGGGAAACAAATCTCCGTTTCATCTCAGCTTTCATATCATTCCAACTATCTTGTTGGTACAGTAACTCAAGAATGAATGAATTCTATGGGGAATTCAAACACAAGTATCTAAGGAATAACCTTATCCAAAATATCAATATATCTAACGTAAGTATTATGTTGGCCGAAATCTCTCTTAAATAGAGTGAAGATTTCGGTTCCAAGCAACAATAAAGGAAGAGTCCGACGTTAGGTAAGACTCTTGAATCCTAACTTAAGTAAACTTCCTAAAACAAGACACTACCTAACATCATGGAAAACATGTCCTATTATTTAGCTAGCATTATCTTTATTCGGCCAACATGGCTAATAATAGTAAACAATAAAGCTGAAAATGTAATTAAAGTCTATTCTAGACTTTAATGTACAAAAAGACTAAAATGCCCCTATTATCCACTTTGCTTGTTTGGGACGAATTGAATATCTTGTAAACTTAAGAGTTGAACCTGAATATCATCTTCTTCATGTAATTTAGCTTCCTCTTTAGCCTTCAACCCCCTCGGATCAATGTAGAGATGGCTATATCTACTTTCCTTGCTCTTTGTCTAGTCATTGGACCTAGTATGTTTGATAAAGGGATGCTCGAAATGTGGCAGCCCCGTAGATGGTCCCGCGTCATTCTACATAGAAGTTCAATTCACAAGTAACTAAGGAATAACCTTAAAATATCATAAAGCAAGTCTAGTCTATAACTTGGCCGAATTCCCTCGCAAATAGAGTAGGAATTTCGTTGCCAATGACCCACAAATGAAGAATCCTAATTAAGTTAGAATTCTTCTATCTAAGAATAGTACACTACTCTAATTGAACCACTGACTAGACACATGGAATACATTCCCTTTATTATATAGCCTTATATAGATAAAGAGGCGCCTAAAAACACTTTAATAATAAAAATAATAAATCTGAAATTCTAATTAAAGTCTAGAATAGGCTTCAATTTACAAGTTTCCTAAGATGCCCTTTAACCGTTTTCCTTCCAATTGTGTATCTTGCCCTCAAATGCTATTGAATGGATTTGATCCTTGTGCCTAGCATTCTTGGAAGGCTTCTTTGTCTCTTGAGACTTTAAATTAAATACTTTAAACACTTGGAACAAAGGCTTTGCTCGGAAACTCGTATTTGGAATGCATGAGTTAAGGACTTGGTCATTTGGATGAATGACCTCTTTTATCTTCATGGATGATCCCTCATCATAAGCATTTGCAAAAGTTCCCTAATGTAATGTTGGGAAACAAATCTCCGTTTCGTCTAAGCTTTCATATCATTCCAACTATCGATAGGTCGTTGACCCACTCTTCTTCAAAGTATACTCTCTTCTTTCCACCACTTTGATGCATAAATATAAAATCCCATGGCTGCCGTCTTTACATTTTCACCCTCCGAATAATCAAGAATAGTAAACGTACAATTAAGTTTATGTATACATTCAAATAAAGATTCAGGATCATTCATACCTTCAAAAGATGGGATCTTTGATTTGGATTTCTGAATTTTGTCTTCCATTCTCGGCTCACAATGATAAAATTCACCATTATCATCAAATCTGTGGATAATAAAGGAAGAGTCCTACTTTAGGTAAGACTCTTGAATCCTAACTTAAGTAAACTTCTTAAAACAAAACACTACCTAACATCATGGAAAACATGTCCTATTATTTAGCTAGCATTATCTTTATTCGGCCAACATGGCTAATAATAGTAAACAATAAAGCTGAAAATATAATTAAAGTCTAGAATAGACTTTAATGTAAAAAAAAGACTAAAATGCCCCTATTATCCACTTTGCTTGTTTGGGACGAATTGAGTTTCTCGTAAACTTAAGAGTTGAACCTGAATATCATCTTCTAGATGTAATTTAGCTTCCTCTTTAGCGCCTACGCTATAAATTCTCGATGTGTAGTGATGAAGGTCACGGCTAAAAAATTAAAGGGGGGACGTTTGCCGATTCTTGGAACGAGGCTCCTACGCTATGGACCAAGAAGTTTGCTTTTTGGCTTTATAGTTCCTAAAACTCTCGGCTGCTTTTTGATGAGGAACCTTGATTTTTAAGGTCAAGATTCGACACAAAAGGTTAAAGTTCGGATCTTTCTCTTTCTCGAATTTGTTTCCATGGGGAATATATGTTAGTAGTGCCCTAGGACCATGAGCACATGTTGTGCGTTTTGTTATCTTTTGAGCATGTAATTGAATAGTTAATTTTGCTTTTGATTATCAAATGTGTGATTTGATAGTAAAACTCATTAGCTTATGTAATTACTATTCTAGAAGTCCCTAGTTTTATGTAATGCTTAATTACTATGAAATAAAACTAGTATCATTGTTGATTGATGATCTTGTTTTACTGATCATGTGTAATGGATACAAATCACATCATAGATGCAATATATAGGGATACATTGTATTGGGACGTGATCCAGTCGAGAAGTAATACTTCATGGTCTTAAGTCGTAAGTTTTACTTCCTCAATACTATTTTAGAATCCTTAGACCTTATGTCTTCATTGATTCTAGTATGAATGGAGCCACGTTTTGACTCAGTCGGACGTTACTTGTAACAGAGTAATCAATACGACTGATGATCGGATGTAGTGTCCTATCATAGCTTGAATGTGTGAGACATTGTAAGGAATTTGTCCCTCTCTATTATTAGAGAGAGATATCCATGGGCCCCTCGATAGGGAAAGACTGTTTAAATGCATGGCCGTGCTCAAATGTATTTGATAAAGTGGTTATCAAATGCTATTTGTCGAAACAGTCTACCTGGAGATCGAGCATAAATACAATTAAGCTTAATAAGGGTGACGACCACCATGCCTTATGCTTAATTAGGATATCGCGAGACAAAGGGATTAAATAGTGGATTGATATTAGGTTCCGTTGTATATTCATTCACGTTGGGTAGTCACAATGTCCTGCTAGGGACCGCTTGTGATTTATGAACACACACTACTGTTAAGTGTGTTTTCATTGCCATTGTGAGATGAACCAACAGGTTCACACGCATAGACGAGCTAACGAGCTTCATGTCCAGATTCAATGAATCTAGAATGTGTCTAGGTTCATTGTATCCGACATTCACTTTTCTGAGAATGATAAAGCGTTATTATTCGAATTTGAGATAAGGGGCGTTTTCGGTATAGCTGGGATTACGTGGGAGTTACTATCCGATAAGGACTCCCACTACCAGCAGAAGTCTAGGGGACGTGGGAGTTAAAGACTCCCACTGCCGAGAGGAGTTGTAGGTGTGAGAGTTGGTTATGGGAACAAACTCTCATACCTTATATAATGATCTCTTGGCCGAAACCCTAGCCTATCAATTTTTCAGCCGTAAAAATACACCAACTCTCTGAAATCGATTTCAGTTTTTAGGTCTCCTTTTTTCTCACAATTCCAAAACTCAGAAAGACGAAGAGCTAGCACTCGCCGCCCGTTTCGTCGCGTGGATACCGGTAGAGGGATGTTCCGCAAAGGGAATTCCGTTGGTGGCAACAAAGAGTCCAAGAAACGTGATCTTCCATTCAAGAAGTAGCTTTTTGAATCCGAATAAGTAAGTTCTTTATTGCTGTTTTTTCGAATTGTTTCATATGAGCGGATCCTTCAGGGGAGGATCCATGTGTGTTTGGAACGAGTTTCCGCCCATGAATCCCTTCAGTGGTATCAGAGCCTTGCAAATACGACTCGATTTCGATATTGTTCATCAGACAATAACACTATCAATTCCGATTTGATATGTGTATGTTTGAAAAACAGAAAAATCGTTTCTTTGATCATGAAAGTTGCATAAACCGTTTAAATGCGTTTAAAGAATGTATCTTTTGATGAATATATGTGATATATGCATAAATTTCTCTCGCTTTATCATGTTTATACGGTTTTATGAACTAGCGTTGTATAAACTGCTTTTCGGTTTCATGATTACGCATGAACTGCCTTAGCATGATTCGGTTTAAAATTTAATTCGATTAATTTGCATAAATCGTGAATCTGTAATTAATTAGATTAATTCGTAATATGCATAAACTGCCTATGATTATGAATCATGTTTATGAATCGATTATATGCATAAAGCTGTTTATGAATCGGTTATCAATTCGGTTAGTTCGATTAACCATTACATAATCCGATTATGTAAGTAAGGCAATTGCGGGGGTAAACTGGGAGGAAAAACTCATTCGATGAGTCGATGTACAATCGATTTTCCTTGACCCCCGGAAAACCCCGCAAGAGGGCCGCCGCCCCTCGACCCCCCGCCCGCTAATCAGGGCTAGCGGGACCGCCGTCTGCATGCGCCCCGATTCGCTCGTTCCCCCGAATTATGACTTTGTGTATGTACTCATTGTGCTTTATGTGATATTAGCATGGTTAATAGCATGGCCTACTATACCTCTTGTTTTACATGTTTGAGTTGCAATTTTATAATACGACTCGCGAGCCGTTTTTTCTTTATGATGTAAAATTGTAAATCGCTTTCTTAGATTAATTTTTATTACTTCACATTGAAGGTCGGGTATGCCCATGCAATCATGTAACAAGACCGGAGGACATTGGATCGAAGACATTATCCATGAGATGGATTTTGACCTAGATTGACCCTTGGCTCCCACAAGGCTCGTGGGAGTCATTATAGGAATAGGCCATGCTATATCACATTTACATTTCCGCTTAATATCCTCGCGTGTGATTTTTATTTTATGTCCGGATGGATTTATTTTAGATGTCACATCAAATGGTTTTAATTAAGTCTTAAAGTGCCTACCATAACCTAAGCACTCCATAAGCTTGGATCATCATTTTTCGCTGCACAAAGCAAATGAGATAAAGTGGTTACCTAAGTAAAGGGAGATGGGAAAATAGTGATTTCCATAATGCTTAGACATGGTCCGACTTAACTAGGCCATCAAAATAGTTTTGGGCTCTAGGGCATAAAATGGGAAAAAGCCGGGACATATAGATGTCATTCCCATTAGATGATTTTACTTTAATTGTGGGTGTTAAGCCAAAGCTTTCCTATAACTATTGTAAAATGTTTTTCCCCACTATTATCAAGTGTTGAAATTGTGGAAAATGTTTTTGCTCAAAAACTAATAACTTTGCAATTAACTTAATGTAGATAATGGCAACCAATACATCACACAATTCATTGCGATCCGTCCTTGAGAAGGAAAAACTAAGCGGGACCAATTTCCTTGATTGGGCCCGCAACTTAAGGATTGTCCTTAAGCAGGAAAGAAAGCTGTACGTTCTTGAAACGAACATTCCTGAACAGCCTGCAAACAACGCCCCTAGAGCCGAAAGAAATGCTTGGAAGAAGCATTTCGATGACTCTAACAATGTGACTTGTCTAATGTTAGTCACGATGAACACTGACCTTCAAAAACAGTTTGAAGGAGTTGAGGCTTTCCAGATGATGGGCCAGCTCAAGGAAATGTTCCAAGAGCAAGCTCGTCATGAAAGATTCCTCACAACTAAGGCGTTAAATAGTTGCAAAATGGCCCCAGGAACCTCTGTCAGTGCACATGTTCTTAAGATGAAGGGCTATTTTGACCAATTTGAGAAGCTTGGAGCTCCGTAATGTTAGTAGTGCCCTAGGACCATTAGCACATGTTGTGCGTTTTATTATCTTTTGAGCATGTAATTGAATAGTTAATTTTGCTTTTGATTATCAAATGTGTGATTTGATAGTAAAACTCATTAGCTTATGTAATTACTATTCTAGTAGTCCATAGTTTTATGTAATGCTTAATTACTATGAAATGAAACTAGTATGATTGTTGATTGATGATCTTGTTTTTACCGATCATGTGTAAGGGGATACAAATCACATCATAGATGCAATATATAGGGATACATTGTATTGGGACGTGATCCAGTCGAGAAGTAATACTTCATGGTCTTAAGTCATAAGTATTACTTCCTCAATACTATTTTAGAATCCTTAGACCTTATGTCTTCATTGATTCTAGTATGAATGGAGCCACGTTTTGACTCAGTCGGACGTTACTTATAACGAGTAACCAATACGACCGAGATCGGATGTAGTGTCCTATCATAGCTTGAATGTGAGAGACATTGTAAGGAATTTGTCCTCTCTATTATTAGAGAGAGATATCCATGGGCCCCTCGATAGGGAAAGACTGTTTAAATGCATGGCCGTGCTCAAATGTATTTGATAAAGTGGTTATCAAATGCTATTTGTCGAAACAGTCTACCTGGAGATCGAGCATAAATACAATTAAGCTTAATAAGGGTGACGACCACCATGCCTTATGCTTAATTAGGATATCGCGAGACAAAGGGATTAAATAGTGGATTGATATTAGGTTCAGTTGTATATTCATTCACGTTGGGTAGTCACAATGTCCTGCTAGGGACCGCTTGTGATTTATGAACACACACTACTGTTAAGTGTGTTTTCATTGCCATTGTGAGATGAACCAACAGGTTCACACGCATAGACGAGCTAACGAGCTTCATGTCCAGATTCAATGAATCTAGAATGTGTCTAGGTTCATTGTATCCGACATTCACTTTTCTGAGAATGATAAAGCGTTATTATTCGAATTTGAGATAAGGGGCGTTTTCGGTATAGCTGGGATTACGTGGGAGTTACTATCCGATAAGGACTCCCACTACCAGCAGAAGTCTAGGGGACGTGGGAGTTAAAGACTCCCACTGCCGAGAGGAGTTGTAGGTGTGAGAGTTGGTTATGGGAACAAACTCTCATACCTTATATAATGATCTCTTGGCCGAAACCCTAGCCTATCAATTTTTCAGCCGTAAAAATACACCAACTCTCTGAAATCAGATTTCAGTTTTAGGTCTCCTTTTTCTCTCACAATTCCAAAACTCAGAAAGACGAAGAGCTAGCACTCGCCGCCCGTTTCGTCGCGTGGATACCGGTAGAGGGATGTTCCGCAAAGGGAATTCCGTTGGTGGCAACAAAGAGTCCAAGAAACGTGATCTTCCATTCAAGAAGTAGCTTTTTGAATCCGAATAAGTAAGTTCTTTATTGCTGTTTTTTCGAATTGTTTCATATGAGCGGATCCTTCAGGGGAGGATCCATGTGTGTTTGGAACGAGTTTCCGCCCATGAATCCCTTCAGTGGTATCAGAGCCTTGCTCATACGACTCGATTTCGATATTGTTCATCAGACAATAACACTATCAATTCCGATTTGATATGTGTATGTTTGAAAAACAGAAAAATCGTTTCTTTGATCATGAAATTTGCATAAACCGTTTAAATGCGTTTAAAGAATGTATCTTTTGATGAATATATGTGATATATGCATAAATTTCTCTCGGTTTATCATGTTTATACGGTTTTATGAACTGCTGTTGTATAAACTGTTTTCGGTTTCATGATTCTGCATGAACTGCCTTAGCATGATTCGGTTTAAAATTTAATTCGATTAATTTGCATAAACTGTGAATCTGTAATTAATTAGATTAATTCGGTAATATGCATAAACTGTCTATGATTATGAATCTGTTTATGAATCTGATTATATGCATAAACTGTTTATGAATCGGTTATCAATTCGGTTAGTTCGATTAACCATTACATAATCCGATTATGTAAGTAAGGCAATTGCAGGGTAAATCTGGGAGGAAAAACTCATTCGATGAGCTGATGTACAATCAGATTTTCCTTGACCCCCCTGGAAAACCCCGCAAGAGGGCCGCTGCCCCCTTGACCCCCCCGCCCGCTAACCGGCTAGCGGGACCGCCGTCTGCGTCGCCCCGATTCGTCGTTCCCCCCGAATTATGACTTTGTGTATGTACTCATTGTGCTTTATGTGATATTAGCATGGTTAATAGCATGGCCTACTATACCTCTTGTTTTACATGTTTGAGTTGCAATTTTATAATACGACCTGCGAGCCGTTTTTTCTTTATGATGTAAAATTGTAACTGCTTTCTTAGATTAATTTTATTACTTCACATTGAAGGCTGGGTATGCCCATGCAATCATGTAACAAGACCGGAGGACATTGGATCGAAGACATTATCCATGAGATGGATTTTGACCTAGATTGACCCTTGGCTCCCACAAGGCTCGTGGGAGTCATTATAGGAATAGGCCATGCTATATCACATTTACATTTCCGCTTAATATCCTGCGTGTGATTTTTATTTTATGTCTGGATGGATTTATTTTAGATGTCACATCAAATGGTTTTAATTAAGTCTTAAAGTGCCTACCATAACCTAAGCACTCCATAAGCTTGGATCATCATTTTTCTGCTTGCCAAAGCAACAGATAAAGTGGTTACCTAAGTAAAGGGAGATGGGAAAATAGTGATTTCCATAATGCTTAGACATGGTCCGACTTAACTAGGCCATCAAAATAGTTTTGGGCCTAGGGCATAAAATGGGAAAAAGCCGGGACATATAGATGTCATTCCCATTAGATGATTTTACTTTAATTGTGGGTGTTAAGCCAAAGCTTTCCTATAACTATTGTAAAATGTTTTTCCCCACTATTATCAAGTGTTGAAATTGTGGAAAATGTTTTTGCTCAAAAACTAATAACTTTGCAATTAACTTAATGTAGATAATGGCAACCAATACATCACACAATTCATTGCGATCTGTCCTTGAGAAGGAAAAACTAAGCGGGACCAATTTCCTTGATTGGGCCCGCAACTTAAGGATTGTCCTTAAGCGAGAAAGAAAGTCATGACGTTCTTGAAACGAACATTCTCGAACAACTCGCAAACAACGCCCCTAGAGCCGAAAGAAATGCTTGGAAGAAGCATTTCGATGACTCTAACAATGTGACTTGTCTAATGTTAGTCACGATGAACACCGACCTTCAAAAAGCAGTTTGAAGGAGTTGAGGCTTTCCAGATGATGGGCCAGCTCAAGGAAATGTTCCAAGAGCAAGCTCGTCATGAAAGATTCCTCACAACTAAGGCGTTAAATAGTTGCAAAATGGCCCCAGGAACCTCTGTCAGTGCACATGTTCTTAAGATGAAGGGCTATTTTGACCAATTTGAGAAGCTTGGAGCTCCGTAATGTTAGTAGTGCCCTAGGACCATTAGCACATGTTGTGCGTTTTATTATCTTTTGAGCATGTAATTGAATAGTTAATTTTGCTTTTGATTATCAAATGTGTGATTTGATAGTAAAACTCATTAGCTTATGTAATTACTATTCTAGTAGTCCATAGTTTTATGTAATGCTTAATTACTATGAAATGAAACTAGTATGATTGTTGATTGATGATCTTGTTTTACTGATCATGTGTAAGGGATACAAATCACATCATAGATGCAATATATAGGGATACATTGTATTGGGACGTGATCCAGTCGAGAAGTAATACTTCATGGTCTTAAGTCATAAGTATTACTTCCTCAATACTATTTTAGAATCCTTAGACCTTATGTCTTCATTGATTCTAGTATGAATGGAGCCACGTTTTGACTCAGTCGGACGTTACTTGTAACAGAGTAACCAATACGACTGAGATCGGATGTAGTGTCCTATCATAGCTTGAATGTGAGAGACATTGTAAGGAATTTGTCCCTCTCTATTATTAGAGAGAGATATCCATGGGCCCCTCGATAGGGAAAGACTGTTTAAATGCATGGCCGTGCTCAAATGTATTTGATAAAGTGGTTATCAAATGCTATTTGTCGAAAACAGATCTACACGGAGATCGAGCATAAATACAATTAAGCTTAATAAGGGTGACGACCACCATGCCTTATGCTTAATTAGGATATCGCGAGACAAAGGGATTAAATAGTGGATTGATATTAGGTTCCGTTGTATATTCATTCACGTTGGGTAGTCACAATGTCCCCGCTAGGGACCGCTTTGTGATTTATGAACACACACTACTCTGTTAAGTGTGTTTTCATTGCCATTGTGAGATGAACCAACGAGTTCACACGCATAGACGAGCTAACGAGCTTCATGTCCAGATTCAATGAATCTAGAATGTGTCTAGGTTCATTGTATCCGACATTTGTCTTTCGAAAATAATAAAGTGTTTATTATTCGAATTAGAGATAAAGGGGCAATTTTGGGTATTTTACCTATAGCTGGGATTACGTGGGAGTTATTATCCGATAAGGACTCCCACTACCAGCGAAGTCTAAGGGGACGTGGGAGTTAAGGACTCCCATTGCTGAGAGGAGTTAAGGGACGTGAGAGTTAGTTACGGGAACAAACTCTCACACCCTATATAATAAACTCTTGGCGAAACCCTAGACTCCAATACTTTTCAGCCGAAATACCTAAGAAGCCGAAATAGTTTCTGCCTCTCCCTTTTTCTCTCTAATTCCCGAAAATCAAAAAAGACGAAGAGCTAGCAAATGCTGCCCGTTTCGTCAGCGTGGATACCTGGGTAGAGGGACTTTCCGCAAGGGAGATCAATCGGTAGCAACATCCGATCCAAGAAACGCTAACCTCCATTCAAGAAGTAGCTTCTTGAATCCAAAACCGTAAGTTTTTCTTGTCTGTTTCTTGTCTGTTTTGAATTGTTTCATATGAGCGGATCCTTCGAGGGAGGATCCATGGGTGTTTGGAACGAAGTTTCCGCCCCATGAATCCCTTCACGTAAGTCATGACATGGCCACAGATATGATCTTGGGCTCACTCCCATCGGAGTATGACCAATTCATTATGAACTTCAACATGCATGCCATGGAGAAGACCATACATGAAATACACGGGAAGCTCAAGTGGTCGACCGAACATTAAGAAGATCCCTGAAGTCTTAATGGTTCAAAAAGGGAATTTCAAGAAGAAAGGCAAGGGAAAGCCCATGGCCAAGAGAGGCAAAGGCAAAGGCAAAGGCAATGACAAGCCCATGCCCCAGCCCAAAGCCAAGGCACCAAAGGAGGGAGTTTGCTTCCATTGCAATGAACCGTAACTTAAGTAAACTTCTTAAAAAAAACACTACCTAACATCATGGAAAACATGTCCTATTATTTAGCTAGGATTATCTTTATTAGGACAACATGGCTAATAATAGTAAACAATAAAATTGAAAATATAATTAAAGTCTAGAATAGAATTTAATGTAAAAAAAGACAAAAATGCCCCTATTATCCACTTTGCTTGTTTGGGACGAATTGAATATCTTGTAAACTTAAGAGTTGAACCTGAATATCATCTTCTAGATGTAATTTAGCTTCCTCTTTAGCCTTCAACCCCCTCAGATCAATGTAGAGATGGGTATATCTACTTTCCTTGCTCTTTGTCCCGTTGATGGTCCCGCGTCATTCTACATAGAAGTTCAATTCACAAGTAACTAAGGAATAACCATAAAATATCATAAAGCAAGTAACTTGGCCGAATTCCCTCTCAAATAGAGTAGGAATTTCGTTGCCAATGACCCACAAATGAAGAATCCTAATTAAGTTAGAATTCTTCTATCTAAGAATAGTAAACTACTCTAATTGAACCACTAACTAGACACATGGAATACATTCCCTTTATTATATAGCCTTTTCTAGATAAAGAGGCACCTAAAAACACTTTAATAATAAAAATAATAAATCTGAAATTCTAATTAAAGTCTAGAATAGGCTTCAATTTACAAGTTTCCTAAAATGCCCTTTAACCGTTTTCCTTCCAATTGTGTATCTTGCCGTCAAATGCTATTGGATGGATTTGATCCTCGTGCCTTGCATTCTTGGAAGGCTTCTTTGTCTCTTGAGGCTTTAGATTAAATACTTTAAACACTTGGAACGAAGGCTTTGCTCGGAAACTCGTATTTGGAATGCATGAGTTAAGGACTTGGTCATTTGGATGGATGACCTCTTTTATCTTCAAGGATGATCCCTCATCTAAAGCATTTGTAAACGTTCCCTAAAGTAATGTTGGGAAACAAATCTCCGTTTCATCTCATCTTTCATATCATTCCAACTATCGATAGGTCGTTGACCCACTCTTCTTCTGAGTATACTTTCTTCTTTCCACCACTTTGATGCATAAATATAAAATCCCATGGCTGCCGTCTTTACATTTTTACCCTCCGAATAATCAAGAATAGTAAACGTACAATTAAGTTTATGTATACATTCAAATAAAGATTCAGGATCATTCGTACCTTCAAAAGATGGGATCTTGGATTTGGATTTCTGAATTTTGTCTTCCATTCTCGGCTCACAATGACAATATTCACCATCATCATCAAATCTGTGGATTTGTTCCCTTTCGTAGCCGTACCTCTCATCATCATAATTAAAGTTGCCATCTTCTTCATAACTTTGTTGCCTCATCTTGCGCAAGAATTGTTGATTCTTCAATCTTTACGTTTCTTGATTCTCGTTCTCGAATCTTTTCTCTCTTTTTTCTTGACTTACCCTTCTTCTTGGCCGAGATGTGTCGAGAATGAGGTGCCTACGCTATCAGTTCTCGATGTGTAGTAATGAAGGTCACGGCTAAAAAAATTAAAGGGGGAACGTTTGCCGATTCTTGGAACGAGGCCCTACGCAATGGACCAAGAAGTTTGCTTCTTGGCTTTATAGTTCCTAAAACTCTTGGCTGCTTTTTGATGAGGAACCTTGATTTTTAAGGTCAAGATTCGACACAAAAGGTTAAAGTTCGGATCTTTCTCTCTCTCGAATTAGTTTCCATGGGGAATATAATCAGCGCGACTCCAAGAAGATTGATTATCGATGTAGGCTTAAACACCACAACAAGCGAAACTACCTTGTTGATACCTTAACTTAAAGAATGAATGAAGTTCTACGATGCGGAACCGTGATACAAAGTATCAAGATTCGTCACTAAAAGGTTTGAAACGTATCTTTCTCTATCTCGAACTAGTTTCCAAGGGGAATATAATCAACGCAACTCTAAAGACGGCTAATTATCAATGGGGGCAGAAACACCCCAACAAGCGAAACTATCTTGTTTGTACAGTAACTCAAAAATGAATGAATTCTATAAGAAGTTCAAACACAAGTATCTAAGGAATAACCTTTAACCGTTTTCCTTCCAATTGTGTATCTTACCCTCAAATGCTATTGAATGGATTTGATCCTTGTGCCTAGCATTCTTAGAAGGCTTCTTTGTCTCTTGAGACTTTAAATTAAATACTTTGAACGCTTGGAACAAAGGCTTTGCTCGGAAACTCGTATTTGGAATGCAGAGTTAAGGACTTGGTCATTTGGATGAATGACCTCTTTTATCTTCATGGATTATCCCTCATCATAAGTATTTGTAAACGTTCCCTAATGTAATGTTGGGAAACAAGAGGGGGGGGGGGGTGAATTGGGTTTTTATAAAAAGTGGCTTCTTTTTCTTTGAGATATAGAAGTGTAGAACTTGTATATGAAGCTTGGAGATTTGTAGATCAAATATGAAAACAAGAAGAGCAAGACACCGGATTTAGATTGGTTCGATTCACAAAGAATCTACGTCCACTACCTTGAGTTTCACCCAAGGATTTTCAACAACTTCACTAAGAAGATCTTTTTACACTTGTGGCTAACTCACAAAGAGTTTTACTCAATTAACCACAATTATAATCAACACTCACTAAGAGTACAAAGCCCAACACTAAGTAGGACTAAACACAACTAATACCCAATCACTTAGAAAGGGAAAGATGAAGATATAAAGATACAATTTTCACACTCAAGAAGTGGAGTAAGGATACCTTTTAAGATCACACTTTAATGCTCTTTTGAACTTTTGAATTCAACACTTTGTGTCTTGCATATATGAGATGGATTTGAACTTTTTAACACATAAAAAGAGATGGATATGCTTTTGAAGAGTTAGAGCTTTTGTATATTCAATGTAGATCAATTATGGTTGGTGTCTCAGGAATATACAGCTTTAGAGCTTTTATAGTATTCAAAAACGTCCAAAAAACGACTTTAAAACGGTCAGATAACGGCTAGTTTATTTCAGAGTTCGGTTGACCGAACAAGGACCTCGGTTGACCGAGAAGGCACTTCGGTCGACCGAAGTTGACCATAGGTCGACCGAACTATTTTGGCTCAACTCCCTGTCTAGCTTCGGTTGATCAAAAGAAAGATCGGATGATCCGAAGCGAGGGGTCGGTCGACCGAACCCATACATAGGGTCGACCGAAGTCCATCCCCGAGCTTAGAGAGAAGTTGATTTGACTCTTGTATTGATATCTGTTGAAGTCTAAAAGGTTTTCTCAAAATGTAACAAGTAAGAGCATTTTGAAAACCGTTTTAAAAGACTTAGGCTTTTGAAATACGAACACATGTAAGGATCGTTTTAAAACTAGCCTTTTGAAAACGTGTTTAATATGTATGCAAGACTATAGTGTTGTATGCTTAAGTTCATTTAGAGCATTGGTTAGAGAGCTTATAAGATAACGACTAAGAAATATAAAGCTATCCTAACCAAACCTAAGTCTTCAATCTTCAATCTTGATGATATGTGACTTGAAGATCTTGTTTATAGCTTGATTGAAGAACTTAGGGCTTCCACAACGAGTTTCGATATTCTATCACAAAGATATAAGACATTAGTCACAACATCAAATGTTTGACCATTATCAAAAACAGAGTTTGTTCGCCCTTAGGGCTTACATAAACGTTCCCTAATGTAATGTTGGGAAACAAATCTCCATTTCATCTCAGCTTTCATATAATTCCAACTATCGATAGGTCTTTGACCCACTCTTCTTCAAAGTATACTTTCTTCTTTCCACCACTTTGATGCATAAATATAAAATCCCATGGCTGCCGTCTTTACATTTTTACTCTCCGAATAATCAATAATAGTAAACGTACAATTAAGTTTATGTATACATTCAAATAAAGATTCAGGATCATTCGTACCTTCAAAAGATGGGATCTTGGATTTGGATTTCTGAATTTTGTCTTCCATTCTCGGCTCACAGTGATAAAATTCACCATTATCATCAAATCTGTGGATTTGTTCCCTTTCGTAGCCGCACCTTTCATCATCACAATTAAAGTTGCCATCTTCTTCACAACTTTGTTGCCTCATCTTGCGCAAGAATTGTTGATTCTTCAATCTTTACGTTTCTTGATTCTCTTTCTTGAATCTTTTCTCTCTATTTTCTTGACTTACCCTTCTTCTTGGCCGAGATGTGTCGAGAATGAGGCGCCTTTGCTATCAATTCTCGATGTGTAGTAATGAAGGTCACGGCTAAAAAATTAAAGGGAGGACGTTTGCCGATTCTTGGAACGAGGCTCCTACGCTATGGACCAAGAAGTTTGCTTTTTGGCTTTATAGTTCCTAAAACTCTCGGCTGCTTTTTGATGAGGAACCTTGATTTTTAAGGTCAAGATTCGACACAAAAGGTTAAAGTTCGGATCTTTCTCTTTCTCGAATTAGTTTCCATGGGGAATATAATCAGCGCGACTCCAAGAAGGCTGATTATCGATGGAGGCTTAAACACCACAACAAGCGAAACTACCTTGTTGATACCGTAACTCAAAGAATGAATGAAGTTCTACGATGTGGAACCGTGATACAAAGTATCAGGATTCGTCACTAAAAGGTTTGAAACGTATCTTTCTCTATCTCGAACTAGTTTCCAAGGGGAATATAATCAACGCAACTCTAAAGACGGCTAATTATCAATGGGGGGCAGAAACACCCCAACAAGCGAAACTATCTTGTTTGTACAGTAACTCAAAAACGAATGAATTCTATAAGAAGTTCAAACACAAGCATCTAAGGAATAACCTTAACCAAAATATCAATATATCTAACGTAAGTATTATGTTGGCCGAAATCTCTCTTAAATAGAGCGAAGATTTCGGTTCCAAGCAACAATAAAGGAAGAGTCCTACTTTAGGTAAGACTCTTGAATCCTAACTTAAGTAAACTTCTTAAAACAAAACACTACCTAACATCATGGAAAACATGTCCTATTATTTAGCTAGCATTATCTTTAATCGGCCAACATGGCTAATAATAATAGTAAACAATAAATCTGAAAATAGAATTAAAGTCTAGAATAGACTTTAATGTAAAAAAGACTAAAATGCCCCTATATCCACTTTGCTTTTTTTGGGACGAATTGAATATCTTGTAAACTTAAGAGTTGAACCTGAATATCATCTTCTAGATGTAATTTAGCTTCCTCTTTAGCCTTCAACCCCCTCGGATCAATGTAGAGATGGCTATATATAGTTTCCTTGCTCTTTGTCCCGTAGATGGTCCCGCGTCATTCTACATCGAAGTTCAATTCACAAGTAACTAAGGAATAACCTTAAAATATCATAAAGCTAGTCTAGTCTATAACTTGGCCGAATTCCCTCTCAAATAGAGTAGGAATTTCGTTGCCAATGACCCACAAATGAAGAATCCTAATTAAGTTAGAATTCTTCTATCTAAGAATAGTAAACTACTCTAATTGAACCACTAACTAGACACATGGAATACATTCCCTTTATTATATAGCCTTTTCTAGATAAAGAGGCCCCTAAAAACACTTTAATAATAAAAATAATAAATCTGAAATTCTAATTAAAGTCTAGAATAGGCTTCAATTTACAAGTTTCCTAAAATGCCCTTTAACCGTTTTCCTTCCAATTGTGTATCTTGCCGTCAAATGCTATTGGATGGATTTGATCCTTGTGCCTTGCATTCTTGGAAGGCTTCTTTGTCTCTTGAGGCTTTAGATTAAATACTTTAAACACTTGGAACGAAGGCTTTGCTCGGAAACTCGTATTTGGAATGCATGAGTTAAGGACTTGGTCATTTGGATGAATGACCTCTTTTATCTTCAGGGATGATCCCTCATCATAAGCATTTGTAAACGTTCCCTAATGTAATGTTGGGAAACAAATCTCCGTTTCATCTCAGCTTTCATACCATTCCAACTATCGATGGGTCGTTGACCCACTCTTCTTCAAAGTATGCTTTCTTCTTTCCACCACTTTGATGCATAAACATAAAATCCCATGGCTACCGTCTTTACATTTTTACCCT
This sequence comes from Vinca minor, assembly GCA_026122235.1. Classification (NCBI taxonomy): domain Eukaryota; kingdom Viridiplantae; phylum Streptophyta; class Magnoliopsida; order Gentianales; family Apocynaceae; genus Vinca; species Vinca minor. The sequence continues at coordinate 22,978 of JAOCZM010000244.1, read as the reverse complement.
CCGAATAATCAAGAATAGTAAACGCACAATTAAGTTTATGTATACATTCAAATAAAGATTCAGGATCATTCGTACCTTCAAAAGATGGGATCTTGGATTTGGATTTCTGAATTTTGTCTTCCATTCTCGGCTCACAATGACAATATTCACCATCATCATCAAATCTGTGGATTTGTTCCCTTTCGTAGCCGTACCTCTCATCATCATAATTAAAGTTGCCATCTTCTTCATAACTTTGTTGCCTCATCTTGCGCAAGAATTGTTGATTCTTCAATCTTTACGTTTCTTGATTCTTGTTCTTGAATCTTTTCTCTCTTTTTTCTTGACTTACCCTTCTTCTTGGCCGAGATGTGTCGAGAATGAGGCGCCTACGCTACCAATTCTCGATGTGTAGTAATGAAGGTCACGGCTAAAAAATTAAAGGGAGGACGTTTGCCGATTCTTGGAACGAGGCTCCTACGCTATGGACCAAGAAGTTTGCTTTTTGGCTTTATAGTTCCTAAAACTCTCGGCTGCTTTTTGATGAGGAACCTTGATTTTTAAGGTCAAGATTCGACACAAAAGGTTAAAGTTCGGATCTTTCTCTTTCTCGAATTAGTTTCCATGGGGAATATAATCAGCGCGACTCCAAGAAGGCTGATTATCGATGGAGGCTTAAACACCACAACAAGCGAAACTACCTTGTTGATACCGTAACTCAAAGAATGAATGGAGTTCTACGATGCGGGGGGGTGAAACACCCCAACAAGCGAAATTATCTTGTTGGTACAGTAACTCAAGAATGAATGAATTCTATAAGAAGTTCAAACACAAGTATCTAAGGAATAACCTTAACCAAAATATCAATATATCTAACGTAAGTATTATGTTGGCCGAAATCTCTCTTAAATAGAGCGAAGATTTCGGTTCCAAGCAACAATAATGGAAGAGTCCTACTTTAGGTAAGACTCTTGAATCCTAACTTAAGTAAATTTCTTAAAACAAAACACTACCTAACATCATGGAAAACAGGTCCTATTATTTAGCTACCATTATCTTTATTCGGCCAATATGGCTAATAATAGTAAGCAATAAAGCTGAAAATATAATTAAAGTCTAGAATAGACTTTAATGTAAAAAAAGACTAAAGTGCCCCTATTATCCACTTTGCTTGTTTGGGACGAATTAAATATCTTGTAAACTTAAGAGTTGAACCTGAATATCATTTTCTAGATGTAATTTAGTTTCCTCTTTAGCCTTCAACCCCCTCGGATCAATGTAGAGATGGCTATATCTACTTTCCTTGCTCTTTGTCCCGTAGATGGTCTCGCGTCATTCTACATAGAAGTTAAATTCACAACTTAAAATATCATAAAGCAAGTCTAGTCTATAACTTGGCCGAATTCCCTCTCAAATAGAGTAGGAATTTCGTTGCCAATGACCCACAAATGAAGAATCCTAATTAAGTTAGAATTCTTCTATGTAAGAATAGTAAACTACTCTAATTGAACCACTAACTAGACACATGGAATACATTCCCTTTATTATATAGCCTTATCTAGATAAAGAGGCGCCTAAAAAGACTTTAATAATAAAAATAATAAATCTGAAATTCTAATTAAAGTCTAGAATAGGCTTCAATTTACAAGTTTCCTAAAATGCCCTTTAACCGTTTTCCTTCCAATTGTGTATCTTTCCCTCAAATGCTATTGAATGGATTTGATCCTTGTGCCTTGCATTCTTGGAAGGCTTCTTTGTCTCTTGAGACTTTAAATTAAATACTTTAAACGCTTGGAACAAAGGCTTTGCTCGGAAACTCGTATTTGGAATGCATGAGTTAAGGACTTGGTCTTTTGGATGAATATCCGAATGACCTCTTTTATCTTCATGGATGATCCCTCATCATAAGCATTTGTAAACGTTCCCTAATGTAATGTTGGGAAACAAATCTCCGTTTCATCTCGAGCTTTCATATCATTCCAACTATCGATGGGGTCGTTGACCCACTCTTCTTCAAAGTATACTTTCTTCTTTCCACCACTTTGATGCATAAATATAAAATCCCATGGTCTGTCGTCTTTACATTTTTTTACCCTCCGAATAATCAAGAATAGTAAACGCACAAGTATGTTTATGTATACATTCAAATAAAGATTCATGATCATTCGTACCTTCAAAAGATGGGATCTTGAATTTGGATTTCTGAATTTTGTTGATGAAGAACCGCAAGGTTCGACTTAAGTTGAGCCCGATCTTTCTTCAATTCTCGAACTAGTTTCTATGGGAATTTAATCAACGCAACTCTAAGGGAAGGTTAATTAACAATGGAGGCTGAAACACCACAACTAGAGAAACAAGCTAGTTGATACAGTAACTCAAGAATGATTGAATTTCTATCCAGAAGTTCAAACACGAGAAGCTAAGGAATAACCTTACCAAAATATCAATATATCTAACGTAAGTATTACAATGGCCGAAATCTCCCTTAAATAAAGATGAGATTTCGGTTACAACCAATAAAAGAAATAAGAGTCCTTAAAGGATTAAGACTCTTGAAAACAAATAAGAGTCCTTGAAGAAGTAGGACTCTTGAATAACAACTTGCTATCAAGTAACTAACTAACCATAAAGAGGCGGCTAGAATCCCTTCTAACTACCAAATCTATGAAGAGTCCTAGTTGCATTAGGACTCTTCTTAACAAACTAACTAACACATGGACAACATGTCCTTTATTATAGCAATATCTTGCTATTACACGGCTGAATAAGGAAATAACAATACTAAAATTAATTAAAGTCTAGAATAGTCTAGAATAGGCTAGAATAGACTTTAATGTGTAAAAAGACTAAAATGCCCTTTTTAGCCACTTTGCTTGGTTGGGCCGATTTGTATCTTCTCAAAAGTTAAGAGGTTGACTTTGTCATTATCTTCTAGTTGAAGATTCACTTCCTCTTTAACTTTAATGTCTCGGATTAGGGCTGCTATATTCCTTAAAGTATTCTGCCTTCTTGATCTTGTCATTGGTCTTTGAATGTTGACAAGAGGATCTTTAGAGTAGGGCTGCCCTTGGCTTGGTCTCGTATCATCCCCTCCCTCTTGAAAAGCATGATTCGTCCTCGAATCATCATCATGAACAGCCATCCAATCTTCATCAAAGTCAAAAGGAGATAAGTCAGAAACATTAAAAGTAGAATGTACGCCATACTCACCTTTTAAATCTATTTTGTATGCATTGTCATTGACCCTTGCAACGACTTGGAATGGTCCATCTCCCCTTGGATGTAATTTACTCTTTCTTCCATTTGGGAAACGATCTTTCCGAATGTGTAACCAAACCCAATCACCAACATCAAATGAAATGTGCTTGCGGCCCTTGTTGGCTTGATTTGCCATTTGTTGATTCCTTTTCTGGATATTCTCTGCTACTTGTTGATGTAACCTTTGTATATAATCAGCTCTAGAGTCGCCTTCTATATTATAATACTCATCAACAGTAAAGGAGTTAAATCCAACTGAGGGTTAAAGGATTAAAACCATAAACAACTTCAAACGGAGAATTATTTGTAGTAGAATGTAAAGTTCTATTATATGCAAATTCAGCAATAGGTAAACATTCTTCCCACCTTTTTTAAGTTCTTTTTGAATTAAAGCACGAAGTAAAACCCCCTACGAGTTCTATTTGTTACCTCAGTTTGGCCGTCAGTTTGAGGATGACTAGATGTGGAAAATAGCAATTTAGTCCCCAATTTATTCCATAATGTCTTCCAAAAGTAACTTAAGAACTTTACGTCCCTATCACTTACTATTGTTCTCGGAATTCCATGAAGCCGCACTACTTCTTTTAGGAATAAATCTGCCACATGACTTGCATCGTTTGTTTTCCTACAAGGAACAAAATGAGACATTTTAGAAAAGCGATCTACTACGACCATGATACTATCATTACCTCTTTGAGATCTCGGTAATCCTAAGATGAAATCCATGGATAAGTCAATCCAAGGTGAAGAAGGAACAGGTAAAGGCATATATAATCCATGAGCTTTGCTTGTACTTTTAGCTTGTTTACATTTGAAGCAAAGTTCACATATTTTCCTAACATCCCTTTTCATTTTAGGCCAATAAAAGTGTTCATGTAAAATATCTAAAGTTTTAACAACACCAAAATGACCCATTAAACCGCCACAATGTGCTTCCCTAACAATTAACTCTCTAATAGAACATGAAGGAATACACAATCTATTGTTTTTAAACAAGAAATCTTCAAACCTATAATATGAATTTTGAGCCGAGAGCTCACATTGAGCATATAAATCTGAAAATTCTGAATCATCCTTATATAATGCTTTGATATGATCAAACCCAAGTAATTTAGCATGCATTAAAGAAAGTAAAGTATATCTTCTAGAGAGAGCATCGGCAACGATGTTTTCTTTACCTTTCTTGTATTTGATGATGTAAGGAAAAGTATCGATAAAAGAAACCCACCTTGCATGTCTTTTATTCAACTTACTTTGGCCTTTAAGATACTTGATTGACTCGTGATCGGTATGAATGACAAATTCTCTTGCGATCAAATAGTGTTGCCAAGTCTCCAAGGCTCGAACAATGGCATATAGTTCTTTATCATAAGTAGGATAATTAAGCGAAGCATTGCTTAATTTCTCACTAAAATATGCTAAAGGCTTACCTTGTTGTTGCAAAACAGCCCCTATACCTAAACCTGAAGCATCACATTCAACTTCAAACATTAAATCAAAATTAGGTATAGCTAAAATGGGAGAACAAGTAAGTAATTGTTTCATCTTCTCAAAACATTCCTCTTGCGGCTTGTCCCAAAAAAATGAGACATCCTTCTTCATTACTTCATTTAATGGGGCAGCCATCGTGCTAAAATCACGAATAAAACGCCTATAAAAGCTTGCTAACCCATAAAACGATCTAACTTGTGTCACACTTGTTGGTCTCGGCCATTCTTGAATGGCTTGTATTTTAACCGGATCAACACAAATACCTTGAGAACTAACTATATAGCCAAGAAAGTTAACCGAATTAGTGCAAAAAACACATTTTTCAAGTTTAGCATATAAGGTTTCCTCTCTTAAAATAGTAAAAACAGCTTTAAGATGTTCTAGATGCTCCTCTAAGCTTTTACTATAAACAAGAATATCATCGAAATAAACTACAACAAACTTGCCAAAACAGTGTCTAAATATGTAGTTCATTAATCTCATGAAAGTACTAGGTGCATTAGTAAGACCAAAAGGCATAACAATCCATTCATATAATCCATATTTAGTCTTAAAAGCAGTTTTCCATTCATCACCTTCTTTCATTCTAATTTGGTGATAGCCTTGAGTTAAATCAATTTTAGAAAATATCAAAGCGCCACTTAACTCATCTAGCATATCATCTAAGCGAGGAATCGGATGTCTATATTTAATAGTTATTTTATTAATATCACGACAATCCGTACATATTCTGAAAGTCCCTTCTCTTTTAGGTACTAAAATGACAGGACTAGCACAAGGACTTAAAGATTCTCTTACCTTCTCCTTTTCAAGGAGTAAATCGACTTGCCTTTGTATTTCTCGGGTTTCATCCGGATTGGCTCGGTAGGCAGCCCGGTTTGGCAAACTTGCTCCCAGAATGAAGTCGATTTGATGCTCGATTCCTCGAATTGGAGGCAGCCCCCTCGGCAATTCCTTGGGAAATACATCTTGGAATTCCTTCAAAAGATCAAAAGCAAGACTAGGAAGAGAAGATGATGTTAGATTAAAAGAAAAATTATTAGAAGGGAGAGACCTTTCGGTTTCTGGAATACCAACAAAACAAGGGGTTGTTTTGCTCGTATTGCCCTATCTACCTTTCCTTGGCTTGTAAACAAACACTCTTTTCTCTCTTTGATGGAACTTGCCTTTTGTCTCACTAAGTTCACGGCTTTTACCTCATTTTTCCTCTCGGTTTTTACCTCAAGGGTTGGGACACTCGGCTTTTTTTTTTTCACTCTCTTTTCTTTGCTTTTCTCTCTTTTCTCTATTGATGGCCATTTGTTTATGAATCTCACAAGCTGCATTTAAAGATAAAGGAATTAGTTTAAACTTTACATCATCCTTTTGAAGCACATATGTATTTTCTCTACCCATGTGATTTGCACTTCGATCGTATTGCCATGGCCTTCCCAATATTATGTGACTTGCAGTCATCGGGACTACATCACATAAAACCGAGTCCTTATATCTCCCGATCTCGAACTCTATCTCAACTTGCTTATCTACCTTGATTTCACCATTATTATTCAACCACGATAATTTATAAGGCATAGGATGTGCCTTACATGGTAAATCAAGTGCGTAAAACCCATATCATAAGAGCAAACATTTGTACAACTTCCATTATCAATAATGACTCAAAAGCAGATTGACCTTTTACCTCACATTTGATTTGGAAGAGATTACTTCTATGTTGGTGAAGATCATCCAAAGGTTGAGAATAAAGAAGTTTCCGTGTAACCAAAATGTTCCCACTACCCCGAATCTTCCTCACATTGTTCGGTTTCTTCCTCCAAATCGGGTGTCTCGGCTTCTTCATCACTTACCCACGATCCATCGTCCAACATTATCATTGTATGCTTTGTAGGGCAGTCCCTAGCAATATGTCCTTTGCCCCCTACATTTAAAGCATTCACGAGGCACAATTGAGTCGAATTTACCTTTGTATTGCCCGGATTTGATGTGTTTTGAGACCTTGCTGCCCCAAACTGTCCCGGGGCTGTTTTGCCCTCATAAAATACCTCTTTGCCTTTGCTTTTGGCTCGGCAAAACAGTAGAAAATTGCTGAGTTGAATTCGGCTTCCTCCAAGCTTGGAAAGTTGTCGGTTTTTGCATTTAAACCCTTCTCCTTTTGGTGCCTTTCAATTTGCTCAGCAAAATATAACATATCAGTAATATTATCAAGGTTAGCACGTTCTACCTTCATCCGGATTTTTGTCATTGAGGCCAGCCAAGAATCGAGCCATTGTTGCCTCATCACTTTCACAAATATCGGCGCGAATCATTGCAATTTCCATGGCTTTGTAGTATTCATCGACGGATTTATCGCCTTGCTTTAATCTTTGTAGACGGTTGTAAAGTTCCCTTAAGTAGTTTAAAGGAACAAAATGTCGCTTTCATAACCGCTTTCATCTCAACCCAAGTGGAAATTTCCGGTTGTTCCACTTTTTGCCCTTGTTGCGGATTCTTTGTCCCACCAAATGGATGCATATCCATAAAACTCCATGGCTGCTAACTTTACTTTCTTTTCTTCCGAATAGTTATGAACAGCAAAAAACATGGTTAATTTTACTGAATCCAATCTAAAAAACTAATTCGGGATCATTTGTACCTTCAAAAGGGGGAATCTTGGTCTTGATGGAACCAAGATTGGCATCAATTTGCTGAATGTAATCCCCTCTTCTCGGCTGAAATATTGGATTGTTGTTAAACCGATTTGCTTGAATTGCCGGATTTGCCGGATTTGCCACATTTACCCTCGGCAATTGTGGTGCCCTTGGCGGTTCCATGTTCTCAACCCTTTGAAGATGTGTCTCGGCATTGTCTTGAGCACGTTGCTGATTTTGGATTGTCAATTGTGCCAAGATATCCGCCATTTGTTGCTTTAATTCCATAAAATTCCTTTTGTGTTACCATTGATTCGGATTAAAGACTTCGTCTTTCTTTGATGGTGAACCTTGGAAAGACATAGTTATAAGATAAGAAAAACAAAAGAAAACACTCAAAAACGTTAGATAGCAAAGAAAGATTCACTCTTTATTCCAACACCGCTCGTATAGAACTTCAAACTCTAGATTTAAAGAATGGGTTCCTAACTTGTTGCGTTGACACAAGGCTGAAAAATAAGGAAAGAAATCCTATCTTTGACCTAAACAAAAAAGCTTTAGAAAGAAAAAAGATGAAGAACGAATTCCTAATCGAGAAAAAGAAACCGGTTCTTGATGTTTCTTTTTCGGATGAACAAGTAACTCTGTGAATAGTATCGTGAACAATAACCGTGAATAGTAATCGTGAACGAGTAATCTCTGGTTTTCTTGAAGTTCTTGTTTGCTTGAATTTTCCCTTACCTTTGGCCGGAATGTATCAAAGAATGAGGTGCGATCACTATCAATTCTTGATGTATGGTAATCTTTTAGACACGGCTCAAATGGAAGGAGGAACGCTTTGCCAATTCTTGGATGAGGCTCGACCACTATCACCCAAGAAGTTTGCTTATGGCTTTATAGTTCTCTATTCAATCTATACTAACTCGGCTACCAATTTCTTTAGACCGAGAGGCTTTTTTCTTTCTTTGACAATCGGCTGCCCAATAATATTTTTTTTTATGCCGTGGCTTTTTTTCTTTTATTTTTTGTCAATTTCGCAAACAAGAAAAAAAAATTTTGTGCGTAGAGTACACCGGAATTGGAGAAGAACCTTTTGCTCGATACCACCCGATGAAGAACCGCAAGGTTCGACTTAAGTTGAGCCCGATCTTTCTTCAATTCTCGAACTAGTTTCTATGGGAATTTAATCAACGCAACTCTAAGGGAAGGTTAATTAACAATGGAGGCTGAAACACCACAACTAGAGAAACAAGCTAGTTGATACAGTAACTCAAGAATGAATGAATTTCTATCCAGAAGTTCAAACACGAGAAGCTAAGGAATAACCTTACCAAAATATCAATATATCTAACGTAAGTATTACAATGGCCGAAATCTCCCTTAAATAAAGATGAGATTTCGGTTACAACCAATAAAAGAAATAAGAGTCCTTAAAGGATTAAGACTCTTGAAAACAAATAAGAGTCCTTGAAGAAGTAGGACTCTTGAATAACAACTTGCTATCAAGTAACTAACTAACCATAAAGAGGCGGCTAGAATCCCTTCTAACTACCAAATCTATGAAGAGTCCTAGTTGCATTAGGACTCTTCTTAACAAACTAACTAACACATGGACAACATGTCCTTTATTATAGCAATATCTTGCTATTACACGGCTGAATAAGGAAATAACAATACTAAAATTAATTAAAGTCTAGAATAGTCTAGAATAGGCTAGAATAGACTTTAATGTGTAAAAAGACTAAAATGCCCTTTTTAGCCACTTTGCTTGGTTGGGCCGATTTGTATCTTCTCAAAAGTTAAGAGGTTGACTTTGTCATTATCTTCTAGTTGAAGATTCACATCCTCTTTAACTTTAATGTCTCGGATTAGGGCTGCTATATTCCTTAAAGTATTCTGCCTTCTTGATCTTGTCATTGGACTTTGAATGTTGACAAGAGGATCTTTAGAGTAGGGCTGCCCTTGGCTTGGTCTCGTATCATTTGTCTTCCATTCTCGGCTCACAATGATAAAATTCACCATTATCATCAAATCTGTGGATTTGTTCCCTTTCGTAGCCGTACCTTTCATCATCATAATTAAAGTTGCCATCTTCTTCATAACTTTGTTGCCTCATCTTGCGCAAGAATTGTTGATTCTTCAATCTTTACGTTTCTTGATTCTTGTTCTTGAATCTTTTCTCTCTTTTTTCTTGACTTACCCTTCTTCTTGGCCGAGATGTGTCGAGAATGAGCTATCAGTTCTCGATGTGTAGTAATGAAGGTCACGGCTAAAAAAATTAAAGGGGGAACGTTTGCCGATTCTTGGAACGAGGCCCTACGCAATGGACCAAGAAGTTTGCTTTTTGGCTTTATAGTTCCTAAAACTCTTGGCTGCTTTTTGATGAGGAACCTTGATTTTTAAGGTCAAGATTCGACACAAAAGGTTAAAGTTCGGATCTTTCTCTTTCTCGAATTAGTTTCCATGGGGAATATAATCAACGCGACTCCAAGAAGGTTGATTATCGATGGAGGCTTAAACACCACAACAAGCGAAACTACCTTGTTGATACCGTAACTCAAAGAATGAATGAAGTTCTAAGATGCGGAACCGTGATACAAAGTATCAAGATTCGTCACTAAAAGGTTTGAAACGGATCTTTCTCTATCTCGAACTAGTTTCCAAGGGGAATATAATCAACGCAACTCTAAAGACGGCTAATTATCAATGGGGGCAGAAACACCCCCAACAAGCGAAACTATCTTGTTGGTACAGTAACTCAAGAATGAATGAATTCTATAAGAAGTTCAAACACAAGTATCTAAGGAATAACCTTAACCAAAATATCAATATGTCCAACGTAAGTATTATGTTGGCCGAAATCTCTCTTAAATAGAGCGAAGATTTCGGTTCCAAGCAACAATAAAGGAAGAGTCCTACTTTAGGTAAGACTCTTGAATCCTAACTTAAGTAAACTTCCTAAAACAAGACACTACCTAACATCATGGAAAACATGTCCTATTATTTAGCTAGCATTATCTTTATTCGGCCAACATGGCTAATAATAGTAAACAATAAATACGAAAATAGAATTAAAGTCTAGAATAGACTTTAATGTAAAAAAAAGACTAAAATGCCCCTATTATCCACTTTGCTTGTTTGGGACGAATTGAATATCTTGTAAACTTAAGAGTTGAACCTGAATATCATCTTCTTCATGTAATTTAGCTTCCTCTTTAGCCTTCAACCCCCTCGGATCAATGTAGAGATGGCTATATCTACTTTCCTTGCTCTTTGTCCCAGTAGATGGTCCCGCGTCATTCTACATCGAAGTTCAATTCACAAGTAACTAAGGAATAACCTTAAAAATATCATAAAGCAAGTCTAGTCTATAACTTGGCCGAATTCCCTCTCAAATAGAGTAGGAATTTCGTTGCCAATGACCCACAAATGAAGAATCCTAATTAAGTTAGAATTCTTCTATGTAAGAATAGTAAACTACTCTAATTGAACCACTAACTTGACACATGGAATACATTCCCTTTATTATATAGCCTTATCTAGATAAAGAGGCGCCTAAAAACACTTTAATAATAAAAATAATAAATCTGAAATTCTAATTAAAGTCTAGAATAGGCTTCAATTTACAAGTTTCCTAAAATGCCCTTTAACCGTTTTCCTTCCAATTGTGTATCTTGCCCTCAAATGCTATTGAATGGATTTGATCCTTGTGCCTTGCATTCTTGGAAGGCTTCTTTGTCTCTTGAGACTTTAAATTAAATACTTTAAACGCTTGGAACAAAGGCTTTGCTCGGAAACTCGTATTCGGAATGCATGAGTTAAGGACTTGGTCATTTGGATGAATATCCGAATGACCTCTTTTATCTTCATGGATGATCCCTCATCATAAGCATTTGTAAACGTTCCCTAATGTAATGTTGGGAAACAAATCTCCGTTTCATCTCAGCTTTCATATCATTCCAACTATCGATAGGTCGTTGACCCACTCTTCTTCCAAGTATACTTTCTTCTTTCCCACCACTTTGATGCATAAATATAAAATCCCATGGCTGTCGTCTTTACATTTTTACCCTCCGAATAATCAAGAATAGTAAACGTACAAATAATTTTATGTATACATTCAAATAAAGATTCAGGATCATTCGTACCTTCAAAAGATGGGATCTTGGATTTGGATTTCTGAATTTTGTCTTCCATTCTCGGCTCACAATGATAAAATTCACCATTATCATCAAATCTTTGGATTTGTTCCCTTTCGTAGCCGTACCTTTCATCATCATAATTAAAGTTGCCATCTTCTTCATAACTTTGTTGCCTCATCTTGCGCAAGAATTGTTGATTCTTCAATCTTTACGTTTCTTGATTCTTGTTCTTGAATCTTTTCTCTCTTTTTTCTTGACTTACCCTTCTTCTTGGCCGAGATGTGTCGAGAATGAGGTGCCTACGCTATCAGTTCTCGATGTGTAGTAATGAAGGTCACGGCTAAAAAAATTAAAGGGGGAACGTTTGCCGATTCTTGGAACGAGGCCCTACGCAATGGACCAAGAAGTTTGCTTCTTGGCTTTATAGTTCCTAAAACTCTTGGCTGCTTTTTGATGAGGAACCTTGATTTTTAAGGTCAAGATTCGACACAAAAGGTTAAAGTTCGGATCTTTCTCTTTCTCGAATTAGTTTCCATGGGGAATATAATCAGCGCGACTCCAAGAAGGTTGATTATCGATGGAGGCTTAAACACCACAACAAGCGAAACTACCTTGTTGATACCGTAACTCAAAGAATGAATGAAGTTCTAAGATGCGGAACCGTGATACAAAGTATCAAGATTCGTCACTAAAAGGTTTGAAACGGATCTTTCTCTATCTCGAACTAGTTTCCAAGGGGAATATAATCAACGCAACTCAAAATTTGGCTAATTATCAATGGGGGCAGAAACACCCCCAACAAGCGAAACTATCTTGTTGGTACAGTAACTCAAGAATGAATGAATTCTATAAGAAGTTCAAACACAAGTATCTAAGGAATAACCTTAACCAAAATATCAATATGTCCAACGTAAGTATTATGTTGGCGAAATCTCTCTTAAATAGAGCGAAGATTTCGGTTCCAAGCAACAATAAAGGAAGAGTCCTACTTTAGGTAAGACTCTTGAATCCTAACTTAAGTAAACTTCTTAAAACAAATTACTACCTAACATCATGGAAAACATGTCCTATTATTTAGCTAGCATTATCTTTATTCGGCTAACATGGCTAATAATAGTAAACAATAAATCTGAAAATAGAATTAAAGTCTAGAATAGACTTTAATGTAAAAAAAAGACTAAAATGCCCCTATTATCCACTTTGCTTTTTTTTGGGGGACGAATTGAATATCTTGTAAACTTAAGAGTTGAACTCGAATATCATCTTCTAGATGTAATTTAGCTTCCTCTTTAGCCTTCAACCCCCTCGGATCAATGTAGAGATGGCTATATATACTTTCCTTGCTCTTTGTCCCAGTAGATGGTCCCGCGTCATTCTACATCGAAGTTCAATTCACAAGTAACTAAGGAATAACCTTAAAAATATCATAAAGCAAGTCTAGTCTATAACTTGGCGAATTCCCTCTCAAATAGAGTAGGAATTTCGTTGCCAATGACCCACAAATGAAGAATCCTAATTAAGTTAGAATTCTTCTATGTAAGAATAGTAAACTACTCTAATTGAACCACTAACTTGACACATGGAATACATTCCCTTTATTATATAGCCTTATCTAGATAAAGAGGCGCCTAAAAAGACTTTAATAATAAAAATAATAAATCTGAAATTCTAATTAAAGTCTAGAATAGGCTTCAATTTACAAGTTTCCTAAAATGCCCTTTAACCGTTTTCCTTCCAATTGTGTATCTTGCCCTCAAATGCTATTGAATGGATTTGATCCTTGTGCCTTGCATTCTTGGAAGGCTTCTTTGTCTCTTGAGACTTTAAATTAAATACTTTAAACGCTTGGAACAAAGGCTTTGCTCGAAACTTCGTATTCGGAATGCATGAGTTAAGGACTTGGTCATTTGGATGAATATCCGAATGACCTCTTTTATCTTCATGGATGATCCCTCATCATAAGCATTTGTAAACGTTCCCTAATGTAATGTTGGGAAACAAATCTCCGTTTCATCTCAGCTTTCATATCATTCCAACTATCGATGGGTCGTTGACCCACTCTTCTTCAAAGTATACTTTCTTCTTTCCACCACTTTGATGCATAAATATAAAATCCCATGGCTGTCGTCTTTACATTTTTACCCTCCGAATAATCAAGAATAGTAAACGCACAAGTATGTTTATGTATACATTCAAATAAAGATTCAGGATCATTCGTACCTTCAAAAGATGGGATCTTGGATTTGGATTTCTGAATTTTGTCTTCAATTCTCGGCTCACAATGATAAAATTCACCATTATCATCAAATCTGAGGATTTGTTCCCTATCGTAGCCGTACCTTTCATCATCATAATTAAAGTTGCCATCTTCTTCATAACTTTGTTGCCTCGTCTTGCGCAAGAATTGTTGATTCTTCAAGCTTTGCGTTTCTTGATTCTTGATTCTTGTTCTTGAATCTTTTCTCTCTTTTTTCTTGACTTACCCTTCTTCTTGGCCGAGATGTGTCGAGAATGAGCTATCAATTCTCGATGTGTAGTAATGAAGGTCACGGCTAAAAAATTAAAGGGGGGACGTTTGCCGATTCTTGGAACGAGGCTCCTACGCTATGGACCAAGAAGTTTGCTTTTTGGCTTTATAGTTCCTAAAACTCTCCGCTGCTTTTTGATGAAGAACCTTGATTTTTAAGGTCAAGATTCGACACAAAAGGTTAAAGTTCGGATCTTTCTCTTTCTCGAATTAGTTTCCATGGGGAATATAATCAGCGCGACTCCAAGAAGGTTGATTATCGATGGAGGCTTAAACACCACAACAAGCGAAACTACCTTGTTGATCACAGTAACTCAAAGAATGAATGAAGTTCTACGATGCGGGAACCGTGATACAAAGTATCAAGATTCGTCACTAAAATGTTTGAAACGGATCTTTCTCTATCTCGAACTAGTTTCCAAGGGGAATATAATCAACGCAACTCAAAATTTGGCTAATTATCAATGGGGGCAGAAACACCCCCAACAAGCGAAACTATCTTGTTGAGTACGAGTAACTCAAGAATGAATGAATTCTATAGAAGTTCAAACACAAGTATCTAAGGAATAACCTTAACCAAAATATCAATATGTCCAACGTAAGTATTATGTTGGCGAAATCTCTCTTAAATAGAGCGAAGATTTCGGTTCCAAGCAACAATAAAGGAAGAGTCCTACTTTAGGTAAGACTCTTGAATCCTAACTTAAGTAAACTTCTTAAAACAAATTACTACCTAACATCATGGAAAACATGTCCTATTATTTAGCTAGCATTATCTTTATTCGGCCAACATGGCTAATAATAGTAAACAATAAATACGAAAATAGAATTAAAGTCTAGAATAGACTTTAATGTAAAAAAAAGACTAAAATGCCCCTTTATTATCCACTTTGCTTGTTTGGGACGAATTGAATATCTTGTAAACTTAAGAGTTGAACCTGAATATCATCTTCTAGATGTAATTTAGCTTCCTCTTTAGCCTTCAACCCCCTCGGATCAATGTAGAGATGGCTATATCTACTTTCCTTGCTCTTTGTCCAGTAGATGGTCCGCGTCATTCTACATCGAAGTTCAATTCACAAGTAACTAAGGAATAACCTTAAAAATATCATAAAGCAAGTCTAGTCTATAACTTGGCGAATTCCCTCTCAAATAGAGTAGGAATTTCGTTGCGATGACCCATGAAATGAAGAATCCTAATTAAGTTAGAATTCTTCTATGTAAGAATAGTAAACTACTCTAATTGAACCACTAACTTGACACATGGAATACATTCCCTTTATTATATAGCCTTATCTAGATAAAGAGGCGCCTAAAAAAGACTTTAATAATAAAAATAATAAATCTGAAATTCTAATTAAAGTCTAGAATAGGCTTCAATTTACAAGTTTCCTAAAATGCCCTTTAACCGTTTTCCTTCCAATTGTGTATCTTGCCCTCAAATGCTATTGAATGGATTTGATCCTTGTGCCTTGCATTCTTGGAAGGCTTCTTTGTCTCTTGAGACTTTAAATTAAATACTTTAAACGCTTGGAACAAAGGCTTTGCTCGGAAACTCGTATTCGGAATGCATGAGTTAAGGACTTGGTCATTTGGATGAATATCCGAATGACCTCTTTTATCTTCATGGATGATCCCTCATCATAAGCATTTGTAAACGTTCCCTAATGTAATGTTGGGAAACAAATCTCCGTTTCATCTCAGCTTTCATATCATTCCAACTATCGATGGGTCGTTGACCCACTCTTCTTCAAAGTATACTTTCTTCTTTCCACCACTTTGATGCATAAATATAAAATCCCATGGCTGTCGTCTTTACATTTTTACCCTCCGAATAATCAAGAATAGTAAACGCACAAGTATGTTTATGTATACATTCAAATAAAGATTCAGGATCATTCGTACCTTCAAAAGATGGGATCTTGGATTTGGATTTCTGAATTTTGTCTTCCATTCTCGGCTCACAATGATAAAATTCACCATTATCATCAAATCTGAGGATTTGTTCCCTTTCGTAGCCGTACCTTTCATCATCACAATTAAAGTTGCCATCTTCTTCATAACTTTGTTGCCTCATCTTGCGCAAGAATTGTTGATTCTTCAATCTTTACGTTTCTTGATTCTTGTTCTTGAATCTTTTCTCTCTTTTTTCTTGACTTACCCTTCTTCTTGGCCGAGATGTGTCGAGAATGAGGCGCCTACGCTATCAATTCTCGATGTGTAGTAATGAAGGTCACGGCTAAAAAATTAAAGGGGGGACGTTTGCCGATTCTTGGAACGAGGCTCCTACGCTATGGACCAAGAAGTTTGCTTTTTGGCTTTATAGTTCCTAAAACTCTCCGCTGCTTTTTGATGAAGAACCTTGATTTTTAAGGTCAAGATTCGACACAAAAGGTTAAAGTTCGGATCTTTCTCTTTCTCGAATTAGTTTCCATGGGGAATATAATCAGCGCGACTCCAAGAAGGTTGATTATCGATGGAGGCTTAAACACCACAACAAGCGAAACTACCTTGTTGATACCGTAACTCAAAGAATGAATGAAGTTCTACGATGCGGAACCGTGATACAAAGTATCAAAATTCGTCACTAAAATGTTTGAAACGGATCTTTCTCTATCTCGAACTAGTTTCCAAGGGGAATATAATCAACGCAACTCTAAAGACGGCTAATTATCAATGGGGGCAGAAACACCCCCAACAAGCGAAACTATCTTGTTGGTACAGTAACTCAAGAATGAATGAATTCTATAAGAAGTTCAAACACAAGTATCTAAGGAATAACCTTAACCAAAATATCAATATATCTAACGTAAGTATTATGTTGGCCGAAATCTCTCTTAAATAGAGCGAAGATTTCGGTTCCAAGCAACAATAAAGGAAGAGTCCTACTTTAGGTAAGACTCTTGAATCCTAACTTAAGCAAACTTCTTAAAATAAAACACTACCTAACATCATGGAAAACATGTCCCATTATTTAGCTAGCATTATCTTTATTCGGCCAACATGGCTAATAATAGTAAACAATAAATCTGAAAATAGAATTAAAGTCTAGAATAGACTTTAATGTAAAAAAAAGACTAAAATGCCCCTATTATCCACTTTGCTTTTTTTGGGACGAATTGAATATCTTGTAAACTTAAGAGTTGAACCTGAATATCATCTTCTAGATGTAATTTAGCTTCCTCTTTAGCCTTCAACCCCCTCGGATCAATGTAGAGATGGCTATATATACTTTCCTTGCTCTTTGTCCCAGTAGATGGTCCGCGTCATTCTACATCGAAGTTCAATTCACAAGTAACTAAGGAATAACCTTAAAAATATCATAAAGCAAGTCTAGTCTATAACTTGGCGAATTCCCTCTCAAATAGAGTAGGAATTTCGTTGCGATGACCCATGAAATGAAGAATCCTAATTAAGTTAGAATTCTTCTATGTAAGAATAGTAAACTACTCTAATTGAACCACTAACTAGACACATGGAATACATTCCCTTTATTATATAGCCTTATCTAGATAAAGAGGCGCCTAAAAAGACTTTAATAATAAAAATAATAAATCTGAAATTCTAATTAAAGTCTAGAATAGGCTTCAATTTACAAGTTTCCTAAAATGCCCTTTAACCGTTTTCCTTCCAATTGTGTATCTTTCCCTCAAATGCTATTGAATGGATTTGATCCTTGTGCCTTGCATTCTTGGAAGGCTTCTTTGTCTCTTGAGACTTTAAATTAAATACTTTAAACGCTTGGAACAAAGGCTTTGCTCGGAAACTCGTATTTGGAATGCATGAGTTAAGGACTTGGTCTTTTGGATGAATATCCGAATGACCTCTTTTATCTTCATGGATGATCCCTCATCATAAGCATTTGTAAACGTTCCCTAATGTAATGTTGGGAAACAAATCTCCGTTTCATCTCAGCTTTCATATCATTCCAACTATCGATGGGTCGTTGACCCACTCTTCTTCAAAGTATACTTTCTTCTTTCCACCACTTTGATGCATAAATATAAAATCCCATGGCTGTCGTCTTTACATTTTTACCCTCCGAATAATCAAGAATAGTAAACGCACAAGTATGTTTATGTATACATTCAAATAAAGATTCAGGATCATTCGTACCTTCAAAAGATGGGATCTTGGATTTGGATTTCTGAATTTTGTCTTCCATTCTCGGCTCACAATGACAATATTCACCATCATCATCAAATCTGTGGATTTGTTCCCTTTCGTAGCCGTACCTCTCATCATCATAATTAAAGTTGCCATCTTCTTCATAACTTTGTTGCCTCATCTTGCGCAAGAATTGTTGATTCTCCAATCTTTACGTTTCTTGATTCTTGTTCTTGAATCTTTTCTCTCTTTTTTCTTGACTTACCCTTCTTCTTGGCCGAGATGTGTCGAGAATGAGGCGCCTACGCTATCAATTCTCGATGTGTAGTAATGAAGGTCACGGCTAAAAAATTAAAGGGGGGACGTTTGCCGATTCTTGGAACGAGGCTCCTACGATATGGACCAAGAAGTTTGCTTTTTGGCTTTATAGTTCCTAAAACTCTCCGCTGCTTTTTGATGAAGAACCTTGATTTTTAAGGTCAAGATTCGACACAAAAGGTTAAAGTTCGGATCTTTCTCTTTCTCGAATTAGTTTCCATGGGGAATATAATCAGCGCGACTCCAAGAAGGTTGATTATCGATGGAGGCTTAAACACCACAACAAGCGAAACTACCTTGTTGATACCGTAACTCAAAGAATGAATGAAGTTCTACGATGCGGAACCGTGATACAAAGTATCAAAATTCGTCACTAAAATGTTTGAAACGGATCTTTCTCTATCTCGAACTAGTTTCCAAGGGGAATATAATCAACGCAACTCAAAATTTGGCTAATTATCAATGTGGGCAGAAACACCCCCAACAAGCGAAACTATCTTGTTGGTACAGTAACTCAAGAATGAATGAATTCTATAAGAAGTTCAAACACAAGTATCTAAGGAATAACCTTAACCAAAATATCAATATGTCCAACGTAAGTATTATGTTGGCCGAAATCTCTCTTAAATAGAGCGAAGATTTCGGTTCCAAGCAACAATAAAGGAAGAGTCCTACTTTAGGTAAGACTCTTGAATCCTAACTTAAGTAAACTTCTTAAAACAAATTACTACCTAACATCATGGAAAACATGTCCTATTATTTAGCTAGCATTATCTTTATTCGGCCAACATGGCTAATAATAGTAAACAATAAATCTGAAAATAGAATTAAAGTCTAGAATAGACTTTAATGTAAAAAAAAGACTAAAATGCCCCTATTATCCACTTTGCTTTTTTTGGGACGAATTGAATATCTTGTAAACTTAAGAGTTGAACCTGAATATCATCTTCTAGATGTAATTTAGCTTCCTCTTTAGCCTTCAACCCCCTCGGATCAATGTAGAGATGGCTATATATACTTTCCTTGCTCTTTGTCCCGTAGATGGTCCCGCGTCATTCTACATCGAAGTTCAATTCACAAGTAACTAAGGAATAACCTTAAAATATCATAAAGCAAGTCTAGTCTATAACTTGGCCGAATTCCATCTCAAATAGAGTAGGAATTTCGTTGCCAATGACCCACAAATGAAGAATCCTAATTAAGTTAGAATTCTTCTATGTAAGAATAGTAAACTACTCTAATTGAACCACTAACTAGACACATGGAATACATTCCCTTTATTATATAGCCTTATCTAGATAAAGAGGCGCCTAAAAAGACTTTAATAATAAAAATAATAAATCTGAAATTCTAATTAAAGTCTAGAATAGGCTTCAATTTACAAGTTTCCTAAAATGCCCTTTAACCGTTTTCCTTCCAATTGTGTATCTTTCCCTCAAATGCTATTGAATGGATTTGATCCTTGTGCCTTGCATTCTTGGAAGGCTTCTTTGTCTCTTGAGACTTTAAATTAAATACTTTAAACGCTTGGAACAAAGGCTTTGCTCGGAAACTCGTATTTGGAATGCATGAGTTAAGGACTTGGTCTTTTGGATGAATATCCGAATGACCTCTTTTATCTTCATGGATGATCCCTCATCATAAGCATTTGTAAACGTTCCCTAATGTAATGTTGGGAAACAAATCTCCGTTTCATCTCAGCTTTCATATCATTCCAACTATCGATAGGTCGTTGACCCACTCTTCTTCAAAGTATACTTTCTTCTTTCCACCACTTTGATGCATAAATATAAAATCCCATGGCTGTCGTCTTTACATTTTTACCCTCCGAATAATCAAGAATAGTAAACGCACAAGTATGTGTATGTATACATTCAAATAAAGATTCAGGATCATTCGTACCTTCAAAAGATGGGATCTTGAATTTGGATTTCTGAATTTTGTCTTCCATTCTCGGCTCACAATGATAAAATTCACCATTATCATCAAATCTTTGGATTTGTTCCCTTTCGTAGCCGTACCTTTCATCATCACAATTAAAGTTGCCATCTTCTTCATAACTTTGTTGCCTCATCTTGCGCAAGAATTGTTGATTCTTCAATCTTTACGTTTCTTGATTCTTGTTCTTGAATCTTTTCTCTCTTTTTTCTTGACTTACCCTTCTTCTTGGCCGAGATGTGTCGAGAATGAGGCGCCTACGCTATCAATTCTCGATGTGTAGTAATGAAGGTCACGGCTAAAAAATTAAAGGGGGGACGTTTGCCGATTCTTGGAACGAGGCTCCTACGCTATGGACCAAGAAGTTTGCTTTTTGGCTTTATAGTTCCTAAAACTCTCCGCTGCTTTTTGATGAAGAACCTTGATTTTTAAGGTCAAGATTCGACACAAAAGGTTAAAGTTCGGATCTTTCTCTTTCTCGAATTAGTTTCCATGGGGAATATAATCAGCGCGCGACTCCAAGAAGGTTGATTATCGATGGAGGCTTAAACACCACAACAAGCGAAACTACCTTGTTGATACCGTAACTCAAAGAATGAATGAAGTTCTACGATGCGGAACCGTGATACAAAGTATCAAAATTCGTCACTAAAATGTTTGAAACGGATCTTTCTCTATCTCGAACTAGTTTCCAAGGGGAATATAATCAACGCAACTCTAAAGACGGCTAATTATCAATGGGGGCAGAAACACCCCCAACAAGCGAAACTATCTTGTTCGTACAGTAACTCAAGAATGAATGAATTCTATAAGAAGTTCAAACACAAGTATCTACGGAATAACCTTAACCAAAATATCAATATATCTAACGTAAGTATTATGTTGGCCGAAATCTCTCTTAAATAGAGCGAAGATTTCGGTTCCAAGCAACAATAAAGGAAGAGTCCTACTTTAGGTAAGACTCTTGAATCCTAACTTAAGCAAACTTCTTAAAATAAAACACTACCTAACATCATGGAAAACATGTCCCATTATTTAGCTAGCATTATCTTTATTCGGCCAACATGGCTAATAATAGTAAACAATAAATCTGAAAATAGAATTAAAGTCTAGAATAGACTTCAATGTAAAAAAAAGACTAAAATGCCCCTATTATCCACTTTGCTTGTTTGGGACGAATTGAATATCTTATAAACTTAAGAGTTGAACATGAATATCATCTTCTAGATGTAATTTAGCTTCCTCTTTAGCCTTCAACCCCCTCGGATCAATGTAGAGATGGCTATATTTACTTTCCTTGCTCTTTGTCCCGTAGATGGTCCCGCGTCATTCTACATAGAAGTTCAATTCACAAGTAACTAAGGAATAACCTTAAAATATCATAAAGCAAGTCTAGTCTATAACTTGGCCGAATTCCCTCGCAAATAGAGTAGGAATTTCGTTGCCAATGACCCACAAATGAAGAATCCTAATTAAGTTAGAATTCTTCTATCTAAGAATAGTAAACTACTCTAATTGAACCACTAACTAGACACATGGAATACATTCCCTTTATTATATAGCCTTATCTAGATAAAGAGGCGCCTAAAAACACTTTAATAATAAAAATAATAAATCTGAAATTCTAATTAAAGTCTAGAATAGGCTTCAATTTACAAGTTTCCTAAAATGCCCTTTAACCGTTTTCCTTCCAATTGTGTATCTTGCCGTCAAATGCTATTGGATGGATTTGATCCTTGTGCCTTGCATTCTTGGAAGGCTTCTTTGTCTCTTGAGGCTTTAGATTAAATACTTTAAACACTTGGAACAAAGCCTTTCCTCGGAAACTCGTATTCGGGAATGCATGAGTTAAGGACTTGGTCATTTGGATGAATATCCGAATGACCTCTTTTATCTTCAGGGATGATCCCTCATCTTAAGCATTTGTAAACGTTCCCTAATGTAATGTTGGGAAACAAATCTCCGTTTCATCTCAGCTTTCATATCATTCCAACTATCGATAGGTCGTTGACCCACTCTTCTTCAAAGTATACTTTCTTCTTTCCACCACTTTGATGCATAAATATAAAATCCCATGGCTGCCGTCTTTACATTTTTACCCTCCGAATAATCAAGAATAGTTTATGTATACATTCAAATAAAGATTCAGGATCATTCGTACCTTCAAAAGATGGGATCTTGGATTTCTGAATTTTGTCTTCCATTCTCGGCTAACATTGGTAAAATTCACCATTATCATCAAATACGAGGATTTGTTCCACTTTAAAGTAGCCGTACCTTTCATCATCATAATTAAAGTTGCCATCTTCTTCATAACTTTGTTGCCTCATCTTGCGCAAGAATTGTTGATTCTTCAATCTTTACGTTTCTTGATTCTTGTTCTTGAATCTTTTCTCTCTTTTTTCTTGACTTACCCTTTGCTTCTTGGCGAGATGTGTCGAGAATGAGGCGCCTACGCTATCAATTCTCGATGTGTAGTAATGAAGGTCACGGCTAAAAAATTAAAGGGGGACGTTTGCGATTCTTGGAGCGAGGCTCCTACGCTATGGACCAAGAAGTTTGCTTTGGCTTTATAGTTCCTAAAACTCTCC